>OX421313.1:10036748-10756748 GCA_949125395.1 Diaphora mendica
TTGTTCTTTCGTAATTGTGGAATGAATTAGGGGATATATTTCATTATGTACAAGTCTCTCGAAGACCTTCGACAATGTGGACAATAAAGAAATAGGTCGGTAATTGGAAACGTCGTGCCTAGATCCATTTTTAAAAACAGGTGTAATATAGGCTAATTTCCATATTTCAGGAAATACGCCTGTTGTGATACATTTGTTATAGATTATGTGAAGGGGCTTATAAATACTTGTACTAGTGCACTTTAAAAAAATAGGGGGTAATCCATCTGGTCCCTTACTTTTAGTGGGATCCAGTCTGCTAAGCTCCAACTGAACCTTATCCACATGTATAATGACATCATTGACTATGGGACTATTTTCATTAAATGCTTCAGGGGGGGACCAGCTGTTCACGTTCAATGTAGACGGCTCGTATACAGAGTGAAAGAAATTTGCGAAAGAATTACAGATGTCTTCAGGAGTGTTTGCTACCTGACCATTAAGTATGGTTTTGGATGGCACTGTAGATTTAGTTTTGAGGTTAGAAATGAACTGCCAGAAATATTTCACGTTTTTACAAATATTATCCTCGACCGATGCAACATAGCTAGCATGACAGGAAGCAGATTGCTTTTTAAATATGTTTCTAAGGTGAGCGAAACATTCATAGTCCGAATTATTACCGTAAGTTTTCCATTTCTTCCAAGCGTTCGATTTGTTCTTAAAGACGTGTTTTAATGAAGGAGTAAACCATACCGGGAATTTAGAGGGAGTTTTAGTGGACATAGGAATATGATTTTTTATGATTTCAAAAATTTTCTCGTAGAAAATATTAACTGCGGTCTCAGCCGAACGTCCACCAATTGCTTCGTCCCAGTCAATATCTTGAATAGCGCTATTCACAGAGACATAATCCGCCTTGTGAAAGTTGTAAGTCGTTACTGGACAACGTGTCATGTACCTTGTGTTAACACTAAATGGAACAGTAGCAATAAAAGGGGGATGATGTGGATCGACCCTAGCTAAATAACATTTGGGGTCCAGCACCGAACAGTCAATACTAGATATAAGCAAGTCCAATAAACGTTTCGATGAGTTAAAAATGCTATTGCACTGAACTGAGTTAGTTATAGACATAAAATTTGTGAGAGCCTGTCCCAAATCAGATGAGACAGTAGCAGAGCAGTCAAAAGTTTGCTTACGACTAGGATTCTCTATCCAACTCAACTCAGGCAGGTTAAAGTCTCCAGCCATTAAAAAATTCTCAATATTTGAATTTACCAAAATAGATTTAAGCAAATCAAAATATTGGTTATAGACAATTGATCTTGTTTTTGGTGGGATATATGTCACATTGATAACATTGCTTTTGCGAGAATAGTTATTATTTCCAGTTATGATCTCGACAAAAAGGAATTCTACGCTTGGGGGGCACGAGATGCATGACGGCAGGTCTAACAGTGAGGCTTGGAGATTTCGTTGTACAGCGACCAAGACGCCGCCACCATCTTTTTTCTCAACCGCAGCGCGGTCTCTGTCTTTACGGAATACTAAATATCTATGATCGATAAATTCATTATTCGTCTGTCTGTCGGTATGGATATTTACCGTGCGTGGAGTACTGTTCTCATCTTTGTGATGAATCCGCGCAGTATTTGCTTGATGCCTTCGACCGATTGCAGCGGCCAGAAGTCCTCATTATCAACAGTTCCGATGCCACCGAGTCCCTTGAGCCTCTGCAGTTGCGGAGAGATATCGCCTCTATGGCAGTCCTCTACCGCCTTTAGAATGGAGAGTGCTCTAAAGAGCTCTTTCAATTGATCCCACCTTCTCCCTTCCTCTACAGAACAACACGTGCTGGCCTTGGAAGTCACCGCCTTAGAGTCGTAGAAATACGCTCTCGAACGAAAAGGTTTGGTTCCTCCTTCCTGTGCAGAGCACAGGTGGAACGTGAGTGAGTACCACCTGTGCTGGTAGTGCTACCAGCGCACGTGTTGCCCTCCCACTATGATCCCGGGTCCTTCAAGCGGGGCGTGAAAAAGCAACTCTGGGTGCATTGTCTGCTTTCGCAGTGAGTATGGTGGTCCCCACTGTTGGATTCTGCTTGAGCTTATCATCAAGCTGAGCAAAATCACTTTGATTTAAAAAAAAAAACATTTCCTCCTAGCGACGAGTGCAGTGCGAGAGAGGAAAGGGTACCGTACTGTACACTACGTGGTCTCATCAGCCTGGATGACCAGCGCGTCATCGTGGATCGACGAACGCACTTAATCACTCGTGGTCATTTGACGCAACACTGTGACCCTCACAGAAATGGCAGTCGATGCGGGTAGAGAGATCCTCTCAAACAAGATATGTGAGAGAGAGTAAGATAATGCGCAAATTTTCTCAGCTGGGTGATGATTTAGCGTCCGATAAGTGAAGGGTCGGCTGAATTGGGGTACACTAGTACATTTTATGGCGGTAAGACCCGTTTGGGAGGATGGGCCAGTGAGGTAACACGGCACCCTCTCGTACCAATAAACATTCATTGGAGATCACGTCCGGCTGTAACAGAGTGGGTATAACAGAACAGAGTGCAAGAGAGAGCGGAGTGGGATTGGATGAGGTTTAGAACCATCATAGTCCACCAGACCCGGGAATGGTCCGGGTTCTACACTCAGTTCAGGCGCTGGATATCGCTGAACAACCTCGAAGTCTAAAAGCGCAGGCCTAGAGGTAGCAGCAGAAACAGGTTAGGGTGACAGAGACAGGACCATGGTACCCTGGTCACCACACACATACTGTTGTGGGAAAAGGCTGTCAACCACTTCCTGCAAGAAGCTGGACATGAGAGGCTCTGAAAGAGGGAGGGGTGGGATGTGCGGAGATGGGAGCTAAGGGGTTACGAAAGGGAATATGAAAAGATCAGGGAAATATTAAATTGTAGGTTAGTAGGGGCGGCAAAAATTTAATAGCCTACTGGCGGCAAATCTGTAAATCCGCCACTGTCTCTGCCAAAAAAACACTTAAAAGCATAAAATAAACTGATTCTTCATAAATTGCTATTATAGTATAATGTGTGCTAGGTACCTAAAATCTGTTTTTTTTTTGGTTTGCACCGACTTCAAACAGATTTTAGGTACCTAGCACACATTATAATATAATAGCAATTTATGAAGAATCAGTTTATTTTACGCTTTTAAGTGTCTTTTTGGCAGAGTTTTCGTTGGATGTTTTTTGGAAGTCGGTTTTTTTTTTTTTTTTATAAGTTTTTATTTTTCAGTTTTTAGTGCAAACAATCGTAGGTAAGTAGTAAGTTGAACTATTTCATCAAATTTCATCATCAATAATACAAATTAAGGTCTATACGTACGTGTAACATTAAAATCATCCTCTAATCCCTTACCGTTGAAGAGAACCTTCTATCATCAGCTCACCTAAATAACTTGAAAGTATACGACTGAAGGTATTTAGATACGTATGAAATTGAAAGAATTATCCTCCAACTCCTAACCGTTGAGGAGTTGTACCTTCCACCTTCCATCATCAGCTTTCCTAAATAATTTGAAAGAATAGGACTAAAGGTAACATATATATGTCGGAGTGAGGGTATCCAAATAATAAAAGTGATACAAACATTTGCCACTATCGAACACTACGGAACACTCTATATAAAGCGGCGCGATCGGCAACAGGACACAGTTCTCTTCAGATCTCGTGACGACCAAATCTATTATTTGATTTGCGATTTATTGTATCTCTGTGTTTTATATTGTGTGTATGAGGCGATATTTATCAGTGGGGGAATTACTAGCCTAGGTGGCGAATTCCACAGGGCATCGCGGAGGGGTGAGCGTTGCCCCAATCCCCTCGTGGGGGGTTGCTGATGGTGTTTAAGTTAATTCGTATCTGTTTAGTAGTGATTAGTGTTTGGCTTTAGTCCAGATGGGCTGTATCTGTGATTCATGTTCTCGTTTATTCTTGTGTCTCCGACATATACATATGATATTTAAAGATTTATCCTCCAACTCCTAACCGTTAAGGAGTTGTGCCTTACATCATCACCTCATCATCATAAAATGATGACTACCAGACGCAAATACCGGTGTAACTTCAGAAAATATACGAAAAACATAGTATGTGCCTATAAAAAATGAGGGTTCCTCTTAATTTCCCTGGGATCCCATCATCAGATCCAGATATGGTGGCAATGGGACCACCTCGGGAGCATACCCTATCGAATACAGAAAAAAAAATTTAAAATCGGTCCACAATTGACGGAGTAATCGGTGAACATACATAAAAAAAAAAAAAAAAAAAAACACAGTGGAACATAGAACCTCCTCCTTTTTGGAAGTCGGTTAATAAATAAAGTAATGTCAAGTAATGTGGTATATTGGTAGTGGTACCGCTTTAAGGCAGTAATAGAGTGGGTGTGGTGGAGGAATAATATCTTATTATCTGAAAATGTAAGTGTTCTTTGTGAAATCGCCGTACGCAAAATACAATGCAGTTGCACATGCATCATGCATCAATTACTTTAATTATCTGTCAAAATGATTGGTAGTGCACAAGTGCACAGAACTACTCTATACATTTTGACGTAACGTTTAGTAGATTCGCTGAAACTAGTTTGTAAGAACCATTGACCTACAGTACATGGACTACGCATACCTACAAAATTATCGTGCCTACCTACACAAGAAGTTGGCGCATAAAATGGCAGCCTTTAGGGTTGTACCTATGTAGAGTGACTCGAAATGTCGATATCGATATTTTACTGAAATATTTAATAAATTGCAAAAATAACAATAAATAATTCTAGTTAATTCCGATTGTTTTTTATTATTTATAATGGGTGTAATGGATGGATTAAATTTTAAATGATGAACTTAAGACTAAAATCCAAAAATGAAAGCTGGCCATCTCGGGACACCCGGCTAGATATGATATGAGCGAAATATATATTACTTAAACGATTCTTGGGCTTCTACCCAAGAAACCCTTGGCCATTAGGAGTGCTACAGCGTTTGGTGAGTCCATTGTGGGATAGGAGAGTGCTAGTGCTCTCCCTTTTCCCACCTTTTAGGCGTACATCACCTCCTCCCCAAATGAGGCCGTGGATTCCTCTTGGAATCCCTAAAATCCTGGTCTTTCTGTAGTCTGGGAATAGATGATCGTAGGTGAGGTTTCTCAAATTATTATTTTAAAACCAGTTGTTATCGGCTATGAAAACAGCCCTATCCGTTCTATCAGCAACAAGACTAAAGAAAGAACAGAATACCTCCGCATTCAAACCAACGAGAATGTATATCGTTGTTTACCTATTTTTTCGTAGCTCCGACGGTTCTGGGATACCGATATCAACATAAAAAGTACTTATATTATGTTGACATTGAGCGAAATAACAAATTGAGTAAATAAAACACGTTTTAAATAGTTGTAATATTTATTCATTTATTCATACATTCAGGTTAGGGCACTGCGCAGTCACGTAATCGCGTCACGTCAAGAGTTCTGTTGTAGGATGTTTCATGGAAGTTCATCGAGCAGACATACCACATTTCATGTTGAGGGTTTATATTTTCCAAACCAATGATTTCGATCCATTTCTTTCTTAAAATTTCATTTACAGGAAATCTGATGAAGAAAACACCATGTTAACATATTTTTTATATCATAATATAAGTATCGACACTTTAACTCTACCATCACTATCCTTAATCGTATGTAAACAAATCAAAGTGAAACAAAGCAAATAATACCATTGAGAACCTCAAAAAACTAACAAACGTCTTCGGAAATTATAAAAAGATAATGTTTAATACAATACAATAAACAAAATCGTGAAATATTGAACAATTTCAATGCATTTTTGTACTAACCTGTAAAGAGTCAATGTACAATGATTCTTGTTTTTTCTTGCACCAGATTGTTTAATGGAGCACGAAGGCATGATTTTCATGTCTAAGGCAAAGCCTTGGATACAATAAAAACCAATATAAAGCCGTAATTGGCACGAAAACAAAAACTAAATTTCCAACAACAAACATCAATAAGTAGACTACAAGTGGCGCCTTATTTTGAACGTGTAAAAACTATGAACTAAGCACTAAGCATAAACAGTCACATTCACCGCACCACCGGAGTCCGAGGTTTTTCGGTCGTAAAAAGCATCAGATCTGAACTGATTAAGAATTGGACGATAGAGCCCGTGGCTTTAAGTCTTAACGCCGCGCTAGAAATGAAGTGTCGTCGATAATTACCAGCTCAATCAACGTGACCAGGGGCCCCTGGAGACAGGGCCCGATCTAGCTATTTAGCCGCTCCGGGCAAAGATGATTTTCGCCGCCCTTTACATACACAAAACCATATTAGTCATGAGCTAGTTATGTTGGGGGATGTTAAGTATTCAAGTACCTACATAAATACGTGATATTGTTGTGATTATACCTACCTATAATATTCACGTCAGTCTATTGGGCCTTCTGAAGCAGTACCTATACGAAAGTTGATGAGTGTTTTTTTATTTTAGTAAGTATACAATGTATGTCTTTAAAAGAATTTCACACAAACTACTGACTGGATTGATATCATTTTATTGACATAATTATGTATCTTTCTACTTTATCATCATCAATCTATTGCGACTCACTGATGCGAATGGGCCTCTTTTCCCTTGTGCTATAGTCCCCCGTCTCGGGCAGGGCCTATCTAAGATGACCCTTTAACTAAAGGAATAATAAACATTTTTCTTTAAAATCGTTTTAGAAGTTGAAAAGATTAGGACCAAGCTGTTTACTTGTTGATTATGGTCAATCGGATCATATGTATTTAGTTAAGGTTCATACAGTACATATAAAAAGACACAACAAAAGATTTGTTTTAAAATGTTATACTGACAAAAAAACAATTATATTACTACAAAACAAATCAGTCATTTTTTTATTGCCAAGTGGTTGGGAATGTACCTCTTGAGATTAGACGCCAAATAGAGGAGATTAAGTCGAATTTGGCATCAAAATAGACATTAAAATGATAAGACAGCTCTCAACAAAACTATTAGAACGTTAAAAAACTCAATAGATAGTCTAAATAATGCTACACTGCAAAGCAAATTGGCTTTACAATTTGCTTTGCACTGCCACAAACTCGCTAGACAGCAACATAAATACCCCATTAGAACTTCATCTAGCTGGACTAGGTCAAGTAAAGAAAAGGCCAATTTGTTTGCTAAACACTTAGCCGCTAGCCGCCATTTTTACACCAAACGAAGACAACAATGCGAAGTTTGAAAACGAAGTCAAATGTACACTGCAGCAGAACCTACAACTATCTATTCCACCAAGGCTAGTCGCAGTTGGGGAACTGAAGAGAACCATAAATGTACTTCAAATCAAAAAGCCCCGGGTTTCGATCTCATCACAAAAGAAATTGTAACGCAACTTTCCAGAAAAGCATTGGTTTTTCTAGTCATGCTTAACAGTGGCGTACTTCGTGTACAATATTTTCCCAGATTATGGAAGGTATTCATAGTGACAATGATACACAAGCCAGGAAACACCCCTGAAGACGCGTAATCGCATAGACCAATAAGCCTCTTGTCTGTGCTGTCCAAGATTTTCGAGAGGAACCTCCTAACCAGAATGTCACCCATACTCAACAAAAACCTGGTGATACCTAAACACCAGTTTGGTTTCAGACAATACCATTCTACAGTGGAACAAGTGCATCGGGTGTGTGATAAGATAAGACAATCCTTTGAAAAAAAGGAATACTGCTCCACTGTATTTTTATATATTCAGGCTGCCTTCGATAAAGTGTGGCTTAAAGGACTTCTCTATAAAATAAAAACATCTCTTCGGCACCTTTTGATGGAGTCATACCTCACAAACAGAATCTTCCAGGTAAGAGAGGACGGAGAGCTGTCAACTATACAAGATATAATGGCGGGAGTCCCACAAGGATCTGTCCTTGGCCCTGTATTACATACGATCTACACTGCATACCTTCCAGAAACGCAAGGCGTTACTACGGCTACATTTGCTGGCAACACTGTAATTTTCGCAAGCAGCAGGGATCCAATTGCAGCATCCCCCGTCTTGCAAAATAACCTTGATAATATCAACGAATGGATCCAGAATTGGAGAATCACAGCCAGCACTACTAAATCTGTGGCATTTGGACAGAGGGCTGACCTGGAAGAAGCACATTAAATCAAAGCGAGACGAGCTGAACATACGGTTCAGAAACATTTACTGATGTCACGAAACTTCAAACTTTCAATTGACAACAAACTATTGATATACAAAATGGTCAAGCCAATATAGCTAGCGACTCCAATTTACAAAAAATGCAAAGGATGCAAAATGGTATCCTAAGAACTATTTCAAACGCACCATGGTTCACCACAAACACAGAGATCCACGAAGCTCTGAGCATAAGTACTGTAAAGGAAGAGCTAAAACAAACGGGAAAGAAATATAAAACGCGGCTGGAAAATCACCCAAATAATCTGGCTACCGTGTTGGCAACTAAACTACTGAAACACCATGATATTCAAAGGTTGGTGACAGATGGTGAAGGATTGTGGATCTCCTGCTGAGGAGCTGCCTAGATATGACACAACGACTTTCAACAAATCTACTTAAAGTTTGAGATTGATTTGCAGATAAGCACAAAAAAAATGAAATTGAATAGTTTTTCGGAGAATATTAAATCCTACCTCGTAATTATATTAATTTTCTTCGCACTTTTTGTTTTGGTAAATCTTTAATAATATCTGATAAAGTATACTGTGGCAAACCTTGTGCTCTATTGAAATCATAGCCAATCCAGATAATCTATTCTGTGTCATTGTTGACCGCAGATAATTTTTATTATTTTTATTCAGAAAAGCTTCTTTCACAACTTGCAACTGTTTCTGGCAAAGTTAAAAGGATTCTGAGCGCAGTACTGATATTTGGATCAAATCTTAAATCTGTTACAAATTTCAAAACATCTTTTTTTTTTTTTTTACCCACTAAAAAGTTGTCTAAATTTTGGAAAAAGTAATAGTCGGTAGGTGCAAGGTCTGGTGAGTATGGCGGATGAGGGAGAGCTTCCAACCCCAGCTCTTGCAGCTAGGAGACTGTCTGGACTGACAACATCATTTGGTACAGTTCGCAATTAAACTAAACAAAATTTAGACAACCTTATAGTGGGTAAAAAACTCAATTCCCGAGAGGCAGTACAAAATGCCTTTGAAGAGTTTGTTGCCTCCCGTCCAGCTGATTTTTACAAGAAGGGCATCAATAAACTGCCAATGCGTTGGCAAAGATGCGTCGATTGCATGGGTGATTACTTCGAATAACAGAAATAAAAAAGTTTGAAAAAATAAGTACTTTCACTTATTGCATAAAACGGCAATTTCATAGGTAAAGACCTATTATTATAGATAGACTACGAAGCGTCGTCGCCGTTGCGACGACACAACGCTCTAATAAGGCAAAGCTTAAGCTTTTTTAGCAAATTTTAAGATGAAACATTAACCTAAGACCACCTAATGATCAGTGAACCACCGATAAAGGACACTTGAAACATGAGATGCAACTGCATTTCCGTCCTTCCTTATTGGCTTTCTGTTGGTACCTCTCACTCTTTGAAAAGCAAGGAAAGAATTTTTTGCCTTTTAATAAAAGTTTTATTCGTACTATTTTGATAGATGTGACCTTAATTAAGTAGGCGCTCATAGCCCAGTTGCACTCGGTGATTCGAAACAATCAACGAGGGTAAGCAACGACGGCGCGGTCAGTACCCTGATGAGTGACCGCTGGTGGCACAATGCCAAGAGTGCCCCTGATTCGGAGGACACGTTGAGCACTCGGTCCCGGTTATCATCATAGGATAACAGTCGTGAAGCTTAGATGCATTTGGGCGGGTTAAGACGTCCAACGGCAAGATTACGTAGCATCAACAACGTTGTGTTGCCAGTCTGCCAGTCCCCAACCCTCACTTGGGAACGTATAGTATGGCCGTAACGAGAGACCCGAGCCCAGCAGTGGGACATTATGGGTTGTTGATTGACTTGACCTTAATTAAAATAGGTAGGTAAAGAAAAAAAGACAATATTCAAATAGTTATTTGTTATACAAGAGTGCAAAGTTGCTTTTTAACCGCGTGCTCAATGTTGATGACCGAGCAAGCGAAGGATTCTAAAATTGAATCACGAGCGAAGCGAGTGATTCAAAAATTAGAATCCTGAGCGTCAGCGAGGGAATCAAAAGAGCACGAGGTGAAAAATCTTTGCACTCGAGTGCAACACGTAACTTTTCATTCCACCTCAGCGAGGAAACAACTGAATGCAAAAAAAGCATTAACAATCACAAGATATTTTTATGTCAGTTTAGGTATTAATATTTATTAGGTACTACATTATGATAGGCAAGTATTACAGATTAATTTTTAAATTATTTCAAAAATACTTAGGTACTCGCTCAACCCCGCGGTGTTACCCGCGGTTTTTGTCGTACCGCGAGTAACACCGCTAGTCCAAAAAAAGTTAAGCTCCAAACAAATTATCGGACGCGGCTGACGGACGCGGCTTACAGCCGCGGCTGATAATGTGCAGTCTCTTCGGACGTTGCTTTCGGACGTTTTCAGTGTTGCCACTTTAGTGATTGTAGACAGAGATTTTCAAAAAAAAAACACTGAAAAATTATGTAATGACTTTGTTGTAATTGACTTAGTGATTTTGTCACTAGATTTGATGAATTTTAGAAGTTAGACAGAGATACTCTAAAAAAAAAACACTGAAAAATTATATAATGACTTTTAGTACATACATTTAAAATATTTCAATTAATTTAGAAAATAAATATTTTCCAACCCTTTTACCCTTCGGTAAAGGCCCTAATAAATGTTTTGGCTTAGTAAAATGTACACTTTGCTGAGTATAAATTACCTGTTTTGAAACGTAGCTTTAGACATACAATAAACTTACTAAAGAGTCGAACTAGCAACAGCAAGTCGTGGTACAATAGATTGGCAGCAAATTTAAGAATGTTTAAGGTTTCAACCATAAATATACTCGAAAAAACAAGTTGTTGTAAGGTTCCTATGTTTATACATATTTGAAAATATTTAAATTATCAAGATACATCTACATCCACAAAGATAATCGATCAAGATGAAGAAAAAATACCAGCAGAAGTATTTGAATTTGATTTTAAAAACATAATACCGGGCGCATTAATGATACTAGTTAACAATAAACCAGAAAGTAAAGTGCCAGAACCTTATAGTAATGTCCCGCGTCATTAGTTTTAGTAACTATACTAGCTGAGCCCCACCGTGTTCCCCGCGGTTATTGTTGTAAATGCGAGTAAAGCCGCGAGGCGAAGCTAGTCTAAAAAAAGAAGCCTAAGTTACTCCTTGTATCATCAGCTATCTGCCAGTGAAAGTCCCGTCAAAATCCGTCCAGCCGTTCCAAAGATTACGCGGAACAAACAGACAGACATAAATTTAAAAAAATGATATTTTATAAAAGCGGTTATTTTAATATTACAGACAGACACTCCAATTTTATTTATTTGTATAGATAATCACATAAATGTAAGAAATTGAGATAATTCCACAATTTTCGTAAAGTCATTAAAAAGTAAATTTTTCATTTGTGTAAGTTTTAAGTTTACAAAAGTAACCTTCTGGCAACACTGACACGGACGCGACAAAAACATCCAGCGCTCCAGATTCCTTTCGGACGTCCGAAGGCTCAAGGTCAGTCAAAGGTTACGTCCGAGACTTACGTCCGAAAGGAATCTGGAGCGCTGGATGTTTTTGTCGCGTCCGTGTCAGTGTTGCCAGAAGGTTACTTTTGTAAACTTACGCAAATGAAAAGGTTACTTTTTAATGACTTTTCGCTTTACTTTCTGGTTTATTGTTAACTAGTATCATTAATGCGCCCGGTATTATGTTTTTAAAATCAACTTGAAATACTTCTGCTGGTATTTTTTCTTCATCTTGATCGATTATCTTTGTGGATGTAGATGTATCTTGATAATTTAAATATTTTCAAATATGTATAAACATAGGAACCTTACAACAACTTGTTTTTTTCGCGTATATTTAGGGTTAAAACCTTAAACTAATTTTTCAGTGTTTTTTTTAGAATATCTCTGTCACTAAAGTGGCAACACTGAAAACGTCCGAAAGCAACGTCCGAAGAGACTGTGCACATTATAAGTCGCGGCTGTAAGCCGCGTCCGTCAGTTTGTTTGGAGCTTTACTCCTTAGATTATCTGACAGTGAAAGTCCCGTCAAAATCAGTTCAGCCGTTCCAGAGATTACCCGGAACAAACAGACAGACAGACCTACTGACAGACAGACAATGTAACAGAAATTATTAAAAAAAAAATTAGTATATGTACCGTGTATACATACATATGCATTTAGTAAAAAGCGGTTATTTTAATATTACAAACAGACATTTCAATTTTATTTATTTGTATGGATGTATAGATAAATTAAGAAAAATTGAAAGTTAAGTTGCTATTTACTTAAGAAAATGGTGCGGGCAGAGCAAATTAAAAAAAACTACACCAAGAAGGTTCCGAGTCTGAGTTTTAAACAAATTAAAAAATATTGTATGATTAATTCGGCACCATGGAGGTAGAAGTAAATAGGTTTAATGATGTTTTGAATTCACAAACTTAGTGCACTCGAGCGATGTTCTAAATTCAATTTACTTTATTCTTTAAAGGATAAAAACGGCTTTTGCACTCAGATATCGAAGGGTAAAAATACTCTTTACGAGCTGGTGGGATGAAAAATATATTTTTCATACAAAAATGTTATATAAATATCTACTTCTATTATTTAGGAAACAAAAGTGGACATTGACAGAAAATATATCTGGGGACATCATCGTGAGATTGTTATAAATTTCTTTCAACAATTGATATTTTATAATTATTTAAACTCCTGTATATTATGCCATTAAAGTTAAGTTATACCAATTTACACATTTTAAGCTTTAATACTTATAAAATAATTAATTACAACAATAATAAAAAACCAGTCAAACATGTAAAGATAAAATAAAAAAAAACATTAAAATCAACCATTTTTCGAGTTATTTCTTTAGAAAATTAAATATTTAAGTACTACCTATAAAATTTATTGAAGAACAGGAAAAAATATAACATTTCTTTATCTAAACTGAGCAACAGCTCTTTTTAAACTCAAAATCAAAAACCTTCATTGAAATAATTTGTAGGACAAAACATATATAAAGTTATAATAAAATTTCAAAAGAAGATAAATTAAGATTAAATCACAAATCCACTATAAAACCCTTAAAAATACTAAACGATTTTGTAGAAAAAATTTAAATTATCTTAAAAAGTAATATAAGGAACCTGACAGCATATAGTGACCCTAATAATAACAGTTAAAGAAAAAAGACTAAAAATATATACTTTATAGTAGGTATTATATAGGTAATACGTCAATGACAATAGGTAGTAGAGCCACGCTGATTTCAGCACGAATGGGCCGGCTCGACCGGGGCGGTACTACCCTCGCACAGAAAATCAACGTAAAATGACAGCGGTTGTGCTGTCGTGTTTCGTTGGTGAGTGCGAGACCGGAGGCCCAATTAGTCTAGTCAACAAGTTCTATACTTGTTGACTAGACTAAAAGATGCAGCAGCATCACTAGGCCGCCATAGTGTGGGTCGCCATACTGCATTGTCTGCATTCGCAATGAGTATGGTGACCACCACTCTTGGATTCTGCTTACGCTTTCCATCAGGCAGAGTAGAGTCATTTTGGCGGGACATACATAAAAAAAATAAAAAAAAAAAATGACAAAGCAGAGTGAAATATTTAAGAACTACCTATCTATAAAAGTTAGTTAATAAAGCTCAAGAAATATAATTAAACACCATTTCTTTATCGAAACTAAGGACTAACTATTTTTTAACTCAAAATAAAAAACCTTCATTGAAGTAAGTTGTAGGATACCTACAATATTCTTAAAAAAAACTAGTCCTATAGCTATAACAAGTAAAATTTAAACAAAAATAAAACCGACTTCAAGGTTCGACTCCATTTCTCTTGAATGCCATCATCAGATCTTAGTGTCCTTATCATGGTACCACCGTTGGGATATCTCCTTTCCATTAAAAAAAGAATCCTCAAACTCGGCGAACACACATAAAAAAATATACGGTCGAATTGAGAACCTCCTCCTTTTTTTGAAGTCGGTTAATAAAAGAAGAGAAATTAAGATTAAATCACAAATCCACCATAAATATACATAAAAAATACGAAACAATTTTGTGGAAAAAATATCTTAAATAGGAAACTAAGAAACTGCGCAGACGTTTGGCGTCTAACATGTCAACTAAGTATTATATTGATGAACTAGCTGAACTTCGCGGTGTTACTCGCGGTTATTGTCGTACCGCGGGTACGAAGCTAGTCAAAAAAAGTAGCCTAGGTATACACCTTATATCATATCATTAGCTACCTATCAGTGATAGTCCCGTCAAAATCGGTTCAGCCGTTCCTGGTTTTGTAGGAACAAACAGAGACAAAAAAAATGGTATATGTATTTAGTAAAAGATTATTTTAATAATACAAACAGACTACACTAATTTTATTTATTTGTATAGATTATGGAATAAGTAGATTAATTCCATTAATTGGGATTTGCAGGAAGTACAGCAAGTCTGTCTGTTTGCAGTCGACTCATCGCATTCTAATGCGCTAAACTGTTATGTGTTCAAACCCCTCGAACCCTTCGAATCACTCAAATCATTTGAGTGATTCTTGACAAAATATTGTTCTCAGTGTGGATGTTCCTTGTGGCCGTTCATGTAGGATGTGAAGTCCCGCGACAACCGAAAATGTTCCTAATTAATCTATACTAATATTATAAACGCGAAAGTTTGTAAGTATGGATGGATGGATGTTTGTTACTCTTTCACGCAAAAACTACTGAACGGATTTGTATGAAACTTTACAGTAATATAGCTTACACATCAGAATAAAGAGTGAAATGTGTGGTCGACTGCTACTTTCTAGAAATGAGATTTGAATGTTTGTGCTTTTTACAGCTGCAAAAGTATAGAGATTATGGGTTACTGGGTATTGCATGCACCTTTATAATTTATACATCTATCAACACAAATAAATAAAATTGAACTGTTTGTAACTAAATGCATATATGAAGATATATAATGTACAGTACTTACAACAAAAATTAATTTTTAGTCTGTTTTTTTTTTTTTTTTTTTTTTTTTTTTTTTTTTTTTTTTTTTTTCACACAACGCCATCTAGTCCCAAGCTAAGCAGAGCTTGTGTTATGGGTACTAGACAACTGATACAAATACATATATACTTTTTTTTTTTTTTTTTGTAAATACATACATATTATACATAGAAAACACCCAAACTCCGAAACAAATATTTGTAGATCATACAAACATTTGGTCCGACCCAGGAATCGAACCCGAGACCTCATGATCAGCAGTCGTACACGCCAACCGCGAGACCAACGAGGCAGTTGTTTTTGCTTATTCTGAATAATCTCTGGAATGAAAGTTGATGTTGTAAAGAGTAACTAGGTACATCTCTTTTGGACTAGCTTCGCTTCGCGGTATTTGTTGTAAATTCGTTGTAACTTTGATCGATGTTTTAATAATAGTGGTTTTTTTTGCGGTTTACGATTTATGACGTATTAAAAAAAACTACTTACTAGATCTCGTTCAAACCAATTTTCGGTGGAAGTTTGCATGGTAATGTACATCATATATTTTATTTTAGTTTTATCATTCTCTTATTTTAGAAGTTACACACATTTTACCACTTTGGAAGTGTCTCTCGCGCAAACTATTCAGTTTAGAAAAAAATGATATTAGAAACCTCAATATCATTGTCGAAGACCTATCCATAGATACCCCACGCGTATAGGTTTGATGAAAAAAATATTTTTGAGTTCAGTTTCAGTTCTAGGTATGGGGATCCCCAAAATTTATTGTTTTTTTTTATTTTTGTGTGAAAGTCTTAATGCGGTTCACAGAATACATCTAGGTACTTACCAAGTTTCAACAGTATAAATCTTATAGTTTCGGAAAAAAGTGGCTGTGACATACGGACGGACAGAGAGACATGACTAATCTATAAAGGCAAAAAACGGAACCCTAAAAACCGAGGAGCGAAGCTATTCGCACTATAAATCCCTTTAATATGTTTTTAGATGAAAGGTACTTGAACCATTTTTATATCTCTCACAATATACGCAAAATATAGTGATGATTGATTTAAAATATTTCGCATTTATAATATTAAAATAAGGATTGCAATCAGTGCAAGCTACGATTTATTAAAAGCTGTTACCTAATGTTTAAAATAATTTTAATGCGTCCGATCCTATTTGTAACACTATAATTATTGTTGTAATCATGACTCACTGTACGTGTTAGGCAAACTGTAAGTGCAGTTCATTAGTTATAATATAAATTAATATAATAAATTCCAACTTAGATTTTAAGGTTACCATAAAGTGTATCTTACTACATACGTGAGTATATAACACACTACACATACTATTCATACACAGTATCTTAAAATACCTTCTGACCAGAGTGTGTACGAATATGTTGTCTGAAAGTACCACTTTGTCTAAATCGCTTATTACAGATATCACACTCATATGGTTTCTCACCAGTGTGTATACGAATATGTCTATTTAAATGACTACTATTATGAAAACATTTATTACATATATCACACTTAAAAGTTTTCTCACCAGTGTGTATACGAATATGTGTATCTAAACTACCTTTTTGGCTAAAACATTTCTTACATATATCACACTCATATGGTTTCTCACCAGTGTGTATACGAATATGTCTATTTAAATTACTACTTGCATGAAAACATTTATTACATATATTACACTTAAAAGGTTTCTCACCAGTGTGTATACGAATATGTGTATCTAAATTAACTTTTCGGCTAAAACATTTCTTACATATATCACACTTGTAAGGTTTCTCACCAGTGTGTATACGAATATGTGTATCTAAATTACCTTTTCGGCTAAAACATTTCTTACATATATCACACTTGTAAGGTTTCTCACCAGTATGTATACGAATATGTGTATTTAAAGGACTACTTGCATGAAAACATTTATTACATATATTACACTTAAAAGGTTTCTCACCAGTGTGTATACGAATATGTGTATCTAAATGACCACTTTGATTAAAACATTTATTACATATATCACACTTAAAAGGTTTCTCACCTGTGTGCATACGAATGTGCTTTCTTAAATAAACTTTGCTTTTAAAACTTTTTCGACAAGTATCACATGAATATGATTTAGTCTTTAAGACCGAGTCACTTACATTTACAGTAACATTACTTTGACATAATTCTATTTTAGTATCATTATTATTAGATAAACTATTAGTTTGACTAAATTTACTTAAACTATAGTCACTAGCCTTTTCCGGTTTATCTGCAAGGGTTAGTTTAGGTTTTTTACAATTAGGGTTAAAATTTATTGTACTATTAGCTAAATGTTTCGTAGCTTCATTATTGCTAGAAACGCCATTATTATTTGCAAATTCTTGCAACCCAAATTCTGTTTTTTCAGGAGTTTTCACTATATTATTTTCAATAGGCTTCTTTTGATGGGCTATTTTAGTGTCCTTCTTCGATTTTTTAACATTATTCTTCTTTTTTATATCACTTTTTGTAAGATCACTTGAAACTGTGTTTACAAGTTTTCTTTCCGAGGGTAGTGGAGGTTTCTTTGGAACAAGAGCGCCTGAATCAAGCAAATAAATAATTAAATATTTCGGACAACTTACACACAACGCTATCTGGTCCCAAACTAAGCAGAGCTTGTGTTATGGGTACCAGCCAACTGATATAAACACATTTATACTTTTTATTTAAATTCATATAAATTATAAATAGAAAACACCCAAACTCCGAAATAAATATTTGCAGATCATACAAACATTAGATCCGACCCGGGAATCAAACCCGAGACCTCAAGTACAGCAGTCGCAAACTTACGGTACCACTGCGTTACCGAGGTAGTCTGATATACCTATATTTATATTATACGTTGGGATGCCAGAAACGAGCTACATTCATACTAATATTATAAATTCCTAAGTAACTTTATCTGTCTGTATGTGAGTCTGTTACGCATTCATGGCTAAACCACTGCACCGATTTTAATGTAATTTGACATGAAGATACTTTGATTCTTGAATAAGATATAGACACATTCATGGGAGTCCTGCAGTATAAGCTAGTATAAATATAATAATACAAAATTTTACCAAAAAAAAAACCGTCTTCAAGAACGACCAAATTGAATTGGGTCCACACGGATAGCACCAGTTTTCAAATAAAAAAAATCAGTCGGCGTAATATTGAGTTATTCGTCAATTTGTCGCGCACATACTTAATGCAAATTGAAGATTTATATGATTTTCTCATGGATGACATGTCAGAACTAGACCAAATTAAAATGGGGCCACATGGGAAGCACCAGCTTTCAAATAAAAAAAGAATTATCAAAATCGGTTCACCTAGTCGAAAGTTATGAGGTAACAAACATTAAAAAAAAATACAGTCGAATTGAGAACCTCCTCCTTTTTTTGAAGTCGGTTAAAAATGGGTTGTCTGTAATTTCGGTTACGGACAATAGTTTAACGTGACAACGTCATAAAAAAAACACTGATGAAATGATGAGAGATAGCGAGGCCGCCTCTATCTCTTCTACCACGACGTACCTACTAATGAACATAACGGAACAACGAGTCATCCTTTTCCGTGCATGCAGCCGGCGTTCATCAATTTATTAAACGTTGTCACGTCAAAAAAGTGTTCTTTATTATAGGTTTTTTTTTGTATTCTGTTACAAAGAAAAATCATACCGAACTTGCCGGCATATCCCTTAGGTGCGTTGTAAGCTCCAAGGTTGACGTGCAATATGTTGGCGAACTCACTGCCGTAGAACACGAGCAGCTCCGTGAAGCGAGGGATTATTTTTATCGTTCTGAAACATTGAATAATTTTTTTAAAATAAAAGACACCTTCATTAAATAGTTAGTAATAAAAATAAGGAGAGAGAAAAACTTGATACAATTGTGAAATAGCGCTTGCGCTGTGTTTCACCGAGTGAGTGAGGATTCCGGAGGCCCATACCTACCCCAACCCCTCCCCACACCCCAAAGGCCGGCAACGCACTTGTGACGCCTCTGGTGTCATCAGGTGATACGTCTACTCGTTTGTCCCTTATTCAATTAAAAAAAAAAACAAAATACAAATACTCCGGCCTAGCCAGCATAGTTGACCGAGGCCTACTCAGCTTCAACAAATTTATATAAGCCAGAAGTTAAAAACTAAAAAAGTCGTGGGACACCAGATAGGAACGAAGTTCCTTATCATAAAATATAATAATATATATACAATTTACAGATGGCGCTATACTCAATTTTTAAAATCTTACAACGCCCCATTAGGAATTTCGTTCCAAAACTCAAAGACATTTGAAAATACCCCCTTAGGTATGTACAGAAACAAATACTTTCTTTAAATTTAAAGCCTAATATCATCAACAACCCATAACGTCCCACTGCTGGGCTCGGGTCTCCTCTCAGGAGAGGGTGAAGACCATACATCCCCACGCTGGCCGAGTGCAGGTTGGGGACTGGCAAGACAACGTTGTGGCTACATAATCTTGCCGTTGGAGGCCTCCAACTAAGCTTCACGACTGGTATATATGATAACAACCGTGACCGACTGCTTAACGTGACCTCCGAATCATGCCTAATATAATAGAAAATAATTCAAGGCTGCCCTCATATAGCGGCAGGCGCTAAGAGAGGTCCGGATATACACCGGAGGAGGGTGGTACACCGTGTGGTTTTAGTGGGTTCGATTTCGACATAGAGCTTCTCGCCGTCGACTTCGAGGTTTCCACACGTTAAAAAAGCACAATAGCTAATTTATTTTTCAGCTTACCAACAGCATAGACATTTATAGTGGCAGACTTATAATAGTTTCTACGTTGTACCTATCTTCACTACTTAGCACTATTTAATAAGATTTATGTTAAGATTACTAAGAAAAGAGTTTACCTATAGTACAATTGTCCTTGGTACTGGTAAGCAACCAGGTTCTGCTCACTCCAGTGTCGTGAACAGTTCACGTAACGCATCCAGTTGGATCGATTAGCGTCGATCGCGTCCATTACATGGGATCGTTTGTTATTGCGGTCGTTTAACTATCGTAGAAAATATCTATTTTACAAGTTAACAAATACATTATATACAAATACCTATTTAACGAGTTTTTTGAAATCTTAATTTATCTAGTACTAGCTTTCGCCCGCGACTTCGCACGCAATTAATAAAAAGTATCCTATGTTACTTCTAACACCTCCAAGAATATGTGTACAAAGTTTCATGATGATCGGTTAAGCAGTTTTCTGGTGAAAGCGTAACAAACAAACTTACATTCACATTAATTTGTATTAAAGGAGGATATAATGTGATTAGACTAGCTAACCCACGCAACCTCGTTTGCGTCTCCTATTGCCCGTAGCGTAACAATTTTCCCCCGTTTTTGAAACATTCTTCATTGGTGCTCCGCTCCTATTGGTCTTAGCGGGATGATATATATATATAGCCTATAGCCTTCCTCTCTAATATTTTTTTAAATCGGGCCAGCTGTTTCTGAGATTAGCGCGTTCAAACAAAAAAAACAAACAAACTAATAAATGCTTCAGCTTTATAATATTAGTATAGATTAGATCGGTATTAGCCATCTCCCGATCCTGTTTTAAATGTACATACCTACAATAAACTGTCGTTGAAGTAGCCATATTGCTATAAATAATAATTTTACTATAGTAATCTTCCAAATAACTGTCCCGGTTTGATCATGGTATCTATTTAACTGTAAACCACTAAGGATCTACTTATTTAGTTATTGATTATATTACCTGCCAACAATACATTGACTCCACCGAGTCGGTACGCAAACCGCGATACGGGCCGAAGCGAACGCCGCGAGGCAATGTTAGCGTAGAGAACACTCCTATGCCTGCGCCTAAAACATATAACACAACGCTCATCACGCTCCTAACACAAAAAGAAATAGATATGTAGGTACGTTTACAGACAAATTTACCTATAAGGCAGTGGTCCCATCGCCGACGAGAAACGAGTAGAACTAGTAACTATTCATGAACGAGTTGGCAATCAGCGGGCAGCGACTGTGTAGTTTCGATAGTTTTGTCGCTGGGCTATAAGCGAGTGTTCAAGTGCGATGAGCTATTACTCGCGCAGTCGCGCCAACACCACATTCCAAGACATTATGGATGAGTTTTTTTATTGAATGTGTCCGACAATATCTCTATCGTATAAATACTATCGTAAAATACATCATCGTCGTCGTCTGAACTAGACAACAATGAGAGTTGCAATGATTTCATGATGATGATATCCATACGTGTACTTTCAAAGCCGCATTGTATAGAAATGATCAAGTGAGCGAGCATCGCTAAGCGAGTATCGCTCTGAGCGAGTTTATCTTTGAAAGCTCTTGTCGCTCAGCGTCAAAACTAGTAAAGTGAGTCGTCGCCGGCAGTGTAAACAGTCGGAGAGCAACTTTTACAATATGCACCTCTTACGTTTACACGGAATGTATTTTTAGGGTTCCGTGCCAAAGGCAAAAAACGGAACCCTTATAGATTCGTCATGCCTGTCTGTCTGTCTGTCCGTCCGTATGTCACAGCCACTTTTTTCCGAAACTATAAGACCTATAATGTTGAAACTTGGTAAGTAGATGTATTCTGTGAACCGCATTAAGATTTTCACACAAAAATAAAAAAAAAACAATAAACTTTGGGGGTCCCCATAATTAGAACTTACGTTTGGGGTATCTATGGATAGGTCTTCGAAAATGATATTGAGGTTTCTAATATTTTTTTTTTCTAAACTGAATAGTTTGCGCGAGAGACACTTCCAAAGTGGTAAAATGTGTGTGTCCCCCCCCTCCCCGTAACTTTTAAAATAAGAGCATGGTAAATCTAAAAAAAATATATGTTGTACAATACCATGCAAACTTCCACCGAAAATTGGTTTGCACGAAATCTAGTAAGTAGTTTTTTTTAATACGTCATTAATCATAAACTACAACTTTTTTGTTTTTCTTTTCTTTCAACTTTCAACAAATTTCTTGAACGAATATCCAAAGCGGCATTGCTAGGCTCACTTCAAATATGGTTAGGTAGAGGGGGTAACACAGCGGACAGTGGAGGTGAGCGTTGACGCGTCGTAAGGAGTGCTCCTTAAACCTAAACCTGGGTCGCAATTCCCAGGCACTGTCGAAGTCGCATGTGTTGCCCCCATCTATCACGCGATGGACCCGGCACCCGGACGGTGAATCCATGGAACGCTAAGAAATAGGTCTACCTTTCATTCAATCAACACAAATATATTTAAAAAAATGTTACTTGCTGCTGCGGAACCCTTCATGGGCGAGTCCGACTCGCACTTGGCTGCTTTTTTATTGTACGTTTCTTCAGCGAAAAAATCGCCGATAGTTCGTCGTTTTCTCGCCGGAGGTCGGACCATTGCCTCAAATCTCAATCTACATTTGTAACCTTTTTTTTTTTTTTTTAAACGTGTGGAAATCCCATCGGACCGTCACCCCACCGGGGTTTACGGCGGGGCGGTGTGTCGGACTCGAACCGACTAAAACCACACGGTGTGCCACTCTGCGCCTGTGAAGGGAGGAATCCGGGAACTGCAGTTATTAACACATCCGGACCCCTCCCAGCGCTTGCCCGCACTGAAGCGGGCACCGTCTGCTGTTAAACTCTTAATTTAGGCGACGTACGGCACACGCGTACGTCGTCCCCTCGCGGGTGGCCACTAGAGCGGATGGAGGGGAAAACCCGTCCCGACCATCCGCGGCCACACTTAGGGCGGCATGAGGCGCTGATAGGCGCGCCTCCGCCGCCCGGTTCGCCGGCGGCGGATTAGGTCCGACTGGATGTCATCCACCCGGGCCTTCTCCGCCACCTCCTTCTGCGAGATGACTTCTTCGCAGAAGGTTGCGACCGCGGTAAAACTGCTATCGCTACCGGCCATGGAGCGTATGACGGCCGGTAGCGAGAGATCTCCTCCGATGACTGCAGTGAGGGCCCGACGCTGCGGCGCCCAAGCGGGGCAAACCGCCAGCGTATGCTGGGCCGAGTCCTCAGTACTGCAGTCGCAGTGGTGGCAGGCGGGACTCAATTCCCTCCTGGCGACCGAGTGCAGGTACTTCCCGAAGCAACCGTGCCCGGAAAGGACCTGCGTCAGTCGGAAGGAAAGGGTCCCGTGCTGCCGCCCTGCTCTACATTTGTAACCTATACTAAGTTCGATGAAATAATTAAAAGGGGACGGGGAAGTGCTACTTTGTGTGTCACGATAATCGCTTGCCATTAGGTGATTCGTCTACTAGTTTGCCCAATTTACCATCATCTTCCTGGGCAATATTACTATTCCCAAGATTACTTGAGGTTGGCTACTAGTTCAAGCAGTTTTGCGTGAATATGAGTTACTAGCTGACCCAAGCAACCTCGTTTGCGTCCAAACTACCATCCCCCGTTTTAACCCGAAATGGGGTTTGATTTCTAAAGATATATTATTAGTACACCTCCACACCGTCTATACTCTATAGAGTACCTATAAATTTTAAATTTGAAGTCTCTTACTTCAAAAACATAGGACTTTCATACAAACGTCCAACCCCCGTTTTATCCCTTTAGGCGTGGAGTTTCGTAAAATCTGTTCTTAGCGGATATCTACACCCTACAAGGAACCTACCTGCTAAATTTCAAGTTTGTAGGTGTTATAGTTTTTGAGATTTCGAGATTAATAAGTGAGTGGTATTTCGCTTTTATATATATAGATTCCACGGAACGACTAGGTAGCGGTAGGTACTTACATATTAATATATATACCTATATAATAATATATATATATACGTAGGATAGCAAAAATGTTTTAATTGTGATGTGATGAGTGAAATGGAAAGTAAGGTTAGAGAGTGAGAGAGTCACAGATCGAAGGCTGAATGAAGTTAAAAATAGTTTAAAGCAGTTAAATAAAATACGAAATAATATCAATAAATGATAAAAAAATTGATTCCGATGATAAATCTATAAAAATAAATCAGCCCCGCGGTATTACCCGCGGTTATTGTAGTACCGCGGGTAACGCCGACGAAGCTAGTCTAAAAAAAATAGCATAAGTATCATCAGTAACGCAGCAGTATTAGTATGAAAACTATTATTTGCAATGAGGAATAGTAGAAACGAGTGCGATAGGGCTAGGGCGTAACACCCGGCTATATGGCCAGGAAGGGAGTAAGCAGTGAGCTGGCGAGTGATAGACGAGAATGGAGGAAAATACTCATTGCACCGACCCCAAATAAAGTTTGGAAAGGGGCAGGAAGATGATGAAAGATTATGAAAGTTGTGGATCTAAATGTGAATCTTTAACGCACAGGTAGGTTAGGTATTACAACCTACACAATAATAATATTTTTAAATATTTATTTCGGACACAACGCAACGCCATCTATTCCCAAACTAAGCTGATCTTGTACTATGGGTACTACGAGACAACTGATATAAATAAATTTATACTTTTTTTGTAAATACATACATATTATACATAGAAAACATCCAAACTCCGAAACAAATATTTGCAGATCATACAAACATTTGGTCCGATCCAGGAATCCGAGACCTCAAGCTCAGCAGTCGCATACGCCACCACTGCGTCACCGAGGTAGTCAATACAATAGTTTCTTTTTCAGAAGTTATATAACAAGTTATACAACCTATACATACCTGGTATAATGGATCGTGCTAGGTGTAGGAACACATGCGGGATGGTGAGTGCGGCGCGAGGGACAAAGCTAGGGAACTTTCGTTTGGAAGGTACCTAGGAATACATTGGATCATGACAACGAAACGTTATTAAAACATATTATAAGCAAGCATTTAAATTAAAAGATGAAAAATAAAACGCATGTAATAATTTTTTTTACTATTTATTTCTGTAAAAGTAAGTAGTAAAGTAAAAAAATTAACAAATAAACCAGACTCGAACTCAATAACTGGACCAAATTGAAATGGGATTGAAATTAAAAAATAATCTTCAAAATCGGTTCACATAGTCGAAAGATCTGAAGTAACAAACTTTGAAATACCTTCATAATTTTAAAAACATTAATTTTTAAAATTATTTATATATTTTTAAAATTATATATAATCATAGCTAGTTTGGTCCTTTATCTTCAATTTATTATAAATTTTTGCTGACCTATCAATTACAGATTTTTCAAAAGGTAAGTTTTTGTGGAACGCTTTTTTTTGGGATAGACACCTACCTGTCCTGTATGGATACTTGCCCCACCATGACAATACAAAGAAGGATAGATGCTTGCAGTGCGGGATAGATGCCTTTCATACTGTGTAAAACAGTAATTCTCTTAAAACAGCAATCGGACCTCCGCAACTCTGAGGGTGAACTGAATGCGAAGGTTGAACTAGTAACTAGTAGCCAGTATATTTGAGGGCACTGACATCTCAATAACGATTGTCATAGGTGTTTATGACAACCGGTACCGGCTTAAAAGTTCTCTCCGAATATCGGTCTTTTGTCGGATTAACAATATGGAGTGTAACACCACCCCTATTCATCTCGTGGGTGTCGTAAGAGTCGACTGAGGGAGCAAACTACCAGGACAACAGCACTGCGAAGAGAAGGAACACTTGACACAAACTCTATACCAACCCGTCTGGACAGCGTGGTATAGTAGACCAAAACCTCCTTTATCCAGCAGTGGACATTTAATGGGTGTTGATGAGGAAGTCTATTGAGGTCATACGGACTCCTTAGAGAAGGGAAAATTGAGAGTATATTGAAAGAAAAAGTGAATTGCTGCCTCGGTAGCGCAGTGGTAGTGTATGCGACTACTGTGCTTGAGGTCTCGGGTTCGATTCCCGAGTCGGACCAAATGTTTGTATGATCTGCAAATATTACTGAGTTGGAGTGTTTTCTATGTATAATAAAAGAAAAGTATATATAAGTATTTATATCCGTTGTCTTAGTACCCATACTTTCACTTTTTCAGCAGCAATTCACTTTTTCTTTCAATATACTCTCAATTTTCCCTTCTCTAAGGAGTCCGTATGACCTCAATAGACTTCCTCATGAACACCCATTAAATGTCCACTGCTGGACAAAGGAGGTTTTGGTCTACTATACCACGCTGTCCAGACGGGTTGGTATAGAGTTTGTGTCAAGTGTTCCTTCTCTTCGCAGTGCTGTTGTCCTGGTAGTTTGCTCCCTCAGTCGACTCTTACGACACCCACGAGATGAATAGGGGTGGTGTTACACTCCATATTGTTAATCCGACAAAAGACCGATACAATTATTGTTTTATTACTTTTTCATATTAGTTGTGTTAACAAAAGGCTTTTGGTGGCCCTCTATGTATGAGTAAAGAAACTTACCTTATCATCTGGAATGACCAACAGCGGGCCATGTATGGCGCAGTATTCAAAAACATAGTCCGAGCACTTCTCACAGACTACGAAAATACAATAAATATGTAAGTGTTTGAAGCAATGGGAGTACATATTTTATGTAATCTCTACAAATAAATAAAATTGGAGTGTATTTTTGTAACATTAAAATAACCGCTTTTTACTAAATGCATAACGGTACATACACCAAAATAACATTTTTCACAATTTCTGGAACAGCTAGGCCGATTTGACGGGACTTACACTGATAGGTAGCCGATGATATAAGGAGTAACTTAGGCTACTTTTTTGGTCTAGCTTCGCCACGCAGCGTTAACCGCGTTACGACAATTACCGCAGGTAACACCGCTGGGTTCAGCTAATAATAGGAAGAAAAAAGTTTAATAATGTACGTATATAACCGGGGTACTTCTCTCGCACATAAGATCAATGTAAAATGACAGCGTTCCTGCGTTCCTCCAATGATGCAGAAGCATCACTAGCCCGCCATGGTATGAGGTCACCATGCTGCATTGTTGTATTTTCTGCACGAGCAATGAGTATAGTGACCACCACTCTTGAATTCTGCTTATGCTTGCCATCAGACAGAGTAGAGTCACACAGAGGCATACAGATAGAAAATAACCGACTATGTGAAAACTTTTGATAGAATTTACATAACCAATGTCACCCGTGCTATATTATTACAATTCTATTGACACCTCATTCAATAAAATCGATTCAGCAATTTAGGCGCTACGATGGAACATACAAACATACATGCCGTAGTATGGTAACAATATAACCCGGCCCAGACGAGGGAATCGAACCCGAGAAACAAATAACTAATTTAGAGATATAAAAACAATTTTCCCGAAAAACACGATTCAATGTATTTTACTATTTCAGTATCTCTAACAAGATGTCGAATAAATTAATAAATAAATAAATATTTCTGACATCTAAAACACAACGCCATCTAGTCCCAAGCTAAGCAGAGCTAGTGTTATGGGTACTAGACAACTGATATAAATATATATATACTTTTCTTTTTTTGTAAATACATACATACATATTATACATAGAAAACACCCAAACTCCGAAACGAATATTTGTAGATAATACAAAGATTTGGTCCGACTCAGGAATCGAACCCGAGACCACATGATCAGCAGTCGCACACGCCAACCGCGAGACCAACGTGGCAGTTTAATAAATAAATTAAATAATAGAAATCGAATATGAAAATATTTAACTTGTTCTCGTTAACGGTGAAATATAAAATACCCCTACCATAAACAACCTTTAATTCCCCACTGTTGGACATAGGCCTACTATAATATAATCTAAACAAATAAATAAAATTGGAGTGTGTTTGTATGTATACACACTGCATATACATATACCAAAATCATTTTTTACTATTTTTGTCTGTCTGTTTGTTCCGGCTAATCTCTGTAACGGCTGGTCCGATTTTGACGGGACTTTCCTGATAGGCAGCTGATGATATAAAGAGTAACTTAGGTACTTTTTTTAGACCAGCTTCGCCCCGCGGCGTCACCCGCGGTACGACAATAACCGAAGAACTCAGCTAGTAAATAATAGAAATTGAATATGAAAATATTTAACCTGTTCTCATTCATCATCATCATGTTCCTAGCCTGTATTATTCCCAAGATTTGGGGTCGGCTACTAGTTCAACCGGTTTCACCTGAATATCAGTTTTTACACGGAGCGACTAGCATCGGACCTCCGCAACCCTGAGGGTGAACTGAATTCGATGATTGAATTAGTTGTCAACATGTTTAAGGGCGCTGACTTCCCATAACGATTGCCATAGATGTTCATGACAACCGGGACCGACGGCTTAACGTGCTCTCCGAGGCACAGGCGTAAACATCGCCATCTTCCATACCCGAGCTGCTTTTAAGAATTTCTTGTAAGAAAAACCTAACAGCAGTCCGACCCAGGAATCGAACCCTCTTGATCCGCAGTCGCTTACGCTAACCACTAGAGCAACGAGGCAGTCTTAACCTGTTCTCATTAACTGTGAAATATAAATTACTCCCATCCCACCAATAACAACCTTTAATTCCCCACTGTTGGACCTAGGCCTACTATACTACGCTTGTCAGACCGGTTTGTCAAATAATCACAAATTTCAACAAAAAGAAAAAACCGACTTCAAGAACTGGACCAAATTGAAATGGAACCGGACTGGAAGCACTAGCTTTCAAATAAAAAAAGAATCATCAAAATCAGTACCCCTAGTCGAATGTTGGAAGTCGAAGTAAAAAAGAGTCGAATTGATAACCTCCTCCTTTTTTGAAGTCGGTTAAAAAGGAAAAGTTTTCCATCTCTTTGCACTTCTGTTGTCCTGGTAGTTTGCTTCCGTAATCGGCTCTCTTGAGACACCCACGGGATGAATAGGAAAACGAAAAACGAAAATTACATAAAAACTCCTTTTTTAAGTACATACATTATGAAGCCTGACAACTTTACACCTCTTTATATAGTCCATGATATAAAAATTTATAGTCGTGTATAAAAAGAATTGTGGATTATTAAATAGGTACATAAAATAAAAACATGTCTGTTAAAAACTTACAAAGATACTCGTCTAAACTGAGCTCCTCCGGTTCGTAGTAAGAAATACGCGCCTTCTGACGCAGATTCCGTGTCGACATCTAAGTTCAATATTCAATAAATGAAAATATGATTAAACAAAAGTAAAATAAAAGAAGTTTCTCAATTGCTAACACGATGGCGGACATGGCGGGATGATAGGTACATCATCAAAAGTGGGCGACGCCATAATTATATTCGTATATAAAAACACGAAAATGTGTTTGTATGTATAAAAATACTATGTACGATACGATCATTATTAAATTTGGCTTACATTTTGTCAAGCGTAACGATAAAGATCATTCTAAAACCTAGTTACTAATTCGCGGAAAATATTAAACAAACCTAACTTAAATACACGGACCGTTATTAAAAGCAGAAATGAGTTATCCCACTCATTGCAAATCAATAACAAACAAAAGTATTTATTAAGTAGATTTTTTTCAACTCCAAAGGTCATATTTACTTGCCTTAACACAAGAAAAAGATGAAGTACAAATAATTTGTTACCATTTTAATCTATTTTGAGCCAAGTTAGCAACGATAACTAAGTATAACGTAAAAATTACCTTGAAAAAGCAGCCAAGCACACTTGTAATCGGACATTAAATTAAAGATGAACACTAACAAGTACATGGATGATAGAAGAAATTAATCGATTTTCCCGCCTAAATTTCAACAAAGCTTTTACATTTTTGGCGCGTCTTTTCCTTCTTGGCTATGATTGGAGTACGGGACTTTTTATCACTACTTCAACTTTCAATGCAAATTCACTGTTATTTCTTTTCTCATCTAATATTAAAATAACAAAAAACAATTCAATAGTCCTTTTCAAAAATAAAAAGACAATTTAAATTATATTATCGAACATCTGATGACATCTAGTTTCTAATTTAATAGATTTATGATTTATTCCACAGTTCAATAGAATAGAACACGAAGGATAAAGGAAAACAGCAAAACGATTTTCCCGCCTTTTGCCGGTATCCTAATTTTATTGCGTCTTCTGGTTCTTGTCTATGATTTGAGTTTGAGTGCGAGTCTTTTCATCGCCATTTCACCTTAGAGCATATATATCTGTAGGAGGATCTTAGGCAGCCGAACGGGCGGGAAGCGTGATCGGAGTAGAGAGAGACCGAGTTTGTATAGTGTCTGTCTCTATCACGCCAGCTTCTGATTGGTTGGTGTATTTCCTGCCAAATAATTCATGCGAATTGGTATGTGCGTCCACTAATCAGATGCTTGTGTGTTGCGTGAGAGAGAGAGACAGACACTTCCCAAACTCAGTCTCTCTACTCCGATGACGCTTTCCGCCCATACGGCTGCCCCTCGAGGTATATATATGCTCTAAGCATTTCACTTTGAGAAAAGGAAATTAATCAATTTATTTTTTCTCGTATCGTATAATATTTAAAAATATTAATCGAATTTTTCATCTTCTTTTTCTGAAAATAACGAATAAACATAATGAAACTTTAAATAAAATTTAAAATATATTATTTTGTTAAATCTAAAATAGCGGAGCAATGAAACAGAAAATATGCTGTGATATATTTTGCCAAATCTAGCAAATGTAAGATTACTTCAATCATTCGTTTCTGCACTGACAAGAGTTTCTACTCCATCACCGCCGTCCGGCTGAAACAATGTAAAAATTAAATTCGATTTTTTTTTTGTCAACCACAAATATACATAGAAAGAACAACATACATAATTTAAAATTTTAAAAATGTATTTCCACTATTATAACCATTAAGATTAGATTTTTATTTGTGGTCTTTAACATAAGAGATTTGTAATTTTTTAACGAAATGTGAAAAAAAAACAATTAGAAAAAATTAATGACATGTTTACTCATGGTTTACTCGTTTACTCACTTGCATGTCAGCAACTGTCAAAGGGGGTTCATCTTCTCGCAAGACAGTTTCACCATCTAATTTCTTCAAGTTAGGTAGCCGTCGTGCAGCTTCAGACCTCCATGCTTCTAACTCACAAGCGTCATATAAAGGATTCCCAACAAAAAGGAGATCTTCTAGATGTGCTAGCTCCTTGATTCACAAAAACATATTCACTTGTTAATATTAAATTAATAAACCAAGATTTTTAGTTGGAGATGAATTTCAAAAATTTTATGCAGTGACTAAAACTTTAAAACTAACAAACATCATTAATAGGTAGGATTGCTTCCTGGTTCATCGATTTTTTTTATAAAATGTCGTGCTCACCTGAAGTTTATTAAATTCACTCCATTCTTTTACAAGATTGTTGCTCATATATAAAACTTTTAAATTTCTCAACACGTTGATGCCTTTCAATTTTTCAAGTAGATTATAGGATATCCATAATTCTTCTAAAGTATCTCCGAGACATTCCTAAAAATAATATCTAGTTTAATAATAAATCTACATCGTATCAAAAGAATTGTCGCTGTGTGAATTGTTGCGTAAAAGAAACACTGTTTTTCTGAATAGAATCATTTGATTAGATCGATTTACAATATGATAATACTTTTGAAATTTTTCACAAAATTTTTCTACATTTTTGTGTTAGAAGAGCTTACATAAAGCGGATACTTAGATATGCATATGCCAAAGTTTTTCTTCTCTATACAATCTTTATGCTACGCTTGATTTATTTAAAAACTTACCATTCCAGCAAACGATTTGATATAATTTCGACCAAGGGATAAAACTCTAAGTTTTTTTAGACTATTCAATCCCGCTACTTTTTCGATCATATTCGTGGACAAACTTAATTTTCTGAAAATGAAAAAAGTAGAATTGGAAACTACCTATTAACTTATAAACCATTATTTCTAATTATCAGAGTACGTTTCCAAAAATAATCAATAAATAAACATTTATACACGTGCAATATATAGACTGTTATATAAATATTTATCTTTGCTGTACCTACATTATAAATGCAAATTAAACTGTTCATTTTAGGAAACTCACTCGCAGTTGGTCAAACAAGCCAAAGAGTTGTCCATTTTTTCAATTGGAGGCCATTGGAATATTAAACTAACTTCAGTAGCAGTTGCTGCTTGTTGGCCAGACTTTTCTTCCCATCGTTTTATGGCCTCTTTTATAGTCATAGCTTTCGGCGTAGCCATTTTTTATGCAACTGAGATGATTAAAATAACTAAAATTAGCTTGACAACCCAATTATTGATAAAACAGTTACTCAGTACAGCTTTCATTGAATCATCTCTACGATGCTAAGAACATTTTTAAATATAATATATTAATATTTTATTTCGGTTGTTTACTTTATTCGCCAAAATTAAATACCAAATCGTATGCATAACGCGATGGATACTAGTCTTTTGGATAATGTTGCTATTCCTAAAAATGGAACAAACTATCAGTCTATGCTCGTAATATATGACATGAAACGGGCGTCGCCAATTATCCCAAAAAGCACACCTTGATACAATTTTACTAAATTTATACAATATTGTGTCATTTCGGGGATATTTAGCCTATTTAATGCCTTCTGATCATTTTTGGTAAGCAGGATTGTTTTGACATTTCAAAATCGCCATATTTTTTGTTTTTTCTTTTTTCTGACTTCTTTTTTTTAATTAAAAAAAACAAACGCCAATCTATTCTCAGTAGAGTGAAAAATCAAATTCATTATTAAAATTATTTCCGAAATTCTTTAGATTTCTTTAAAAGTGTCTTTTTGTATTATTGATCATCTCTTGAATTTAATAACACAAGTCTGGATAGCCGCAGCAGCTGTGAATCATCATCGTGAAATTTTTTTTCAGAGCTTCAACGCCATAGTCTAAGCTTTTCTTTTTATAAAAAGTTATTTTTGACAATTTTATATTCCCGCTTTTTCATTTCTATTTGAATTTATTTTGCATGTATTAATTTTTTAATAGTTATTTGTACATTGTGTTTTCACTGTAATTCTCTTCGCCATTGCTTTTAACTCATGGTAAACGACACCAAATTATTGTCTGTTACATAAATTGTTATATATTTTTGTAGTCATTATTAACGAATTATAAATTACGGCGTATATACCTAGATCTCTTAATTTTAAGAAATTGTAGGCCTGTTTGTAATGCCACAAGTGACATAATAAGGTTATTATGGTGAAGTTTTTTCTCTCTCGAGATTTCTCTCAGTTTTTATCCAATTCCCCCACGATTCCCTCGAATTTAAAAATACTGTGTCCCTTAAAACTTTCGAGAGTATTGTGCATTTATGTATTGCTCCCTGTTTTTGTTGTAAATGTATGTTTGTCAGTATCTTTATTTATGTATCTATGTTTATTATATATATATATTAGGGCGCGTATGCACTGAAATTGCCAACAAGTTTCCAACTCTTTGCAACTCTTCAGAAAATCACCACCTTACCACCTTTTGTTTCCATTGTGTCTACACCGAGTCGCCAACAATTTAAAAAACATTCCAACTAAGCGTCTCTGCAAAGCCAATAAATATCTGCAACAACCTTATTCTTTTCACTAGCTGACCCGGCGAACTTCGTACTGCCTTATTTACATATCTGACTCAGCTTCCTACAGGCAGTGTACAGTCGCAGACAAAAAAAGACTTCCCGTTATCTTGAATTATTTTTCTTTCTATCAAAAAAAGAATTAAAAGAAATCGGACTATGTGTTATTGAATTACAACTAAGTACATATTTTGAGTTTCATCCTATCTCTCCAAGAAACCGTGCTGGATTTCAGGATAAAAAGTATCCCATGTCCTACCTCATAGTATGAACTCAAATCATGCCAAGTTTCATTAGAATCCATTCAGTAGTTTCAGTGTAATGTGCGGCCAAGATACAGACAGACAAAAATGAAAAGTTTTGGCTTCAGTATCGATTATAGAGAGCCCTCCAACAAACATTTTCAAAATATCTTTAATGTACAGAATTTGACCTGTTACATTTTTATTATAAGTAATAGATGTTTACCGCAAAAACAGAAACACGGTTACCAACATTTGTTGACTACACTATTGTTCGGTGGAGACTCGGCTTTAGCTACTACGCCCATTGTTCGTATTACTATTGGGATTGTTGCTTGTGTGTTCCATAATCAGCATATTTCTGTTTTTAATGAGTGATATTTACTGAGTTTTCTATTTCTTTTGGTCCTATAGTCCTCTGTTATAGTCTGATGGTATGGTTATGTCTATCAAATAAGTTTTGTTTCTGCTTTATATATATACTAGCAATTGCCCGCGGCACCGCCCGCGTGTATGTCGGTTATCGCGGCAAATAGTAGCCTATGTGTTATTCTGATGTATAAGCTATATTACAGTAAAGTTTCATCCAAATCCGTTCAGTAGTATTTGCGTGAAGAAGTAACAAACATACACACTCACAAACTTTCACCTTTATAATATTAGTGTGATGATTATGTCTTGTCTATTGTCTGTTTGTACCAGTATCTCCCCTATTATCTTTACAGATTCATTCTCTTTAACTTGCGGTTGTTTGAGATGTTCTAGCCACCACAGTTTAAGATTGCAATATTATAATCATTAATGTAATTAAGATTAATTAATGTATTAACAGATACTGTCATAAAGATGTCTGGCACGCAAGAGAGATTTGTTAATATTATACCTACGGCCCGAATAAAGGTATGTGGTTTTCTGTACAGAATATTTATCTATACAAATAAATAAAATTGGAGTGTCTATAATAGGCGGTACACACTACAACGATTTATCGTAGCGATTTAACTGTGTAGTTCGTTTGTGCAGTTTTATCGATAGTGTGAACGGAAATTGGTTCAGATTTTTTGAGAAATATCTGAGCCAATTTCCGTCCACACTTGATAAAACTGCACAGTTAAATCGCTATTTTATTATATTAATTATATTAATATAATAAAATGCTATTATATTAATGTAACCGCATTTTACTAAATGCATATGTATGTATACACAGTACCTACATAAACCAAAAAAAAAAAATTGTTTGTCTGTCTGTTTGTTCTGGCTAATCCCTCAAATGGCTGGACCGATTTTGACAGGAATTTCACTGGCAGATAGCTGATGTAACAAGGAGTAACTTGGCTACTTTGTTTTAGGCTAGCTCTGCCCTGCGGTGTTACCCGCAGTTGTAAAGGTACAACAATATGCTTTGCTTGTGGTCTCGGGTTCGATTCCCCAAATGTTTCAATGATCTGCAAATATTTGTTTCAGAATTTGGATGTTTTTTTTTATGGAATAGGCGGGCAAACTAGCAGACGTATCGCCTGATGGTAAGCGATTACCGACGCCCATGGACACCTGCAACACCAGAAGCGTCACAAGTGTGTTGTCGGCCTTTTGGGGATGGGGGAAGGTAGGGGGATTGGGGTATGGGCCTCCGGTATCCTCACTCACTCAATGAAACACAGCGCAAGCTTCATTTCACACCGGTTTTCTGTGAGGCCGTGGTATCACTCCGGTCGAGCCGGCCCATTCATGGCTAAGCGTGAATCCCACGGTAAAATATTGTCTGCATTCGTGACGAGTTTGGTGACCACTGCCCTTGGATTCTGCTCATTCTTTTCATCAGGCGGTGTAGAGACTCTTTGACAGGTTCATACATAAAAAAAAATTTGGTCCAAATCAAACTCCACTTTACAAGCTTTTTATTAACTTGCAATGTATGTGTGCTTGTATGTTCGGGTGTAATCTTGCAACTCAATTTTGAAGCAGTAATCTTCAACCGATTTTGCTGAAATTTTGCAAGCATATGTATACAGCGTGACAATACAATATTATAATGACACGGAGCTGATCTGATGCTGGAGCTGGAAGGTGGCCATAGGAACTCTGTAAACGTCGCAACATCATCGAGTTTGAACTCGTTTGATTCGTCTCGAAGTATTCCAGTAAAAGCTTGTTTTTAAAAAGCTTTTTAATTTAATTTATTCTTCTGATTCTATTACAGAAAGAATATATACCAGTGATAGAAAATGATGCTGTACATTGCCGTTTGTGTCCAAAAGGGTTTGCAAGTGACGTGGCTCTCAGGAACCATGCGAAGATTGAACATATGGACGCGTTTGCCAGCGGAGATCCAACTGTATGGACATTGAAACAAGACGCACCGGTAAGTTCATTTCATTCTTGTATTAATCTGTATTATATTCCGGGTGCGATTCCCGGGTTGGATCAAATGTATGCATGAGCTGCAAATATTTGTTTCGGAGTATGGGTGTTTTCTATGTATGATATGAATGTATTTACAAAAAAAATATTATGTAGGTATTTATAACAGTTATCTAGTACCCATAACACAAGCGCTGCTTAGTTTGGGAATAGATGGCGTTGTGTGTTAGATGGCTGAAATATATAAATTATAAATGTTTCTAATTCCAGAGTGAAGTTGAAGGGAAAGACGAAAACCCGATTCGCTTCAAAACAGAGCAGGTTATCTCTGAAATGGCACCGACAAGCGTCATGACACTTGCATCCAATGATGTTAGTTACATCATCATAAAGGCAGATGGACATGACGCAAAGAAGAAGAAGATAGAAAGAATTATCAAAAAAGAAAGAGATAATGAGAAGCAGATTCTTGCCAGGAAGGAGAAAGAGACTGAACCTATTACGTATGTATATTATTATCTGGTCTGTGTGTTGAAAATAATCTTTTATATATATAAAAGAGGAAGGAGACTGACTGACATACCCAGAGATCAACGCACAGCCCAAACCGCTGAACCTAGAATCCTGAAATTTTGCATGTAGGTTCTTTATGTAATGTAAATGAAATTCCACCCCTGTAGGTGACTAACTTGGGGTGGTTGAAGAGGCAGGAATTGTAATCCAGAGCTTGAGATAACTCCTCGTTGAGGACCAGAGCTTGAGGTCGTTGGTTCGGCGCAGTCACGAACAAGTCGATTTTTGGGCGGATTAGGGATATAGGAGACACTCGCGTTATTTGCCTTGCGGTTTGAATTGGTGTATTTTACACTTGAATAATGCGTATAATTGCGCATATTTTGTAAAGCTTTATTATTTCTAAAAATATTTATATATATATGTATATTATATATATAAACTTCGTTCCATCCGGGTGTCCCTTGACAAATCTCAAGTTTTATTATTTATATATTTTCCAGTGGTCCCTTCGAATGTCTCCAGCCCTCGAACCTGGTTGCTGACGGTACCTGTCATCAGATCTTCTTCTCTTGCTGCGAGTACTCAATCCACTACCGGGATGAACATACTCGTAGAAGAAAGGGCTTACGATGTCAAGTGTGTGAGAAACCACTCGCTTGCACAGGAGAGGAACAGCCAGCTCCCTATTCTTGTGAGGTAAATTTTTATTAGTTAATTTGGGAAGTCGTGCGGCTTCATTTATTCCACTTTTCCGTGGCTTTTCGTGGGAAAGCTACGCTTCGGCATGGATGGGCCGGCCCGACCGGAGTGATACCACGGCCTCACAGAAAACAGGTGTTAAATAGCGCTTGCGCTGTGTTTCACCGAGTGAGGATACCGGAGGCCCATACCCCAACTCCTCCCCCATCCCCCTCCCCACATCCCCTCCCAATCCCCCAAAGGCCGGCAACGCACTTGTGACGCCTCTGGTGTTGCGGGTGTCCATAGGCGGCGGTAATCGCTTACCATCAGGCGATACGTCTGCTCGTTTGCTGCCCTAGTCCATAATAAATTTAAATAAAAGCTTTTTGAAAACAAGCTTTTACTGGAATGCCTCGAGACGAATCAAACGAGTCCAAACTCGATGATTTTGCGACGTTTCTTTACAGAGTTCCTATGACTACCTTCCAGCTCCAGCATCAGATCAGCTCCATTATTACATTACCGTAAAATATTGACCTAGTTTTGGTGTGTCTTAAATGCGTATGTAAGCGCATTAGTGCAGCTGTAATTATTGGTATTTGTGCAAAACAATGTACATTGCAATTAAGTGATAAGTTTAGGTGATGAGTAACAGCCTCTTTAATAGGAGCGGCATAAAACGCCGGACTCCTCCACCTACGACTCCTCGACAACCTTCACCTGAGCCCTCTGACAGAATGGAAATAATATCAACCTGTGAGATACAGGGATGGTTGGGATCTATTGAGCAGTGTCTAGGCGAAGTTTGTTCTGTTGCATCTGAAGGCAAGTTGAACTCGGACCAAAAATTGAAGATAAATACTCTTTGCCGTAAAGTAGCATCCGGAGTGGCTCAAATTACTGTACAATATCAGTCACTCAAGCAAAAAGCCCTTAAAGCACATAATTCTTTGCAACATGCTGTGAAAACAGAGGAAATAACCGAATCCCTAGCGCAGATCAAGCAGGCCATCCAGGAGTCGAGTGAAAAACAGGTACCACCCAGCGCTTCTTTTGCTGACATGGTGAAAAAAGGATCTAGCAACTATATTCGTCCCAGCAGTCTCAGTTTGGTAGTTATTTATCCTAGCGATAACTCGAAATCTAGCGAGGATACCAAGATCATGGTGCAGAAAATAATAAGCCCTGAAGCTATGAAACTCCACGTGCGAGGAGTTCGAAAGACTAGAAATGGCGGTGTTGTCATCAGTACTGAGACCAAAAAAGATATCGAGAAGCAAAAGCAAACTGTCCAACTTGCTGAATCAGGACTTAAGGTTGATGAACCTTACAAGCGCAAGCCTCGTATTATTATTATTGGAGTTCCTACAATAATGTCTGAAAATGAGGTCTATAAATGTTTGTACGAACAGAACATAGCTGAAAAATTCCCTGAATTGACGAAGAACTCTTTTATGTCCTCTATAAAACTTAGTCACAAATCAGGCAAAAGAAACGCTGAGACCTGCAATTATATAATTCAGGTATCAGCCGCAATACGTAAAGCTCTTATTACCCAGAACCGGATATTTATTAACTGGACGTCCTGTCCGGTCAGAGATTTCACGATGGTGACTAGATGCTTCAAGTGTCAACAATACGGACACGCAGCCAAGACGTGCAGAACGGCTACTACTACATGCGGACACTGTGGTGAAGACGGTCATTCCGTCCAAGACTGCACAAGAAAAGTGGAGCAACCAAAATGTGCAACGTGTCTGCGCTTCAAAAAGCCAAGCTGCCACAAAACGGGAGACACTGATTGCCCAGCTAGACAAGCCGCTGAATTTATGTATATAAATTCCATAGATTATGAGGGCGCCTAAGAGCGTCACATATTTTCTTGTAGGTATATATTAGATCTACCCTTACATTATCTTATGGATATTAATTTATTTACAGAAATAGATAATGTTTCTTTTCTGGGTCTATTTTTATATAATAGGTTAAATAGAGAAATAAGTATTTATAAACTTAATTATGATAGTTGTAAAAACACATTGCACAATTGGTTACAAATTTTGTCGTATGAGCAAACTAAGTATTTACTTGAAGTATGTAAATAAAATTATTTTGCTAAGCTGCCTTAGCGCATTATTTCTGACCCACTTATTTCTAGTACTACAAAATTGATATGTATGTTATTAAATTATATTGTAAGCGCTGATTATGTAAATTTAAGTGTATACAAATTGTTTTGTAAGCATTTTCTTCGCCCGAGACACAGATTCAATCTAGTTCGGGCAAATAACAAATAATGTACTTTATTTATAAAATTTAAGAATTTAATTGTAAATTATTGTACTTGTTACCTAAATAAATATTTTATTTATTATTATTATTATTATAATATTGTATTGTCAGGCTGTATACACATGCTTGTAAAATTTCAAAAAAATCGCGTGAAGATATCTGCTTCAAAATTGAGTTGCCAGATTCCACCCGAACATACAAGCATACATACATACATTTGCAAGTTAATAAAAATCTTGAAAAAAAAGTAAAGTACGATAAAACTATTGATTCCAGGTGTGCGGTGTGGGATACCAAACGAACAAAGAACTCTCGGAACACACAGCCATAGCGCACGTCAAACTGAAGCCTTTTGAGTGTAGTGTCTGCCACAAGAGGTTCACACAACATGTGAGTACACCTACTGGTATAGTATTTAACACGTTTTATAACCGACTTCAAAAAAGAAGGAGGTTATCAATTCGACTGTACTTTTTTTTATATGTTTGTTACCTCATAATTTTCGACTGGGTGAACCAATAGGGAATATGCATGTCTTTTTTTTATTTCTTAATCTGATCCACTGACGAAATATATACTAGACCAACACTCTACTAGGCGAGACCTGTACGCGGATTTATAGTAAGCTTAATGTTCCCTAGATGTCACTAAGTGCATCAAATCGTGAATTATAACGATATTTTCTGACCCCCAACATCAATACGAACCCAACAGTCAACTGTCAAGTTTATTGTCATTGTATTATTGCGAAATGTAGCACTAGATGTCGTTTTTTAAATTGTTAATTATCTTAGTACCTAAATAATTTATGGAATATTTTATTTTATCGTCAGAGAGATCTACACAAATAAATAAAATTGAAATGTCTGTTTTTAATTTTAAAATAACCGCTTTTCTCTTTACAATCTTTTTTTTTATTAATTGTTTGAAACTTTTTTTATTTTCAATGGATTCACTTTAAACTTTGTATGTATGTTTCTCAATTGACATAAGTAAGGAACTAAGGACTGACATTTTATTTTTTTAATGGATTCAAAAAAACAAAATAAAAATTGATGAATTAATAAAATACAGTTGCATGTTGCAGTTACAATTCCCGTCCTTAATGACACATGTCTAAAAACAGTTTTTGGCGTATAGAAATGTTGTTGATCGTGAATGTATGCAAATAAAAAATTTGATAATTACGAGTTGATAATGTCGAGAATTGCTTGCACATATTAATTAACAACTGTAGATGACAAAAAGGTGTAATTAAGGATTTTCTTTCGGTTTGTGTCTTATAAATAATCCTAATGTTAAAAATGCGAACGTAAGTTCCTTTGTTACGCTTTCCGGCGAAAACTACTTAGCTGATCAATCTGATCATCATGAAACACATATTCTTGTAGAGGTATTAGAAGTAACATAGGATACTTTTTATTAAATGCGAACGAAGTCGCGGGCGAACGAAGTCGCGGGCGAACGAAGTCGCGGGCGAAACCTAGTTATTAATAAAACAATCGAAATGTTTTTGGAACGAAGTTCCCTAACGCGCTTTTCGCGCCAAAAGTTGAAGCGACACTTAACATTGAGTTGACGTCATAGTGCTGGATACTCAAAGTTAAATATAACGAACTGATTGCCAACGTCCATACCGTATTGAATGCACCGGTTCTCGTCCGATCACCGAAGTTAAGCCACATCGGGCGTTGTTAGTAATTGGATGGGTGACCGCCTGGGAATACCACGTGTTATTGGCTTTTTGCATTTATTTAAAGAAAATATATTGTTTTATAGTATAATTTGTAAAGTTTGATTATTTCTAAAATAATTTGACAAATGCGTTACCGGCCTTTGGGGCATAGTGGAGTGGGATGAGGGGAGAGGTTGGGGTATGAGCCTCCGATATCCTCACTTACTCGGTGAAACACAGCGCAAGCACTTTTTCACATCGGTTTTCTGTGAGGCCGTGGTATTACCAGGGGCAGGGGTCATATTACGTCGCGTCGCGCGTAACCAAGTTAAAATATATCCAGAAACGGTTAAATACGTATCTACTCATTTTTAATCAGTAGCCCAAAGTTAAAGTTTCATGTTTCTAACTTAAAAATGACGAACTTTCGTCCACACTTTCAACCCGTATTTCACCCCCTTAGGGGTTGAAATTCCAAAATACCTTCCTTGGTGGATGTCTACTCAATAAAACGATCCATATGAATAACTGAAAGAATACAACTTAAGGTCTATACGTACGTGTAATATTAAAATCATCATCTTATCCCTAACTGTTGAAGAGTTTAACCTTCTATCATCAGCTCACCTAAATAACTTGAAAGTATACGACTAAAGGTCTATAGATACGTATGAAATTGAAAGAATTATCCTCCAACTCCTAACCGTTGAGGAGTTGTACCTTCGATCATCAGCTTACCTAAATAATTTGAAAGAATACGACTTAAGGTAACATACATACATATGATATTTAAAGATTTATCCTCCAACTTCTAACCGTTAAGGAGTTGTACCTTATAATCAGCTCATCATCATAAAATGATGAATACCAGACGCAAATACCGGATTAACTTCAGAAAATATACGAAAACATAATATGTGCCTAAAAAAATGAGGGTTTCCCTCGATTTCCCTTGGATCGCATCATCAGATCCTGATATGGTGACAATGAGACCACCTCGGGAGCATACCCTTTCGAATACAAAAATAATTTTCAAAATCGGTCCACAATTGACGCAGTAATCGGTGAACATATATTAAAAAAAAACATACAGTGGAACATAGAACCTCCTCCTTTTTGGAAGTCGGTTAAAAATAAAAATACAGTCGAATTGATAACTACCTTCTTTTTTTGAAGTCGGTTAAAAATAAACATTCATATTATTTAATATTTTTGAACTGAGTACGCGGCTCAAGCGACGTTGCCGTTCCGTATTAACTACTGGAAGATATGAACGATTTTTGCAATGTTGCCATTCATGAGTGCATTGTTTCTCTGATTCAAGTGATTCAACCAAATAACTTATAAATGTGACATCTAGCGTAGTAAATAGGTCATTATTTTCAAGTTTATTTAAATCGATTGCAACGACATCTCCTAAACATAGGTGATAACTTTTAGTTATGCAATTGAAAATCATTTTTTTAAAGCAAGCATTACAAAGCAAGTTTTATATTTGAAAAATAATAATATAGTTACTAGAATTGAAGCACATCAATAAAATACTGTTAAACTTTGTTAAACTGCTTTTTAGAGCTTATTTTGAGCGCCATCTAGATTTAGTTGAACTTTTCTAGCTTTTTACGGCGTACAGTATTGGCCAAGGGAGGGACGGTCTATAGTATATTGTGTCATTGATCTGATCATATAAGTCTCATATAAGTTCATAGAAAAAAATATAAATAGGTTTCAAAATAGTCAAACTAATTTTAAAAGCGAAATTTAAAACACCGACTAAATTTGAGCTATTCAAACGCCGCCATTTCTCGGGTGCTATTGACATAACATATGACGTCATTGTCACTTCGTGTTTGTTTACTATTGAGTGTTTCAGTTATTTTATACCTATTTACAGTTTTGATTGCTATAAAAATCATGGAAGAAGTTATTTTTCTCACAAACACTACTAACACAGTAGGAATTTCGACGCCGATAATTTCGATAATGTAACAATCGACGTCACATTTCGTTTCGACCAATAGGACGCGTTTTGCAGGTTTGAATTTCCCTCCCTTAATTTTCACTTTTTATTTAATATTTTCTGGGTTTAAATAATCACAAAATAAAAAAAATACCATTTATGTATATTGTAAAGACAATAAAGAATCTAGAAAAAAATGTTTGAGACAAATAAAAAATTTATGCATATTCCCTCTTTTGATTATTCTCTTTATTTGAAAGCTAGCTCTTCCTTCAAGAACTGGACCAAATTGAAATGGGACCACACGCCCATTTTAATTTGGTCCAGTTCTTGACGTCGGTTTTTTTTCTTTCTTTGAAATTTATGATTAGCTTGACCTGTATGTATGTAACGGAATCTTTTAACTTCATTTTCACCTACTTTTAGGAGTCTGATTAACTTGAAAATTTGCACAGGGGTCAAGGGTATGGCAATACAATAATTTGAAAAAAAAAACTTTAAAAATAAAAGTGAGCCGTCATGGGACGCCCGACAGATGTGAAACATCGAAATTGTTTTGTTGCATAAAATAAAATGACTGTTAATTATATTATTATTCGTTTTTTTTACATACTAAATTTTTTAATTTATTTGAAATCGCGACAACTCAATTATTTTCAGCGTCGCCACGGCAATTCTCGCCTCGCCTAAAATCAGGTTTAGCCGCGCCTATAGATGTTTTACATCAAAATTAGTAAAAAAAAATTATAGTTTTAGAAAAACAAAACAAACACGCTTTTAAAAATATACACCAAACCAAAAAGTAGAAAACAAATTATTGTTTAAAAAAATCTTTGCTTTCTGAAAATATTTCAATAATGTCGCCCCACGCTTTTTACATTAAAATTATTTTGTACTTTTTAGTTCGATTGCTATTAAAGCGTGTTTTTTTATTTTTTTTTATTCAACGTATACGTCTGATGGTAAGCAATTACCGCCGCCCATGGACACCCGCAACACCAGAAGCGTCACTAGTGTGTTGCTCGCCTTTGGGGAATGTGAAGGAGGTAGGGGTTTTTTGGGGTATGGGCCTCCGGTATCCTCACTCACTCGGTGAAACACAGCGCTGTGGCTGTTTCACACTGGTTTTCTGTGAGGCCGTGGTATCACTCCGATCGAGCCGGCCCATGCATGCCGCAGCGTGGCTCTCTCACGGTAATAGTGGTGAGAGATCGTGTCCGCTAACGCAGAGGTTATGGGTTCAAGTTCCACGCAGGACATTGCTATTTGTTCTGTATATGTATGTATTTTGAAATATTAAGATTTTCGTAAATACAAAGATATTTGCCATTTTGAATGTCTCGTTGGCGCAGTGGTAGCGTATGCGACTGCTGTGCATGAGGTCTCGGGTTCGATTCCCGGGTCGGACCAAATGTTGGTATGATCTGCAAATATTTGTTTCGGAGTTTGGATGTTTTTATGTATAATATGTATGGATTTACGAAACAAAGTATGAATGTATTTATAGCAGTTGTCTAGTACCCATAACACAAGCTCTTCTTAGCTTGGGACTAGATGGCGTTTTGTGTTGGATGTCCGAAATATATTTATTTATTTGTGTTATTCAGGGCGGAGTGTTACAGCACATGCGAATGCATACAGGAGACCGACCATTCCCTTGCACGTTTTGTCCGAAGGCTTTCACACAGAAATCTGGCCTGGACCAGCATCTCCGCATCCACACCAAGGTAAGATTTAGGACCCATTTCATCACTTGCTTTTCCCTTTATTCCTTGATAGACTATTATTATACTTTAATTTATATGCTAGCTGAACCCCGCGGTGTTACCCGAGGTCACTGTCGTGCGGCGGGTAGCGGCGCGGATCAAAGCTAGACTAAAAAAGTAGTCCAAGTTACTCGTTATACATATCAGTGAAACTTCCGTCAAAATCGGTCCAGCCGTTCTAGAAATTAGCCCAGACAGACAAAAATTTTAAAATATGTGATTTTGGTATAATATGTACCGTGTGTATGCTTTTAGTAAAAAGCAGTTATTTTAAAGTAGTTCCCTAAAGTATTATCAATTAATTGTCATTTAACGATTATACTGGCTCGCGTGAAGCACTTAATCGAGTAATCCTACGCCAAAAATGCCTTACATTGTTTTGGATAAGAGCTGTTACTCTTACACTGCTGGACCGATATTAACCAAACATAGCTAAGAACCACCGCAAGGAAACTGGCTTTCAATTGAAAAAAACCACATTGAAATCGGTCCATCCGTTTGAGAGCTACGATGCCACAGACAGACACACACACACACAGACAGACAGACAGACATCGACGTCAAACTTAACGTTATTTTTAACCCCCGACGCAAAAAGAATGGTGTTATAAGTTTGACGTATCTGTCTGTCTGTGGCACCGTAGCTACGAACGGATGAAGCGATTTCAATTTAGTTTTTTTTTGTATGAAAGGTGAGTTACGTGCGAGTGTTCTTAGACATGTTTCATGAAAATCGGTTGAGTCGTTTAAAAGTTATGGGGGTGAAAGTGGGGAAGAATAACAGAATGTCTGCAAAAATATCATTGGCGTATAATTACAGTAGGGTTTTTTTTTTAAATTTTGAATCTTAGCTTGTTATTTAACAACCAACAAACCTCCTTGTTTAACAAACAACAGGTAACAAACAAGGCGTTATCTTTTAGGACAAATACAGGTTCAGTAATGATTGGTACCCTTCCGTAATCACGCAGCATGATATTCAAAGTAAATTCAAAGTAGTAAAGTAAAATATTTTTTAGATAATTAGACCCAAACAGACAATGATGGGTACATGGTTTTACTACACTTCTATAGCGATAGAGCGAGAATATTTCTTTTAAAAATTTTAACAAAGAAAAAACCGACTTCAATCCGGACCAAATTTAAATGGGACCACACGGGAAGCACCAGCTTTCAAATAAAAAAAAGAATCATCGAAATCGGTTAGCGCGATATTGAGTTATTCGTCAATTTGTCGCGCACATACTTATTGCAAATTGAAGATTTACATGGTTTTCTCATGGATGACATGTCAGAACTGGACCAAATTGCCACATGGGAAGCACCAGCTTTCAAATAAAAGAAGAATCATCAAAATCGGTTCACCCAGTCGAAAGTTATGAGGTAACAAACCTAAAAAAAATAATAAAAAAAACAGTCGAATTGAGAACCTCCTCCTTTTTTTGAAGTCGGTTAAAAACAGTAGCTCGTGAGTCGAAAATGTCGACTTTTCCATCATTCATTTCCGTAATATCATTATAAAGACGACATATTCTGACAATAATTAAACTCGTAGTAAGAGGTGTTGTTTTTGAAAATGTTTAGTGAGATAGTTCTTGGTGATCTGGTATTATATCGAGTGTTAATATTAACATAATACCCCTCTTTTTGCGTCGGGGGTTAAATCGCTTGTTCTAAGTTATTTCCTCGGTTTTCTTTGTGTTTAAAAAAGACAACTCCTGCATTAGGAATAAACATCCTGTGTCGCGGGGGACTTTACAGACATACATGAAACAGACACAATTAACACCCAAACTCAGAACAACAATTTGTGGATCACACAAAGTGTTGTCCCGTGGAGGATTTAAACCCATAACACTTGGCGAATTGGCGTGGCGACCGCCTAAACCACTAGGCCAACCGTGCAGTCTGTTTTGTAGTCATCTGTCACAGAAATCGAGCTATATTTAAACGGTTTTATTTAGCTTCACCTGGTTGTTTTTTGGGTAAAATCTTGTAATTGAAATTTGACCCCCTTCCTGTTGACAGATTGATCTGAAATTTCGTACACACCCTCAGTTCTGGTGACAATATAATTAAATGAATTCTGTTTCATTGTAAATCCAAGATGGCCGCCGCTACAAAATGGTGGTTTACACATTTTGTCAAAGACTACCACTATCAAGTGGGTATCAAATGAAAAGGCTTGAATAGTAGAACACAGATGAGAAGTACTATGTAATAAAATTAAAAAACTTGAAAATAAGAAATATGTAAAATAATCACAAATTTCAACAAAAAGAAAAAACCAGACTTCAAGAACTGGACTAAATTGAAATGGGACCACACGGGACCAGCGGAGCACCAGCTTTCAAATAAAAAAAGAATCATCACAATCGGCTCACCCAGTCGAAAGTTATGAGGTACCTAACAAACGAAAAAATAAAATAAAAAAAATACAGTCGAATTGAGAACCTCCTCCTTTTTCAAGTCGGTAATTTTTTTTTTTAAACCCGTGTTAAAGTCATCTCAATTTACGCTACGCCCAACGATTTTATACCAAATAATTTTTTAGCTTTTAGTACATTATCACTTTATAGTATAATACAAAGTCGCTTCCGCTTTCTGTCTGTCCATATGAATGCATAGATCTTTAAAACTACGCAATGGATTTTGATGAGGTTTTTAACCGACTTCAAAAAAAGGAGGTTCTCATTCGACTGTATTTTTTTATTTTTTTTTATGTTTGTTACCTCATAACTTTCGACTGGGTGAACCGATTTTGATGATTCTTTTTTATTTGAAAGCTAGTGCTTCCCATGTGGTCCCATTTCAATTTGGTCCAGTTCTGACATGTCATCCATGAAAAAACCATATTATAAGTCTTCAATTTGCATTAAGTATGTGTGCGACAAATTAACGAGTAACTCAATATTCCCGTATGGTCCCATTTAAATTTGGTCCAGATTGCAGTAGGTTTTTTTTTGTTAAGATTTGTGATTATCTTTAATAGATAGAGTGATTCAAGAGATATAATGCATAATGAAGTAGAGAAACATTAATAATTTTAGAGGTTTCTAATGTGATGTCTTAAATAGACCCATTTTTTTACGCTTACATTGCAAACGCTGTCTGTACCATACGAGATAGATAAATAATAATGTACTACAGTATTGTACACCTTAAAAAGGTCTACAAAAAAGTCCGCGTCGGTATATGTCTATCTCTTAGGGATAACCCACGATTTTAAGCAATACAGTATTAATCCTTATCCAATTAAGTACCTTAAATACATTGTGCATTTAATATAGATCAATATGGCCCTTTACAGTATGTAATTTAAATGAATATATTCGAAGATATTACAGATTTAAAATGCACGAATCGTTTTGTCGGTGGGTGCATCTGAAATCCACCCGTGTGAAGCCGGGACGGGTCGCTAGTTTTCAATAAAACGGTTTAAATAAAAAAATACATATGTTTTTTAAGGACTAGCTTTTATTCGCGGCTCCGCTCGCATGTTGGTTATCACGGCAAAGAGTAGCCTACTGTGACCTTCCTAAAAAAATGAAGTATTTCCATGCCTAATTTCATTGAAATCGATGCCGCAGTAAAGCCATGAAAGCATAACAGGCAGACAAACAGATTTTTAACTGACTGCACGGTTGGCCTAGTGGTTTAAGCGGTTGTCACGCTGCTTTCTACTACGCCAAGTGTTCAAATCCCATATGGGACAGCACTTTGTGTGATGCACAAATTGTTGTTCTGAGTCTGGGTGTTCTCTGTGTCTGTTTCATGTACACACATCAAAAGTGTCTAGGGATCAAGCATTTTTATGCGGATTTCTTGAGATTGAGATGTGGCTTTGGCCCTGGCCTGCTCAGTCGCCAGACTTGAACCCGATTGAGCATGCATGGGATATGCTACAGAGAAGAGCTCTGCCGAATATGGAGGGTATCCAGTCGCAAGAAGACCTTTTTTTGTTGTTGCAACGAACATGGGCGGCCATTCCACAGCGTGATTTGGATGAACTCATTTTGAGTATGCCAAACCGATGTTCTTGTGTTAGTGTTCGCGGTAGAAACACGGATTATTAATTGTTTAAGTTACCTAATAAAATTTTAAAGAAAACTGTTATTTCAGTCTTTTTTTCGAACTTTAATGTTAGTGGTTCAAATGTCAAAAATCCTTTTATTAGGAAAATGGCAAATTTCTTTATTAATGCAAAGGTGACTTGGTTTATCGTTACTGTGACAAACGAAAACACTTTATTTGATGAATCCTTAAAGAAAATTTTAATTAATATCAATCAGGAGAAAAGTTATTGCAAAAATATATGTTGATCCCTAGACACATATGTTGATCCCTAGACACTTTTGATGTGTGTATGTTTGTAAGTCCCCCGCGACACGGTATGTTTATTCCTAATGCGGAAGTTGTCTTTTATGGATTAGTTCTATAATTTAACTGCCTCGGTGGCGCGGTGGTAGTGTATGCGGACTGCTGTACGGTCTCGGGTTCGATTCCCGGGTCGGACCAAACGTTTGTATGATCAACAAATATTAGTTTCGGAGTTTAGGTGTTTTCTATGTATAAACGAGGTCGCGTGGGTCACCACGCGACCTCGTTTACGTCTCCTATTGCCCGTAGCGTAACAATTTTCCACCGTTTTTTAAACATTCTTCATTGGTGCTCCGCTCCTATTTGTCTTAGCGTGATGATATATAGCGTATAGCCTTCCTCGATAAATGTACTACCCAACACTAAAATAAATTTTTTCGCGGTTCCTGAGATTAGCGCGTTCAACAAACAAACTCTTCAGCTTTATAATATTAAGTATAGATAAATAATAATTGATAAATTTCCTACAGGTGAAGCCTTACCGCTGTGTGGTATGCAGCAAGTCATTCTGCCAGTCCGTCCACCTCCGACAGCACATGAGAACTCACACCAACGTGGCTCCGTTCCAATGTGGCATCTGTGACAAGCGGTTCAAGCAAAGCAGCCACCTCAACTACCACCTCAAGAACCACAACCCAGCGGTGATGACCGAAGAGCAGAAAGCCAAGTATACAGAACTCATTGGCATGATGAATACCAGCCAAGTTATGGAGATGGAAACCGTGCAAATTGAAGCTGAAGTGGATAGTGAGTGGTGTGTGCCAGATGTTACAAGTGAAAGTTGAAATGACGTTCATAGAGTAAGGAGTGATATAGTGTTTGTCTGTCTCTGTGCTTTGTGGGGGAAAATCTTCACATTTTAAACTCACATTTTTTTATGGCCTTTGGGGGATGGGGGGGAGAGGGGTTGTGATATGGGCCTCCGGTATCCTCGTTCACTCGGTGAAACACAGCGCAAGCGCTGTTTAAGGTTGTGGTATCACCCCGGTATAAGGAGCCTCTTGTTTGGGCCGTTGTACGTGAGTGTGTCATCTTCCTACTCCGACCATTCTAGATCGTCCCAGAAGCTCAGCAGCCTTTTCAGGTCACTACATGCTTCCGGAAGTGATGTTGATTGGTGGATGTCCCGCCCGTTGATCTGCCACACTTCTACATTCTGTGAGAACGTGCTGCGGCGTTTCTTCTGCCTCCATGCATCCCCTGCACAGAGGGCTGTCTGTTGCGCCGGTAGTAAATAGGTGTGTGGAGGAACGGGTGTGATGTCCCTCCAACACGAAGGGAGGATCCTGTGACCAGGCGAGGTGATCATGCCTGGCGGGCCACTGCCCAATGGTTGATGTTGGGATGTTGTATACATGATAATCGGCGCGAGAACTTCTATTGCGCGATTCAGGATTGGTAGTTTCTTCGTGTAGTACATTACTCCGTAGTTTAGTGTATTTGCGGTAGATGGCGCTGTAGTATATTTCAGTTGACGCTGTATGTGGGAGTCGCCACAGGTGCTTGTTTAGGGGACAATGCCCTGTCAGGATACCTGTGACCTTCCTGAGATCGTCCCTTTTCAGTCTAATCAGGTTGTGGACTAGTAGTAACAGGGAATAGGAAAGATCCTACTCCCTGTTACTACGAATTTTGTCTCCATGGCTCAGTGGTAGCGTATGCGACTGTTGTGCTTGAGGTCTCGGATTCGATTCCAGAACCAAATTTTAGTATGATCAACAAATATTTGTTTCCATCACCAGAAAACTGCCTCGATAGCGCAGCGGTACCTTGTGCGACTGCTGTGCTTGAGGTTGCCTATTCGATTCTCAGTTCGGACCAAACATTTGTATGATCTACAAATGTATGTTTCGGGGTTTGGGTGTTTTCTATTTATAATATATATATTTAGCTACAAACAAAAGTATATATGTATACTATATTAATCTATACTAATATTATAAAGCTGCACAGTTTGTTTGAACGCGCTATTCTCAGGAACTGCTGGTCCGATTTGAAAAATTCTTTCAGTGTTGGATAGCCCATTTATCGAGGAAGGCTAAAGGATATATATCATCTCGCTAAGACCAATAGGAGCGGAGCACCAATGAAGAATGTTTCAAAAACGGGGGAAAATTATTTCGCTATGGGCAATAGGAGAAGTAAATGGTATTGTCTGGGTCAGCTAGTCTGTACAAATAAAATTGAGTGTCTATTTTAAATTTCAAATTAACAGCTTTTCACTAAAAATCTATTTTTAAAACATTTTTGTCTGTCCGTCAGTTTGTTCTGGATAATCTCTGGAACAGCTGCACAGATTTTGACAGTACTTTCACTGGCAGATAATCGATAGATATAAGGAGTAACGAGGTATTTTTTATACTATATTCGCATGTTGTTGAAACGCTAGTACAGACTATATAAACATTAATTTTTGTTTAAAAAAAAACAAAACTAAGAATGAAATTGATTCTGTATAAGTTGTTTTAAATGAAGTTGCAAAATTGATATGTTTATGTTTAGAGATGTATAGTTATATTAAAATGTAGTAAATTATATTGTACTGTAGTAATACTAAGCAGAATTTTGTATTAACTTCAAATATGATTGCAATAAATGAAGAACAAAACAATGTGTTATTATTTCTAGGCTTAGACAGGCTCGGGGCGGTACTACCCTCGCACATAAGATCAAACAAAAAGTGATAGCATTCGTGCTGTCGTGTTTCGTTGGTGAGTGCGAGACTGGAGGCCCAATGATGCAGAAGCATCACTAGCCCGCCATGGTGTGGGTCACCATGCTGCATTGTTGCATTGTCTGCACGAGCAATGAGTATGGTGACCTCAACTCTTGGATTCTGCTTATGCTTTCCATCAGGCAGTCATTTTGGCAGACCCATACAAAAAAAAATGTGTCGGGCCGTTAAACTTTTTTTCTAAAGGGAAGAAAAAGTTTTTATTGGTTACAGTGTGTTCTTTAAAGATAAATCAAATTTTAACAAAAAACCCACTTCAAGAACTGGACCAAATTGAAATGGGACCACACGGGAAGCACCAGCTATCAAATAAAATAAGAATCATCAAAATCGGTTTGTTACCACAGAACTTTCGACAGGGTTGTCGAAAGTTCTGAGGTAACAAACAAAAAAAAACCTCCTTTTTTTAAGTCGGTTAAAAAGACAACTCCCGCGTTAGGAATATATATCCTGTGTTGCGGGGGACTTCATAAACATACATGAAAACGGACACAAAGTACACCTAGACTTAAATCAACAATAATTGTCATTTTTAGCGCATAAATAACTTTAATTAATGAAGAGAGCGAATTTTTTGAAGAGCAACCCTGGATGCTATTTGTCAATGTAGAGCGCGTTCGAAGATTAATTAGATCGCTGTTTCGAATCATTAAAGTCACTTAGAACACAAAAATTAATACTGCAGAAGTTTAAATACAGGGATTAACAGATTTTAACCTATTATCGAAGAATAAATGAATAAACAGCTGCAGTGCCAGCATTAGTATATTCTCAATATCCATATCCACACACACGAATGCATGTATTTTTCAATAATGGCAAAGGACAATCCAAAAATGTTCATGTCGGATTTGCACACTTTATTATCCATCCATATCTGTGGCTTCGGAACGCCTCGCATTACTGTCAATGTCAAAGTCAAACACTTTCAATAAATATTTACTTGGACTTGGCTTTTGGTGTTGGTGGCGATCACATGTGGTTTCTTTTCTGACATCCCTTTTGGCTATTTAGTTCTTTTTTTGGTGGTTTCGGTGTGTTTATTAATTGTTTGTGCTCGTCTGGTAGTTATTTTTGTGTTTGTGTAACCAATCGTGCATTTGGTAAGTTATTTTTATATAATTATTTTCTTGCGGGGTATGCCGAGCGACCATGGGGGATGACGACCGTCCTCCTGGCCGCCCGCCAGACCCCTCTCAACCCATTTCCCCACGATCCCAAGAACTTTTTACCCATTCTCCTGTTCTTACTGCTCCATTGTCCAATTTTGTAGCAATGGAAGTAGAAATCGCTAGTCAAAAGAGAAAACTCGGCACCGAATCATCTACCGGCCCTACAGACACTAATGATAATACTCCCACATCAAAACGAGATCGAGTGACTGCGCCATCGTTGATTTCACGTTCAAAGTACTACAACACGGATTCTAAACCATATTTGGTCTATGCATCAATTGTTGAAACAGACCCTACTTCTGGTACTACCCTCCATCCTATTAGATTTGGCCAGTTGGTGCAAAGATTAAATATTAAAAATATTGTACGAGGGGGTATTAAGAAAATCGGTCGGAATAGGGTTTCGGTTGAATTCGAGGGGCCTGAGGATGCTAATGCCTTTATTGATAATTCATCCATCAAACAGAAGGGTTACACAACCATGATTCCCACTTTTAACATCACCAGGATGGGAGTAGTGAAAGGTGTCCCTAGCGACTGGTCTGACATTGAGATCATGGATAGCCTGAAATCCCCACTTGGCAAGGTGTTAAGGGTGCGAAGAATGAACCGAAAGGTAGTTACCGAAGGCAAGGCAGAATGGCTGCCTACTTCAAGTGTTGTTCTAACATTTGATGGTCAGAGCCTCCCAGACAGAGTTTTCTGTTATTTTAACTCCCTCCCTGTTGAAGTATACAATTTCCCTACTGTCCAATGTTACGGATGTTGTAAATACGGACACACCAAGACTCAGTGCCGGTCTAAGCCACGGTGTTTCCGCTGTGGTGGGGACCACCTTGGGGAAGGGTGTTCCGCTGAAGAGCCTAGGTGCTTTTATTGTTCGGGTGCTCATCCTGCGAACAACCGACAATGCCCGGAATATCTAAGACAGAGGAATATAAAGGCTACCATGGCAAGAGAAAACATATCCTACTCTGAAGCAGCTAAAATCCATCCCCCTTCCTACCGATCTTTTGCAGATGTTACAGCATCAGCTCCTCCTCGACTGTCTATCCACCAGACTCTTAACTATGAGCCACGTCCCTCGATTCCTAATTATACCTCCCACCCCCAACCCTCCAATTCTTCCTCGACTAGAAAATCTGTTCCATCCCGTCAAAAGCCCCATTCCCCCTACCAACCTGGTTATGACCATAGGTCCCACCAGGACATTCTTAATAGTTATTCTTTCCCCCCATCTCCTAACGGTTGTGCTTTGACGGACCACCCTCCCACTCATATCGAACATGAACAGACCATTAACACCATTATTTCTTTGCTTTCCACCTTACTGTCAAATTACCCCTTACCAGACCACGTTGCCGACAACCTAGTCAATAAAATTCAATCCCGTAACATTCCATCTCCTGCAGTGGAACACCAGAAGCGCTCTTCCCAAAAAACATGAAATTTCCTACCTTATTAACCTACATAATCCTGCAATATTTGCAATTTCTGAGACGTGGCTAATCCCACGTCTCAATTTTAATTTCTCTGGCTATAGCACGCTCCGAGATGACCGCTCTGACGGTTATGGCGGAGCTGCTATACTAGTTAATAATGTTCTCCCTTCCTCTCCTCTTTCCCTTCCTCCCCACGGAGATGAGATTAATGCTGTTGGTGTTAATATCCTTGGCATTAATTTTATATCTGTTTATATTCCCTCCCCCAATCCCTCCTGTTTTCAATATATCCATAACATCTGTTCCTCATTTAATCCAGTTATAATTTTGGGTGATTTTAATTGCCACCATTCCCTGTGGGGTTCTGACCATTGTGATAGCTCGGGTTCTGAGTTGGTTGATCTTTTGGATGGCTTAGATTTATGTGTTGTCAACGATGGCTCTGTCACTCGCCTACCTAGACCGGGTCAGAGTAGAAGCTGTGTAGACCTTACCCTGTGTTCAGCTAGTCTGACCGCTCAATTGGACTGGAACCGATTGAGCCTCACGTATGGTAGTGACCACTACCCAATATGCACTACTCTGATTAATAGGGCCTTACCTCATAGGGATAATACTCCACTTTTAAAATACAGGTTGTCAGGTGCGAAGTGGGCCTTATACTCCCAAACTGTTGAGGACATAATTCCCACTTTGCCCCAAGTCTCTCGGTCCAACATAGACGACTGTGTGTCGCAATTTTCCAGTGCCATTTCTTCAGCCGCCGACGACAGTATTCCAATCAAGAACTCAGCCTCTGGAAAGTTATCATCTCCCCCCTGGTGGGATCGGGAATGTTCTAACATGATTAAATCTCGGAATGAAGCTGAACGAAACTATGCCCGAAATATGTCTACTGATAACCTGGTGGAGTACAACCGGATTGTTGCGAGATCCAGGCGTCTATTCAGAAAAAAAAAATATGAAGGATGGAAGAAATTCTGTTCTTCTCTCTCCCCTTCAACCCCTTCCTCACTTGTTTGGAAAAATTTCAAACGTTTTAAACGTGGCTGCTCTGTCCAAAACTCTTCATCTATTCCTAGCGACTTAGCAGAATCATTTCTTAACAAATTGGCCCCCCCTTTTGCTCCTCTTTTAGGAGAATTCCCCTCACCTTTTGATGGTGGGGACAATTCCAACGACCCCCTAGATGCTCCCTTTTTGCTAAGTGAACTAGATGCAGTCCTCAAATACGTTCACGACTCCGCCCCAGGCATAGACGGCCATCCATATTCGTTTTTTAAAGAATTGAGGTCCTGCAGTCGCCTATACCTGTTATCGCTAATTAACGCATGTTTCATGCTGTCCCATATCCCAGATGCCTGGAAAACGCAACTGATCATCCCTATTCTGAAACCAGGGAAATCTCCCGATTGTTCAGAGAGTTTCCGGCCCATTGCGCTATCACCTGTAATAGGTAAAATTTTGGAACACCTCATAAAAAACAGATTGGAGTGGTTGGTTGAAAGCCGAGGCCTTTTGGCTGAATCTCAATTTGGCTTCCGAAAGGGGGCTAGTACAATGGACAGTATTGGTATCTTCATGGCTGATACCCGAATCGCCTTCAGCAAAAATGAGGCTGTCCTGGCAGTTTTTCTAGACATTTCAGCAGCTTATGACAGTGTCCTTCTTTCCGTACTCAGAAGTAAATTACGCCAGCTGAGTATTCCGGCAAAGATACTTAACTGCATCTGTAACCTGTTGACTGGACGTAGTGTTAAACTTCATGTACCAGGAGAATCATATGACCCCAGAACTGTTTGGCGTGGTCTTCCCCAGGGTTCAGTCCTAAGTCCCCTTCTATACAATATTTACACCTCGGATCTCCACAAGTCCCTTAACAGCGATTGCCAGATCTTACAGTATGCAGACGACCTATGTTTATATATCCCTACTTCTTCCATGGAACTTGCTACAGAATCCATGCAAATATCCCTCAACTCCCTTAACCAGTGGTTGATTTCTCATGGCCTTAACTTGTCAGCTCCCAAAAGCTCCATCGTTGTCTTCTCACGTAAACGTGTTTCTCCATATGTCCACCTTGAAATTGAAGGATCCCCGGTTAAGGTCGAGGAGAACGTGAAATTCCTTGGGGTCATTTTGGACTCTAAATTATCAGGTGTGTTCCATCTAAATTATATTGTGAACAAATGTGAGAAGAAGCTTAATATGCTACGTGCTCTGGCGGGTGTTTGGTGGGGTGCTCATCCCTTTACTCTTAAACTCATATATAATGCCACAATAAGAAGTTTGCTGGACTACGGGGCATTCCTCCTTGAACCCTGTGGTAAAGTGGCATTGGCTAAACTTGAGACCATTCAATCAAAATCCCTTCGCATAGTATTGGGTTGTATGAAATCCACCCCTACCAACGCCCTGCAAGTTGAGAGTGGTGATCCCCCTCTTCTTCTCCGCAGACAATATCTGGCCGACAAATATATGTACACGGCATATTTTCTTAATAGTCACAAAATTATGTCTAAACTTGCCACTCTTGATAATTTATGCCGACAAAGTGAATATTGGAGACATAAAACCCCCCCTTTGATACTTAATTCATTTAGAAACATCCAGAAGGTGGAAGAAAATTCTCCCATTCCTCAGTGTAATAAATTCCCACTCTTTGCATGCCCCTATGAAATTCTAAATTTTGTTCCAAATTTTATTTCTTATATTGGATTAAATAAGGACACCACCAACGCTAATGACCAGTTTCTTTCTGTAATTAATGACAAGTGGCCTAATCATTACAAATTTTATTCAGACGCTTCGAAATTAACCCCTGATGGTAAAACTGGCATTGCTGTCTACAACTCCAACTCCCAAATATTCCTCCAATTCCAGTGCCCTCCTGAGTCTTCGGTATTTACCGGAGAGTGCATTGGGATCCTAGAGGCTTGTTTATTTATTTCTTCCCACTCAGCTGTTACAAAAGCAGTTATCTTCTCTGATTCAAGTAGTGCCCTAGAGGCTATTGTTAAAAACTCATTTAAAGATAACCTACGTAGTCCAATCATAGCAGAAATCAAAACTATCCTTCATTCTTGTTTTAAAAATAACATAGATATTGTATTAGTATGGATCCCTAGTCATATGAATATCAGGGGTAATGAACTGGTAGACATAGCAGCCAAGGGTGCAGTCAGCAGCAGCCTGGCTGATAAAAAACATTACTCGGTCCAGATCTATGACTTGATCCACAAGGCCAAAATAGATCTTTTCAAATCCTGGCAAGAACACTGGTCTGAATCCAGTAAAACAAAGGGTAACTTATATGCTTCTATTCAACCAACCATTCCTCCCAAGCCTTGGTTTTATAAATACAAAGAAACCTCCAAAACTGTCACATCTGTTATATGCAGAATCCGCATTGGCCACTGCTGTACCCCAGTTTTCCTCCATAAAATTAGGGTCCGGGACAGTTCTTTGTGTGAATGTGGGCTGGATGATGGCTGTCTAGACCACATCTTCTTAAATTGCCGTCTGAATAATGCCTTTTCTTTTGATAAAGTTATCTCTAAATTAAAAATACAAAATCCCATGAATGTTCGTCACCTCCTCTCATTTTTCCCTAATCCCCAAATTATATGTGCTTTGATTAAATTTATTTCCACTAACAATATTAAACTTTAGTTCTTGGGCATATATTTCAAGTATTAATATATATATATTGTACAAACGTATATACTTTATCTTACTAACAATAATTAACACCTGTATTTTGTGTTGTGTTTGTTTCAGGGCTGAAAGGATCGCCACAAAAAGTTTAAGTTTGTTCAAGATTCAAAATTCTTAACTAATATACCCATGAGTAGCCACTACGCGACACTGGCAGAAATTGCCGTAGTATTCGGCAAATTGCCATAAAAAAAAAAAAAAAAAAAAAAAAAAAAAAAAAAAAATATTTACTTGTTGTTTGGTAATCACATGCAGTGATTCCAGAAAAATATAACATAAAACACAAATAAAGTGAAGGTATATAAAATTATGTGTATTGTGAAATAAAAACCGACAATGCTTACATCTAAAGTAAGTTTATTTCTAATTTAAATAGCAAGTTACTTGTTTTATTCTTGAACACTGTACGTACTGAAATGAATGACAATGCTTAATTGTTTTTAACCTTGACACATTGCCCTTCAAGGCATCGGCGATATTACGACGGAATGTAAAAAAAATATATATTAGTGTATTCTTTAAGACCAATCACACGAACCCGTTTGGGGGGTGCAGTATAATAGAGCAATATCTAATTCTAATAAGAAACTCATGTCAATGCTGACTGGTAAAGGCTGGATGATGAAGTCAATAATTATGTAAATATTTCAGACATGTACCTAACACACAATGCCATCTAGTCCTAAGCAGAGCTTATGTTATGGGTACTAGACAACTGATATACATACTTTTTTTTGTAAATACATATTATACATAGAAAACATCCAAGCTTATGTTATGGGTACTAGACAACTGATATACATACTTTTTTTTGTAAATACATATTATACATAGAAAACATCCAAACTTAGAAACAAATATTTGCAGTTCGGACAAACATTTGGTATGACTTGGGAATCGAACCCGAGACCTCAAGAACAGCAGTCGCATACGCTACCAATACGCCAATGAGGCAGTTAAAAGTTAACATCAAATTTAATTTATACTGTGTAAAGATATAATACAAATTGATTAGATGAGGAGGTCGCCTAAGATTAAATTAATATTTTCTGTTGGTAAAGTTGGAAGTTCTGGTAGATTTTGGAGAAAATCCTAATCAGCAACTCTTGGATAAAACACTGAATGAGTTAAAATCGCAGGATGGTGTTGTTGAGGTATGTATTGTATGAAAAGACTGGCCCCGTCCACTAGGATCCCCTGGATAAGTTAACATTTTCATCCACGCTAGACTTAGACTAAAAATAAATAAATCCCCTATAGGTTTAAACAGTGTATGATGTGTTTATAAAAACTGCCAAATAAATCCCCTGGTGGATCAAAATGGAAATGAAATCCAAAAAGATCTTCGGGATCAGTGCGGACAAAAATTCCAAATGAATCTCCCAGGGGATCTCGGCAGGGGATCCTAGTGGATGGAGCTAAAAGACTACTTTTTAATAATTTATGCTAGTTTTAGTAGTAGTAATATAGGATTGCCAACATCTCTGTGTGTTGTCTGATTAAGAATTCGAAGTGTCACCACCCCTGTTCATCCCGTGGGTGTCATAAGAGACGACTAAGGGAGCAAACTACCAGGACAACAGCACTGCAGAGAGGAGGAACACTTGACACAAACTAAGGAGAAACCAATAGAGTAAAATGTTGAAAAGTGTACTGTAAAACGTTGTTGATGTGATGTATTAACATAATACAGTGTAAACTCTTTATAACGTTATCCTTTATAACAAATAACTCCCTGTAACGTTGAAGTTTGAAGCCCAACTTGGTTGGTTTGCGTTAAAACCCACATATTGAAACACTCTTTATAGCGATACGCCATTCTCTATTACTCAACGCAACGCTCACTCCTCCGCGGTGCCCTGTGGAATTCACCACCTAGGCTAGTAATTCCCCCACTGGTAAATATGGCCTCGTACACACGATATAAAACACAGCGATACAATAAATCATAAATCAAATAATAGAAAACTACTACCACTCAGGAGTGACCCACGTCACAATCAAGAGATATGGTCGTCGCAAGATCTGAAGAGAAACTGTGTCCTGTTTCCGATCGCGCCGCTTTATATAGACTGTTCCGTAGTGTTCGATAGAGGCAAATGTTTGTATCACTTTTATTATTCGGATACCCTCATTCCGACATATATTTATTTTTTTGTAAATACATACAGATTAAAACACCAAAAGAAATATTTGCAGATCATACCAAACATTTGGTCCGACCCGGGAATCGAACCGAAACCTCAAGCACAGCAGTTGCATATGCTACCACTGCGCCACCGAGGCAGTTGAAACACTTTCTTTTGACAGTTTAGAAAAAACGATCAGTACTGATGAAAAGCAAATTTATGGCAATTTATACAAATAAATAAAATTGAAGTGTCTGTTTGTTATTTCAAATTAACAGCTTTTCACTAAATGCATATGAATGTAAATACAGTACTTACATAAAAAATCCATTTTCAAATTTTCATTCTGCCTAAGCTACGGAATGGCAAGACGGATTTTGATGGGACTTTCACTGCACAGCTGATGATATAAGAAGTAACTTAGGTTAGTTTTATTGTAGACTAGCTGATCCACGCAACCTCCTTTACGTCTCCTATTGCCCGTAGCGTAAATAAATTTCCCCGTTTTTGTAACTTTATTCATTGGTGCTCCGCTCCTATTGGTCTTATCGTGATGAAATATAGCCTATCCTATAGCCTTCCTCGATAAATGTGCTATCTAAAACTGAAAGAATTTTCAAATCGGAACATTAATTCCTGAGATTACCGTGTTAAACCAAACAAACAAACTTCAGCTTTATATTAGTATAGACTAATTTCACCCCGCGGTGTTACTAGCGGTCGTTGTTGTAAAGGTACAACCACAACCTAATGACCTAATTATTGCATTTTAATATTCAGGCTGTGTTCAAGAATGGGGCCATTATGGTTGAGACATCACTACCAAGTACAAATATATTAAACTTAGTGTCCAACACATCCGGCAAAAGAGCCGTTCTCCAGGGTTTTGGAGGTAAGAACTGTAATAAAGCCTGGTGTTCCAAATGTGCTAAATCTTTACCTGAAATTAGCTGGTTGTTAAGATCTCCCATTGGTGATATCAAATAGAGCTCTCCTTCTCTGTCTGTTCTCCAGCTTCCTATTAATGTTTTCGTCCCATTTAACAAAGTCACTTGTCCCATTTAACAAAGTCACTTGTCCCATTTAACAAAGTCACTCGTACCATTTAACAAAGTCACTCGTACCATTTAACAAAGTCACTCGTCCCATTTAACGAAGTCACTTGTCCCATCTAACAAAGTCACTCGTCCTATTTAACTAAGTCACTCGTCCCATTTTACAAAGTCACTCGTCCCATTTAACGAAGTCACTTGTCCCATCTAACAAAGTCACTCGTCCTATTTAACTAAGTCACTTGTCCCATTTTACAAAGTCACTCATCCCATTTAACGAAGTCACTTGTCACATTTAGCACAGTCAATCCTCCGATTTAACAAACTCATACCATTTAACAAAGTCACTCGTCCCATTTAACCAGATTTCAGTAAAACAAAAACTAAATAATTAATTGAAGACTCATTGATGTGGTAACAAAATTCTCTTTTAGAAACCCAATCGGCTGTATGCATGATATCCAACCAAATATGCTGTCCGTCCAAAGTGATGGGAGTTATCCGGTTCCAACAGACCGCTGAAGGTCCCTTGGTAGCTGACGGCAGCATAGATGGACTAGCTAGCGGCCTTCATGGTCTTCATGTACATGATGCAGGGGACCTCAGTCAGGTAGGTGGATAACTTTCGTCACTCAAGATTTACGAGAAACCAGTTAATTTTGCTGTGCCTAGATTTCAATCCAGTAAAATCACGACTAAAAAATAAAACTACATAAATATAGGTACAGAGTTGATGAGTAAATTAGATTTTTTTATAATCTAAACAATCAAATAAAAATGGAGTGTCTGTTTATTATTTCAAATTCACAACTTTTCATTAAATGCATTGTATAATCCATTCGTTTAGATAGTTTCGGTGCACCCGTTTGACATTTTGGTTATTGTTGTGAAATACGAATATATTCATTCATACGCACGTGCGGCGGCAGCGCGATCAATGTGACCGTATCTAAGCGAATGGACTATATATGAAATTATATACGGTACCAACATCAAAAGAGCAATTTTTAAGATTTTTGTCTATCTGTCTGACTGTTTGTTACTGCTAATCGAAGTTAGCGTAATCCGATACGCAAATTTTGCTTTTCACTAAATGCATATGAAAGTACATATACGGTACTTACATCAAAAAAGAATAATAAATAACGCGTAACTTATGCTACTTTTTTTAACCGACCGTCCGTCCCATTTCAATTTGGTCCAGTTCTTGAAATCGCATTGTTTGTTACAATTTTGTATTATTTAAAGATGAAATTTATTATTTAAGTTTACGAAGCTACAATAATTGTGATTAAAAATCAAAATCGAAAGTAACCTTATGCTATTGGTTTTAGGGTTGTGAATCCATTGGGGACCATTATAACCCCCGTGGGACCCCACACGGGGGTCCAGGAGACCTCGAAGACCACAGACACGCCGGAGACCTGGGGAATATTGTCGCTGATGAGACCGGACGAGCTACATTTAGGATAGTTGACAAAGTTCTAAAGGTATGTAGGTATTTTCTTCTCGCACGGAGTCGATATGAACTATCATTGAAAAAATAAATTATTTTACTAGGTTTTGCCCGAGCTTGCGCTCGCGTGTATATCAAAGTAGCCTATGTCCTTCTCTATGGTCCGATCTATTTGTTTTTTTTTTATGGATTAGAGGGCAAACGAGCAAACGTATCTCCTGAGTGTAAGCGATTACCGCCGCCCATGGACACCCGCAACACCAGTTGCGTCTCAAGTGCGTTGCCGGACTTTGGGGGATGGGGGGAGGTTGGGGCCTTCGGTATCTTCACTCACTTGGTAAAACATAGCGCAAGCGCTGTTTCACACCGTTTTTCTGTGAGGCCGTGGTATCACTCCGGTCGATGTCAATGTAGTTTACCGACATAAACGCGGGCGGAGACTCGGTCAAAAGTTAGTAAATAAATAAATATTTCGGACATTTAACACACAACGCCATCTAGTCCCAAACTAAACAAAACTTGTAATATAGGTATGTGGAGGAACGGGTATCGTGTCCCTCCAACACAAAGGGAGGATCCTCTGACCAGGCGAGGTGATCATGCCTAGTGAGCCACTGCCCAACGGTTGATGTTGGGCTGTTGTATATATGATATAATTGGCGCGAGAACTTCTACTGCGCGATTCAGGATTGGTAGTTTCTACGATTCTTTCGTTACTCCGAAGTTCGACTTATCTTCGGTAAATGGCGCTGTAGTATATTTCTGTTTCGCTGTATGTAGAAGTCGCTATAGGTATATACTTAATATACATTTTTTTTATATGTACATACATTATACATAGAAAACACCCAAACTCCGGGACTAATATTTGCATATCACACAAACATTCGGTCCGACCCGGGAATCGAACCCGAGATATCAAACACAGCAGTCGCATATGCTACCACTGCGCCACCGAGGCAGTAAATTATAAACACAAAAGGTGGAATAATTGTGGTATTGTTTTCACAGGTATGGGATATCATAGGCCGTTCTGTGGCCGTGACGGAACAGAGAGACGATTTAGGTCAAGGATCATCTTCTACTTCCAAAATAGATGGAGACAGTGGCAAGCCGTAAGTAGACTGCTATTTTTTTTATGTATGTCCCGCTAAAATGACTCTACTCTGCCTGATGGAAAGCATAAGCAGAATCCAAGAGTGGTGGTCACCATACTCACTGCGAATGCAGACAATGCAGTATGGCGACCCACACCATGGCGGCCTAGTGATGCTGCTGCATCTTTTAGTCTAGTCAACAAGTATGGAACTTGTTGACTAGACTATTTGGGCCTCCGGTCTTGCACTCACCAACGAAACACGTCAGCACTGCTGCTGTCATTGTACGTAGATGTTCTGTGCGAGGGTAGTACCGCCCCGCGAGAGCCGGCCCTACCGTGCTGAAATCCGCGTGACTCTACTACTTTTTAACTTTTTATTACTCGAGTTTTCTTAGCTTCACCTGTTTGTTTGTTAAGGGTCCTTTGGACTTGATTTTAAATTGAGTTGAGTCTAAAAAAATAATTGTTTTAGGTTGTATTGCGTTCATAAAGCCCTCCTATAATAGTTTATAACTGACTTCAAAAAAGAAGGAAGTTATCAATTCGGCTGTATTTTTTTTATGTTTGAACTTTCGACTGGGTGAACCGATTTTGATGATTCTTCTTTTATTTGAAAGCTGGTGCTTCCCGTGTGGTCCCGTTTCGATTTGGTCCAGCTCTTGTAGTCGCTTTTTTTGTTAAAATTCATGTTTATATTATATGCCTGCCTCGTTGGTCTCGCGGTTTGCGTGTGCGACTGCTGATCACGAGGTCTTGGGTTCGATTCCCGAGTGGGTTCGGTTCTCAAATGTTTCTATGATCTACAAATATTTGTTTCGGAGTTTGGGTGTTTTCTATGTATAATATGTATGTATTTACAAAAAAATAAGTATATAGTATCAGTTGTCTAGTACCTATCACAAGCTCTGCTTAGCTTGGGACTAGATGGCGTTGTGTGTTAGATGTCCGAAATATTTATTATTTATTATTATTATATGCAATTTTTTTCTCGTTGCAGTGTAGCCTGCGGTATTATAGCAAGATCGGCCGGCATATTTCAGAACCCCAAACGTATTTGCGCTTGCGACGGAGTCGTGGTCTGGGACGAGAGAGATAGACCCTTAGCAGGGAAGGGAAGAAGAGTCGAGAAGAGTTGCTGTAAGAAAGAAGAGAGTGAGAAAGTACAAGAAGGGAAGAAATGCTGTTGTTAATGTTTTGGGAGGTTTTATACGTCGATAGTCCCTATTAATATGGTTGGATTTGTATAAAGATTACTTTAAGTGGAGCAGTTCAAATCTTTACTTAATATTATAAATGCGAAAGAACTCTGTCTGTCTGTCTATCTGACACGCTTTCGCGCTAAAACTACTGAACTGATTCTAATGAAATTTGGTACACAGATAGTCTAGAGCCTGAGGAAGGATATAGGCTACTTTTTAATGCGAAAAAAGGATTGTAAGGGGTTGAAGGGGTAAGTCTACTAAGTTTAAATGAAATCTGACCGTTTGAAGTGGGTCAAAATCAAGTCCAAAGGAGTCGGTTACAAACAAACAAACATATAGGTGAAGCTAATAAAAAGCGTTTAAAAACAATGAAAGAACTGTGGATGTTCAAGTTTTCATTCACTGTTTTTTTACCCGACTGCGAAAGGAGGGTTATTTGTCAGTAAAATTTTAAGTCAATGTCATGAATTGACAGTTTTTATCCTTCAAACAACATTTGAGATTGGAGATCGTTTTTTTAACCGACTTCAAAAAAGGAGGAGGTTTCTCAATTCGACCGTTTTTTTTTTTCTTATGTGTGTTCGGGGATAACATCGTCTTTTATGAACCGATTTTGATGATTCCAACGGTGGTACCATGATAAGGACACTAAGATCTGATGATGGCATCCAAGAGAAATGGAGTCGAACCTTGAAGTCGGTTTTTATTTTGTTAAAATTTTACTTGTGTTATTTCGAAAGACGGTCCCCATTTCATCTCATCCACATTTTTTATCATTAATTTCATCACGACGAAGACTTTAAATACTTGAGATTGGCTGAAATAGCTGATTAGCTGAAGAAGAACATTTGAAGTGCTCAACTGAAAAGTAGTCTTTTTGCAGAACTGATATTATTAATAGGGACCATCGATTTCTGTGTTAATAATAATAAAAATTTGTTTGTCTCTAAAGTCGGTTTACGGAAGATAATTTTACGTGTCATAAGAAAACATTGATGAGAAATATGCGTCACAAGCTCACGTGCCTCTCTATCGCTCGTTCCGTGTTCTCGCTCGCACGCTCGTCAGGCAGAACGTGACAACGAGTCATGCTTTTTCGTGCGTGCAGCTGGCTTCAGCGATTTATAACACGTTATCACGTCAAAAAATACCAAATATATAGTTATATGTAATACATTGCATTATTGCGGTGAACGGAATAATAATTTGTATTGTTCATTATTTATTAAATCATTTTTCATATTGGAATGTTTATTTTAATAACCTAATAGAGTTATTATAGATAGAGCAGGGGAGCCAGGCCTCAGTAGGGGTCACGCGACGCGGCAATCTTCCCGCTTTTCGCGGTGGGCTGTTGCCAAGCTGGACAGGGACCTACTAGAGGAGGCAGCCATCATTAATTCTTGGCCGTGTCTCCGCAGGCGACGACCGAGGAGGTCGATGTGGATGTGGGGGCTGGCCGCTTTCGCGATGCGTTTACGCAGATTTGCGATGCGGCCAATCCCCGTATCCAGGGTCGTCGGCCTCCTCGGAAGGAGGTCCACTGGTGGTCCCAGGAGTTGGTGGACCTCCGTGCGGTCTGTACTCGTGCCCGGAGGTCCTACACCCGCAGCCGGCGACGCCACCGTGGAGTCACGACCCCTACTCATCTCGTGATGTCTTAAGGGGCGCGTCCCTGAAAACGCGCGAAAAGGCACTTGCAGTTTTGCAAAACACAAACAACTCAATTCATTATTTGACATTAAAAAAAAAAAAACTCAGTAGTTTAATAAATCAGTCTACCAATCTACCGAGTGACATTTATAAAATAATTCTTTATTTTTGTGAAAAAAAGCCTTAACAAAGATCAAAATCATCGAAATCGACCTTTTTAATTAGCACACTCTGTCCTATTTCGTGCTCTATTTTAAATGTTTTTTTCTTATTTCGCGAGAAAAAAGTATGGAGAAAAGATTTACCGTTTTAGTTTTTTATTAATTCTCACCAAAAAGCCATAATCTAAGGCTAAACATCATTCAATTTTAGCGACAAAAGTTCCATACATTTTGGTACGTAGATTTCGTCTCCCGTAAATTGCAATAAATAAGTTTTATCGCGCTCAAAAAATTCAGTGCCCGCCGAATATTCAAGGTGACATCACGTCCGTTTGTAGTTCGCACTGAGCTCCATAATACGTAAATGACAAGTTTTAGGGTGGGTTGCTAGTGAGTGTCGAATTGTAACTGTTAATTTGTAATCTTGAATTTAATTTCATTTTTTTAAAGAATAATTTCAAAGAAAAATATTAGTATTTTTTAGTAACACAGAGTTGCCTCGCCGCTTCCTACTGTATCAGGTGTTGTGGGTTCAAATCCCACATGGGACAACACTGTGTGATCCACGAATTGTTGTTCTGAGTCTGGGTGTCCATTGTGTCCGTTTCATGTATGTTTGTAAAGTCCCCCGCGACACAGGATTTATTGGATATATACGGGAGTTGTCTTTTTTGAAAAAAAAACTAGCTGAGCCCCACGGTCTTACCCGCGATACTACACCAACCGCGGTTACTCCTTATATCATCAGCTACCTATCAGTAAAAATCCCGTCAAAATCGCTCCAGCCGTTCCAGAGATTAGCCGGCACAAACAAACAGACAGACAGACAAAAATTGTAAAAAAGGGTCCTATCTACACTTTACGTCATTTCCATTATTATTCATCCCTTAAGTTCGAATTTAATGGATTGGTGAATTGTAAAACAATAGATGCCCTATCCCTTACTTACATTATCTGATATCTGTAATCTATAATCTATCTATCTTCTATAATATATAAATAAAAGAGGAAGGAGACTGACTGACATACCCAGAGATCAACGCACAGCCCAACCGCTGAAGCCAGAATCCTGAAATTTTGCATGTAGGTTCTTAATATAACGTAAGTGAGCACTAAGAAAGGAATTTTTGAAATTCCACCCCTAAGGGGGTAAATTAGGGGATGAAAGTCTGCGTGGGCGAAGCCGCGTGTAAAAGCTAGTATTATATATTTAAGGAAGTTTCCATTTCAACGTTTAACACTCTTAATATTAATTTTAAGACAAATAGTTTGTTTTTTAACCGTCTTAAAAAAAGAAGGGGTTTATAAATTAACTGTATTTTTTTATTTTTTTACCCGACCACGGCAAAGCCAAAGGAGGGTTATGATTTAGACAGGCTATGTATGTATGTTCATCTGTTCCACATAGCTCCTTAACTACTAATTAGAACTGGATAAATGAGGTATCGTTAGAAGCGTCTTGATCGTCCGCTGCTTATGGGCTATATGACGCGTCACTCAATTTAATGTGGCGCCCTCTAGCCGACAAAAATTAATTTGAGATATATATATATATATGCCGTGTTTGGTATCATCGGAAAGGGTGTTGCTTGTACATTTCAAATACATATATATGTAGGTATTATTAGCATTTGCTGGTGACTTTGTTCGTATTTATTCAATTTTTTTTATATTTCTATGTTAGGTATTTAAAATATACTTAACGTACCATAACTCTTAAAAACGCGTGACTACGGCTTTTCAAAACTTGTTTCATACTTTTTCAGCGTCGTTTTATGTCAAAAAGTGGAAAAAGTGGGGCGTAAATCTATGTAGTAAAATTTAGTCAATATGAGCAATAAAAGCGATCAAAAATTATATTTTTAACAAACATTATGTTCCATTAATATAACATATATCATACAAATTTTATTTCATAACATAGCATTAAAATCCGTTGATTATTGCAAATGATCTAAGCTGACAGATAGCGCGAGCGACTTAATTTTATACAGTGTAAAAATATATTATTTGTCCATGACATGAATAAAAATGAATACACTTGAAACCCATTCTCGGCCGTTGACGAGTTACTTAAAGCCCGCGGGCTTTCCGATATGACTAAGATACATTGCGTGCTTTGTAGGACATTCTAAACATTCTTCAAAGGCGAACAGTTAATGAATATGTAACAAGAAGAAAAAACCGAAAGTAAATTTATTAGTTGCCAGGGTTAGTCTGCAACAGTGCCCGATGCGTTTGTGTGCATGTTTTTTTTTTATGGAATAGACCGGCAAACGAGCAGACGTATCGCCTGATGGTAAGCGATTACCGCCGCCCTCCATGGGCGGCGGTAATCGCTAACACCCGCACCCGCAACACCAGAGGCGTCACAAGTGCGTTACCGGCCTTTGGGGGATGGAGGGGGGGAGATAGGGGGAGGGGTTGGGGTATGGGCCTCCGGTATCCTCACTCACTCGGTGAAACACAGCGCAAGCGCTATTTCACACCGGTTTTCTGTGAGGCCGTGGTATCACTCCGGTCGAGCCGGCCCATTCATGCCGAAGCGTGGCTCTCCCACGGCATGTAGGTAAAATATGAATGTGGGTGTTCAATCACAAATTCCCACGCTCAAGGACTACAGTCTTAAATGGCGACTAAATGATAAACTTATGTTCTCCTAGCCGATTAGGACCACGGCGGCCAGACGTAACGGAGACCAGCCAACTACGCAGGAGATATTATAGTTCACAAGTGTGTGCGCAAACACAGGTGCACTCTCTGTTCCCTCACTCTCATAATCCGATAGGACGACGCCACGACCGGGAGAGATCAGGCGCAGGACCGACAGCTTTACGTGCTCTCCGAGGCACGGGGGCTCAGACCCCAATTTCCAAACTCCGAGCTGTTATTAAGTAGTTCTATAATCAGAAAACTTAATAACACTTTTTGGCTCGACCCGGATCGGATTATCAATTATGAGAGAGAGACCTCTCGATCAAGACCAACGAGGTAGTAAGGGACAAACTATGTAGATGCACGTGAGGCTGGCCCGGCCCCATGGGATTTAGTCACTAGATTTGTATCAACCGGCCCAGAACCTGTCGCGGTACACGGTGCCGTTCTTTAAATTGTTCAAATATATTATGTGTATGGTAGACTTCGCAGTTAGGTAGGAACAACTTCGAGGACGATGTGAACAGGAGAATTCAGCTGGGCGTTTGGGAAGCTTTGTCGCGGGTCTTCTCATCGTCGATCCCACAGTGTCTAAAGATGAAATTCATGACATACAGAGCCGAGACCCACAGCTATCACATTTAAATTTCATAACACTCATACATGAATCTTTGACTAATTTGAAAAATAATGTGGTATAGTGCGTTTCATCAAATAGTTCCTTTGCCGTCATGTTGGCATCAGGTTGGCATAGGAGGTTCGGGCCCTTCGACGGGTGGCTGAATATCGGGCGGAGTATGGCTATCGCCCTCCGCCCGAAGAGGTACGCGAGTGGCGTGAAGCCGCCTGTCGAGTCACGATGGCTCGCTGGTCATTCCGGCTGGAGACTCCACGCGCTGGCTTTGCCGCCGTGGAGGCTCTCCAGCCGGTCATCCTCGAGTGGGCAGGGCGGCAGCAGGGGACCCTTTCCTTCCGACTGACGCAGGTCCTTTCCGGGCACGGTTGCTTCGGGAAGTACCTGCACTCGGTCGCCAGGAGGGAATTGAGTCCCGCCTGCCACCACATCGGAGGAGATCTCTCGCTACCGGCCGTCATACGCTCCATGGCCGGTAGCGATAGCAGTTTTACCGCGGTCGCAACCTTCTGCGAAGATGTAATCTCGCAGAAGGAGGTGGCGGAGAAGGCCCGGGATCACGATGTCCACCCGGACCCAATTCGCCGCCGGCGAACCGGGCGGCGGAGGCGCGCCTATCAGCGCCTCATGCCGCCCTGAGTGTGGCCGCGGATGGTCGGGACGGGCTTTCCCCTCCATCCGCTCTAGTGGCCATCCGCGAGGGGGTGACGTACGCGTGTGCCGTACGTCACCTAAATTGAGAGTTTTTAACAGCAGGCGGTGCCCGCTTCAGTGCGGGCAAGCGCTGGGAGGGGTCCGGACGTGTTAATAACTGCAGTTCCCGGATTCCTCCCTTCATAGGCGCAGAGTGGCACACCGTGTGGTTTTAGTCGGTTCGAGTCCGACACACCGCCCCGCCGCAAGCCCCGGTGGGGTGACGGTCCGAGGGGATTTCCACACGTTAAAAAAAAAAAAAAAAAAGGAGGTTCGGGCCCAGATGAGGTATCTGGGCCTGATCCTCGACGGTAGGTGGCTCTTCGACGAGCACTTCCGACAGCTTGGTCCCAGGCTGATCGACGCTGCCTCCGCCCTTGGGCGACTTTTGCCCAATTTGGGTGGAGCCAGCGTCGCAACGAGACTCCTATACACGGGTGTTGTCCGCTCGATGGCGCTGTATGGCGCACCGGTGTGGGTGGTGGCTCTGACTGTCCTAAATAAGGCTCGCCTCTGGCGGCCTCAGAGGGTATTGGCGGTCAGAGCCATACGCGGATACCGCACGGTGTCGACCGAGGCGGCGTGCGCCTTGGCCGGAACACCCCCGTGGGATTTGGAGGCGGAAGTGCTCGCCGAAGTTTATCGACGGGTGGCTGAATATCCGGCGGAGAGTGGCATTCGCCCTCCGCCCGAAGAGGTACGCGAGTGGCGTGAAGCCGCCCGTCGAGCCACGATGGCTAGATGGTCGTTCCGGCTGAAGACTCCACGCGCTGGTTTTGCCGCCGTGGAGGCTCTCCAGCCGGTCATCCTCGAGTGGGCAGGGCGGCAGCACGGGACCCTTTCCTTCCGACTGACGCAGGTCCTTTCCGGGCACGGTTGCTTCGGAAAGTACCTGCACTCGGTCGCAAGGAGGGAATTGAGTCCCGCCTGCCACCACTGCGACTGCAGTGAGGACTCGGCCCAGCACACGCTGGCGGTTTGCCCCGCTTGGGCGCCGCAGCGTCGGGCCCTCACTGCAGTCATCGGAGGAGATCTCTCGCTACCGGCCGTCATACGCTCCATGGCCGGTAGCGACAGCAGTTTTACCGCGGTCGCAACCTTCTGCGAAGACGTAATCTCGCAGAAGGAGGTGGCGGAGAAGGCCCGGGAGGACGATGTCCACTCGGACCCAATCCGCCGCCGGCGCGCCTATCAGCGCCTCATGCCGCCCTGAGTGTGGCCGCGGATGGTCGGGACGGGCTTTCCCCTCCATCCGCTCTAGTGGCCACCCGCGAGGGGGTGACGTACGCGTGTGCCGTACGTCGCCTATATTGAGAGTTTACCAGCAGACAGTGCCCGCTTCAGTGCGGGCAAGCGCTGGGAGGGGTCCGGACGTGTTAATAACTGCAGTTCCCGGATTCCTCCCTTCAAAGGCACAGAGTGGCACACCGTGTGGTTTTAGTCGGTTCGAGTCCGACACACCGCCCCACCGCAAGCCCCGGTGGGGTGACGGTCCGAGGGGATTTCCACACGATAAAAAAAAAAAAAGGAAGTAAACAAAGTAAGATAGATGAATACATTCTTCAGGGAAATATTAAAAGTTTATATTGTGTCAATCGAACTTAAAAATATCTCCCTTAATGTAAGGTAATGTAGTAATAAAGGCAACACTTGTTTGCGTTACTGCCAACATGGCAGCAAAGGAATTATTGTATGAAACGCAATAGATACAACGCAGCCAAGTTAAGTTTGCACATCGCGTCGATTACGTCACACTTACCTACGCTTTTTTTACTTTTATTATTTTTACATTAAATAAACAAAGTCCGAAAAAAAAGATACTTAAAAGATGCTAACCGTACTGATGCGACAGAGCGATCATGGGAAGGTGAGCGGGGAAGTGGGCGGGGCGGCGCATTCCAGCGTGGTGCAAACTTAACTCGGCTGCGTAGTCTTTAAAATTTCATGCTTACATTTTTAACTCTTATATACGTATTTTATATGTTTTATATGTAAAAACACATAATAATGAGACACTCTATTGGGAAATTTTATGTCTGACAATGGTTATGTTGTTTTTGAGTGGCAACACAAGACCAGAATAATAAGACCTTTTATTGTTAAGAATACAACTCCCTTATAGCAATCTATCCTATTGCGGAACATTACAAACATACATTTTTGAAACGGAAACAAAATACCCCCAGATCGGAACAACAATTTAAGGATCACACATGTGGGGTTTGAACCCACGACACAAGTAGAAAGTGCAAGGTGAGGTGACTGCTATAATGACTATCCAAAGTGAATTAAAAAGATTTTTCATATTACACGAAAGGTTGCTTAATATAACAGAGAACATAGTACAGTTGGAGGTTCTATTTCTTTTATGGAATAGGCGGGCAAACAAGTGTATCGCCTGATGGTAAGCGATTACCGCCGCCCATGATATTTGCAAAAGGTGCAAAATGACTCTCCTTTGTCTGATACTTAAAAGCACTAAACTAAAATTCACTAACTTCTATTTTAATCTTTAATCTCCTTTGCTTAGTCTAGTTTTCGATTTCTTACATTTATATCTCTCATCATCAAATCTGTGCCCCTGATTAGGTAACTTTAATTTAGTACTGAACACAGTAACTGCTAAAGCCGAGTCTCCACCGAACAAAAGTTGGCAACTTTTGTTTTGTCAACATGTGTTGGTGACAAAAGTTTCTGTATTTTCTTTGTATTGGCAACAAATGTTAGGAACCGTGTTTGTTTTTGGCGGTAAACATCAAAGAATACGCTTGTTGCAGATATTAATGGGCTCTGTGGAGATGGTTAGTTGAAATGTTTTTAAATTGTTGGCGACTCGGTGTAGACACAATGGAAACAAAAGTTTGCGATTTTTTAAAGAGTTGCTAACTGTTGGAAACACTGAAATTGCCAACAATTTCGGTGGGTGGAGACGCGCCTTAAGATTTGAGATGACAATATGATTACTGTCACAGAGATCAAGGTATATTTTAGGGACTACAGTCATTTGTAAGAGTGGGACAGAGAGCTCGAACTGATATCCAGTAATAAACGTAAACTATAATCAAAAACTATAAACAATAGAAGAAGTAAGCAAATAATGGAACACAAAAGAAATAAAAAAAAAACCATAATATCAACAATGTTTATTAAAATTTCACGAACATAAACAAAAATTAAAATAAACTAAACTAAATTACACATAGCACATTTATCCTGAATCTAGACTTAGTTATTACAATATTATAATCACTTTGTTATTTGACAGCTGAAGACAAATGCAGCAAAGTAATAAACATCCAAATCCAACAATCCAAGTTTGGACATCTAACACACAACGCCATCTAGTCCCAAACTAAGCAAAGCTTGTACTATAGGTACTAGACAGCCGATAAAAATACATATACCTTTTTGCTACATACATATTAAACATAGGAAACACTCAAATTAAACAAATATTTGCAAATCATACAAACATTTGATCCCGGGAATCGAACACCTGACCTGAAGCACAGCAGTCGCTTACGCTACCACTGCGCCACCGAGGCCATCAAAGTATTGTTACCGAAAGTTGTATATTACTATTTTTTCCATAAAGCAACACTGTAGGGAGTAGCCATACTCAGGCTGTTGTTCCCATGTTCCCATCAGTCAAAGTATAAGCACAAATGGACCTAAGCGTTATATATTAATATGACCATGGAGTATAGAGGCAAGGAGTACAATCTCTGATGGGCTCTTATGGTGAAAATTGTCCGTCAAACATGGCTAAATAATAGTTCGAGAACCGACCACAGAGGCGCTAGAGTGTGAAGAGAGTGTAATATAGTTTTAATTCTTTTATCAAATTGTGGTTTTAAAAATTAAAAACTTTGCGTACCTAGTATCCTGTCCGACTAAAATCAAATAATAGTTCGAGAACCGACCACAGTGGCGCTAGGAGTGTGATATCGTTTTAATTCTTTTTATTAAATTGTGGTTTAAAAATTAAAAACTCTGCCTAGTAACATCTATATTAAGCACGCCATTGCAAAGCGGAAGCCTTTTTCTCATTTAATTATCTTTTCTAATTCTGTAAAATTTACATTCGTTGTACAGTGGCGTCACCTAATTAGTGAATTTTGGCGGACACTTTTTTAACATAGAGATTGTAGTCCTTATCTCTACACTCCATAATCATGACACAATGTGTTTATGTGTGTGTGAAATTTTGAATGTATTGTTTATGGCTACTCCCCTCCGTTCGGTGGATTTTACTAGAGAAGAGAAAAGAGAACTACTAGAAGAGAAGAAGAAAAAGTCCGACAGACAAAGTAATTGTGGTGGCAGGTCGCCCATCCAGGTCGAATTGGTTCGGAAATTAATCATCATCATCCAATTGTAATAAAAAAAGTAGTAAAGAGGATAGTTTCCAATAGCTTTTTAGACGAATAGAGCCTTTGAATAAGCGTTCCAATTTGGCGGGAAATCGAAACATGGCGTTTAATTTTTATAAAATTATATAGGTAGAAACAACCTTTCGTGCAATGAATTAGGAAATATTTTTTCAAATATGGCAGTTTTTCATTATTATATGTTTTCACAACTAAAATTTATGTAATTCTTGTACGTCATTTTTGCCATTTAATTGACATTAGATGACAGCCACGTCAAAATTAATCTTACTTATACTTGCTTACTCGATTTAAATATTTTACGTATTTTAACACAATTTTAAAATTATTTCCACAAATCATTTTAAACTTATGCGTATAAATTGCTGTACAATCCATACACATCTCTCTATCTACAACATACACATATTTTTTATTTTAGATTTATAAATTTTGCTAATAATATTTAAAAACTTTACTACAATTGCATAGAAGAAGATAACAATCTATACTTGAGTCAAGATTTTCACATAAATATTTTTCTCTAATAAGTTATTTCTTATTCAAGTTTAGATCAGTGAATCCGGTTTTAGGTTACGTTTAGTGATAATTTTGAGATTAAATTCACCACTGAAACAGCTTTTAAAATACGGGGCTTACATTGAACAAAAAAGAGGTCCAGTGGTAGTAAATCTAAAGTCAATTTAAAATAAAATTATTTAAAATATTCGTCATAAAATTAAGATAATAAGGGCCAATTTCACTAATTCTTGATAAATTGTCAGATAGTTATCTACCATATAACAATATTTAACAGTTAAAAGTTTCTGATATATGTATATATACGTTTATCGAACTTGTATAATATCTCTATCCGAGACTTATGAAACCGAAATCTTTAGTATCTGGCAGATAAGTTCGAAATAGTCTCAGAACTTTATCGACAAGTAAAACTAGCCCTTAGATTGATTATAATTTATGCCCAAAAATAAAAATTAATTACATTTATATATATCTATTTACCTATTTATTTGGTATAAAGACACTATGGCACGATTAAAACTAAAAAAATAAAGTACCCATTCTAAAATTATAACATGACTATCTTAAAACGTTAATATAAAATCTCTTCATTGGGTTACCTGTAAGAAAAATAAAACAAATAAAAAAAAATACTAAAGTCGCGGATGTGGGCAAGAAGACCGCCAGATGAAAATGGGATTGGGCTGGATACGTATGTCGTGTAAATCCGGACTGGTGGACCAAGGTCGTTTTTTTTTTTTAAATAAATATTTGGACATCGAACACACAACGCCATCTAGTCCCAAGCTAAGCAGAGCTTGTGTTATGGGTACTAGACAACTGATACAAATACATATATACTTTTTTTTTGTAAATACTTACATATTATACATAGAAAACATCCAAACTCCGAAACAAATATTTGTAGATCATACAAACATTTGTTCCGACTCAGGAATCGAACCCGAGATCACATGATCAGCAGTCGCACACGCCAACCGCGAGACCAAGGGTGCCTCAGGGTGGACGCCGATGACGAGGCAGACCCCCTAAAAGATGGGCCGACGATCTTGACGCTTATCGCATAGGCTGGCCGGGGAAAGTGGCTTGTTGCAAGGGAGGCCGTTGCCCAGCAGTGGGACACAACAGGCTCAATAAAAGACCCACCATTCACTCATTCATTCAATCTGTCAGTTGAACTGGTTGAAAGGGTTGCCAAAAGAAAACCAAGAAAGATGGTTTAAAGGAATGAGTCAGACAGCACGTGCTATTCTGTTTAAGACGCAAGTTATGCACACCTTGCGATTTAAGCATTAAGATTCTGGAAAATAGGCTCTACAGGCTGCTACGTGACATCTGTTTATCTTAGTAACACAACATTTACATAAACTTTTCATCTTAAGAATTTGAATGGGACTAATCCCGCTCACACACCCACCACTGTAATTTAGTGTAGCGTCATCTATATAAACACTGTTTTGACTTGACTTACGCGTCATCGTGTGTCGTAGGGGACTTTATAAACATACATAAGACAGACAAAGATCACCCAAACTTTTCAAAATATTATCCTACTAATATTATAAACGTGAAAGTTTGTAAGTATGGATGGATGGATGGATGTTTGTTAATCTTTCACGCAAAAACTACTGCATGTATTGGGATGAAACTTTACAGTATTATAGCTTATACATCAGAATAACACATAGGCTACTATTTGCCGCGATAACCGACATATACGCGGGTGGAGCCGCGGGCAACTACTAGTTATTCATATTCGTATTAAAAAAAAAGTATACGGAGTGTCTTCACCCCTATTCAGCCTGTGGGTGTCGTAAGAGCCGACTAAAGCCGAGCCTCCACCGAACAAAAGTTGGCAACTTTTGTGTTGTCAACCATTTTTTGTATTGTCAAATTTCTCGTCAGTCTCGGTGGAGACGCGACTTGGTAGCAAACTACCAGGACAACAGCACTGCGAAGAGAAGGAAAATTAATGCAAACCTTTTTTTTACGCGTGGAAACCTCCACGGGCCGTCACCCCACCGGGGTTTGCGGTGGGCGGTGTGTCGGAATCGAACCGACTAAAACCACACGGTGTGCCACTCTCTGCCTGAGAAGGGAGGGATCCGGGAACTGCTGTTATTAACACATCCGGACCCTTGATGCAAACCCTATATAACCCGTCTGGTCAGCATGGTACAGTAGGCCAAAACCTCCTTTCTAAAGAGAGGCCTATGTACATTAGAAGATGGATAAAGACTGTTGATATGATGCCCCACCTGTTCCCCCCACCCCCCATATTCATGGTCTTACCTTACTTTATGCTCATATTGCTGTAGATATCGAAGTCGTCCAAACCCTCGGGCTCGAAGGCTCTGATCTGCTCTAAGAGCTCGCTGTCCATGAAACTGTCGTTTTGCGCGGGTGTGGCCGCGTTAAAGTAGCTGTACGCCGTCCGTTTGTACCACAGCCAGGGCACAATTTTTATTTTTTAGTACATGCAAATTGCATGTGGAAATTATTTATTTTATTTTGATTTTTATAATTTCCGTATTTTTTTTTATCGTGTATCGTCGCAGTTGAGGGTCATCCATGGGATCGAGAAAGAGAGAGAAAATGCAACACGTTATTAAAACATAATAAAAGTGACTATCGCTTAGACTTTTGTAATTGTTCGTTTGTATTCTTTTTGGCTTAGCACCGACTTCAAACAGATTTTAAGTACCTAGCACACATTATAATACTACTATTTAAATGAATAAAGAATTAGGTATAGGCAATTTATGAAGAACCAGTTTATTTTACGCTTTTAAGTGTTTTTTTGGCAGAGAGTTTTCGTTGGATGTTTTTTGGAAGTCGGTTTTTTTTTTATAAAAAGTTTTTATTTTTCAGTTTTTAGTGCAAACAATCGTAGGTAAGTAGTAAGTTGAACTATTTCATCAAATTTCATCATCAAGAATACAAATTAAGGTCTATACGAACGTGTAATATTAAAATCATCTTCTAATTCCTAACTGTTGAAGAGTTTAATCTTCTATCATCAGTTCACCTAAATAACATGAATATCGACTGAAGGTCTTTAGATACGTATAAAATTGAAAGAATTATCCTCCAACTCCTAACCGTTGAGGAGTTGTACCTTCCACCTTCCATCATCAGCTTACCTAAATAATTTGAAAGAATACGACTAAAGGTAACATATATACATATGATATTTAAAGATTTATCCTCCAACTCCTAACCGTTAAGGAGTTGTACCTTACATCATCAGCTCATCATCATAAAATGATGACTACCAGACGCAAATACCGGTGTAACTTCAGAAAATATACGAAAAACATAGTATGTGCCTATAAAAAATGAGGGTTTCCCTCGATTTCCCTGGGATCCCATCATCAGATCCTGATATGCTGGCAACGGGACCACCTCGGAAGCATACCCTTTCGAATACTTAATTTTTTTTTTAATCGGTCCACAACTGACGGAGTAATCGGGTAACATACATAAAAAAAAAAACATACAGTGGAACATAGAACCTCCTCCTTTTAGGAAGTCGGTTAAAAATAACAGTTGGAAATGATTTCGAAACTGACAAAAAGACCACCAGTATTTTAAATTTACAAGCTGTAGTATCTATATCGTGAACATTATGAGCAATCAACCTTTAACACTGCTGGACATAGGCCTGTCCTCAGGAGGTAATGACCTACTTTTTTTTAAAATATTTAGTAAAGAAATGTTTGGCGATTTTGATGTGTGGGACGAACAAACACACCTATCTATATCTACCTAATATTCACATCCATAAAACATTTATCCATCATTGACATAAATTCGTTAATTTCATTCACTATTATCTAACCAATTATAAAAATTAACATGCGTTTTGATAATCATTCGAAATTTTGAGAAATTTTCGTAAAACTTTGGAATACCACATCGATAATACAGACGACGGTGTAATATTACATTAATTGACCGTAGCAATTGCAATTATTAATAATACTTAATAACATTCGTTATTATTAATACTAGCTTACAATTATTAATTTGCTCAAACATAATGTCGTAATAGTCAGTTTGCACAAGGAAATTCCTAATAGTATGCAGTTTCAATGAACGAAAACAGTAAAAAATGAAGTGTTAAGTTGTTGAAATACGTATTCATAAGAATGTTAGAGGCCTTACATATCCAAAATCCCGAATATCTAAAAATATCACGTTTCAAATATCAATATATATTTTTACATTTGTTTCATCTATTTAAAACATGTAAATGTGCGTTCTTTTACTGACTATTACGGATAGTCCGAATCGGCTTACCCTTGTATTATCCATAACGTAACAACTTTCGAATTGCATTAAATGGATGACATTTCCAAAAATGTTAGTTCAGTACCTATTAATTTCATTTCAATCGATGTTTTAGATTCACAATCATCCAGTCGATCACCTCGCAATCGTAAAGAAAATCTCAAATATCAGACTGCTAACTATCGGGGGACAAATATCAGATAGACTGCTAACTATCGGGAGACAAATATCTATGAATGTTAACAGTATTTGCTATTTGAGTAATTACATTACTTTTTTAACGACAATCTTTTTTTTTTTTTATTAATTAAAGGACTTTGTCGCTGTGTGACCACATCGCCCTGTGACAGTACGAATACATAAATTAACATCTAACATAGACATAACTCTACTAATTTATACAACATTCGGGCTTCAACCGACACAGGGTTAGCCAGAATACTATTACAAAGGCCGATATTCATACCTCTCGAGACCCCTAAATGTTCCCTGTAACTTCTGTTTCTTACACATTCAAAAATAATGTGTAATACATCATCGATCACACCACAATCTTCACAGTTGGGAGATGACACTTTGCCCATTAAAAATGCGAATTTCTTAGAAGCTATATGACCAGTTCGTAACCTTAAGGCAGTTACCAAAGTTTTCCTGTTAAGTTCTACATTCTCAATCCACGGGTACTTAGAAACTTGTGGCTGAATTGTACGGTACCAAATACCTTTCTCTCTCGATCTCTCATCAAAGTATTCTTGCCAACACATATGACATTATTCTTTTACGACTCTTATGTAGTCACTATATAAAGGTAATACTTCTAATGTGATGCCATTCCAACATGCTTCTTTTGCCAATTGGTCAACAAGATACCTCTCCGCAATTCCAACATGTGAGGGAATCCATTGCAAAACAATTTCCCTACTTTGTGATTGAAAATTTAGGATTGACTCCAAGATTTGATAGGCTATCGGATTACCTCGCATATGCGAGGTACATCGAGCCAAGTGTTGCAAAGAGCTTCTAGAATCAGTCAGAATCACGAATTTATCATAGTTAATAGATTCAACGTATGATAAGGCTTCTGCTATAGCGATTAACTCAATGTGCATTATAGAAATATTGGAATCAATCATAAATTTGATTTCGCAGCCGTGGAGTGGGTCTAAAATGCAGCACCACCAACTCGTTCGACTTTGGATCCATCTGTATAGATTTTATGGTACCTGTCATATCGTTGATCTACAAAATTGACACACGTGTTACGCAGTTCATGAGGTTTATACAAATGTTTACCTTTGTTGACTGATGGGATAGAATCACAAACCACCCGCGATACATCTATATTACTGACCCATGTTTGTAATGAGTACATCTCTAACTGGTTACACGAATGTAGCACCATCGAATCTAAAGATTGAAAAATAGATGTGAGTAAGGGACGTCGTTTGTTAGCCCAATAAGAAGAATGTGTACTCTCTGATAGTTCCTGTACAACAGTAATCGTTTTATTACCATTAAACGTCTTAGCTTTTAATTCGAATTTACAAGCCAAGTATTGCCGACGATATTGAAGTGGTGGTAAGTGTAATTCACTTTCCATTGTGTGTATTGGAGTACTCCGGATAAAGCCTCCTATAATCCGTAGCGCTTGGTTCTGAACTTTGTCGAGTTTATATAAGTACGTTTTACAACTATTGTCATACAAGAAACTACCATAGTCTAATCTACTTCGAATGAGAGATATATATAAACGTCTTATATGTTTTTGATGAAGACCCCATCCCCGTCCGACTAGTACCTTTAACATATTGACTAGCTTGGATACCTTTAAGATAGTCTCAATAATATGTTTTCTCCATCTTAACGAGCAATCTAACCACATACCTAGATATTTCACATGGCTGACAGTAGAAAGAGAGACATTATCGATTTGAAATTCAATTGTGTTTCTGGAATAACCTTTCCTAAATATGCAGATTTTACTCTTAGTCGGTGAGATCACAAGCCCCAATTTTGATAACAATGAACTGAGGTTGAGGCATGCATTTTGTAATTGCACTGCTGCATCAGGTATCTTTTTATCTGATTTGTATAAAACAAAATCATCCGCGTATTGCAAGATTTCAACGTTTTGTATTTGTCCACAAATGTTTAAGGTTGCTATATTGAATAATAACGGGGAAAGGGGATCTCCCTGAGCTATGCCACGGCTGGTGGCTCAAGATAAATCGACACCATCTACGTCAACGTGTAATTGTCTATTTCTTAAATACGTCCAATGGTATAAACAAATCCGAGAACCAACCCCATAGCTGTCCAATACCTTGATTAAATATGCCACGTCTACATTATTGTATGCGTTGTCTATGTCGATGAAGCATGCAGCAGTTATTAAATTTTTGGAAAAACCTGTTTGAATGTGGGAAACCAAACGTGTCAGATTATCTAAACAGGATCTAGATTTACGAAAACCTACCATATTATCTGGGAAAATATGTAATTTTTCAAAGTACCATTCTAATCTTTTATTTAAAATGAAAAATTTTGTAAAATTTAAATTAAAAACAAGAAATTAGTGATATTGGTCGTAGTGCACTATCTGAATTAATATCCCGACCAGATTTAGGAATAGGTATGATTTTTACGTTACGCCACTGAAGAGGTACAAAGCTATGGTTGAGAAATTGATTATATAGCGTTAATAAAAAAGATTTACCTATAGGCGGAAGGTTTGCTATCATAGAAAAAGAGACGTCATCACTACCCGGTGCAGTGTCGCTACTTTTTATAGAATTTTCTATTTCTTGAAGAGTAATAGGGGACTCCAAATGATCATTACTCGATTGTATATTAGGCTGAGGTGGACAAACAAAATCTGGGGTAATATCCCTTAAGAGCCCCTCTATTTTCTCTTTGTTGATGTGTTGAAATGTGTGGTGTGAATGGTGACCCTTAATCCATTTCATTTTTCGCCAAAGTACTCTTGAGGAGGCGGTTTCATCCACGGACGAACAAAATTCCTGAAAAGATTGCCCTCTGGCTAGCCGAATGGCACGTTGTGCATCTCTTACTTTGTTTTGGAGTATAACTAAGTTGCCAGGGGATGGACATCGTCGTAACTTGGCAAGAGCCAGGCGACGCTCAGCTACCGCTTTTGATAGCTCTGCGTTCCAATAGGGTATAGGTGTAAATTTGCTGGTTATTTGTTGGGGGATTTTTTTAAAAGGGATGTATAAATTCGCTGCTTCTTGTATGATCTTTTCAAATGAATTATAAAATTCTTGAAGTTGTGAGGGGACAGATATTGACGATAAAGCGTTTTCTATTTAAGACGAATATGCCTTCCAGTTACTATTTTTGAAATTTCTTTTTGTTTTAATTTTTTTAGGTATGTATATGCTAGAATATAACTTAATCATCAAATGGTCACTGCCAAGATTTTCGTTTGTGGGCTGCCAAGTAAATAAGGTCGCCAAATCCGCTGAGATGAAGGAGATATCTGGTGATGATTGCTGTAAAATACCATTAACTAATCTAGTACGCGTAGGGCAGCCATTATTTAAATAAATAAAATTATGATCTATCATACAATCGTATATCTGGTGACCCCTCCGATCTGAACGGCATGACCAGTTAGGGTGATGTGCGTTAAAGTCACCAAGAAGCAAAGTTTTTCTATCAGAGAGGGAAAATAGATAGTCCCAATCATTTTGTGTTGTATGTACTGTGGATGGGCAGTATACTGAAATTATGTTTTCTATGTGTGGGCAGTTAAGAACCTTGACATGTATTAGTTCTATATCCGGATTAGTGCTAGTAGTTAAACATGGGATACATTGAATAGAATTGTGAGTTAATATAGCAACCCCTCCATATCCATCACATCTATCAGATCTAAATATGTTATAATTGCTTATACGAAAAGCACTTCCTGGCTGCAGCCAAGTCTCGCTTAGGACTGCGATGTGTACCTTTTCTTGTAGTAAAAGAGTCTCGAGAGATAATGATTTCGGCCTTAAACTTTGACAATTCTATTGCATTATGACAAAATTTGTATTGACACAAGTACTATACATAATTCACAATGCTATTAAAAAGTGAACTAACAGAAGTACAACTCAAAATCCTTGACAATATCCAGTCTGTGCAGATTGAAACTACTTGTTTAATTTTGTATTCTAAGGAAGTCTTACTAAATATAATATTTTTTAAATGTATAAGAAGTGGTAAAAAACTTAAATTTTCAAATTTGTTACTGGAAGTCTTACTATGAGTCTCTTTTTCAACGCGAGGACAGTCGTCAGAACTTGTGAACCCTGACGAATCTTTATTCCAGTTAGTCCCCATGCAATCTGCGACAGTGGAAGATGGGGCCGGGGGTAAAGGTGTAGGCGCTCGTTGTTTCTTTTTCTTTCTACGTGCTTGCGTTGACTTCGGCTGATCCGCGATAGGAGTAAATAGTTGAGAAAATAGGCGTTCGCTTCCTGGAATATCGTGTTGATTATTCACGTGTGTACTCTCCGAGACTGTGATTCGTTGTGATTGTACTTTATCATCTTCACACAGATTGTTAGGTCTTGTTAGGTTAGGAATCGGGCTAGGCGGGACATATATTAATAAGGCTTTCCTATAGGTACAATTAAACTCAGACATTAACTCTCTGATCCTCCTCTCTTTTTTAAATAAAGGACAAGATTTTTGCAATGCCATATGATTTCCTGTACAGTTCACACATTTGTAGGAAGTCGTGTCGCAATTATCATGGCTTTTTGTGCATTTAGGACACACAACTTTTTTTGATAGACACATTCTCCACGCATGTCCGAATTTCCAGCAGCGTGAGCATTGTGTCACGGGAAATATATATGGTTCTACTTTCAACTTTCACCCTCATCTGCTCAATATAGATGTACCCAGGCAGTGATGAGGTTCTAAAGCCAAGGCGAACAGTTTCACTTTCAGTCCAGTTGTGATTAATCGCACTCGTAGAACTCGACTCAATATTATTCCGCTTGTTAAGTCTTTTAACCGATACAATATCATAATCACATGATAAACATTTTAAGATATCTGCCTCTGAAAGATCTAACTCCACATTTTTAATAATTCCATAAGATATTCCAACCTCCGATGTTTTTTGGCTTCTCCATCCTAAATCCGTAAACGCTTTGCACCCTATAAAATCATCGGCATCAGGTGCGTGTTCAAAAGTTATTATAATTTTATTTTGATGAACATATTTGATGCGCTCAATACCTTGTATTTTGTTTTGTGTAAACAATCGGGCGAGTGCGAACTGTTTAGGTAAGGCTGTATTAAGTGTGACTGACACTTGAAATTTATCTTGCACTTCCTGACTGTCCCTACGAACCATTTTATTCCTTCTATGAACTGTATTCCATTCCTCTGATGAGTTATCATCTCTCGTCCTCTTGTTCAATCTACTTTCTTCTACCTCCATGTTTGTTTTTTCGATTCGATCACTGCATTCCATTCCGTCCTCCGTTTCATTCACAATGTTAGTACTGTTGACACGCGTCCTTTGATATTCGACCCTATCGTCGACACCACAAGAGCGATCACTCATCGCGCACGAGCGGCGCCCCGGCCGTATCGGTCGGGAGCACGCTTATCGTAGATTTTATTATTTTACTATGTACCGCAGCGTTAAATACACGACCTAATGACACAAGGACGCAACGGCGAGTAACGACAATCTTGTATGCTGATCAAGTATTACTTATCTAATATTAAATCGTGTCATGATAAAATGTATGTACTTAACAATAATAATAAAGAGAATTAATTTAATAAGAAATTAGCACCGAATTTATACAAAGAAAATATTTAAAATTATTCACAACCATAAAATAATCTCATACTACCAACATTTTAAAAGTAACACAAAAAATGCAAGATATGGACCCTATGGTTTTTACTATATAAATATAAGCCTGCCAATGTGACTCTACTCTGCCTGATGAAAAGCATGAGCAGTATCCAAGAGTGGTGGTCAGCATACTCATTACGAATGCAGACAATGCAGCATGGTGACCCACACTATGGCGGCCTATTGAGATGCTCGATTCATCACAGTTTCAACATCACTTAACAAAATATTTTTCATTTAGACTTCATTAATACCTTTTGGTTACCTTTCCGATAGTTTTTTTGGTTTCTTTAAATCGAGTCTTACAAAAATTTTTACTAAGTAATATTTTTTTAGCCAAAGAAGGACGGTAGATTATATATTGTATAGAAATGTATAAATAAAACTATTTCGTAGTAAATTTTTTTTTTGTTTCTAATTTAAAAACATTTGAATTGATATAGAAAACGTCATTTGTTAAAGAATTTTCATAATAATAATTTGTATATTTAAAATTTAATAACCGCCAATTTTTTAATTTGTAAACAGTAATAAAAATAGATGAGGGGAGAAGATTTTTATTTTTATGGACATAATTTAAACAACTAACCCCAATTTATAATTTTACATACGTAATATATGTTATAAAATTAATATTTTATATATATATATTTATTTAATTTTATGCAAAACGCATTATATATTTAAATTTTAACAATAGTTCAGATTACTATTTTTATGGATAACAATAAATTTGAATTAGTTTTTTTATTGTGTGTTATGTGAATGTCAGACTTGAGTTGGACCCAACAGGGATATAGTCAAGTGGCGAAACGACTTGCCGCGTACAGACAGACGCTCAGACATGTTTTTAAGTTCATATAATAGTACAGATAAATATAATTCTTTAAACATTACCCAACTCTGTATAGATCGGACTCGTGAAAATGTGAAAAAATAAGTAATTTAGATCCTCAGTCAAAATTGAACCTTTTGTTAAAGAAATAAGGTTTGATTTTGTGGTTAATTTTTATAAATTCGTATAAACCCTGAATGTTCGCATCGTATACTTCATTTAGTCAATAAAAATGATATGTCAGTATAACAAGGACATAAGTAATATAAAAATTTAATAGAATTTAGTCATTTTAAATATTCTGCATAATTAGACGTGTTAAATGTATTACACAACGCCATCTAGTTTCAAACTAAGCTGAGTTTGTACTACGATAGCTGATCTGACTTATATAATACTTATACACTTTATTTGTAAATACATAATATACATGGAAAACGTCCAAACTACGAAATGAACATTTGATCCGACCCGGGAATCGAACCCAAGACCTCATCACAGGGCGCTACGCTTCCATTGCGCAACCGAGGTAGTTTGAAAGCCTTCTTTAGTTTAGATGTTTTTTTATATGGAATAGGAGGCAAACGAGCAGATGTATCGCCTGATAGTAAGCGATAACCGCCGCCCATGGACACCCGCAAGAAAGAGTACGCTCTTTTCTTGAAGGTCGTTTTGGTCCGGGAATACCACAGAGGACAGTTCATTCCACAGTTTTGATAGGGTTCAGTTATTAACTACTGGACGCGGGTTCGGTTCCAAGAAAACATATTAAATACCACACGTGGGATTCACAACTCTATCACATTAAGAGAGCTTATCATAAAATTTGATAGTGAATAATAAACAAGTCGTTTGTGCCTTTATTTAAACAATCTCTGGAATTATTAATCACATTTGAATGTGTAATTAATATTCGATAGATATTTCAATCCAGGAAAGTTCTAAGCTATGTAACGTGTCTATAAGCGCTGGCGATAACTTATTACAAGTTTGAAAAGCCGTAGTCACGCGTTGTTAAAGTGTTATGGACTATGGTACATTACTAAGTTTCAAAAGCCGTAGTCCATGTAGTTTAATGTACCATAGTCCATAACACTTTAACAACGCGTGACTACGGCTTTTGAAACTTGTTTCATACTTTTTCAGAGTCGTTTTTTGTCGTAGTTGGGTTTTAGTTTTAACTTTTTTTTTAATTTAAAATGTTTTGGTGCTTCTATAATAATAGGTCTTTACCTATGAAATTGCCGTTTTGTATGCAATAAGTGAAAGTACTTATTTTTTTAAACTTTTTTATTTCTGTTATTCGAAGTAATCACCCATGCAATCGACGCATCTTTGCCAACGCATTGGCATTTTTTTGATGCTCTTCTTGTAAAAATCAGCTGGACGGGAGGCAACAAACTCCTTAAAGGCATTTTGTACTGCCTCTCGGGAATTAAATTTTTTACCCACTAAAAAGTTGTCTAAATTTTGGAAAAAGTAATAGTCGGTAGGTGCAAGGTCTGGTGAGACTGTCTGTTGCGCAGTATGGGGTCGCGCGTTGTCGTGAAGGAGCAGTGGGGACGACCGATTGACCAAAGCTGGTTGCAGATGTGCAAGCTTCTCCATCATTCTCTCCAGTTCTTCACAGTACACATCTGCATTAATGCTCATGCCGTTTTGTAAAAAGCTGTGGTGAATCACACCTGCACTAGACCACCAAACAGTGACCATCACCTTTTTGGGGTCTTTTTTGGTTTAGGGCATTGCTTTGGTGCTGAACCAGGGTCTAACCAACTTGCTGAGCGCTTTTGATTATCGAACAGAATCCATTTTTCGTCGCACGTAACAATTCGTTTCAAAATTCCTTCATTTCTTTGCCTGTTGAGCAGCGCAAGGCAGGTCTCGACGCGTACGTTGCGCTGGCGATCGTTAAGGTCGTGGGGCACCCATCTATCAAGCTTTTTTACCTTGCCGATTTGCCGCAAATGGATCAATATTGTTTTGATGCTTACATTAGCTCAACTGTAGATTGAGTTTCGTCAGCACCACAATCGCCTTTAATTCATTATTGTTAACCAGAGTCTCCGGACGACCACGAGCTTCATTTTTCAAGTCAAAATTTCCAGAACAGAACCGGGAAAACCAATAACGGGTTGTGCGTTCGATTCTACAGTTCTCTTAGTAAACGTTTTTAACCGACTTCCAAAAAGGAGGAGGTTCTATGTTCCACTGTATGTTTTTTTTTTTTTTTTTTTATGTATGTTACCCGATTACTCCGTCAGTTGTGGACCGATTTAAAAAAAAATTTTTGTATTCGAAAAGGTATGCTTCCGAGGTGGTCCCATTGCCAGCATATCAGGATCTGATGATGGGATCCCAGGGAAATCGAGGGAAACTCACATTTTTTATAGGCACATACTATGTTTTTCGTATATTTTCTGAAGTTACACCCGTATTTGCGTCTGGTAGTCATCATTTTATGATGATGAGCTGATGATGTAAGGTACAACTCCTTAACGGTTAGGAGTTGGAGGATAAATCTTTAAATATCAGATGTATATATGTTACCTTTAGTCGTATTCTTTTAAATTATTTAGGTAAGCTGATGATGGAAGGTGGAAGGTACAACTCCTCAACGGTTAGGAGTTGGAGGATAACTCTTTCAATTTCATACGTATCTAAAGACCTTCAGTCGTATACTTTCAAGTTATTTAGGTGAACTGATGATAGAAGGTTAAACTCTTCAGAGTTTAACCTTCAACAGTTAGGAATTAGAGGATGATTTCAATATTACACGTACGTTTCGACCTTCATTTGTATTCTTGATGATGAAACTTGATGAAATAGTTCAACTTACTACTTACCTACGATTGTTTGCACTAAAAACTGAAAAATAAAAACTTTTAATAAAATATTATATTATATTATTATAATTAAATAAATCTGTTTGAAGTCGGTGCTAAGCCAAAAAGAATACAAACGAACAATTACAAAAGTCTAAGCGATAGTCACTTGGCACCGACTTCAAACAGATTCTAGGTACCTAGCACACATTATAATACTACTATTTAAATGAATAAAGAATTAGGTATAGGCAATTTATGAAGAACCAGTTTATTTTAAGTGTTTTTTGGCAGCGAGTTTTCGTTGGATGTTTTTTGGAAGTCGGTTTTTTGATGTTACGTGCCGTTTGTGTCGCGTTGGTGCCACGACGGAACTCATATTCCATAATTACACGAATTTTTAAAGTATCCATTATGACGAAAAATTTTCAAATGTAATGAAAATACAACGCTAATCAGAAAACAAAAGACTGAGTTTGTAAATAGAATGTCATGGTTTTAAAACAAAATTAATTTGAATTTAGAATACAGAGCCATTACAAACTTTTTTTTATTTGAAATGACCAGTACTGAAGAATGGCAATTTCATAGGTAAAGACCTAATATTAATCACAATTATTAAGAAATATCAGAATTATCGAATAAATACGGACAAAGTCACGAGAAAATGCTGGTAATATATATATTTTTGAAATGTACAAGTAACGCCCTTTCGAATGATACTAAACACGGCATATTTATCTCAAATTTATTTTTAAGACAGTACTTTATGTCGGCTAGAGGGCGCCACATTAGATTCAGTGACACGTTATATAGCCTATAACCAGCGGACGATCAAGACGCTTCTAACGATACCTCATTTGTTCTAATAAGTAGTTAAGGAGCTATGAGGGAACAGATGAACATACATACATACATACATGCATACATACATACATACATACTTACATACATACATACATACATACATACATAGCCTGTGAAAATCATAACCCTCCTTTGGCTTTGCCGTAGTCAGGTAAAAATAAGAGTTGACGGTAATTGTTTTCAATTTATTTATAACCATTTTTTTATTTCGTAATGTTTTTTGGATAAATTGTGGAAAACTTCTGGTTTACCGTTAGTTCAAGTCGCTCACCAACCGATAAGCAATTTTTCTATTTTTGAATACTCCTAATTTTCACATATTTCGTTCAACAAACTTTTACCCCATATCGCGAAAGGGATCAACGTAGTTCTGGAAAAATTTAAAAGTTTATTTTTCTGTGCCTACCCTCTGCGGGTAACAAGAGTTAAAATTAAATTTCATTTCACAAGTACCTCATTGTCTTAAAATAAAAATACTGTCAAAAAATTACTTAACGTAGGGTATAAATGCTAATTATTTCAATTATAATGCTATAGTTTGTGTATAGACAAATTCCTCTTAGTTTTCGATCTCCATCTGTCAAATTGGTCAAAAACGAAACGGTCCCGACGCAAAGAGTTCTGTCTGTGGCATCGTAGCTCACAAACGAATGGACCGATTTCGATGCGGTTTTTTTCATTTGAAAGCCAGTTTCTTTGCAGTGGTTCTTAGCTATGTTTCGTTAATATCGGTCCAGCAGTGTAAGAGTATCAGCTCTTTTCCAAAATGATGTAAGACATTTTTGGCCTATAATTACTGGATTAAGTAGGGAGTTTTTTTAAAATTTTCATTTTAGCTTGTTAAAAAGACAGATAGGAATGTATGGGACTTTTGTATCGCCTTGCGTATCTTGGTAGGGATTGCTTCTGTGTTTGGCTGCTAATATGATTAAAGTTATATCACTTTGTCATTTATAATATAACTAGCTGACCTACGCAACCTCGTTTGCGTCCAAACTACCATCCCCCGTTTTAACCCCAAAAGGGGGTTGATTTCTAAAGATACATTATTAGTACACCTCCACACCATCTATAAAGCATACATTTTCAATTTCAAGACTCTTACTTCAAAAACATAGGACTTTCATACAAACTTCCAACAACCGTTTTACCCCCTTAGGGGTGGAGTTTCGTGAAATCCGTTCTTAGCAGATGTCTACACCCTTTAAGGAACCTACCTGCTAAATTTCAAGTTTGTAGGTGTTATAGTTTCTGAGATTTCGTGATTAATAAGTGAGTGGTATTTCGCTTTTATATATATAGATAGAAGACTAGCGGCCGCCCGCGACTTCGTACGCGTGGAGTTAGTTATTTGCCATTTTGCACATTATTTTTAATTATATTCGAAAAAGCTTAATACCTAATGAAAGGAAAAAATAAAAGAAAGATAAAAGTAATCAAAATCTAGACGAATATTTAGAATTAATAAAGTCGACGGATATTAATTTTTCAAAAACAATATTTATAGTTTTTGTTTCGAGTTGGAGGATAACCAACTCTGTGGGTCATATTGAGGGATATTGATTTGATAGAAGTGCGTCAGAAGCACGATGTATCTCACCGATTCGTATTACTCTATTGTCTCTACTGTACAGAACAATGTCACTCTTTTCAAACTCCAGACCTACAATAAAAACTGCAACTTCCCTAGACGTAAGTGCGTTGAAACGACCTTTAATGACCTCTTTGGCCCCAAAGGATGTCATTCCAAATGGAAACATACGTTATATTTTCTTGTGGAAGAAAGAAAATTTTCTGCTTTTGCGTGCTGATGGTAGAGAGGTCTGTGTAATGGTTCAGGGTAATGTTAGATGGCTGGGAGCTGGACTTTTCCGTCACTGCAGCACATTGCATCAGACTCATCATTATCTATTTAAAAGCATGAGACTAGGTACAGAGTTCCCATATTCCGAGAGCTATAAATTTGTCATTTGAATAATCAATCTTAGAATCGTATGCAAAACCAGGGGGGGTTTCACTTCTCAGTTTAATTATGTTCCGCCGAGCGCACCTCCCGGGAAGGACTACGGTAATGGTTGCCGCACGGCGCTCGGCTCGCACGCTAGCCGCGTCGCGTCGCGCGTAAGCAAGTTGAATATTAAGTGTACTTACTGCGAAAAATGACTTCGCAACAAACTAATTATGATGCTATGTTAGGACAGACATGTATTGTCATTACATAAATCATAATGTGACATATTGTTCGAAGAACGCTTATGTAATTATTATTGTGACAAAACTAAAAAAAAAAATCCTTACAATCTAATTTTGTCTGCCGACGGACACCAGGGAGGAACCAAATAAAAATATTTTTAGAAGGATACTAAAAAGGTTTCCTTAGACTCACTATAATAAGTTTTTGTACCTACCATTAAAAGTTTAAAAATAATTTCTTAATTAGTTGTAAGTTTTGTTTTCCAAAATGTTAGTTTTCTTTATTGGTATTACTTTTTTATAAATTTATAAGTTCATAATTGTACGGAGACTCGATCCCCCAGTCAAACCATCAACCAGGTTATGGGGGACAAAGATTTTAATTCAGTTTGTTTTTTTCTGTGTAATGAATAAATAAAATAAAAATACGAGTAGTACGTTACATAGATAAGATTTTCATGATTGTTAAAACGTTTTTACTTACTTTGTTACTAAAGGTGTTAACTTTATTATTTATATTAAATATTTACCTACATGTACAGCAAGTGGGAACCCTGAGCTATTGCTGTAAATCGAGCGGTGTTTAAGGGAATATAAACGCTCAGTTCACACGACAAGATTCAATTTCGCGTGCAAGGTTTTTTATGCCTAAACTTGACTTTTAATCGAGAGTGGAACTTCTGTACGTTAGTACTATTAGTTATTCTGTGGCAAAACCAGTATCTTTGTTATTTTTCCAAGTGCACAAATTTATTTCTGATCTCTTTTTATTATATTTATATGTATCTGCCTTACTATTAGTAGGGGAGCCCTAGAACGAATTTCGGGATTATCTTCAACCGATTTTGCTGAAAATTTGCAAGCATATGTATACAGCGTGACAATACAATATTACAATGACATGGAACAGATCTGGCGCTGGAGCTGGAAGGTGGCCATAGGAACTCTATGAAGAAAGTCGCAACACTATCGAGTTAGGACTCGTTTGATTCGTCTCGACGAGTACTTTATGTTTTCATAGTATCCAGGGTCTGATGATGGACCCGGAAGGTGGTCATTACACAATTTATAGAATACAAAGGCTTGTCGCGAGATTTACCTGTGTGTAAGGAAGTAATTGAAATAACTTGATTTGACTTTGTATAAAATTTTCAAACTAAGTAAAAGTTGAAGTAACTGAGTTGTTGATTGATCATTGGGCTGATCATGAGATGGCAACGATTATAGATAGTAAGGTAATTTTATATAAATTACCTCGATTTGTGTCATAAATATTCAGTTACTGATAATTAATTAAAAATTAAATAAACCCCAAAAGGGGGTTGATTTTTAAATATAAATTATTAGTTCACCTCCACACCATCTATAGACTATATATTTTAATAAATATCAAGTCTCTTACTTTAAAAACATAGGACTTTCATACAAAGGACTATTCCCCGTTTTAACCCCAAAAGAGGGTTGACTTCTAAAGTTACATTATTAATACACCTTCACACCATCTATAGAGTATACATTTTAAATTTCAAGTCTCTTACTTGAAAAACATAGGACTTTAATGCCAACTACCATCCCCCGTTTCAACCCCAAAAGGGGCTTGATTTCTAAAGATACATTATTAGTACACCTCCACACCGTCTATAGAGCATACATTTTAAATTTCAAGTGTCTTACTTCAAAAACATAGGACTTTCATACAAACGTCCAACCCCCGTTTTACCCCCTTAGGAGTGGAGTTTCGTAAAATCCGTTCTTAGCGGATGTCTAAATCCTATAAGGAACCTACCAGTTAAATTTCAAGTTTGAGGGTGTTATAGTTTCTGAGATTTCGTGATTAATAAGTGAGTGGTATTTCGCTTTTCTAAGTATAGAAGATTAATAATAGGCTGCAATAAAGTCGGCTTGTTCACGATATACCATATTTTTGTTGAGTACTTTCTCCTTTTACCAGTTCTAGATAACTACCATATAACACTTTAACAGATAATGATCTTTACAAATATCTGACATATGTATTTCCAAAACTTTTGAAATTGAAATCTGTAGTTATTTGGCAGATAAGTTCACGTTAGTCTAACAGACACTTTATCTAGTTTCGCCAGTGCCTTATAAAGTTTCAGATAGTTATCTACCATATAACACTATTCAACAGATAAAGGTTGGTTCTTTAAATTGATATAATTATGTAGGTATTATGTCTATCAAGCTAGTTATCTAGAAGATATGTTCTGAATAGTCTATCAAGAGCTTTATCAGACCGTGTTCTTTCAAATAAAAGTTGTTGATAACTTTCTGCAACAGTTTTTGAGACTTGCAAGACTTTAAAGTACAATTCTATTTATCAATATCTTTTTTGCAATTTGTGTACGATGATTTTTTGACTATTCTTGGTTGATTTTATTTAAATTTGGTCCCATGTGTATCTGATTTCATATATATTTATTATGGATATTTCGAATTATATGATAATAACACAAATCGTATTCGAATTCAGTCAGTAGTTCTCGAGATTAACTCTGACAAATATATATTACAGTTAAAAGCCTTTTAAGGGAAATCTACTAGGAAAACACCGTATAATTATCGTATCTTAATTGAAAATCTTATCCAAATCATTACAGCCGTTTTCGAGTACATAATCCAACCTTGACGATGGAGATCTAAAACTATGACAAAATAAATACAGTTGTCAATGGTTTTCTAGTCTAATATCCGACCACACTCCTTACAGCTGTAATATGGTCGTACCGCAGCTAAAAGAAATAAAATGTGTTAGTGGAAGACCTCAAAGTGATCAGAAATAGGCCTTATTGGAGATTGAGGCCAAATGGGCAATGAGGCCAAACGGAGATTGAGGCCAAATGGATATTAAGGCCAAGTGGATATTGAGACCAAACGGAGATTGAGGCCTCAAATGCGTGTTTTACTTAAAAATATATTGAATTCACAAATTCCAGTTTTGAAATTTAGTTTCGTATTAAAATGAATACGAATTTTTTATTACAAATTTTATACTATTTTTAGTCAAACACGCCGTGGAAACGTTTTATGTTAACCAAAAAGGTCTGTATTACTAATAATTTTGTGCCATATAATACTTTTTATGCTTAAACTGTAAAAGATAATACATTATATTATAAAAATATTTTGAGGCCAGATCCAAATCTGAGCCACGTATTTAAGGCCACATTCAATAATTTGGATTGCGCTTATACTAACTACACATAACTAATTATTCATTAATAATTTTAAAAAAAGTAAATTAAAATTGCAGAGAAAACTTAAAACGTAACTTAAAAAAATAATATTTTCTTAAAGTAGGAAGTGACTATTAAAAAATAAACTAAATAATAGTATTAATACTACGGTTTACTTGAGGTCGGGTCCAAAATATTGAAAAAATAATAACTTTTTCAAAAATCAATCATGTACCTAGGAAAGAAAATACAAATTAATTAAAAAAAACAAAAGTGTAAGTCCTGTGAAATTTAGAAAATAAAATTTGGAAATGAAGAGATTAGGTAAGGAGAGAGAGTGACAGAGATATTGTAGACTGGCTACATTTAAAAAAATGAATCCAGTGAAATTAAAAAATGAAGTTAGGAAAAAGAAGAGATTAGGAGATTGAGAGTGACAGAGATATTGTAGACTGGCTACACTAAAAGAAATGAATCCTGTACAATTAAAAAATGAAGTTAGGAAAAAGAAGAGATAAGGAAAAGACTCGTGACAGAGATATTGTAGACTGCCAACATTCTTCTCCTTGAAAAAGAGAGAAAGAATGGGTCTTGTCTTTTGGTGGAACTGCTTTTTATATTCTTCTTTGATCATTCAACGTGATCGTATAGTCCATTCGCTTAGATACGATCACATTGATTGCGCCGACGTCTCACGTACGGCAAGCTGCCACAATATCAAAGGGTCCGCCTGCGTGCCCCTCCAAGCAAGTATGATTTGTAAGTTTACGCCGTTGAATGAATTAATATATTCGTATTTCACAACAATAACCACGATTTCGTGCGGGTGCACCGATACTATCGAAACGAATAGACTTTATTTTTATGAAATAGGGCAAACGAGCAGACGTATCGTCTGATGGTAAGCGACTACCGCCACCCATGGACACCCGCAACACCAAAGGCGTCACAAGTGCGTTGCCAGCCTCTGGGGGATGGTGGAGGGGTTGGGGTATGGGCCTCCGGTATCCTCACTCACTGTGAGGCCGTGGTATCACTTCGAGCATGCCGAAGCGAGGCTCTCCCACGGATAGTGCACCGACACTATCTAAACGAATGGACCATATTTATTATGTTATGTATATTGTACATAAGCTGACCTGCTCTGTACACTGGGCGTGTTGCAGTGCGAGTCGGGCGAGTGCGCGTAGGCAGGCGACGACGACATGTTGGACGAGAGAGTGGTCACCAGAACTGTCTTCACGTAACCATTCTTCAGCATTTTGTTCTCTGGAACACCAACATTAATTGTTTAATAAATATTACTTAAAAAAAAACTAAAAAAAACGCTTTCATAATAAACCAAACTAATAAAAAATACGTGTGGCACTCGGGGACTGCCGCGGTAAAGCTATTGCATAGCATTTTTTTATCAACTTATGCAATTATAATTATTTATTTTTTATTTATGCAGTTTTTTTTTCTTTGAACATGTATACTTCAAATCTGTTTTATTTGTCTGGTAGCTGTAAAATTATTGATATATGAAATATCTATAAACTTTTTATTAAAACATTTATTTTCAAATATTTCTCCAAAATAACTTTATATAAAAATTTTGCGAATAAATAAAATCATATATTGTTTTAAAAACCATAGTACAATATAAATCGTACTACGATACTAAACATAAAATCACTGAGGCGTGTCTCCTGCGGCTAAAATTAACAAAACAAATTAACAAAACTTGTTAACTAAACATGTTAGCGAAAAGTCGCAGGAGACGGACTTTTAAACGAACACCAAACACGATTAAGTACAGGTAAATTAGCTTGGAGAAATTTTTGCGTTTGTAGTAGTGTATGGTCAGCAAATAAATATTTTATTTTTATTTTTAGTTTTTATTTTTTTAAAGGTAATATACGTTTGTGGCTGGAGCACACCAAATGCGTACACGTCTACGCATACGCACTACGTACTAATACGGACGTGAAAATGTGTATCCACTGCATTGTAATCTATGGAACTGTATGAGGCAGACAAGCCAGTCAGCCAAACATTACAAGCAGTGAATGCCGGTTTTCACTTCAGTGAAGACGTATATGAATTAGGTGTTCTCCGGCTATAAATGTTTTATTCTAATAATTCATCAACCCCAGGCATATCACAATCATCCCCATCCTCGCTTTCATCAGATGAATTATTTAAATTAATTATGATTCGTTCTGATATTGTGTCTAAAGCTGCGTCTCTACCCTGATATTTGTTTTCCTCCTCAATAGCATGCCGACAAACTTTTCTCCATTCCTCTACAGTTATGGCGTTCATTTTTTCTTCAGCTAATGACATTATAACCTTCATATTCATTGCGACATTCTTTTTTGCGACATATGTTTTCACCATCCCCCATATATTTTCTAAGGGATTAAACTCCGGATGGTATGGTGGTAAACGCAGCACAGTATGACCGTGCTGTCGTAATATTTCGTCTATCTTGTACTCTACAAATCTCGCCTTTTTTTTGCAGAATCAGTTCATATAATTGAGGCTTAAGTAACGTGGATGAATGCTCAATGTTTCGCAATGTCAGCCAGTCAATCATTTGCTGTTTTCTCTTTGTCATCATCATCAATCAATTGTAACGGTCGATTAGCACCAAGTAGAACGTTCGGGATATGAATGCGTGAAATTACTAGAACGAAGGTATTTTTATAGTATTTGACAGGCTTGACCCAATTCAATACTAAATTCACATATTTAGTAGATAATACCAAATATTGTTTACCATAAATATTCTAATGATTATTAGCATACAATTATTATTTGATAATACAGGATTGTGTAACATTAAAGATTTGATATGAAATATAAGTCGCGCCGGAAGCTGACAAGCGGAAGGCGCCAAAATATTAACATGAATCAACTATTTACTTGTTTATAAAATCACCAATTGAATTATAAGTTTATAATGTAATTATTAAGATTTAAACAAATGAGGCATTTATACGAGGTTGGAATCGTTACTTATAACATTCGGCCATCCTGTGCATGCCGTGTCCCACGGCGATCAGAGCTGCCACTAATTTAATTAAATCTGGTACTGACCAATTTATTTATTTTTCCTAGATCACATAGCTTTTATTTGCTATACGTCACACAGTTTCGTATTTGCTATACGTCACACAGTTTCGTATTTGCTATACGTCACACAGTTTCGTATTTGTTTGTAATACATCACACAGCTTTTGTTTTTACTACATCACACAGCTTTTGTTTTTACTACATCACACAGCTTTTGTTTTTACTACATCACACAGCTTTTGTTTTTACTACATCACACAGCTTTTGTTTTTACTACATCACACAGCTTTTGTTTTTACTACATCACACAGCTTTTGTTTTTACTACATCACACAGCTTTTGTTTTTACTACATCACACAGCTTTTGTTTTTACTACATCACACAGATTTTATTTTGTACTACATCTATAGTTGTTACACGGACTTGATCACATAGCCGCCCGTATTCACATGTAGTACTTGAATTTGGAAACATAGCTTAATTTAAGTAAATAGACTTGATCACACAGCCGTCTTTACAGGTAAGATTTAACACACAGCGGTAAAATCACACAGTGTAGGTACTATATAATTGCAGACAAGTATAGGTAAATGGAAATCATGAACTTTTGTTTACACTTTTAAATTTCATTATAAATAAACTGGAACGTACTCACCAGATGTACATAGATATAGTATAGATATACTTTACTGCACCTTCGCCAATTACTCGAACGAAAACAAGAAAATTTCGTAGGGTATCCAAATAAAGATTTCGTTAACTTTTAAATATTTTCAAAACAGGACGCGCGAGAATGCTAGATCCCACTTCTGAAATGTAACGGTCGATTAGCACCAAGTAGAACGTTCGGGATATGAATGCGTGAAATTACTAGAACGAAGGTATTTTTATAGTATTTGACAGGCTTGACCCAATTCAATACTAAATTCACATATTTAGTAGATAATACCAAATATTGTTTACCATAAATATTCTAATGATTATTAGCATACAATTATTATTTGATAATACAGGATTTTGTAACATTAAAGATTTGATATGAAATATAAGTCGCGCCGGAAGCTGACAAGCGGAAGGCGCCAAAATATTAACATGAATCAACTATTTACTTGTTTATAAAATCACCAATTGAATTATAAGTTTATAATGTAATTATTAAGATTTAAACAAATGAGGCATTTATACGAGGTTGGAATCGTTACTTATAACACAATACTATTCGGTGCAGGATTTTGTATTGAGTTATGATATGGTGCGTTGTCAACAACAAAAACACTATTTGGTTGTAAGTTGGGTATTAATTGAGTTTGAATCCACCTTGAATAGTTGTCATAGTTCATATTGTCGTGGTAATCTCCACTTTTTTGGTTGGCTTTAAACATAAGCAATGCGTTTGGTATAAAGCCATCCATACCACCTTAAGCTTAATCATTGTTCATGCCAACAATGATTAAGCGGTTGCCTTTCGATATATGTTGCTTCAAACCTGAAGTGCTTCCATCTGACCAAGATTTCGAGAGGGTATGTGATGTATGTATATATGTTTCGTCGGTGTAAACAATTGGTCGGCGTTGTTCACGATATTCAGCAATTTTCATCAAATAATTAATTCGCAAGTATCTTTTTTTTTTTCTTTATTTAAGGAGTTTTAGTCCGTCGGGACTACGCCACTCCATTAGATCAACAACATTTATAAAACATCTATTAAATCTAGTCTATATCTATACAATAATATAATGTCATGTACATAATGACCGTCGCCTCATACCAACAAGAACTACTTTATACAGCTCTTTTGCCGTCTCCGAAAGGGGAACAGCCAATATCTCGTTACAAGTGCCAAGTTGTCTTAGGTTATTTGTAATAAATAACAAATTATATCTCACGTCTTCATTCCGGACACACTCCATCATAATATGATACGCATCTTCTAAAATGCCACACTCTGAACAAAGGGGGGATGGTACTTTCTTCATCATAAATGCGAACTTATTAAGTGGGATGTGTCCGGAACGTAATCTGAAGGCTGTAATTGTCATCTGCCTCTCCAATGAGCAGTCATCAAACCATGGAGTTTTCCAAGGCTCGTTTTGTAGGGTCTTATACCATATACTTTTTCAACCGACCGTTTGTCAAAATAAACCTTCCAAAGCTTAAAACAGTGTTCTCGGATTAGGTGTATGCAATCAGTGAAAAAAGGCAAGGAACCCATAACTAAGCCATCGCTACAAGCTTGTTTTGCTAATATGTCCACTTCTTCGTTACCTGATAGCCCGATGTGTGAGGGAATCCATTGAAGGATAATTTCTTTTGAATTAGATTTTAATTCAAAAAGTAAATTAATAATTTCGTAAGCTATCGGCATGCCTCTTCTGTAAGAGGTACACCGAGCCACATGTTGAAGAGCACTTTTTGAGTCTGTTAAAATTACAAACTTATTGGCATTTATTGATTTAATATATGCTAGGGCTTCAAAAATCGCAACCAATTCGAGAGAAGTAATGGACATATTGTGAACCAATCTCAATTTCAAACATGTATTAATTTGTGGATCATAAAATGCAGCCCCCATATACAAACAGTTTTCTTTGGATCCATCGGTAAACACTTTATAATGCTCAGAATATTTGTTTTCTAGATATAAGGAACAATTTTTACGTAGTAAACTAGGGTTGTAACTTCTCTTCGCAAAACGGACACTTTCTATATTACACTTTACTATATCATTTAAGTTATACCAGTTAATCCAATAATCCAATGAATACATTTCTAAACAAACCCGTGAATCTATATTAATGTCCTTAAAAGTGGAATTTATAACAGCAAGAATTGGAATTCTTTTACGTCTCCAGTATCTATGCGAAACAAGTGAGTTTAATTCCTCTATTACCTTGACTGTATTATTATTAGTTAAAGACATAGATTTAAGCCAAAACTTACCCCCAAGAAATATACGGCGAAATTCTAAAGGTGCGATACATAGCTCAATCTCCATTACGTGGATGGGAGTGCTCTTCACGAATCCTCCAATTATACGCATGCCTTCATTCTGAATTTTATCAAGTTTGTATAATTTTGATTTGCAAGAACTATCATACAAAAAACCCCCGTAATCTAAGCGACTTCTAATGAGTGATATATACAGTCGTCTTAAATGTTTAGGGTGAACACCCCATCCCGGGCCAACTAGTACTTTTAGGATGTTTAGAAAATTATGTGCTTTCTCATATAGTTCATTAATGTGTTTAGACCATTTTAGAGATCGGTCCAACCACATGCCTAAATATTTCTCTCCAATCCAATCCAATTTTTCACTCCAATCTCCTATTTAAGATTGAATGAAAAATCTTACAGATACAGGAAATTAAACTGATCGGTCTAAGGGAGCTAGTGAGGGTGGGATCACGTCCAGGCTTCGGAATAGGAACAACACTGATATCTCGCCACTGATGGGGAGTGAAACCTGTAGATAAAAATATATTGTACAGGGATAACAATATTCTCTTTCCACTTCTCGGTAAGTTTTTTATCATTGAAAATGATATATCATCCCAACCTGGTGCCGTATCGCTTGCTTTAATACAAGTTTCGAGTTCATGTAAGGTAATTTCGGTTTCTAAAATATTGTTCCTAGAGGTGAAATCAGGTTTACAATTTGGAACATAGGAAGGACATAAACTTACCAATAATGACTCACTTTTGTTTTGATCTATGAAGAACCTACGACCTACGTTTCCTTTCATCCACTTCATTTTCCTCCACATTTCACTTACAGAAGAAACCTCATGTATGCTATCACAAAATCTATGCCAACATTTCTTTGATGCCTTTTTAATAAGTTTTTGGGACTCTTTAATACGTTGAGTAAGAATGGCTAGGTTAGAGGGAGTTGGATTTTTCCTAAATGTAGATAAGGCTAGTCTTCTTTTAGCGACTGAGTGGGATAATTCGGGAGTCCAGTAAGGTTTTGGGGTGAAGTTACTCGTGGGATTTACGGATCTTTTATTTAAAGGTATAAAGTCATTTGCAGCTTGATTGATGTGGTTGATAAAATCATCATATAAATATTGGGGCCCACGTTCATCTAAAATAAGAAAATTTGAAAATTTACTCTCCAGACAAGATTCATAAGATTCCCAGTCCGCAGCTTTAAAGTTACGCTTTTTGTTAAGATGTGGGTTAGAAGAGGATGTAGTAGTAATACCAATAACCAGGTGGTCACTTCCCAGGGATTCATTTATAACTCTCCAGTTCAGAAGACATGCAATATCAGAAGAAGCTAAAGAAATATCAGGAGAGCTCCTCTGCACCGAACCAGCTACCAACTTAACACGAGTATGACTGCCATCGTTCAGACAAACTAAACTACAATCAGCTATTGAATCGTAAATTTGAGAACCCCGATTATCAGTCTTGTATGACCACATAAAATGGTGCGCATTAAAGTCTCCCAAAATCAAGGTCTTAAAATGAAATTTTGAAAATATAATGTCCCAATCATGTCTATGTGTGTTAACCCATTGAGGACAATAAACAGAGATTATATTTTCTATGTTCTTATAATTAAAAATCCTAATATGAACAATCTGTATGTCCTCATTAGGATGTTCAAAATGACATGGTTGCGCCTGAATTGAATTATGACTAATAATGCAAACACCTCCATAGTGATCCTCTCTGTCCACTCTAAAGGTACGATAATTCTTTAATTTAAAGTTAGTACTAGGATTCAACCAGGTTTCACTTACCGCCGCTATGTGAATTTTTTCTTGTATTAATAATTGTTCGAATTCCAAACGTTTAGGTCTTACACTTTGCGCATTCCACTGTAAAACATTTAACGTTACCTTATTAGCCATTTATATTATTTACAAACGTATGAAACAGATTTTCGAATATGGTTATGTTAATAATACTGTGCAAAAAATTAGATAGGCACCATTCTACAGATACATTTATAATCATTTTAATTTTTTGAGTCCAAGTATATTTCCTCGAAAAAAATAGGTTTTTAATTTTGTTGAGTAGCGATTTAAATGATTCATTATTCTTAGAAAATAAGTTAGGATTAGATTGTTTTCTACGTTCATCGGAACCAGATACATTGATTTGTGGTTCATTTATATACGATATGCCTTTGTTTACATCTTCTTTTGTTATTGATGAGCGGCGGTACCGGCGGGGACGGCGAGCGCGCGCCTGCGCCTGCGCCTGCGGACGCTCCTCAGTGGCAATGCATTCGCCCGCGACGGAGGACATGCCGCCACACGCACCTGTGTCCGACTCCGATGATGACCAATTTGGTTCAAATGTTATTTGATCCGATGAGTTACATTTCTTCCTCTTAAAAGGATTTTGTCTTAGCTGATTAGTTCTATCCCTGACATCGACAGTATTTGTTTTTCTATGCGTATTCGCTGTAACCGCTGCATATGATGTTGATGGCTGATTTTCTGCTATAACCGTCCTATTTGTAATCTTGCTAGGAGTGACAGTTTGGTTTTGTACATAGGGTCGTGATGAGAGCGGAGGTATATATATATCTAACGCTTTACGGTATGTACAGTTGAAATCTGACATCAAATTTCTTATCTTTTTTTCCTTTATGTAAACAGGACAAGACTTAGCCAGTGACATATGATTTTCTTTACAATTTACACATCGAAAACTAGTTGTTTCACAATTCGCGTGGTCTTGACCACATTTTTATAGAATTAGATTATTTTTATAGAAGGGCAAAATTTTGAGGGGTGGCCGAAACGCCAGCATCGGGAGCATTGAGTTACCGGAAAGACGAAAGGTTCTACTTTTATTCTGATATTAATCATCTTAATATATTGCGGACGCGAGCTTCCTTTTATACATATACGTACAGTCTCAGTAGGTATCCAACCAGATTCCGGATCTCTCCGATTTAATCTTTTAACTGATAGAATCTCACATTCATTCATACTTTTAATGGAAGACAATAGCTCACTTTCCGATCATTCCAGATCAATATTTCTTATGATGCCATATGTTACACCAACTTCCCATGTCTTGTATATTTTCCAACCCTTATCTTTAAAACTTGGACAAGATATGAGTTTCTTGGCACTTGATAAGTCCTCGAATGATACGATTATTTTATACGCATTGATATACTTAATAAATTGTATTCCCTCTGTATTTTCCTTTTGAAATAATTTAGCCAACGTAAATTGTTTTGGTAATTTATCTGTGCTAGTAACACAAATATCAATTTTTTCACTTTTCCTTCTTTTCTCTCCTCCGCACAAAATCCAATCTCCCTCTCTGTTGTTGATTTCATCACATTTGTTAGTTTCATTCTGTGTTAGAACCTCTTCCTCCATACTGCTACCGTCCATACTTATATTATAATCAGCCCCTGTACCGTCATGCTCAACTACACGTTCACTCATACTGTATAAAGTTCAAAACGCGATAACACCAGGTGCGCTCGCGCGCTCCGGCCTAAACCGGTTCCTATGTAGTAAACAACAGTAAGATACTTTAATATTCGCTGTTAACACACGTTAATATTCACCCGGAGAGTGGATCGAACTGAATTCGCAAGTATCTAATTTCGTGTTTTTCCATAAGAAGTTTCCGGTTATCTTCTGTTTGCTTCCAATTAAAACCTAATGACATGACGTGTTTTCGTAACGTGCTGACACAACCTTTATAATCGATATCTTCTTTCAATTTTGCGTGCAAAGTTTTCAAAGTGGGAACTTCTTTATTTGTGATGAGGAAGTCATGAATTGTTCTTCTGATAACTTGCTGATCAAAGTTATCGATTACTATTGTAGGTTTACGATTCGGTTTCTTTTTAGGAGAGTTAAATGTTACTTCCTGATCTGAAGGACGACATTTGTTTTCTGATACTACCTTTCTGACGGATGCTATTGAAATTCCTGTTGATTTAGCAACTAATTGAGTGGGGGTCATAATACTGCTCGGGTTGTTATTACACTCATTTTCGAAATATTTGTACAAACAGTTCAAAAATTCTTTAGTTTGAGTAGTCAAAGGCTTGCCTCGACCATGTTTTAACACTGGAGCCATTTTGAATTAACAATATAAAGTTACAACACTTACACACAAATTAAACACTTCAACAAATATTATAACAATAATAACAAACAATAACGACAATCAACAAATACAAAATTTAACAATTAACGTAATAATTATAATTTTTGAATGAAATGTGTGCTTTATGTTCTAACCACGAAGCAAATACAAAGAGGAGATGGCATAAGCGCATAGGTCCCGTGACAAAATACAGGTCCCTACGTCATCGCAGTTATCGCTACTTACAAATTGACTGTCAACGTCAATGTTCTAGAACTTCATTCATTCATTTCATTTGTAAGTCACAAGAAAAATCTCTCAGTGTGTTGTTGAAATATAGTTAAATCTATTCGTCACTAGATGGAAAAACTTTGTGTGATGGGAAATAAAAATACAAAGGTTCGTAGAGCTGAGTATTTATAAAGTAAATCATAAAAAGATATTGAAATATGTTCTGCATTCTTGCCTAAACAATTTTTAATCGAAAAAGTATTATTTTTTGTATTTTTTTGTATCATTTTGTCAACACTGACGTCTATCGTCAACTAGGAAAACAAACATCAACAGGACAAAGAGACAGGGTCGTAATTAGAGTTAAATTTTTTATCTATATTCAAATTATATATGTATTAATCTAGAATTTAAAGTACTTGAAAATGAAACAAATTTTACTTATACTGATTATTTGATAGGTTTTCTAATTAACTAAAATTCTATCCCAGGAATCCCAGGAAAATTAAACTTTCTCGGAACCCACAACGAAATTAATCAAACGAAAACTGAAGAATTTGAAAATATAATAAATGAAAAACTAATTTGTAGAAACATTTTTTTTTGTATTATACTCCTACTTGTATGTTATTGTTCTCTTTATTGTATGTGTTTGTTGTTGTACTATATTTCTTTGTTTTTGTTCTCTCTCTTTAATATATATGTTACCGTCACATTGTCAAAACCGTTTGATTGTAATCTATCTCGCGAGATTGTAAAATGGTATCTACGAATCGCAAGTCGCGCGCTGATTGGTTGAACAGCATATGTCCCCGCGCCGCCATATTTGTTTGTTAATTTGTCTTTGATGCCAAATGTAAAGTATTTCTGTGATTGTAAATTGATATCATGTTGAAAATACCTCACAGCTTTAGGATTAGTTATATAAAGTGGCTGTGGCAGAAAAAAATAATTTGTGATTAATCAAAAAAGTAATAACCTAAACTATCTCTATGGGCATTGTTCGGCCTACTATAAAACCGAACAATCAGGGAAAGTTGACAATTTGACGCGCGTAAGAAGTATATCACATCGATAGTTGGCAATCTCGCAAGGTATCTTATAATCTAACGGTTTTTATAATCTTACGGTGACATATTTAAATAAGTAATAAATCAAATATATCACCAAGGTTACTGGGAAGATATAAAGAACACACAAACTTTCACTATTATACTATACTAGCTGACCCAAGCAATTTCGTTTACGTCTCCTATTTCCCGTAGCGTAATAATTTTCCCCCGTTTTCGCAACATTCTTCATTGGTGCTCCACTCCTGGTCTAAGCGTGATGATATATAGCCTATAGCCTTCCTCGATAAATGGGCTATCTAACACTTTTTTTTTTCAAATCGGACCAGTAGTTCCTGAGATTAGCGCGTTCAAACAAACAAACTCTTACGCTTCATATATTAGTATAGAATATATTAGTATGGATGTTATGTACGATGTTTCTTACTAATAATATTTTTGCGATACATGCATCAAAATGATTTACAAAATTGACTTTAAAAAAATAACTACCTGATAAGAAAAATTCTGAGTACGTTCCTGTATGTCCCTTACATCGTACGCTTAGTGTCAAGTAGCTAAACTACATAGCAACATCAACATGTAACGATGCAAGTAGTTTTGCTATTGATTGGTAGATGGCAAAGGGTAAAGTAACCCCCCTTCACCCCCGCACGCATTGTTTCATACAAAAATTTCATTAGGGCATCTCCTCTTTGTATTTGCTTCGTGGTTCTAACAGTACCAAGCGACTGACGCCGGACTGCACGTGGCACCTGCGGACAGCGTAAACTGGTTTATTCTGGTTTTGTGCGTGTTTCCACTTTCCAATATCATTGGATTTGTATTTGCTTTAGATTGAAATATCACGGAAACGGTGCGTACTAGGCCAAAAATAACAAAAATAGCAGTTCGGTATGGCAATATTTTTTTATGCAGCTACGTTCCCGACGAAAGTAGTATGTGTATTAAAGCGTTCAGTTGATGCCAGCAGACCTATTAGAGGTATCGGCGCTTAACTTTGACGCGCCCACCTCGCCTACATAGCAATTCTACTTTGTTCTGTATATACACCTATATACTTTTTCAAATCCAGACTGTTTTGTCAGATTTCGGAGCAGCTCGTTAACGAATCTGTCTGTCTCTGTCGTTCGGAGCAGCTCGTCTCGTCTCGATCTCTCGATCCGTGCGAGCTTCGGGTGTTAGGTCTTTGTCGTTACGGAATTTCTTGATTCGGTCGCCGCACTCAAAGCCCACGATTAAAGCTATGCAATATCTTAAAAATCACAGTAATCACACTAATAGATAAAGGCGAAAGTTTGTGTGTATGTTTGTTACTTCTTCACGCAAAAACTACTGGACCGATTTGGATGAAACTTTACAGTAATACAGCTTATACATCAGAATAACACATCCGCGATAATCGACATACACGCGGGCGGAGCCGCGGGCAACAGCTAGTAGAAAATAATTTTAAACCATTTAATGTAAAAAGCGTGGGTCGACATTATTGAAATAACTTAACATTATTTTCTACTTTTTAGTTTGTTTTTTTTTTTATAAAATTGTGTTTTCTTTAGTTTTGAAACTATTATTATTATTTTCATATTATTGTCCTTTTTCTCGTATTCCTCGATAGGTCTACTAAGATTAAATGAAATCTGCCTGTTAGAAATGGGTCAAAACCAAGTCCAAAGGAGTCGGTTACAAACATAAATAAATAAATATTTCGGACATCTAACACACAACGCCATCTAGTCCCAAGCTAAGCAGAGCTTGTGTTATGGGTACTAGTCAAGTGACATAAATACATATTTACTTTTTTGTAATACATGTTATACATAGAAAACACCCCGAAACCAATATTTGCAGATTATACAAACATTTGGTCCGACCCGGGAATCGAACCCAAGACCTCAAGCTCAACAGTCGCATACGCTGCCACTGCGCCACCGAGGCAGTTAAAGTTAAAAATCATGTAGACTTACCAGGCTTAGTATAGTACTTAGAGAAGACATCATCTTTGGCGATTTCAGGGTATAAGAACTGAAGCTGGGTGAGGTCCAGCACCCTATCGGCGAGGGACCGCAGCATCAGGTCGCGAGATGTGAATGGCTGCAAGCTGAACACCTCGTTACCGTCTGATAAAGAAAAAAAAACAATAAATAAACAAAACAATACCAACTTAATTAAAACGGGACCACAAACGGGAAGCACCAGCAAAATTTTAACAAAATAAAAACCGACTTCAAGGTTCGGCTCGATTTCTCTTGGACGCCATCATCAGATCTTAGTGTCCTTATCATGGTACCACCGTCGGGATATCTCCTTTCCATTAAAAAAATAATCATCAAAATCGGTTCATAAACGATAAAGTACGGCGTACGTACGACGGTAAAATATATATATACATATATATATTTTACCTATATATATATATGTCGGAGACACAAGAATAAACGAGAACATGAATCACAGATACAGCCAATCTGGACTATAGCCAAACACTAATCACTACTATACGGATATAAATTAACTTAAACCCCTCCGCGATGCCCTGTGGAATTCGCCACCTAGGCTAGTAATTCCCCCACTGATAAATATCGCCTCATACACACAATATAAAACACAGAGATACAATAAATCACAAATCAAATAATAGATATGGTCGTCGCGAGATCTGAAGAGAACTGTGTCCTGTTGCCGATCGCGCCGCTTTATATAGAGTGTTCCGTAGTGTTCGACAGTGGCAAATGTTTGTATCACTTTTATTATTTGGATACCCTCACTCCGACACGGCCGTCCTGACGTATTACACGTCCTCGTGTGATGTTGAAGGCATCATCATCATTATCCGCAGAAAAGAAAGAGATTTTTGTGTTGTTCGGCCACTCCTGACCAAGGACATTGGGTACATTATTACATTTTATCTTCTGTGGAACAACTTCATTTAGGACATTCTCATAAAATAGGCTTTTCGTTATCAAATCTGAATGCTAATAGACTTCTCGCTACATACTAAATTAATAACACCAGTAAGTAGTATCGCAACAGTCACCTCACCGTTTATCGCGTTACACATTTTTGGATTATTAACAATATCTAGATGGCCTCTTATTCTACCAATTTCACTTTTCAATGGCCTCCTCGCCTTTCAGTGGCCACCTCGCCTTTTAATGGCCACCTCGCCTTTCAATGGCCACCTCGCCTTTCAATGGCCACCTCGCCTTTCAATGGCCACCTCGCCTTTCAATGGCCACCTCGCCTTTCAGTGGCCACCTCGCCAAAAACTTAACTTACTTACTTTTAACAAAACTTAACTAAACTTTAACAACCACCACGCTGTTAGGATATCTCATAGTCTCATTATAGAGACTACTCGCCACACAATTACAACGCAATTTCATTCCATTGCATCAGCATTAATTAACCCTTGATTATCATCATCAACATCAATAGGGACTTGATCTACGGGGATTTTCCTCACTATTATCAATGCCAGACAAATCTACCTCGGGTTTAACACATAAAGGAGACTCTCGTGTGCGATCGCGAGCACATTTATAGGTTCTGTTACCAGTTAAAGATTTCAAAGTATAACGATCGCCATCGAGCAACTCTACAATTTTAAACGGTCCTTTATACTTAGGATTTAACTTTGTCTAATTTCTTTCTTAACTTTGAATCAAAACTAAGTTACTGAGATCAAACTTTACTAATTTACACTTTCCCTATCAAATGTCACATACTTGTACACACAGTATGTCTCTCACTCTGCCATATCTGACCTCACTGTCAATTCTGTCTCAATAAAACAGTACACTACTGAACAGCAAAAGAAAATAGTAACATCGTTATTAAAATCAAAACAACATAAAATAAGAACTTTAGTAATTGACTACTGCTGCAAATTCTCAAAGCAATCCAAATAAATAGTATCGTAGGTCATCCCTGTGACCACCACAAGTGTAACAGTTAGTTATCCCTTGTGACTCCCACACGTGTATCTGCCAACTTCATAGACATGCCAGCTACAATCACCCACTGCTGGTGAGATAGCTGACACCAAATAGAAGTCCGACCAGTTTTTTTTTTATCTTTACTGAAAATATCGACATTTCATCACAAAATAAAAAACGGTAATTATAATTCGAGTCACAACTATCTCAAATTGGTCAAAATAATAATTAAAAAAAATGTTAATAGCTACAATCAAAGATGAATCCGCCTCAAACTAAAAATCACATCACAATCATAAATTTAAAATTGAATAAATAAAAAAACCCCTTAAGCAGCATCAGGTCGAAGTTATCAATTACACAATTGTCATTTAACGATTATACTGGCACGTTTTGCAGACATTCGGTTATTCTTCCCCACTTTTACCCCCATAACTTTTTAAACGACTCAACCGATTTTCATGAAACACGTCTAAGAACACTCGCACGTAACTCACCTTTCATACAAAAAAAACTAAATTGAAATCGCTTCATCCGTTCGCGAGCTACGGTGCCACAGACAGACAGACACGTCAAACTTATAACACCCCTCTTTTTGCGTCGGGGGTTAAAAATAAGAAATAAATTTAAACAATAAACAAACAGCATGTGCAGAACGGGTAATTCAATCCACCTCCATCACAGATATTCTGCTATGATATAATACTACACTATACTTCCGAAATCGTCTACCTTTGTAACGATGTCACCATTAGAAACGATCTTATTATTTAAAAAAAATATTATTTTCGAAAACAGATTCTCATCCTTTTCTTTAAATAATTATGTCGCTTGAAATACAGCAATCGTACACTACATGAAACAATAACCACACTAAATAAACCTGGATTAAAACTGTACATAGAATTTCGATGCTACAATAAGTGCGGGCATTACCTACCCTCAATAATGTTACTGCACAATATTCTCCATTTTTGAATTAAAATCACTTTCACCCACTCCACCATTCTATTTTTGTTTACACAAAAATCAACAATCAATCAAACAATCGAGAGTATAAATTACACAATATTGTCGTTTGCCTAGAAATTCATCTGACAGAACTTATCTTATTAAAGAGCACTCAGCTCAAAATAAAAATAGTACGACTCACCGGATTGTTGGAGTTGTCCGTACATACCGGTTACTTCCCAGTAATCGATGCTTTGTATACTACCACCGCACGCTGCCGCTGTTGTAGGCCGCACGTAGTCTCACAAACCGTTCGTACGCGAAATGGCTATACCGACACTTTGACACTATGTGAGCGTTCTCGCTTACAAAAATTTAACAAATGACACCTCGTACGATTTTCAAGCGGAGGGTATTCGACCGCTCGCCGCGACTGACGATCCGTTACACTCTCAAACATTGTGGGCAAATGAGATTCAGATCGCACTTCTGATGTCGGAGACACAAGAATAAACGAGAACATGAATCACAGATACAGCCAATCTGGACTATAGCCAAACACTAATCACTACTATACGGATATGAATTAACTTAAACACCATCAGCAATCCCCCACGAGGGGATTGGGGCAACGCTCACCCCTCCGCGATGCCCTGTGGAATTCGCCACCTAGGCTAGTAATTCCCCCACTGATAAATATCGCCTCATACACACAATATAAAACACAGAGATACAATAAATCAAAAATCAAATAATAGATATGGTCGTCGCGAGATCTGAAGAGAACTGTGTCCTGTTGCCGATCGCGCAGCTTTATATAGAGTGTTCCGTAGTGTTCGACAGTGGCAAATGTTTGTATCACTTTTATTATTTGGATACCCTCACTCCGACATATATATATATATATTAAACTACATGGACTACAGCCTTTGAAACATAGTAATGTATCGTAGTCCATAACACTTTAACAACGCGTGACTACGGCTTTTGAAACTTGTTTCATACTTTTTCAGCGTCGTTTTTTGTCGTTGTTGGGTTTTAGTTTTTACTTTTTTTTTATTTAAAATATTTTGGTGCCTCTCTAATATTAATTTCTTTGCAAGGTATATTTTAATAGGTACCATATAAATATCAAAATTATCGAATAAATACGGACAATGTCACGAGAAATGCTTATAATATATATATTTTTGAAATGTACAAGTAACGCCCTTTCGAATGATACCAAACACGGCATATTTTACTCAAATTAGTTTTTTAATACAGTACTTTATGTCGGCTATAGGGCGCCACATTAGATTCAGCGACACGTGATATAGCCTATAACCAGCGGACAATCAAGACGCTTCTAACGATACCTCATTTGTCTTATTCTGACTAGTGGTTTAGAAAGAATGAGGGAACAGACAATACCATAGAAATATCACACTTATCGAATAAATACGGACAAAGTCACGAGAATATGCTAATAATATATATACACACATCAAAAGTGTCTAGGGATCAACATATGTGTCTAGAGATCAACATATATTTTTGCAATAACTTTTCTCCTGATTGATATTAATTAAAATTTTCTTTAAGGATTCATCAAATAAAGTGTTTTCGTTTGTCACAGTAACGATAAACCAAGTCACCTTTGCATTAATAAAGAAATTTGCCATTTTCCTAATAAAGGGATTTTTGACATTTGAACCACTAACATTAAAGTTCGAAAAAAAGACTGAAATAACAGTTTTCTTTAAAATTTTATTAGGTAACTTAAACAATTAATAATCCGTGTTTCTACCGCGAACACTAACAACACAAGAACATCGGTTTGGCATACTCAAAATGAGTTCATCCAAACACGCTGTGGAATGGCCGCCCATGTTCGTTGCAACAACAAAAAAAGGTCTTCTTGCGACTGGATACCCTCCATATTCGGCAGAGCTCTTCTCTGTAGCATATCCCATGCATGCTCAATCGGGTTCAAGTCTGGCGACTGAGCAGGCCAGGGCCAAAGCCACATCTCAATCTCAAGAAATCCGCATAAAAATGCTTGATCCCTAGACACTTTTGATGTGTGTATTTTTGAAATGTACAAGTAACGCCCTTTCGACGGCATATTTATCTCAAATTTATTTTTTAAGACAGTACTTTATGTCGGCTAGAGGGCGCCACATTAGATTCAGTGACACGTTATATAGCCTATAACTAGCGGACGATCAAGACGCTTCTAACGATACCTCATTTGTCCAGTTCTAACAAGTAGTTAAGGAGCTATGAGGGAACAGATGAACATACATACATACATACATACATACATACATACTTACATACATACATACATACATAGCCTGTCAAAATCATAACCCTCCTTTGGCTTTGCCGTAGTCGGGTAAAAAGAGCTGATACACTTACACTGCTGGACCGATATTAACCAAACATAGCTAAGAACCACCGCAAGGGCTTTCAAATAAAAAAACCGCATCGAAATCGGTCCATCCGTTTGAGAGCTACGATGCCACAGAGAGACACACACACAGACAGACAGACATCGACGTCAAACTTATAAAACCCCTCTTTTTCGTCGGGGGTTAAAAAACAAAGTAATTGACCGTGGGAGAGCCACGCTTCGGCAAGAATGCGCCGGCTCGACCGGAGTGATACCACGGCCTCACAGAAAACCGGTGTTAAATAGTGCTTGCGCTGTGTTTCACCGAGTGAGCAAAAAAATGGGTCTGCCATATCCTCATATCGCAGCCCCATTTTTTTTAACGTGTGGAAATCCCCTCGGACCGTCACCCCACCGGGGTTTGCGGCGGGGCGGTGTGTCGGACTCGAACCGACTAAAACCACACGGTGTGCCACTCTGCGCCTGTGAAGGGAGGAATCCGGTAACTGCAGTTGTTAACACATCCGGACCCCTCCCAGCGCCTGCCCGCACTGAAGCGGGCACCGTCACCTGATGGACTCTCAATTTAGGCGACGCACGGCACACGCGTACGTCACCTTCTCGCGGGTGGCCACTAGAGCGGATGGAGGGGAAAACCCGTCCCGACCATCCGCGGCCACACTCAGGGCGGCATGAGGCACTTATAGGCGCGCCTCCGCCGCCCGGTTCGCCGGCGGCGGATTGGGTCCGAGTCGAAATCATCCTCCCGGGCCTTCTCCGCCACCTCCTTCTGCGAGGTTACATCTTCGCAGAAGGTTGCGACCGCGGTAAAACTGCTGTTGCTACCGGCCATGACGGCCGGTAGCGAGAGATCTCCTCCGATGACTGCAGTGAGGGCCCGACGCTGCGACGCCCAAGCGGGGCACATCGTCAGCGTATGCTGGGCCAAGTCCTCACTCACTGCAGTGGTGGCAGGCGGGACTCAATTCCCTCCTAGCGACCGAGTGCAGGTACTTCCCGAAGCAACCGTGCCCGGAAAGGACCTGCGTCAGTCGGAACGAAAGGGTCCCGTGCTGCCACCCTGCCCACTCGAGGATGACCGGCTGGAGAGCCTCCACGGCGGCAAAGCCAGCACGTGGAGTCTCCAGCCGGAACGACCATCTAGCCATCGTGGCTCGACGGGCGGCTTCACGCCACTCGCGTACCTCTTCGCATTCGCCCTCCGCCCGATATTCAGCCACCCGTCGATATACTTATGCGAGCACTTCCGCCTCCAAAACCCACGAGGGTGTTCCGGCCAGGGCGCACGCCGCCTCGGTCGACACCGTGCGGTATCCGCGTATGGCTCTGACCGCCAATACGCTCTGAGGCCGTCAGAGGCGCGCCTTATTTAGGGCAGTCAGAGCCGCCACCCACACCGGTGCGCCATACAGCGCCATCGACCGGACCACCCCCGTGTAGAGGAGTCGCGTTGCGATGCTGGCTCCACCCAAAATAGGCAAAAGTCGCCCAGGGGCGGAGGCAGCGTTGACCAGCTTCGGACCAATCTGTCGGAAGTGCTCGTCGAAGAGCCACCTACCGTCGATGATCAGGCCCAGATACCTCACCTGGGCCCGAACCGGTACGAGGACCGAGTTGACCTCTATGGAGGCTCCGAGGGGCAGCCCACGACGGGGCGCATGGAATAATAGGGCCTCCGTCTTATCTAGGGCCACCTGTAAGCCCAGCGCCTCGATGCGCCCGACCACCAGTGAAACACCCCAGGTGGCCAGGCGCGCCGCCTCTTGGAAGTTCGCCCCCGGGGCTGTGACCAACGTGTCATCGGCGTAACAAATTACACCCCACGTTCCACAGGAGTGGTAGAAGGACAGACCTCTGCTGAACACCGCATGACATGGGTCGCCGTCTCAAGACGCCCCCTCTCGGTCCTCGTAAACGACGGTACGCTCCTCTAAGGATACCGGAGGCCCATACCCAACCCATCCCCCTATCTCCCTCCCCCCATCCCCCAAAGGCCGGCAACGCACTTGTGACGCCCCTAGTGTTGCGGGTGTCCATGGGCAGCGATAATCGCTTACCATCGGGTGATACGTCTGCTCGTTTGCCGCCCTATTCCATAAAAAAAAAACAAAGTAATCAGAGAGAACTCACCGCCAACCGAAGCAATGGTGATGCTCCCAAGTTCTGAGTCTGAGAATCGCAGAAGGAACGTGCCGGGCGGGTACTTGGATAGAATGTCTTCTGCCTGCTTCTTCTGTATAAAGCCCACTATCAAACTGCAACAAATAATGCAAATCACTGTATCTATACAAATAAATAAAGTTGGAGTGTCTGTTTGTAATATTAAAATAACCGCGTTTTACTAAATGCCGTGGCAGAGCCACGCTTCGGCATTCATGGGCCGGCTCGACCGGAGTGATACCACGACCTCATAGAAAACCAGTGTGAAACAGCGCTTGCGCTGTGATTCACCGAGTGAGTGAGGATACCGGAGGCCCATCCCCAAAACGCACTTGTGACGCCTCGTGTTGAGGTGTCCACGGGCGGCGGTAATCGCTTACCATCAGGGGATACGCCTGTTCGTTTGCCCCGTATTCCATAAAAAAATGCATATGTATGTATACCACGGTACATATACCAAAATATTTTTTTTACAATTTTTGTCTGCCTGTCTGTTCAGGCTAATCTCTGGAACGGCTGGACCGATTTTGACGGGATTTTCACTGACAGAAAGCAGATGATATAAGGACTATAACTATAACTTAGGCTACTTTTTTTAGACTAGCTTCGCCCCGCAGCGTTACCCACGATGCGACTATAACAGCAGGTAACACCGCGGGGTTCAGCTAGTCGCAAATAAATACCCCCCCAATGTATCCCTACGTTGTCGTCGTGGTGGGGCTTGCGTGAGTCGATGATTTCTGGGGCTATGCCGGTAGAGCCACTCATGCCGGATAGGCCCAGAAGGAGGCTCCAGACTAAATGGGATACGAGACGGAGTCTTTACAGACTGCCGCGTGGGGCACTCTAAACGTCCCTCTGCTCTAGCAGAGGACGTATTAGAGTGCCAGTAGTTCCGAGAGGGACAGGGGGCGGACGGATCCGGTCTGGTGCAGACCCCGTCCGGCCCAACCGTAATCCTGAACGGACAGGACCGGTGGCTCTTCGAAGCCACGAGGACGTAAACCTCTATAAAAAATACCCCAAGCTCACGCTCTGACGCCTGGCAATGAGCTGTATCGCTGGAGGGAGTCCAGTGCCAAGGGCGTCCTCTGTCGGAGGACATTAAACTTCAAAAATTAATGACATGGACAACTACAGGAATTTACCTACCCAGGAGGGTCCTAGACGCGACGCGTCTGGGGAGTCCCTCCCGGAGCCAGTCGGCTCCGGCAGCCCCCAATCGTATTATGGGGGGGGCACCCAATGTCACACACGCCCGTCGCCGAGCGTCAAATCCGGCACCGAATCTCAAGCGAAGGACGCTGATAAAAGAAGTGGGGCAGTGTCGCGCCCGTCGAGGAACAGCCGAGGGCAGTTCCGGAAGGCGGACGCCCACTCCTCCACTGAGGAGATTGCTGCGGCGGTAGCGCCTGCATCGGTGGGGCTCCCAGAAGTCGATCCGACTGCTGGGAGCCGAAGAACAATGGAACGCATGCGTTCTAGGTCCGCCGTGAGTGTCGCGGGCGGCGGTTCCCGTGCGAGGACGGACGCACCGGAAGCAATGGACACGGAGGAAGACGGCCGGAAGCGCGGACGCCCTACTGGCTGCGAGAGCGACATCGCTCAGGCGATGTTGCCTCCTAAGGTGGCAACCAGTCACAGGGAGCGATCGCTGACCCCGGTGCCGGCCCCGTCAGGTTCCGCCTTTAGTAGGGCGGGATCCTATAGGCGGGCTCGAGCGGACGGCGAATTGCAAGCGGAGGAGGATATAGCAGATCTCCTGCTGAAGATCAAGGAGCCGATGGTGGGGGATTCTGTGCCCCAAACACCATCCTCCTTGCAGGAGAAAGCGGAAGCGGCGGTGGCCATCATCCACAAGGTGGCCACCAAGTCAGTGAACCTTAAGGGCCCTTTTGTGAGGGCCCTTAAGGTTCACTGTGTGGTTTGGTTTTACCGTGTGGTTTTAGTCGGTTCGAGTCCGACACACCGCCCCGCCGCAAGCCCCGGTGGGGTGACGGTCCGAGGGGATTTCCACACGTAAAAAAAAAAAAAAAAAAAAAAAAAAGTCGCAAATAAATACCGATGTCTCCTTCAAAGAAAATCACAAAACATCTCGGAAAATATACTATTACTTATTACAGCTTGCCACTACTATTACAAATTTTAAGAGTGTTCTTAAACAGTGACGTCACAAGTTTGTATTTAGTAAAAAAAATATAGTTACAAAGTTATTGTTGGAGCGCCTACGCTAAATGTGGTAGCAACGTCTTGACGCTAGTAATATTTAAGGCTCTTCTTATTTATAACTAATCAATCTATAATTTATTGTCAAATTGAAGTTCAATTTAAAAGCTCACAGCAAACAGTTCACACGCCTGCCTTTTATTTCAAGTCCTGAATTCCTATTAATGGTCCTTTACATGGTCCTATTGTACCGGATAATCGTCAATCAGCTATTTTGTGGAAGAAAATCAATTATATAAGGAATATCAGCTGAAGATATTAATATATATAAGAAAATATTCACGGGCGTTAACTACCGGCGAAGTGGTTTAAGAAAGGAGTACTTTGTGGTGTTAGCTTTTGCATCAGGTATATCGTAACCCAACACTCAATTCAACATAAGCGAACTGTGTCCTAGAAATTATCAGGTTAGTGTATTATTACCAATTCTATTGTATCAATTAGTGTAGTTTCATCGCACAGGTATCTACTGTACAGTAAATTGTAAATGTAAATAGTGCCTTTTAATCTTAATAAGAAGCAGTTAAGTTGCAAATCATACTTATTTGTAACAGGTATAGTAAATATTAGGTAATATTACGTTATTTCAACTTAATTGTACATGTTAAATTGTTAAGATAAATTAGTGTAAAATTATTATTCACATATAAGGAGGTACTTTGGTGTAGGTGTTAGATACAATTTATTGAGTATTAGATAATTATTTGGTATGCAATAGGGTGAATCTTCAGAAAATATATTATTATTTTTGAGTAAATTTTGTGGATTCTTGAAAACCTGCGTGCATCGCTCATATTTTTGGAACGAAGTTCCTTAAGGGGCGTTGCGGAGGGGTATCCTAGTCGGCAAAAAACGTCTACAACGTAAGATTGACGCCTCGGTGTCAAAAAAACTTTTTAAGCTTCGGTGCTAAGCCAAAAAGAATACAAACGAACAATTGGCAATCACTTGGCACCGACCTCAAACAGATTCTAGGTACCTAGCACACATTATAATACTACTATTTAAATGAATAAAGAATTAGGTATAGGCAATTTATGAAGAACCAGTTTATTTTGCGCTTTTAAGTGTTTTTTTGGCAGAGAGTTTTCGTTGGATGTTTTTTTGGAAGTCGGTATTTTTTTTATAAAAAGTTTTTATTTTTCAGTTTTTAGTGCAAACAATCGTAGGTAAGTAGTAAATTGAACTATTTCATCAAATTTGATCATCAAGAATACAAATTAAGGTCTATACGTACGTGTAATATTAAAATCATCCGCTAATCCCTAACTGTTGAAGAGTTTAACCTTCTATCATCAGCTCACCTAAATAACTTGAAAGTATACGACTGAAGGTCTTTAGATAAGTATGAAATTGAAAGAATTATCCTCCAACTCCTAACCGTTGAGGAGTTGTACCTTCCACCTTCCATCATCAGCTTACCTAAATAATTTGAAAGAAAACGACTAAAGGTAACATATATACATATGATATTTAAAGATTTATCCTCCAACTCCTAACCGTTAAGGAGTTGTACCTTATATCATCAGCTCATCATCATAAAATGATGACTACCAGACGCAAATACCGGTGTAACTTCAGAAAATATACGAAAAACATAGTATGTGCCTATAAAAAATGAGGGTTTCCCTCGATTTCCCTGGGATCCCATCATCAGATCCTAATATGCTGGCAATGGGACCATCTCGGAAGCATACCCTTTCGAATACAAAAATAATTTTCAAAATCGGTCCACAACTGCCGGAGTAATGGGAGAACATACATAAAAAAAAAAAAAATACATACAGTGGAACACCTCCTCCATTTTGGAAGTCGGTTAAAAATGGTAGCGTATGAGAATTAAAAAATAATAATACGGTTTACAATATTTTTTTTCCTAAGAGACTTGAATGAGAACGAAGTCGACCAAAGAAAACAAAATAAAAGGTTTGGAGTCATTGCTGCACAGCCATGAGCTAACCAATCATGCGCGGTTCTTACTGATAGCTGCAAGATTTTTACATTGTTATATTGTGACATTGTATTGTTATATTGTGAGGTCCACTTATGGAAAATAAAATCCAAATAGCACTTTCACTCACAGTCAAATTTATTGTACTTAAAAGATGTAATATGTCCAAATGTAAAATAGTCAATAAATGTCACAAATGTTAAAAACTTTTTATAAAAAAAAACCGACTTCCAAAAAAAATCCAACGAAAACTCTCTGCCAAAAAACACTTAAAAGCGTAAAATAAACTGGTTCTTCATACATTGCCTATACCTAATTCTTTATTCATTTAAATAGTAGTATTATAATGTGTGCTAGGTACCTAAAATCTGTTTGAAGTCGGTGCCAAGTGACTATCGCTTAGACTTTTGTAATTGTTTGTTTGTATTCTTTTTGGCTTAGCACCGACTTCAAACTTTATAATACTACTATTAATGAATAAAGAATTAGGTATAGGCAATTTATGAAGAACCAGTTTATTTTACGCTTTTAAGTGTTTTTTTGGCAGAGAGCAAATCATCAGGTCAATTTCAAAGAAATTAATAATAATCATAGTCGACAAGGTGCTCATACAATAACAAGTGCGTATTTAATAAATGGGGAAACACTGTGAGGTAAGTACCAAAGTACCATCATGTATTCATTTACATTATACAAGTATGTGTGTATGTTTTCATTTATGAGTTGCAACTAAAACAATCAACAATTTGTATTAAGAAAAAAAAAGAAAGATGAAAATTAAGTAGAATTGATACAAGAAACAGATAAAATAAAGGAAAATTTAAACAAGAACAAACTAATTAAGAGAAAAAGGAAATTATTAAAGAAAATTATACAGAAAATAGTCACAAACAAAATCTTAACTTAATTATATGTCGGAATTAGATGTCGTTAGGTTAAAGTGTATAAACAATTCATACCGGAGTACCAACATCTCAAATTTCATACATTATTAAAAAAAAAAAAAACTCAATTTCAAGACAAAGAAGTTAGTGTGTATATAATAACATTAATAACACCTTAAACCCATGACTCTTTGTCGTTCAGATAATCGCCAATCGTATAGTAGGCTTTCCTAATAAGGTAATTTTTTACAGTACGCTTGAATTTATCTATAGGAAGGTCAATTACATATGTAGGAATTTTATTATAAAGACGTATACCAAGACCTTCGAACGAGTTGTGTACCTTATGTAAAGGATGATAGGTACCAACGAGTTTAGACTTATTTCTTGTATTAATATTGTGTACATCACTGTTTTTCTTATAGTCATTAATGTTTTGCCTAACAAACATAACATTTGCAAATATGTACTGTGATGCAACCACGAAGCATTGCTTCGTGGATGCAACAGTTAAAATACCTATATCTTTAAACAACTCTCGAAGAGAGACTCTAGCACCTAAATTGTATATTGAGCGGATGGCTCGTTTTTTAACCGACTTCCAAAAAGGAGGAGGTTCTATGTTCCACTGTATGTATTTTTTTTTTTTTTTTTTTTATGTATGTTACCCGATTACTCCGTCAGTTGTGGACCGATTTTGAATTTTTTTTTTGTATTCGAATGGGTATGCTTCCGAGGTGGTCCCATTGCCAGCATATCAGGATCTGATGATGGGATCCCAGGGAAATCGAGGGAAACCCTCATTTTTTATAGGCACATACTATGTTTTTCGTATATTTTCTGAAGTTACACCGGTATTTGCGTCTGGTAGTCATCATTTTATGATGATGAGCTGATGATGTAAAGTACAACTCCTTAACGGTTAGGAGTTGGAGGATAAATCTTTAAATATCATATGTGTATATGTTACCTTTAGTCGTATTCTTTCAAATTATTTAGGTAAGCTGATGATGGAAGGTGGAAGGTACAACTCCTCAACGGTTAGGAGTTGGAGGATAATTCTTTCAATTTCATACGTATCTAAAGACCTTCAGTCGTATACTTTCAAGTTATTTAGGTGAGCTGATGATAGAAAGTTAAACTCTTCAACAGTTAGGGATTAGAGGATGATTTTAATATTACACGTACGTATAGACCTTAATTTGTATTCTTGATGATGAAATTTGATGAAATAGTTCAACTTACTACTTACCTACGATTGATTGCACTAAAAACTGAAAAAAAAACTTTTTATAAAAAAAAAAACCGACTTCCAAAAAAACATCCAACGAAAAGACACTTAAAAGCGTAAAATAAACTGGTTCTTCATAAATTGCCTATACCTAATTATTTATTCATTTCAATAGTAGTATTATAATGTGTGCCAGGTACCTAAAATCTGTTTGAAGTCGGTGCTAAGCCAAAAAGAATACAAACGAACAATTACAAAAGTCTAAGCGATAGTCACTTGGCACCGACTTCAAACAGATTCTAGGTACCTAGCACACATTATAATACTACTATTGAAATGAATAAATAATTAGGTATAGGCAATTTATGAAGAACCAGTTTATTTTACGCTTTTAAGTGTCTTTTCGTTGGATGTTTTTTTGGAAGTCATTTTTTTTTTTGTAGAATAAAAATCGTTTCAATATCAGCCGCCTCGCCCCAGAGTAGTATACCATAGGACATGACGCTGTGAAAGTAGCTAAAATAAACTAGCCTAGCTGTGTCCTTATCAGTGAGCTGACGTATCTTCCATACTGCATAAGCTGCCGAACTAAGTCTACCTGCAAGGCTATCTATCTGGGCTCCCCACTGTAGTTTGCTGTCTAATGTAATTCCCAAGAACACTGTTGAGTCTACAATACTTATGATCACTATTTAGAGTTAGATTAGTGCCTAGCTGTTTTACATTTGGCATAGTAAATCTCACACACTTTGTTTTATTTGAGTTAAGTAGGAGATTATTTGTTGTAAACCAAATCAATACATCATTTAGTGCCCTATTCACATCGTCAAAAACTGTTTGCTTACGATCGACTTTAAAAAGAAGTGACGTATCATCAGCAAATAGAACTATATCACAGATATCTTTTAAATAATATGGTAAATCATTTATATATGTGAGAAAAAGTAGAGGACCCAGTATAGAGCCCTGCGGAACGCCCATAGTAACAGGTAGTCCAGAAGACCTAGCACCATTGACATCTACGTGTTGAATTCTATCTTTCAAGTAGGAAACAATTAGTTCCAAAGCAATACCATTAACACCATAATGCCTAAGTTTAAGAAAAAGCATGCTATGTTCTACGCAGTCAAAAGCTTTTGAAAGATTGCAAAATACACCTATCGCATCCTGCGAATTCTCCCATGCATTAAATATATGTCTCAAAAGAGTTGCACCAGCATCAATTGTTGAACGACCCTTTGTAAAGCCATATTGTTCTTTGTGAAATAAATTATTTAGATTAAAATGGCTTTCTAGTTGTTGCAAAATGACTTTTTCAAAAAATTTACTAATAGCCGGTAAGATTGAGATTGGCCTAAAGTTACTTGGTTCACTTGTACAACCCTTCTTGAATAAAGGTATTACTTTGCTATACTTCATGAGGTTAGGAAAAACACCAGAATCAACACATCTATTGAAAGTTATAGCTAAAAATGGTGCTATATCAATTATAATAGTTTCTATTAATTTAACAGAAATCCCCCATAAGTCCCCTGTTTTTTTAGAATTAAGAGACTTAAATGTTTTCATAATATCTGTAGGGTTTATGTATTTAAATGCAAATAAACCTTTAACAACAGTTCAGACCCGGACACACAAGAATTCAAGATACTAGTTGTACTAACTGGTATATTTGTGAAAAAGGTATTAAAAGATTCAGCTATGTCTAAGTTGTTTGTTAAAAACCTATTATTAATATTTAATTTTAAATCATTGTCTCGAGGTTTACTACGTCCAGTTTCATTGTTAATAATGGTCCACGTAGCTTTTATTTTATTATTTGGAGACTTAATTTTATCACCTATGCACAAAGACTTCGCCACGCGACACGTCCTCCTAAAAATCATTGAGTAATTTCTAACATAATCATGAAATTTTGGGTCAAAATTACTCTGCCTCAAGGCATACAAACCATAAAGCCTTTCTCTACTTCTGTATATTCCTGGCGTCGCCCAATCACAGAACATCATTTTTGGCCTTTGCATAATTGTTTTTGACTTAAATATACTGTCAAATTCGAATTCTATCATACCGAATAAGCAGCCGTGAAGCTTATCCGGATCCCTTTGAGTCCAATCTGAATTGGAAACCTTATCTCTAATGTTATTACTAAAATTCAATAATCGGTTACTGGTCATGGGCCTGCATATATTTTTGTTTATTATATTTTCTTTTATACAAGGAAATGTCACACATTGCCCACAGTGATCAGATGTTAAATCACTTAAAATTGACCTATTTAAATATTCCCCATTGCAAAATATGTTACCTAAGCAAGTTGCTGAGTGAGAAGTAATTCTTGTAGGCTCAGAAAATAAATAATTCAAGTCAAATGACTCAAATAGGCTCACTAATGTTATACTGATAGGACACTTTTCTAATAAATTAATATTGAAATCTCCACAAACTACCAAGACCTTACCAGTGACACATAAACGTTTCAAAACTTCTTCCATAACTATCTCAAATATGCTAAAGTCACTCTGTGGTGGCCGATACACACTAACTATAATATGGTGTTCTAGTTCTACACAAGAAAGTTCCACAGTCCAAATACGCAAACTATGATATTTTTAGGATAAGCTTACTTGTTAGCTAAATTATATAATAAACAAATAGTGAATATTATGCTTGTGATAAAATAATTTTTAACTAAATGTTGAAGCATGGATGTGTGTAAAGCAGGTTTACACACACATCGAACAGCACGACGACGCGAGGTGGGCATACAGCGCCCGCGCCAAACCTCACCCCACTCGGCCTGCAAGCGTCCCACCGCAATCACGTATAAATAGATTATATTATTATATACCTTAAGAAGATCAGTTTTACGTATTTATCTGTATAATATTGAACAGTGAAGTATTTAAACATTAAAAGTATCAATCAACCATCACTCTCGCCTCTTATTACAAATTCTCGACAATTTCGAGCCGGATACGGAGTTGAAGCGGCCATTTTCGCATCAAACACAACGCCGTAGCTTCGAGATCGGACAGAGGTCAAGGAGAGAAAAAATCTCGGCCACGCCTAGCAGAGAATACCAAGAAAGGGGTAAAAAAGTGCAGTTCATACGCGTGAGTTCGTTCCAGTTATTTTTATTTGCGTAGACTGTAAATTCATTACGTCAAATTCTACACTTAAATACAAGTAGCTTCTTATGCATTAAAATATATTCTCGCTGTTAATTTCATAACTATATTGCAATTATATCACAATTTTATTCTCTGCTTAGACAATTGTCATCATCTGAAAGCTATTTTCACTTCATATTGCCCCATTTGTGCTAATTGGTGTTCATTTACAACATAATAATCACTGAAGTTTGGTGTGCTTGTATACCTAACATAATAAAAATTAATTTTGATAATTTTAGAAACTAAAGACGCATGCGATCGTTCGGCGGCGCGGAGCCGAGAGTGCGAGCGGTGCAACAAGATCTTCAGTTTCGCTTGCTTGCATTGCGTGGCGCTGCTCGAATGTTTGATTGCTTCGCTTTCTGACTTCTACCTACAACGCTTTGCAAATTTACGTATCATTTCAATTTGCTTACATTTTCTTTTTTATTATTTGCATATATCTATTTTGAGATTAATAAAGAAAATTTAGTAATGGATCTTAAATCATATAAGAAAACTAGAGGTTCATATAAATCAAAACTAACTATATTTAAAACTTATCTTGAACGTCTTTTGCCTAGTGAAAAATTAAATCCCTTGCAAATACACGAATTGAACTCGCGTTTGTCCATTATCCAAGAAATGTACAATAATTTCGATACAACTCAAACTGATATAGAACAATTGACGGAAATTCCAGATGGCGAGTTCAAAGAGAGAGAGGAGTTCGAGACGAGTTACTTCAGTACAGTCGCCACTGCGCTGGAGCTGCTCGGGCGTAACTCCACCTCCACGGCGCCTGCTTCTGCGGGCCACGACGACGCGTCGTCTGCTAGCACAAAGGGTATTTGCACTGGGCCTAACCTAAAGTTACCTACCGTACACTTACCTACCTTCACTGGACGCTATCAGGATTGGTTGGAATATCATGACACATTTAACTCACTCATACACACAAACACATCAATACCTAAAATTAATAAATTTCATTATTTGCGTTCTTCCCTCAAGGATAGTGCTTCATTAGTTATTCAGTCGTTAGATTTCACTTCAGAAAATTATGATGTGGCTTGGGACTTATTATGCGATCGGTTTAACAATAAAAGGATCTTAGTGAACAACCATATTCAAGCGCTGTTTGAAATTGAACCTTCATTCAAGGAATCGTCTCAAGCCTTACGTAATATCGTTGACACGGTTAATAGAAACTTGCGATCTCTTCAAACGCTACAGTTACATATAGAATACTGGGACCCATTAATTATCTACATGGTTTCAAACAAGTTGGACTCTGCCACAACACGTGACTGGGAAATCCAGCGTAATTCGATAAAGGACTTACCTAAACTCGCAGATTTAATCTTGTTCTTGAGAGCTCGAGCAGATATGTTGGAAACTATGGAGATAGCACACCAGAAACCGCGGCGACACAGCGACATTACACACGCACGTCCAAAAACATTCATAGTAAACCAGGCCACACAAAATAAAACACAATTCTCGTGTCCGATATGTAAGGCACATCATTCTATTTATCAATGCTTTAAGTTCAAATCAATGCCGATTGAAACTCGTATCGAAAGGGTGCAACAATACAACCTATGTAAGAACTGCTTAAGAGCAGGGCACAAGGAACCTAAATGCAAGTTGGGACCTTGTAAAATATGTGCAAAACGACACAATAGTCTATTACATATTAATAGCAAACAAACAAATGATACTAACGTCAATACAAACACAACTAGTGAGATTGTTGTTTTACCTGCCATGCAAGGTTCAGCCGAGTCACACTTGCTACGTAATATACCTGTATCAGAAAAACAACAAATACGAACAAACAATATTTCATTATCTGCTACACATCACAGTCAGGTGTTATTATCAACCGCTGTGATTGATATTGAAGACCACAATGGTCATTTACATCAAGTACGTGCCTTGCTAGACAACGGCAGCACCTCAAGTTTCATTACAGAACAATTACAAAACCAATTACAAATTCCTACATATCTTACTTCGATATCCGTCCAAGGATTAAATAATCAGTTTTCGAGAATCACAAAGAGGTGTGATGTCACCATGTCATCTCGATCACAAGGTGGCTATACGACTAACGTCAATTGTTTTGTTGTTCCACTAATCACTCAATTTATACCCACCAATAGGATAAATTGCGACACCTTCAATATTCCTCCGCGCGTCCACCTCGCAGACCCTACATTTGCTGTACCGTCCGAGGTGCAGATGTTGTTGGGTGCTGATATCTTTTGGGACGTCCTAATAAACAACCAGATACCATTAGGAAAACAAAGACCAACCCTGGTTGAGACAAAACTTGGGTGGTTGGTATCTGGTTCAATACAAACATCTACAAACCACATAAAATCAAACAAACATTCATACATAAATACAGTCCATTGTCATTTTACAAAAAAATTTGAGCTTCAGGAAAAACTAAACAATTTTTTTGAATCAGATTCGTTTCCCTCCACTCAACTAAACCGCACTAAAGGTGAGAGTGAGTGTGAAATCATTTTCAAGGACACCACCAAACGCCATTCAAGTGGCAGATTCATAGTGACGATTCCACTTAAAGAATCTGCAGAGTGTTTAGGTCAATCAAGGGACCAAGCACTTGTTAGATTTCATTCATTGGAACGCAAGTTTCACCGTAATCCTACCTTTAAGGAAAAATACATTAATTTTATGCAAGAATATCTAACATTAGGTCACATGTCAGAAAATACACATCCACACACTGACACCATTTCATATTTTTTACCTCATCATGGGGTGTTACGTGAAAACAGTTTAACAACAAAATTGCGTTCGGTTTTCGACGCGTCAGCTGTTACCAGCACGGGAAAATCGTTCAATGACATTCAACACATTGGCCCTAAGGTACAAGACGATTTAATTGACATCCTGATTCGGTTCCGGCAGCATAAGTATGTTGTGACGTCAGATATTGAGAAGGCATATAGGCAAATTTTAATAACTGAAGACCAAAGATGTTTACAGCAAATATTTTGGAGGTCGGATCTTACTCAGGAGTTAAAACAATACAAACTGAACACAGTCACATACGGCACTGCCTCTGCACCTTATTTAGCCACAAGATGTATTAGGCAATTAGGTTTAGACTGCCCTGACAAACACGTAAGTGAAACAATCTTACACGATTTTTATGTAGATGATTACGTTTCCGGAGATGATGACATACAAACAGTCATACACACTTGTAAATCTGTAATTTTTCAACTGGAGAGTGCTCACTTTTATTTACGAAAATGGCGCACGAATGAGCCGTCTATAATCAATAGTATTGAAAATGTGAACAAAAATGATGAATTTTTTCATTTAAATAAAGATGAGCATTCAAAAACATTAGGATTAAACTGGTCATACAAGAAAGATAAATTACTTTTTACATCAGCACATATAAACACAGCGAATATGAACACACATCACATTAATAAACGTACAATTCTATCAACTATCTCACAGGTATTTGACCCACTAGGTTTGATTAATCCTTGCATGTTGCAAGCAAGGCTTATACTCCAGACACTATGGTCCAAAAATTACTCATGGGATGACAATGTACCCGATGAAATCGAGTCACAGTGGAGTCAATTTATATCACAATTACCTCAGATAGCGGAAATTGCAATACCACGACGTGTATTTCAAGATTTTGTTATTGAGGCTGAGTTACACGCTTTCAGCGACGCTTCCATAAGGGCATATTCAGGATGCATATACATTCGTACAATTACAAATGAGGGGAAGGTCAGTGTTCATCTGCTTATTGCTAAAAGCAGAGTGACGCCATTAAGGAAAAGGTTAACAGTGCCACGTCTTGAACTGTGTGGCGCTCTATTAGTGACACAGTTGGCGAACAGGGTAATAAACTCATTACGAACCAAAATAGATAAAACATTTTTTTGGTGTGATTCGACAACAGTGTTAAGTTGGATAAAAACATGCAGGAAACAAAATTTAAAGCAATATGTATACAATAGAGTCAATTTTATTAATCAAAATTCTAGTCCTAACAGTTGGCATTATGTCCCGACAGAATTGAACCCCGCCGATATAGGCTCTCGGGGCCTCAATGCTAGGCAACTCAAATCCTCTCTTTTGTGGTGGGAAGGCCCACACTTCTTACACTCTACGGATATCCACTGGCCCATGCAGCCTCAAGACACACACATGAACGAGTTGCCGGAAATTAGGTTTGAATGTCATTTTACATCAGATAAAATTGATGATGACTTCATAAAAAAATATTCTAGTTTTAGCAAATTACAACATATTGTTGCCTATATAAAAAGATTTACACATAACTGTCGAAATCCAAAAAATAAACTAACTGGACCTTTGCAGTTGTCAGAGCTTGAGTCTGCTACAATGTCACTTTGTAAAATTGTTCAAGTAGAAACATTCTGTAAACAATACACTATTTTAATAAACAAACGTAACTTACCTGCTAAGGACAAACTTTTAACCTTAAATCCGTTTGTGAACGAATTAGGAATTATGCGAGTTGGAGGAAGGTTATCAAATAGTAATTACAATTATAACACAAAACATCCTATATTACTACATGCATCACACTATGTTACAAAATTATTAGTAAAACAATACCATAAACTTTTAATGCATGCCGGCCCCCAACTTTTGTTGGCCGCATTACGACACAAGTATTGGATTATCAATGGCCGTAACTTAGTTAGAAAGGTTACACATGATTGCATAGTTTGCTGTAGGTTTTCAGGCAAATCATTTCAGCACATAATGGGCAACTTACCTGAACAAAGGTTACATGCAAATTATCCATTCTCAAACACTGCTGTCGATTATGCGGGACCAATTATGATAGCCGACAGAAAAGGTAGAGGGTGCAGACTGAAGAAGGCGTATATATGCGTCTTTGTATGTTTAGCGGTACGAGCTGTGCACATTGAACTAGTAACTGAATTAAGCTCACAGTGTTTTATTGCAGCTCTGAATAGGTTTGTGGCCCGCAGAGGTAAGCCCAATACAATTTACTCGGATAATGGCACAAATTTTGTGGGTGCAAGTAATGAGTTAGCAACATTTTTAAAGGCAAATTGTAATGATATTATGTCTCATTCAGCTGAAAACGAAATTATTTTCAAATTTAGTCCTGCGTACAGCCCACACTTCAATGGCTTAGCAGAAGCCTCTGTAAAGTCGATCAAACATCATTTAAAACGTGTCTTAGCTATGGCTAATCTAGATTATGAGGAAATGAACACTTTATTGGTGCAAATAGAGGCAATATTAAATTCCAGACCTCTCACTCCCCTGTCGTCTGACCCGTCAGATCTTGTTCCACTTACACCTACGCATTTTCTTAGTGGACGAACCGCTAGTATGCTGCCTGCTCCCCAGGTGGAAGAGGCTAAGATCACCAACCTTACCAGATACATGAAGGTTCAAGCAATGAAAAATCATTTTTGGCACCGTTATTATAAAGAATATATTTCAGAATTACAACGAAGAAACAAATGGCGCAGTGATGGAGGGCAACCACAAGTCAACGATCTGGTCCTGGTGAAGGACGACCGCCTTCCTCCTACAAGATGGCTGCTGGGGCGAGTCACCACTGTCTACCCTGGCACGGACGGGGTCAATCGACTGGCAGACGTACGCACGGCAGCAGGGACCCTCAGGAGGGCCTTCAATAGGCTCTGCCCACTCCTGGCTTTGGAACAGGATGCTCCAAGGGGGGGAGCTTGTTGAAGCATGGATGTGTGTAAAGCAGGTTTACACACACATCGAACAGCACGACGACGCGAGGTGGGCATACAGCGCCCGCGCCAAACCTCACCCCACTCGGCCTGCAAGCGTCCCACCGCAATCACGTATAAATAGATTATATTATTATATACCTTAAGAAGATCAGTTTTACGTATTTATCTGTATAATATTGAACAGTGAAGTATTTAAACATTAAAAGTATCAATCAACCATCACTCTCGCCTCTTATTACAAATTCTCGACACTAAACAAATATTTAAAAAAAAATGGAACCTTTCTAGCTCACTTCTGCACTTTCGATTTCCACTATTAGTAAGACAACAAGTAGTTCCAAATTATTAAATATATATGGAAACACAGTGAACAGTGAGTTCGTATCAATAATATTTATTCAACATTTAAATTTACAAGAAAAAATAAACACAACAAAAAATAAACTGAATCAAACAGTGGTCACTATTTTAGCACTTCTGCATAGATAATTTTAAATTATTTACCACTTCAAAAACCAAACAATCTTATTTTGTTCAATTTTGATAAAATATACGAAATAAAAAAAAAACTGACTTCAAAAAAAAAACGAAACGAAAACTCCATGCCTAGAAGCACAAAAAGCGTAAAATAAATTGGCTCTCCTTAAATTACTATTTTTTTTTTTTTTTAAAAACTATGTGGCAGAAATCAGATAGACCACGTCCAATAGTGGTAACTTTGTCTACACTAGGCACAAAAATAAATATATTCAAGCAAAAAGAAGCTCTAAAAAACACACCATACTATTTCAAAGAGGATTACCCAAAACAGGTGCTAGAGAAGAGGAAAGAATTGCAAGAGCAAGTAAAACTAGAAAAAGAGAAGGGTAATATAGTAAAAATAAAATACGATAAATTAGTCATACTAAACCCGAATCATAAAAGGCAACTCCTTACCTCACCGACAAGTGAATCTCAAGTACAAAGTGACACTAGCACACATGTCAACAAAAAGAACAAAATATTAAAAACCCACTCTTCAGTACGTAGATCTAATAGCGTTTCAGAAGGAGTCTTGAAGCCAAGCATGCTGAACTTCCTAGTCAATGAAATGGCTAGCAACATACCACTAGAGCAGGAAAATAGACAGAAAAACTTGTAACAATCAAGGCCCTCCTCCTTTCACACAAACATCCATACAGAATTACAAAATGTTATAAAAACAAACTACAAACATCTTCCAACCCGGTTGGTCACCATGGAAGAGTATGACCGAAACCCTCCAAATATTTAAAAAACTAAAACAAAAAACAATAATTTAAAAATTGCAACTTACAACGTCAGAACACTCTCGACCACAGAAAAATACACTGAACTAATACATGCTATCCGAAACATGAACATAGACATACTTGGCCTAGCCGAAATAAGAAGAATAGGATGTAAAATAGAAAAACATAGCGATCACATACTATGCTACATGGGTGAAACACCCGGTCAGTATGGTGTGGGATTTCTCATTAAGAAAAAATATAAGAAAAACATTACAAATTTTTACGGCCTGTCAGAAAGAGTTGCGTTAATTCAAGTAGAATTTGGCGATACTGAGTTAGCTATAATTCAAGTCTATGCACCGACAGCAGACTCCGACGAAGTGGACATAGAATTTTTTTATCAAACGCTACAAGAAGCTTACAGTTTACTAGGAAACTCCAAAAATATCATGGTAATAGGAGATTTCAATGCCAAGATAGGAAATCCGAAAAGCAACGAAAACCTTATCATGGGGCAATACGGGTACGGGAGAAGAAACACAAGAGGAGAAAGACTAATACAATATGCACTTGAATATAAACTATCCATCATGAATACTTACTTCAAAAGGTATAAAAAGTTTTTATTTTACAGTTTTTAGTGCAAACAATCGTAGGTAAGTAGTAAGTTGAACTATTTCATCAAATTTCATCATCAAGAATACAAATTAAGGTACGTGTAATATTAAAATCATCCTCTAATCCCTAACTGTTGAAGAGTTTAATCTTCTGTCATCAGCTCACCTAAATAACTTGAAAGTATACGACTGAAGGTCTTTAGATAAGTATGAAATTGAAAGAATTATCCTCCAACTCCTAACCGTTGAGGAGTTGTACCTTCCACCTTCCATCATCAGCTTACCTAAATAATTTGAAAGAAAACGACTAAAGGTAACATATATACATATGATATTTAAAGATTTATCCTCCAACTCCTAACCGTTAAGGAGTGGTACCTTACATCATCAGCTCATCATCATAAATTGATGATTACCAGACGCGAATACCAGTGTAACTTCAGAAAATATACGAAAAACATAGTATGTGCCTATAAAAATTAGGGTTTCCCTCGATTTCCCCGGGATCCCATCATCAGATCCTGATATGCTGGCAATGGGACCACCACGGAAGCACACCCTGTCGAATACAAAAAGAAAATTTAAAATCGGTCCACAACTGACGGAGTAATCGGGTAACATACATAAAAAAAAAAGTACATACGGTGGAACATAGAACCTCCTCCTTTTTGGAAGTCGGTTAGAAAGAAAAATAACCGAAGATGGACCTGGATTTCACCAGACGAAAAAACGAAAAACGAACTAGACTTTATCATTTGTAATAATCCTAAAAATATTACAAATATAGAGGTTCTTAGCAACGTAGATTTTTCGTCAGACCATCGAATAGTGAGAGCAACACTAGTCCTAAAAAATCCAAAAAAGTGTAGAAAACATTTCCAAAACTCGGTATCGTCGCTGAATACAGATGAAGAAATACAAAAGTACCTTTCTAAACTGAAAACTAACATTACGGATCTATCTTACTTTGATGAGAATAACTTACAAGAAACCTATAATAAATTCGAACTCTACTTAATTGACAGCACAAAATCGGAGAATGCAAACAAGAACAACGATCATACTTGCTACTTTTTCACCGAAACAACCAAACTTTTGATCCAACGGCGTACCAAACTCATTAAAACAAAAAACAAATCCCACGAAATGAAAAAAGAACTATCAGTCCTGTTTAAACAAACTAGCAAATCAATAAGAAACGACTACAAACAGCACAGGCAAAAAATCATTCAAAATAGCATAACTCTCTATAAAAGCGCCAAAAGAGCTTACAAGCTTTCAACTACTCATACAGACTGGATCAGGAGCTTAAAGAACGGACAAAGAGAAACAAAATCAAGGAAAGACATAATATCCTGTGCTACAAACTTTTACAAAAATCTATACTCTACCGAACCACATGAGAATAGTTCCTGTTTAGATATTAATGTTTTACAGACAAACATCAGTGAAACAATTATAACAGAACGAGAAGTCTTAGAAAATATTAAAAAGTTGAAGCGTGAAAAGAGCCCAGGCCCCGATGGTATACAGAACGAGTCATTGATAGAGGGAGCAAAACTACTAAGTGGGCCACTGACACACATATTTAATTTGGTTCTAGGCACAGGCATAATACCAGAGCAATGGCAAAATTCAGATATAATACTGCTCTATAAGAAAGGAAACCCACTGGACATCGCCAACTACCGACCGATTAGCCTGCTATCAAGCGTGTATAAGTTGTTTACATCTATTATACATAGCAAAATTGGCTCAATAATCGACAGTAAGCAACCAGTGGAGCAAGCAGGCTTTCGTCCCGGATTTTCGACTATAGACCACATCCATACGCTTGAACAAGTCATTGAAAAATACTCAGAATTCAACAAAAACTTATATATAGGATTCATCGATTACGCAAAAGCATTCGACAGCATCTATCATAACTCTATCTGGCATGCTCTACATAACTGTAACATAGACCCGATGATCATCACAACTATAAAAAAACATCTATAAGAATAGTGTAAGCAGAGTGAAGCTGGAATCTCGAGGTGACAAGATCCATATAGCCCGAGGTGTTAGGCAGGGAGACCCACTGTCTCCGAAATTGTTTATAGCTGTCTTGCAGTGTATATTTTCCAATTTGAACTGGATCTCTGAAGGCATCCCAATCAACAACGAACGTCTTACCCATTTGAGATTTGCGGATGATATCGTATTATTTGCTGAAACTCACAAGGAGCTACAAAATATGATATCCCAACTGAACACAGAAAGTAAACACGTAGGCCTTAATATGAACCTTAGCAAAACAAAAATAATGACGAACGGAAAAAAATATAAAATAATGCTAGACGATGTAGAGTTTGACTATGTGGACCAGTACGTATACTTAGGAAAGCAGGTATCGTTTTCTAAAACCAATAATGAAGACGAGGTCAACAGACGAATCACGTGCAGCTGGAATAAATACTGGGCCCACAAAGAAATACTAAAAGGTAATTACGACCAAAATACAAAAAAGACCATCATGGACACCTGTATTCTGCCTTGCTTAACCTACGGCTCACAGACGTGGACGTTCACAACAAAAATAACAAATAGAATCAGAACTTGTCAGCGAGCAATGGAGAGAAGAATGCTACACTTAAGGAAAATTACAAAAACTAGAAGTGAAGAAATAAGAAAAAAGACAAAACTGACAGATGCGTTACACCAAACATTAAAACTAAAGTGGAGCTGGGCCGGCCATGTAGCGAGAAGCAATGACAAACGATGGACTCTCAAGAGCACAATATGGACCGGCCCACAAGGAAAAAGAAACGTGTGCAGATGCAGACCACAAAAACGTTGGGCGGACGACATAGTATCGGTGGCAGGGAAAAACTGGATGAATCTAGCGCGGAACCGAGAGAACTGGAAGAAATTGGAGGAGGCCTATACCCTATTAAGGGGTTCCTATAACACAAAATAAAATAAATACTAACATTAAATTCATTTAGCTTTAAGTTACTAACATAGATTAAGAATTTATAAAACTTATTGTACTACATACTTATAAGGTTTATGGGAAATAAAAAGGCTTTATTATTATTATGTGGCAACTCTTGTGTATTTTCAACCGACTTCAAAAAGGAGGAGGTTCTCAATTCGACTGTTTTTTTTTTATTTTTTATTTTTTTTATCTTTGTTACCTCATAACTTTGGACTGGGTGAACCGATTTTGATGATTCTTTTTTCATTTGAAAAATGGTGCTTCCCGAATGGTCCCATTTAAATTTGGTCCAGATTGAAGTTGTTTTTTTTTTTTGTTAAAATTGTAATTGTTAAGTTTTTTTTTCGGACATTTTAACACACACCGCCATCTAGTCCCAAGCTAAGCAGAGCTTGTGTTATGGGTACTAGACAACTGATACAAATACATATATACTTTTTTTTTGTAAATACATACATATTATACATAGAAAGCACCCAAACTCCTTAATTATTAATTATTAAGTATTTATTTATTGAAACAAAGTAGTGTTATAGTGTGTGCTATGTACCTACCTAAAACTTGTTTCGTCGGTGCTAAGCCCAAAATAATACGAACAATTACAAAAATCTGAGCGATCTTTACCAAAATTAAAATAGGCCACGGATTTATAAAAAAATGCGTCGAGTCGCGTAACCGCACTAGATAGTGTTGCTCTTTACGACTTAGAGCCTAACGAAATTCCTAACAAGCTGCATCGTGTTAGATTTGGAAAGAGAGATGATTTTTAGAAAGGGTGACATGTGACATCAGCTTCGCTGACGTCACTCCTTAACTAATTAATATGATTCATGATTTATGGGCAATATAAACCGTTCTCAATCAATCCATTACCACCCCCGTTGGTACACTAGGATTTATTAAAACAACACAACTCAGGTTCAAACTAGATTTCATCTATTTAATGACTACACGTTTGGCCTAGTGGTTTAACGGTCACCACGCCGTCTCCTACTTCGCCAAGTGTCGTGGGTTCAAATCCCACGTAGGACAACACTTTGTGTGATCCACAAATTGTTGTTCTGAGTCTGGGTGTTCTTTGTGTCCGTTTCGTGTTTGTTTGTAAAGTCCCCCGCGACACAGGATTTATTCTTAGTGCGGGAGTTGTTTTTTAAAAAAAAAAAATGAACGTTAAATTGAATCTTTAGTTAAAATCATAGATCGGCACAACATTGTCAAGGTCGATGTATAAGTGTATAACTTCCAGTGTCCAAAATGCGTAGGGCCTTATGAGAAGAATACTGGCAAAGAAACTCATGGCCACTCTTTTAAAAGTCCCATCTTAACATTAGTTACAAATGTTTAATAGTTAATAATCTTTTAAAAGTCACATCTTAACTTATTAGTTACAAATGTTTAATAGTTAATTACCACATTAGTACAATGTTCGTACTAAAGTCATCTCTTCATTTATTCTCGCCAATACGAAACCAACACCTCAAATCATGATGACAGTAGTCGCTGTATATAGAGCAAGAGCCCACGACAGCCAGACCTTCGTTATTTTATAAAGGCTGAAAGTTTTTCTGTGCATGACCCCCCTATATAGGTAAGAACGACCAGCGACTACAGAGTTTCGGTTGTGGTTACTTTGACAGATAACAGGTAGTAAAGGTGTATAAAATAGTACCTAACTTTCGTTAAAGTATAAAGCTCAATTTTTTTATATTTTCTTCCGGATAACTTTAGAAATCTCTTCATCCATTGCCGGACACTTATGACAGTTGCTACCCCCTGCCAGACACCCCTAAACTTTAATAAATTATAGTTATACTTTCGTTATAGTATAAAAGCTAAATTTTTAACCGACTTCCAAAAAGGAGGAGGGTCTATGTTCCACTGTATGTACTTTTATTTTTTTTTAATTTATTTTTTATTATTTATATATATTTTATTTTTATTTTATGTATGTTCACCGATTACTCCGTCAATTGTGGACCGATTTTGATTTTTTTTTTTGTATTCGAAAGGGTATGCTCCCAATGTGGTCCCCCTGCAACCATTACTGGATCTGATAATTGGATCCTAGAGAAATCGAGGGGAACCCTCATTTTTTTCAGGCACGTGCTATGTTTTTTGTATATTTTCTAAAATTACTCCAGTATTTGCGTCTGGTAGTCATCATTCCATGATGATGAGCTGATGATGTAAGATATAACTCCTTAACGGTTAGGAGTTGGAGGATAAATCTTCAAATGTCATATGTAGTGTCCACCTTCTACTAACTTTTAAGACCGTAAATCATAAAATATTTATCTTGTTCTAGTATGGTCAGTATGTCAGATTCTAAGCAAGGTCACTTGGCTAAGAAAAGATTGGCTAAGAAGCCCGAATCAAGAGTCATCCAGAACTTTGCGCAATACACAAGGAAAAAGACAGGAAGCGTTATTATGAAAGGGAGAATGAAGGAAAGCCTGTTTATTTATTTATTTTATTTATTTATTTATTCATAGGGATAACAACAGCTGTCACTCTTAACTTAATTTGCTAAACTATAAATACATGTATAGCCAATAATAGTTATCCACAGTAGATTAACATAAGGTGGATGAACGATATGAACATAGTACAGAAATAATTATGCATGATGTTAAAATTTGATTGGTAGACTCTGGAGAGGGATTTTAATAAATTTAACAATATAAATTATATGTAATATATAGCAATGATTAAATGTAAATAAATAAGAATATTTATAAATAAAATTAGAAAAATTGAATTAAATTAATTAAATACCCACAGTATTATTTGAAGACTTACATACATACAATGAAAAGATTATACCATCAGGAAAACCTATCAAACCTGCCACCCAGCGCCGACAATGTAGAGAATTTAACCAGCCCGTGATGAAAGTAATACAGCCAAAACTCTTTTTTTGAAATTATCCTTAGTACCGATGAAAATGTCAACATCAGTGAATTGTTTATTGTAAGTATCTAGCAAACGCGGTATAACGCAATTTTTCGCGTAATTAGTCGAATGAAATGGAGTGCTAAATAATGTAGTATGTCTAGTGCGTTTTTTGGGAACATTAAACTTAATACTTTCTAAAAGCATAGGACAATCTAGCCGTCCTTGTAAAATGTCATATAACAAACCCATATCCATCAAGATACGCCTCTGTTAGTGAATTAATTCGTCGTTAACAACGCATACATATGACACACACACATAGAGAGAGGAGTAGAATATCTCCGGACAAACATAATCGGAAAAAAGGCTCAGAGAGTTGAAATGCCTTGAAGAAGATTTAATTGTCATACCAGAAGTAGTCGATACAAATGATGATCCTTTGATAACTTCACAATCGCAACTGAAACTTTTATAACAACGCCAATTAATGCCACCGATAGTAAGGACTCGGCTTAGCACTCAATCAAGTTCCTTCAGTGATTTATTACTATAGAGTCAGTCAGTCATTTCATCTTCTTTAACACAACGTATTAAGACTTATCGAGAATTGTCAGCACCATTGTGTCCATCTAGTGATGCCAGTTTTGCTTCAAACTCACAGACTGGAGTTGCCAGCTCTTATGACTGATAGGGAGTTGCCTTTGACTCTAAAGGCTAATGGGACCAATCCCGCCCTCACACCCACCACTGTAACTCCTGTACACCAGGATCAACAGCAGTGACCCACGAACACAGCGAATTATGACACTCGGCAAGTCCAAGGGAAAATAAACTGTCTTGGAACCCGCAACGAAACTAATCAGAAGAAAACCGGAGGAGTTGGAAATAATAAAAGTCCAGTTACTTTCCCTATTTAGTAAAGAGGTAGACAAAATTAAGTCAAAATAGGCAGACACCTTTTTCAAACCGGGAAATACCACGGATAAGAAAATTATGGGTCCTTAGTGAGCTTTATTCGATTACTACCTACTTATAGTATGTATGGTAGAATAGCCAAAACGCACGGAAATTCGTCGAAGTTAACACAAGATCGACATAGTATACAGCCCCAGATGTTAATTGTAAGCTTGAATAGCAGTATGTTACGTTCATTGTACCAAAAATTACATTCCCAGAGGACATGATGAGCTGACTGTTAACTGCTATAATCAGGTGTTGTGCGTTGCCACAATGTGTGACAAAGGTGAATCGACTAATTTAAAAGAGTGTAGTTTGCTCTTAAAGTTACCTTGGCCTGTGAGAAATTGAGCGACACAGTGATCCACCCTCTAGCCATTCCCTCGACAACCGTTCGCGAATGGATGGAAAGAACTGGTAAAGGTAGCGCCCCTTAGATGATTGGGCCCATCGCTATTGCCTTTCGTCCATGAGGCCGTTATAGACATTGGACTGCTAGACCGGCTCTAGAGACTAATAAAAAGCCATATAGCAAAGTTATTATACGTAGACTGAAATACCGCATGAATATTTATGTAATTTATACATCTTGTATGAATTACAGAGAAATGTAAAGGCTCCACCTTTTTGATTTAAGAAATGAAGAAGTAGGAACTATACACTTAACTTTTTTTAAGCTTCATGCCAAAGTTAATTGTAGTAAGTTTATGTAACGTAATAAACAACGTGTAATTAATCAAATAATTGTTTTATTGTAATATATATCAGAAGTCCCTTAACGGTATTAGTTTTGCTTACCTAAATTTATAATAAAATACTTCTTTTTTATATAGAACTACTATGTAAATAATTTGAAAATATAATTAATACACACATCAAAAGTGTCTAGGGATCAACATATGTGTCTAGGGATCGACATATATTTTTGCAATAACTTTTCTCCTGATTGATATTAATTAAAATTTTCTTTAAGGATTCATCAAATAAAGTGTTTTCGTTTGTCACAGTAACGATAAACCAAGTCACCTTTGCATTAATAAAGAAATTTGCCATTTTCCTAATAAAAGGATTTTTGACATTTGAACCACTAACATTAAAGTTCGAAAAAAAGACTGAAATAACAGTTTTCTTTAAAATTTTATTAGGTAACTTAAACAATTAATAATCCGTGTTTCTACCGCGAACACTAACACAAGAACATCGGTTTGGCATACTCAAAATGAGTTCATCCAAATCACGCTGTGGAATGGCCGCCCATGTTCGTTGCAACAACAAAAAAAGGTCTTCTTGCGACTGGATACCCTCCATATTCGGCAGAGCTCTTCTCTGTAGCATATCCCATGCATGCTCAATCGGGTTCAAGTCTGGCGACTGAGCAGGCAAGGGCCAAAGCCACATCTCAATCTCAAGAAATCCGCATAAAAATGCTTGATCCCTAGACACTTTTGATGTGTGTATTTTTGATTTCGGTGAAAATAAAGTTGATTTCGGTGGACGCCATTTTTTAAAAATTAAATTTCTTCGTAACCGTTCATCCAATAAAAGTGCCTCTAGTACAGATATTTTCCAAATAAAATATAGTTTTTTAATTTCTTACTTGATATTGAAATTTAGAAAAAAAAATCAGCCACCGAAGTCAACTGAATAATGAGTTACTTGAGAAATACCCATACTCTCCCCGAAACTCGACCCGATGTGTCACTAACTGTCAGTTTTAGCCAGTATGACAATGAGCAGTTAATCGATTTTAGTCACTTTTCCAATTACTCTCGCTTAGTACGTTCTATGGCTTATGTGTTGCGATTCATTAAATTATGTCGAAAGCAAACGTCAAGTTCTAATTTTCTATCAAACGATGACTTAAAAAAGGCTTTAAATATTTTGATTAAACAAAGTCAGCGTCAATCATTCTTTGAGTACAAATTACTTTTATCACAACAAAGATTCTTCGTCCTTTTAAATTTTAATGTCTATTTAGATAATGATAACATAATGCGTGTCGGAGGACGTCTCGACTATTCCGATTTTAATTATAATAAGCGGCACCCTATAATAATACAGTCCACTCACCATTTCACAAAATTATTATTTAATTATGAGCATAAGAGGTTAATGCACGCAGGGCCATAACTATTTTTGGCTTCAATAAGAGAGTCATATTGGCCTATAGGAGGTCGAAATCCAGCTAAGGCCTGTTACCATAGGTGCGTACTCTGCCATCGAATGAAGGGTAAGGTGGTTACTCCATTGATGGGTAATTTGCCACGGCAGCGCCTTCTTCCAGGTGGTTTTCCTTTTGAAACCACAGGGGTCGATTATATGTGCTAGTCGTTCAGGTCACGGTTGTAGGCTAATAAAGGTATACATAGCCATCTTCATTTGTTTTACAACCAAAGCTATTCATCTAGTGCTTGTAGGTGATTTGACTAGCAGCAGTTACTTTCTATGTTTACATAGGTTTATAGCACGAAGAGGAAAGCCCGTACATATATATTCGGATAACGGTACCTCATTTGTTGGTGTGTACAACGAACTTTCCAAATTTTTAAAGTCTAGTAGGGATTCCTTGGGTGCGAGTATGGCCAGTGAGGGAATTGACTTTCATTTCATTCCTGCTTAAACCCCTCATTTCGGCGGTCTTTGAGAAGCGGGTGTTAAATCTGTCAAGTATCATTTGCACAGAGTGTTGGGCAATTGTCATTTAAACTTCGAACAACTTAACACCACACTATACTCTGTCCATTACTTTATTTTCTTTTTGACAGTTCCAGAAATTTTGAAATTAGTGACGCCCTCACTCATAACCGATTCGATTTGAAACGAATAGCGATTTTATTTACGAAGAACTTTCAATCGTTTTAATTAAATATTTTTTGTTGAAATATTAATTATGCCTTCATTAGTTTTTTATATTATGTAAGAAATAAACAAAAATATAAATAATAAATCAGTAAATTAGATGAATGAACAGAGTTATTGTTCTTTACTCTTGGTTTGATCCTAAATTCCAAGAATTCGACTTAATTCCTTGCAAAAATTCAATCTTGGAGTCATAGATACAATTTTTATTTCCTTTTTTTATTAAATTTACACAAAAAATACTTACATGAAGTCAAATTATTTTTATCACATGATCGATTTATCGTATTTCAAGTACTGTTTTATAGTCTGTGGTTGTTTGTTATGCACAGACCACTTCACTAAAGTACCGTCACCGTCAATAAAGTACGACATTACTGTAGTACATAATTCCGAAAAAAAAAATGGTAATTTATAGGCGTGAGCTGTCAAAAAGAAAATAAAGTAATGGACAGAGTATAGTACAAATAGAGGCAATTTTAATTTCGCGCCCATTAACGCCACTATCTTCAGACCCTGACGATTGCACTCCGCTGACACCAGGTCATTTTCTCGTCGGTCGTTCACTCACGTCCTTGCCGCAGCCAAATTTTGAAGAGCATTCCACTAACCCTCACAGTCGGTATCGGCACATCGAACAGCTCCACCAACATTTCTGGACAAGATGGAGCAAGGAGTTCCTTGCTGAGTTGCAGCAACGCGTCAAGTGGCGCTCTTGTAAGGATGGCTTGAGGGTCGATACTTTAGTCGTCATAAAGGAGGACAACCTTCCGCCTCTGCAGTGGAGATTAGGACTGGTTACGACTGTTCACCCGGGATCTGATGGAGTCGTTCGTGTCGCCGACATCAAGATCTCGACAGGCACAATACGGAGGGCGTTCTCCAGGATATGTCCATTACCGGTATCTTTGGAGTCTTGTTGAAAGTGGTACTTTCAACGCCCGGGGGCATGTTAGAGCGCCTACGCTAAATGTGGTAGCAACGTCTTGACGCTAGTAATATTTAAGGCTCATCTTATTTATAACTAATCAATCTATTATTTATTGTCAAATTGAAGATCAATATAAAAGCTAACAGCAAACAGTTCACACGTCTGCCTTTTATTTCAAGTCCTGAATTCCTATTTATGGTCTTTTACAGTGATCGTTTTGACAGATGATAAAAAGTAACTAATTTGACTAGAATGTCAGTTCTCTGACAATTTTAACAAAATAAAATACAGACTTCAAGAATTGGACCAAATTAAAATGGCAGCTTTCAAATAAAAAAAAGAATCATCAAAATCGGTTCACCCAGTCGAAAGTTCTGAGGTAACCAACATAAAAAAAATAGAATCGAATTGAGAACCTCCTCCTTTTTAATTCGGTTAAAAAACATCTCACGCGGGACTCGAACCCCCGGCAATGTTTTTATCGAAATAAGATTTTATATACTCACCGATCGCACCACAAAGGCCTCAAGTAATCTCTGGTCACTTTAACAACCATATAGAACCACTCCCAAAAGGTGAAGTTCCTCTCCGGGAGAGCATCCTTGCAGAACTGGGTCCAGCTCACCGCCATGGCATTAAGATCCATCGTGTTCGTTGGCAGGGAGGTCTTGGAAGCCGTGATACTGGTAATAGTTAGTAAGAGTGTAATAATAATATAATAAATATTTCGGACTTCTAACACACAACACCATCTAGTCCCAAGCTAAGCAGAGCTTGTGTTATGGGTACTAGACAACTGATATAAATACAAATTATATACTTTTTTTTTGTAAATACATACATATTATACATAGAAAACACCCAAACTCCGAAACAAATACACACATCAAAAGTGTCTAGGGATCAAGCATTTTTATGCGGATTTCTTGAGATTGAGATGTGGCTTTGGCCCTGGCCTGCTCAGTCGCCAGACTTGAACCCGATTGAGCATGCATGGGATATGCTACAGAGAAGAGCTCTGCCGAATATGGAGGATATCCAGTCGCAAGAAGACCTTTTTTTGTTGTTGCAACGAACATGGGCGGCCATTCCACAGCGTGATTTGGATGAACTCATTTTGAGTATGCCAAACCGATGTTCTTGTGTTAGTGTTCGCGATAGAAACACGGATTATTAATTGTTTAAGTTACCTAATAAAATTTTAAAGAAAACTGTTATTTCAGTCTTTTTTTCGAACTTTAATGTTAGTGGTTCAAATGTCAAAAATCCTTTTATTAGGAAAATGGCAAATTTCTTTATTAATGCAAAGGTGACTTGGTTTATCGTTACTGTGACAAACGAAAACACTTTATTTGATGAATCCTTAAAGAAAATTTTAATTAATATCAATCAGGAGAAAAGTTATTGCAAAAATATATGTTGATCCCTAGACACATATGTTGATCCCTAGACACTTTTGATGTGTGTATTTGTAGATCATACAAACATTTGGTCCGACCCGGGAATCGAACCCGAGACCTCATGATCAGCAGTCGCACACGCCAACCACTAGACCAACGAGGCGGGTCTTAAATGTTTATAGCGCGAGTTAGAAATGTACAGTCGGCCGCAATATGGTAACGTTTGACACAACGCCATCTAGTTTCAAACTAAGCAGAGCTTGTGTTATGGGTACTAGACAACTGATATAAATACACTTTTATTGTAAATACATACCATATTATTAATCTTATTCTTTTTATATTTAAAAATTAATTGCTGTTCGTTTGTCTCGCTAAAACTAGAGAACGGCTAGGCCGCTTTAGCTGATATTGGTTTTGAAATATTTGTCGTAGTCCAGGGAATCGAACCCGAGACCTCATGTACGCTACCACTGCGCCAACGCAGTATACTCGTAGTACATACACACCTCAAAAAAGTCTAGGAATATTTTATATTTCATCAAATATCTAAAAATCTAAGAAGAATTTTCATAGATAGTAAGTGGAAGAAAAGTAGCTTATTTTAGGGACTTTAATAAAAGAAGAAAGCGATTCGTGATTCTTTTGTTTTTAATTAAAAAGTTAGCTTTTTAATTGTTGTAGAAAATTGGTACGAAAACAAATGTCATAGAATTTTTGTAACATTATTAATATTAATAAAACAATTAAAAATGTAATAAAATCGAATTATTAATAATCAGTGTTGCCACCTCTTACATTAATTACACATCGACATCGATTGTTCATACTTGAAATTAAATTGTCAATGTCTTGCTGCGGTATGAGGTCCCAAGTTCTTTGCAAGTGTCTGTATAGTTCTTGTTCCGTCATCACATTTGGCGGGAAATCTCGCAATGCTTTTCGCTGTAACATGTCCCAGGCATGCTCGATGGGATTTAAGTCGGGAGACTGCGCAGGCGAATCCAAAACTTGAATGTCATGATCTTGAAGAGCTGTCGATACGAGTCGCGCCGTATGAGAAGGAGCATTATCGTGCATGAATAGAAACTTCAGGTCCATTTGGATTCTGTGTGGGATAATCACAGGCTCTTCTACCTCTTCGAGATATGATCGTGCTGTCATGCTGCCTTGAATCCAAACGAGCTGGGTTCGCCCACCAAGACGAATTCCTGCCCACACCATGATGGTCCCACCTTGGTAAGAGTGGACCTGATGAGGTTGCCGCAGACGGCTAACTCTGCCTGGAGTTCTTCTTGAATCCGGATGAAATCCAAACCGGGACTCATCAGTGAACAACACCGATGACCATTGTTGATCACTCCAAGACAAATGCTCCCGAGCCCACGAAAGCTGCCGACCGCGATTGCCACGTCGCAGAGCTGGAGCACGTAGCGGTCTTCGAGCATGAAGGTTGACTTCATGCAACCTCCTTCGCACGATTTGGACGCTTACCAGCAGCTGTTGGTCCTCCTGGAGCCTTTGCACAAGTAGCAACGCCGTGATATTGGGTTGTCTTTTGGCGTTCATTTGAGGAATCGATCCTGTCTTTGCGTAGTAACCCGTTGTCTACCACTGTGCCGTTCAGCCACATCCCCAGTACAGCGATAACGTGACCACAATCTCGATATCACGTTTTGGCTGGTATGTAAGGTCTCAGCAACGACGCGTTGAACAGCACCATTCTCTAACATGCCCTCGGCTCGTAACATTTCAAATCGACTCAAATGGCGACGTGAGATGACTTTTGACACACACAGCAAGTTCAATTAAAAAAAAGACAATCTAATCAATTTTAATTCATTAACAGCATAAAAACAATTTTAATTTTTCTTGTCGTATTGAATTACCAACAATTTTGCCGCCGTATTTCGTTTTTAGCATTGTTATTCTTTTCATATTCTTAAATTTTGAAAATAGAATAAAAGAGGTTTCATTTAGTATTCACTTTTTATGGAAACTAAAAAGATTTTTAACTATAAAGTCGTCAATAGTATAGGTAGCGGCACGTAACTCCAGCGGTGACAGTTGCTGCGCAGAAGTCAAAAAACAGGTATCTTGGGGGAGCAAGAGGAACGAGGGGCGGGCGTGTGTAGCACCGATTGGCTCTCCAGTCGCATTCCGTTCCCTGCACCTGCAGCTGATACGACGCCCCGCGTGCTTCCAGTATAAAGTCGCGTTCTGAATTATATTGTTATCGCTGTTAATTTTTCTTGTTGTTTTTTGTTAAGTTTGATTTTGTTAAGTTATTGCTTGTTTGTGACTTTAAACAGTGAATATGCCTAGAAAAAATACTGTTTTAAGAAGTCAGGCACGGGAAATGGTATATGATGTGCATTGTTTTTTAAACAGGGAATCTAATGAATTAAATTGATTCTTTAAAACAAATCAAAAGGGAGATTGATGAAGCTACGAATTGTTTACTCAGTCATTCCGACAGCAGCACTGTAAATTTAAGTTAGGGCGAGGAATATGAAATCAAATGATATCATCATTGATTTAGGGAAAATTCAAAAAAGAACAGCAGTGTACAAATACGTCAATTGGTACGGTAAGGAACATCATCACTCAAGCTAATAGTTCAGATTTAATCACAGTGTTCAGATCACCTGGCAAAAAACGTTCCATACAAAACCGGTCCCAAATATCGATAACTTGGATCAAGGAGTTCAAGATGCATTCATAACTTTCACAAGACAAATAAATGAACTTCCCACAGTCGGAAAGCTGAAACATAAGTTAGAGGAGGACATAAATTTCAAAGGATCGGAACGAAGTCTTCGGCGGATAATTAAAAGTTTGGGATTTCGGTGGCAAAATATCGAAAATAACCGGAAAGTACTTCTTGAGACTTCAAATATTCGTTTGCAACGTATCGAATATTTACGTAAAATAAAGCAATATCGCCAAGAGGGAATGCCTATTATATATACGGACGAATCTTATGTAGATTCATCGCACTGTTCTCCAAAATCCTGGAGCGATGGTACTACTAAGGGCCTTAAAAAACCTATTTCGAAAGGACAGCGAGTTGTCATTGTTCACGCAGGCTCTGAAACTGGGTTTATACCCAATGCGTTGCTGACTTAAGTAAGCTGACATGCAGGCTTGGCTCACTGCAAAAGGCATACAGTACGAGGAAACACTACTGAAAACTCAGTTATACAATTTAATATAGGCAAATAAGGAAAAATTCAAATAATTTTCGATTGACCGAATCCTAGCTGAACAAGGTCATCTAGTACTGAGACTACCGCCATACCACCCAGATCTCAATCCTATCGAAATGGCATGGTCCGATATAAAACAATATGTTGGCAGCAAAAATGTGAAATGGAGTGTTACTAAATGTATAGAACTAATCCAAGAAAAAGTTTTACTGATGGGTGCATGGGATTGGCTAAAATTATGCCAAAAGGTGAAGGAAATAGAGGAGCAATATGCAAGGAGTGACCGACCATGTTGTAGACTTGGTAACAGAAGAGTTTATTATTTGCGTTAATGATTCCGATGACGATAATGCTTCTAAAGCCGACGACAGAAACAGCCCTGAGCCCGGACCCTCAACGAGCAAAAGGCCCTGTTGTGACAGTACCCATGCGCAGCTATCCCCTCCACGTTCCGCTCAGCGCTAGAGTTACGTGCCGCTACCTATATACTGCCTCGTTGGTCTCGCGGTTGGCGTGTGCGACTGCTGATCATGAGGTATCGGGTTCGATCCCCGGGTCGGACCAAATGTTTGTATGATCTACAAATATTTGTTTCGGAGTTTGGGTGTTTTCTATGTATAATATGTATGTATGTACAAAAAAAAAAGGTATATATGTATTTGTATCAGTTGTCTAGTACCCATAACACAAGTTCTGCTTAGCTTGGGACTAGACGGTGTTGTGTGTTAGATGTCCGAAATATTTATTTATTATTATTATTTATTATATAAGATTATGATATCCCTAGACTTTGTTGAGGTGTGGATTTTGACATATTAGGTTAGAATAATACCTAAATATCTTCTCGGCCAAAAATCTCAAGTCATCTTTGGAAAGGTCCCCTCCTGTTGCTGAGCCGAATTTGATGCGAAGTGTCTCAGCTAATTGACCCCAAGTGACCTAAAAGAGAATTTAAAAAAATAATAAGGATTAAATTAGCTGCAACATGTGTGTAGCTTATAACTACATACATGTTGTAAATAAATAACACCCAGACACAGTATCATGTTAATCACACACAGATTTGTCCTGGGCGGTAATCGAACCCATCACCATCGAAACCAGTCTAATAAGATCAGTTCAAAGTATAGATAATATTGAACTTTTACTGTGGGAGAGCCAGGGCTCGACCCACGGCCACCCACGTGATACCCCGGCCTCACAGAAAACCGGTGTGAAACAGCCACAGCGCTGTGTTTCACCGAGTGAGTGAGGATACCGTAGGCCCATAACCCAACCCCTCCCCACATCCCCCAAAAGCCGGTAACGTACTGGTGTTGCGGGTGTCCATGGGCGGCGGTAATCGCTTACCATTAGGCGATTACCGTGCTGCTCGTTTGCCCCCTACTCTTTAAAATAAAAGAACTTACCGTGTCGGGCACAGCGAAGGGAACTCTGCCCGGCGGGCTGAAGGCGTTGTCCCACGTGACGGTTGCCCAGCCGTGGGGCTCCTGGTTGCCGTGGACAATCACCACCACGGGCAACGAAAGTGTCCACACCTTTAGACACAAGAAAACATTAAAAAACTACTCTATACTGTTGACATTCATTGCAAGTAAAATTTTCAGAAAATAAAAACCGACTTCAAGAACAACCAAATTTAAATGGGACAACACGGAAAGCACCAGCTTTCAAAAAATAAAATTCAAAATCGCTCCTAGGAATTTCGAAGATTCGACTCGATTTCTCTTGGATGCCATCATCAGATCTTAGTGTCCTTGTCATGGCACCACCGTGGGGATATCTTCTTTCCATAAAAAAAATAATCATCAAAATCGGCTCATAAACGACAAAGTTATCCGCGAACACACATAAAACAAAAAAACTGTCGAATTGAGAACCTCCTACTTTTTTTAAGTCGGTTAAAAATCGGTTCAGTAGTTTAGGCGCTACGGTGGAATATACAACCATAATGAAAACCGTGGGCACACGAAGGGCGTGTGTGGGACTCCCGACGAATCGGTCTACCCACTAAACCCCGCGGCGGCCACGGCAGTCGGGAGGAACTCCAGGAACGCATCAGCGGCTTCTGGAAACCCTCCTGCAGTCCTGCCGTACCTCAAGACTGAGGTACATCCCGGGGTAACCATAGTCACCCCCGGAGCGGGTCGCTGTTTTGCCTCCTACCGCTCTACACAGTAAGAGTCGGAACACCGGCCCGCTTTAGACGACACCCCCCGGCCGCCCCGGGGTATCACCGGTCTCGGGCCGTTTGTAGCGGCCAGATCTCCCCTAGATATTATCCTTCCTTTTTAACTATCCCTTTATCGCCTCCTGCATCGGGTCGGCCCATTCTCGGTTCCACTCTGCGGACTCCTTCTGAAGCATAACATCTTCACAGAAAGAGACCGCGGCCTCCCATCCTTCACTACTCGCCAGCATTGCCGCGATCAATGCTGGTGGTGACAGGTTTCGTCCGACCTGTACGACTAGGACTCGACGCTCGGACTCACACGCAGGGCAGTCCTCCAGCGTGTGCTGGGCGGAGTCTCGGTCGGACCCGCAGTGATGGCATTGTGCCGTAGCCTCACGGCCGATTCTGTTCAGATAGTCTCCGAAGCAACCGTGCCCGGTGAGTATCTGAGTGAATCGGTAGGAGACGCAGTCGGTCCTCTCTATCCAAACTTCAAAGCTCGGCAGAACGGCTCCGACACATACGTTCGAACCTGGGTCTTGTAAAGAAGACACGAATGCACGGGCGAGAAGAACTGTCTCTCTTTGTTTAAAACACTTAGCTTCCGCGAGGCCGCTTTGGTGACTCCATGCCCAAGACATCGAGCTTACCTTGTAATGACATTTGACCGTTCTGAAAAGTTGGGAGGGGAAGGAATGGAGACTTTTTGGCAGCGAACGCGCACACCTGTTAATCTTGGCATTGAACTCGACCAGATTCTGTCAGCCCCATTGAGAAATGCGGCCCACAACATGGTTGAGCTAAGCGTTAAGCTCCTGTCGTTTTCCTCAACGTCTGCCAGCTTGACTGCAAGTTGTCCAAAATGTCGCCCATGTACTGTGCTGTTCTCTGCCTAGCAATTTATTATGTTGCCATGGACGAACATGTCATTGATATGCAGAAGAAACAGGGGCGACAGGATGGAGCCCTGAGGTACGCCAGCGTTTACCTCTAGAAAATCAGAGGCCGCGCCGTCGCATTGGACCCTAATGTTGTTATGTGTAATCAATGCCAATGATTATTTCTTTTGGTGGGTAGGAAAAAACAGCAAACACTACAAGCAAACATTTTGTTCAATAAATGTCAGATATGTTTTTTATCAGCAAGTAAATTTAGATACTGGTTACCAAAAGAAAGATTGCTTTGTTTTAAATTTCAAAAATGTATAAAACTGATTATAAAATAAAAATTGGCATACATAATTATTGAGAAATGCAAACAAAGTAATAAGCGCTCTTTGCCGACTATTCGCCGACTAATCGTCGACTACGATAGTTGCCGGATAGTCGGCTTTACCAACTAGTCGGCGACTAGTCGGCACATCTCTAATATATATATATATATATATATATATATATATAATCTGAATTTCGGAAACGGCTCTAACGATTTTCATGAAATTTTGTATGCAGGGGTTTTTGGGGCGATAAATCGATATAGCTAGGATTCATTTTTAAAAAATGTCGTTTTATTCGTGTTTTCAACAATCAAATATAATCAATGTACATCTAACGCCATCTATCGCAACTCGAGCGAACTACATTAAAATATACCGGAATTAGGTGCTGAATAAAGAGTACCAGGGCGTACCAAGAGAGGGCACCACTAAACAACTTATTAAAAAAAAAATACCGAGCGACGCTCGGTTATCCTGGTACTATAAAAATGAATCACCGAAATGTATGTACGCGCATAATTTCCGATCGGCTGCACCAAAGTAAAAAAATCTTTTTTATGTGTTCGTTATTGTTAGGACAAGTTTTGTGTACAAGAAAAATAAAAAAATAAAAGGAAACTTTTTTTTTTTGTCCGCCACTGTACACTGCCTGTGGGAAGCTGAGACAGATATGTAAATATGGCGGTACGGAGTTCGCCAGGTCAGCAGTATTAATAATATCGACAACATGGATAACGAAGTAGTTTAAACGAACACTTCGACACTTACAAATCCCACATGTGACAACTTTGTATGATTCACAAATTGTTGTTCTGACCCTGGGTGTTCCTTGTATCCGTTTTATACTCAGATCAAATAAAAAAAAAAGGAGATAACGCACGGCCTTGTACTTTTTAAAGCAAAATAATAAAAATTTTAACAAAAAAAAACCGACTTCAATCTGGACCAAATTTAAATGGGACAACACGGGAAGCATGAGCTTTCAAATAAAAAAATCGGTGCACCCAGTCGAAAGTTAAGTGGTAACAAACATAAAAAAAAACTACGCTACTTTTCGTCAGTATCGTACGTTCGTAGTCCCGATTTAAAGCCGAGTCTCCACAGAACAAAAGTTGGCAACTTTTGTGTTGTATAATTTCGGTAGAGACGCGCCTTAAGAGATATACTGACGAAAAGTAGCGTAGTTTCTTACCATGTGTGTGCGTTAACGCGTGTGTTAACTTGAAAGTAGCTGAGTTTTATTTGCATCAACAAGCACAAGACCGTGCGTTATCTACTTTTTTATTTGATCTGAGGTTTCATGTATGTTTGTAAAGTCCACCGCAACACAGGAATGTACACCGAAATGTAGGTAGGTGCTAAAAAAGTAAAGACATACTCTGCTCTCTAAAAACTTTAATTTAATTTATTTCGAAGATTTTTACAATTTGTTTTGACTAATTCAAGTGCTAAATAGTGTAATTGTTTGCTTGTTGCACGGTCATTACATTTAATGTAATATAGTAGCATTTCACTCTACCACCTACCAGTTTAACACCCACATTCACTTCGCTATCAACATGTCTCACTTAATGGAGATTGAATCGGCACAGAGAAGCCTGGAAGAGAGCTTCAATCGAGGGATGACGGAACTTGAGGCCCAGCTACACAGTGGAGTGCCAGCTCAAGATACTGTTGCCAATGTAGCTGAGGAGTTTCGCACATTTTGCGAACTGATCTTTAAAATGCTTGTAATCCTTCGCAAGCAAATCTCCGACTGTCACAGGCTAGTTGATGACCTGGAGGTGAGGCAACGACGCAAGGATCTTCCCTTCTTGGGCGTATCGGAGGCTGATAGTGAAGATTGTGCCAAATCCATTCTCAACCACATCCATAGTAGGACGAGCATGGATAACATCTCTTCTCGGGACAAGGTCTGCCACAGGATTGGGGTCGTAAGCAAAGATCATCCCCGGCCCATATTAGTGTGTTTTGCCGATGTGACAACAAGATTTTCCATCTGGAGAGCTAAGCCGGCGTTAAAGGGCACATCTATCTCAGTTCGGAAGTTCCTCACAAATACTCGACAAGCGATCTGCGGCAAAGCACGACAGCATTTTGGCTTGAAAGCGGTTTGGACACAGAGCGGTACCATTGTTCTCAAAACGCCGGATGGTTACCGCCACAAAGTATTATACATGGAGCAGCTCCTTCCGCTGCTGGAGAGGTATACCAGAGCGGCTGGTAACACTTCCTCTGTGGCTAGGAATCGTGGTAACACCTCTTCACGTCAATAGGTGGTATTTTGTAAAACATCCCACATCATTGCTAATAATCTGTATTGTTCTGTTTATTTAAGCGTAGCTATTTGCATTCTTCAGTTATGTTTTCTTTAGGTCAGCCGTGCTGTATATCACACTAGCTTTTGCACGCAGCTTCGCTCACGCAGACTTTCAACCCCTGATTTACCCCCTTAGGGGTGAAGTTTAGTAAAATCCGTTCTTAGCGGATGTCTACACACTATAAGGAACCTACATGCCAAATTTCAAGTTTGTAGGTGTTATGATTTTTTGAGATTTCGTGATTAATAAGTGAGTGGTATTTCGCTTTTATATATATTATATAGATAACTTTTAACTGTATTATGTAGAATTCTTTTTTTTTGTCTCAAAAACAACAAATAATAACCCACATTTTTTATGGCTATGCACGGTTTGTGCTTAAACCAAGAGCATGTAAAGTTTAAGAAATCATTTAGTAATCAACAGTGGAATTTAGGAAAACGGAATTTAGATATAATAGATATCAGATAGGTTTTAAAAGTGATGTATGATGTAATGAAAGATGAAATAGATAAAAAAAAAAACTAATTAATGATGATATGTCTCATGTGTCATGACTGGCATGTGTCATGACTGGCATGTGTCATGATTACTCATGATAAATGTCTTGCGTTTTCATGAACAACCTTTAGCAATGTTTATGTAATTGAAGTCGGAAAGGAAAAAGGATACGAAGGGAACAAGGGATATTATTGCTACTGGCTATTGATACTACGGCAATTCCACTGTATTACTGATGGGATTTGATCCATTATCGGTATCATTTGGGATTAATCTGTCTGATGAGAGAAACAGCAATTGTTGGACGGTAAATTAGTACTGGATTGCGATAATTAATTAATTAGATGTATGATTAATTCTCTTACAGACATGTCTGAAAGAGGAAAATTACCATACCCACATCCATTGGATGGAGATGGAGTATTATAATCTTTGATTAATATTTCATGAGCTGCACGATCATAACCTGTGTTATTAATTTGAGGAGGGTTTTTTTTTTATTGAAACTGTTTTCTTGTATGAGGTTTTATGGAATTGATTATTAGAAGGAGAATTCAGAGTGTGAGAGAGAGTAGCGTTATAAGTCTGAGGTGCTATAGATGTAAGTACATCTGCGTACGATTTGGTTATTGGTTTGTGTTATTTTACAGCTTCAGAACATGAAATGCAATTTTTTTGCCATTGTTGGTTTGGCAAGTTGTTGCCTCCGTATTCATTCCCGAACCAGCATAAGTTATTGTTACAGTATTGTACACCTGGGGGACAGTAGTCGCGCCAGGATCGTCTGGCCCGTTCATGAAAACTAAAAATATGTACCTATTTTGTGTAGACATCCGCTAAGAACGAATTTTACTAAACTTCACCCCTAAGGGGGTAAATCAGGGGATGAAAGTCTGCGTGAGCGAAGCTTGGTGCAAAAGCTAGTGTGATATACAGCACGGCTGCCCGTGGTCAAATCGAGCGGATCGGGCACGGGGCGGGCAGATCCGAGCTCCCAACTGAGCGTATGTGCGGAACGACGGATGTGCCCGCCAGATTTGACGTCATTTGCGCTCTAACACCCTAATTAGTTAAAAAGCTAAAATAAAGCATTTTGGACAAGTTTTATAGAGCCTTTAAGTCTTTGCCTTGTTTTTGAAGAGTCAAAGATGAGCAATTGTACCTTATTAATCTTATTATAGAATTAAAGGCACAAGCATACGAAAATTTGGTCGAAAATGCGTAGTTATTGTGATTTGTTATAATATTAATATTGTTTTTATTTAATGCTGTCTGATAATGAATCGTTTCATTCTGCGAACGATTCTGCTAGTATTTCGAGTGTTGAAAGTTTTAGCTCATTATCTGACACACTTGGTGATTTTGTGCGACACACTTTTAATCATCCTTCGGAGAGCTACTTGAACGTTTGTCCTATTAACGCTCAAAGCATTCCCAGTCACCACAGTGATGTAATCCGATCGATTTCAGCCATGGCGACCACTTCGACCCCTTATAGTGCTTGGCGCTGATGCGCCCGGAGATGGCTTATATAGCCGATTTTCGCAGCAAACTCCCTCGCACAAAGTGGGCAAGTGAGCTTACCGCTCTCATAATTATAGTGAATGGCGGCGAGTGGACGGACTTTAAGCTCATCGCGCTTGGCTTCGAGGTCAGCTAAACGCTGTTCCTCAGATTCACGGATTCGCTTCTTCACAATCTCGCGCCATTCCGGTCGCTGTGCTGCCAAACTCTCCCAGCGAGAGGGCTCTATGTTGCATCTCTTCATGTGACGCTTTAGTACATCTTTATATCTGAGGAGTTGTCCGCCATGCTTTCGCTTGCCGTCCTCTAGCTCAGAGCAAAAGATACGCTTCGCCACTCTCTCATCCGCCATCCGTGATACGTGACCGCACCACCGAAGTTGCCGACGCATCAAATATGCCTCAATGCCACCAACATTGGCGCATCTTAGAACTTCGGTATTAAGCACCCGATCGGATCATCTGATCTTCATGATGGTGCGCAGGCATTTTAGGTGGAATCGATCGAGAGTGCGTATATGGTGACGATACACACCAGGTCTCGGAAGAATAGAGAAGGTTTGGCAGCACGATCGCCATGTAAACCGAGATCTTAGTAGCCAGCTTAAGGTCATGCGAGCAGAAGACCTTGGAACACAGCTTTCCAAATGCTGCAGCTGCAGCAGTTATCCTGCTGTGGATCTCGGCATCAAGGTCACACTTAGCTGTTATAGTGTTCCCCAGATAACGAAATTTATCGACCTGTTTCAGCACGTCCTCACCAAGCTTAATGGTCTGTGTCTCACGACCATGGATGTCAAGGGACATCACTTTCGTCTTTTTGACACTAATCTTTAGGCCGAATTTGCAGCATGCTTGGTGGAAAGCGGACATCAGCTGTTGCAGGCCGTCTGGGGATTCTGCCAAGAAGCACAGGTCATCAGCATACATGATCTCTGTGATCGACGCATACGAGACCTTGGTGCGCGCCTTAAGTTTGGCCAAGTTGAAAAGACTGCCATCGGTGCGAAAGCGAATGCGAACTCCTTCAGATACAGTTTGTAGGACCTCCTTGACTGCTACTGCAAAGTATAGAGCGAACAGTGTGGGTGCTAGGACGCACCCCTGCTTTACCCCACAAGTAACGGGGAAAAAGTCGGACTGTTCGCCGTCTACGGAGACGCAGCCCTGCATATTGTCATGCAGGAGTCGCAGAAGTCTCACAAACTTTTCTGTGCATCCTAGCTATCCCAGTACCATCCAGAGGGCTTCGCGAGGCACACTGTCGAATGCTTTCTCCAATTCAACAAAGCAGAGGTACAGCTGACGTCTCTGTTCTCTGCTTTTCTCCTGAAGTTGACGCACCGAGAAAATAGCTTCACATGTGTTTCGGTTAGGTCGGAAGCGAAACTGGGTTTCAGGCAGGATCCTTTCTGATAGGTCCCTTAGGCGGTTCAATAGAACTCTTGCAAAGTCCTTTCCAGGAGCTGATAGTAGTGAAATGCCGCGATATGAGTTACAGTCGGATCGGTCACCCCTGTTCTTGTAGAGGGCACTAATATGAGACAATTTAAAATCGTCTGGGACTCGCTCCCCCTCCCACATGCTCCCTTCTGTTTTGCATCAGCAGAATACCTCTTCCTTGAGGTTGGCATAAAAGGAGCCAAAACTGTTCTGGGCGTTGTTTAATGTCCCCCTAACGCCGACTACTTCTCCAGTCTCGAACCGATTCTGGAATCTTTAGGGTCTGAGTATACACACCATATTATTTTTATCTTTTATTTTATTTTAATTTTATTTTTAGACGTCGACGTACACGTACCTGACACCTGGCTGGACCTAATCCTTACTTCATCCCCTTCCTTTGTCCGTTGTCATGGCCAGCACCAGGCCCCTGGTTTTTCTCAACATGACCTTGTCTACTTGTCCTATGCCCTGAAACCTCCTAAGCCTCACCCTCAGTTTCGCCATATTCGCTGTATTGGACGGATGAATGATGAAAAGCTGCGTAATGATGCTTCAGCACTAAATTGGGAACCTCTGCTCGAGGCGCATACAATAGACGACAAGGTTCATATTTTTAACACGCTAGTAACTGAGCTGTACTATCAACACGCTCCTATAACTAAGGTATATATCAAACGTTCTCCAGCCCCCTGGATGTCAGTGGACGTTCGTGAAGCGATGAAACGCAGAGACAAGGCGTTCCGTAGATTTCGGAAAAATAGGTGCGACGCTAACTTATCTCTTTATAGGGTTGCAAGAAATCGGTGTAATCAGGTGATGCGCAATGCTAAGCGCTGCCATATCATCAATAATCTTAACTGCTTTTCTGTCTCCGATATCTGGAGATAACTCGGCACCCTGTATATTGGTAGATCCAGAAAGAGTATTTCTACAGCGACCTTTGGTAGTCCTCTCTACTAAATCCAACGCAATGGGCAGTGACAACATTAACCGTCGTATGATCACTCCCATCCTTGATCATCTTGTTCCTGCGCTTACGCATATAGTGAATTTAATAAATAAATAATAAATAAATAAATATTTCGGACATCTAACACACAACGCCATCTAGTCCCAAGCTAAGCAGAGCTTGTGTTATGGGTACTAGACAACTGATATAAATACTTATATACTTTTTTTTTGTAAATACATACATATTATACATAGAAAACACCCAAACTCCGAAACAAATATTTGTAGATCATACAAACACTTGGTTCGACCCGGGAATCGAACCCGAGACCTCATGATCAGAAGTCGCACACGCCAACCGCCAGACCAACGAGGCAGTCAATTTTTCACTTGATTCAGGTGCGTTCCCCTCACTGTGGCGTAACGCATTTGTTATTCCCCTCCCTAAGGTCCCTAATCCTACCCTTACTAATCACTTGCGCCCAATTTCCATACTTCCCTTCTTGTCCAAAGTGCTCGAGAAATGTGTACACCACCAGCTGTCACAATTTATCTACCGAAATAACCTACGCTCTTTCAATCAGGCTTCAGACCTGGGCACAGTACAACTTCCGCCCTCCTGAAAGTGACTAGTGACATTCGGACAGGAATTGAGAATTCCAAAGTAACCTTGTTAGCTTTGATTGATTTCTCAAACGCTTTTAAAACTGTCAGTCACGATATCCTCATGTCTATCCTTTCCTATCATATGATATCTCCTGATGAACTGGAATGGTTTTCTTCATATCTTCGAGGGCGCCAACAGTCCGTCTGTGTCGACGAATCCACATCCATATGGTGTGATCTTGACTCTGGTGTCCCCCAAGGCGGCATTCTCTCTCCACTATTATTTTCTATTTTTATCAATCTCATCTATGTGATGTGAGTACCATCTTTATGCCGATGACTTGCAACTCTATTACCATGCTGCAGTAGATAACATAATAGAAGCTATTACCATGATTAACTGCGATCTGGATGCTATCAGCAATTGGTCTCACAGGTTCGGTTTGACTGTAAACCCTACAAAGTGCCAAACTATCATCTTGGGCGGTCAACGGATGACCACAAGGCTGGATATGCACAATTTGACACCTATATTATTTAATGGTTCAATTATTCCCCTAAGTTCTAGTGTGAAGAATTTGGGCCTGTACATCGATAGCAACCTTAGTTGGCAAACCCAGATTACTAGTGTCAGCCAGAAAGTTACAGGATCCCTGCGCGCGTTATACCGTCTAAAGAACTTTTTGCCTCCTGAGATAAAAACTATGTTGGTGCAGGTGTTGATCCTGCCCGTTATTGATTATGGTGATGTATGCTACTATGACCTGAATGCAGATCTCCTCAACAAATATGACCGACTTCTGACTAACTGCATTCGATTCGTTTTTAATCTTCGTAAATATGATCATGCTTCGTCCTTTCGTCTCAAATTAAATTGGCTTCCTATTCGTCCGCGTCGTCACTTCCACGCCCTAACGACACTCTACACCATTCTCAACTCTCCTAACTCACCTACTTACCTAACTTCCTCCGTCCAGCTTCTGAGTGAGAATCATGATGGAAATCTTCGCTGTAAAAATAACCTCCTATTGTCATGCCCTTCCCACACTTCTGCCTGTGTCCATTCTTCCTTCCTCATCCAATCTGTCCTTCTCTGGAATGCTCTTCCCAAGGAAATCAGAATGGCAACAAATCGTAATTCGTTCAGGATCAAAGTACGTGCTCTTCTTGCCCAAAATACAGCAGATTCTTTACAAATTTGATACTGTATTTAATGTGATATGTATGATTGTGTATGTATGTATGTTTTTATATTTCATTGTTTTCTTCTGATTTATTACTTAAATTTCTGAATTACGTTCAAAGTCCTAACGAAAGTGTTGTGCACCAACTCACAAATTTTCGCACCAGCCAACGGTAGACTGGTAGAGAATGCCTTTGGCATTAAATCCGCCATTGTACATTTTGTGCATAAAGTTATATAAATAAATAATGTATATGTATACAAACACGTAACAAAATGTCAAACTGAAACTCAAACCTAATTTCAAAATTTTCTCAAATACAATCGGTCCTGGGACTTCCCCGGGACTATATACAAACACGTAACAAAATGTCAAATTGAAACTCAAACTTAATTTCTAAATTCTCTCAAATAAGATCAACATAAAGTGATAGCATTAGTGCCGTCGTGTTTCGCTGCTGAGTGCGAAACCGGAGGCCCAATGATGCAGAAGCATCTCAATAGTAGCCATAGTGTGGGTCACCATGCTGCATTGGCTATGGTGGCCACCAGTCTTGGATTCTGCTTATGCTTTCCATCAGGCAGAGTAGAGTCATTTTGGCAGAGCCATACATTAAAAAAATCTGTTCCTGTACCCCAGGATTCCTGGTCTTTTCGCGTCTTTCCGCAGGTCTCACCTGAAAGACCAACTCCCCACCTCCAACGTTGAACTGCGACTGGAACAGCAGTGTTAGCTTCTCATCCATAACACTCTCCGTCCCTTTCTTCTCCGCACGCTTGATTTTACGCAACTGCATATTTCTGTCAAAATAAGAATACATTTTGAAATAAACAAAATTTTAATAAAAAAAAAAAAGTGCGTGGAGTCCCTTCTCGCGGAAGAAGTGAAACTTCGTAATGTAGAAATGAAAATAGGAAGGGGTAGAAATCGCTCTGTTTCTTTCTATTCCCCCTCCCCAGGAGCTTTGAACGTTTAACGCAACAGTGCTTTCATACCCCTTCCATGGTAGCGTTAAACGTTTAACGCAACCTTGTTGGAAGTCGTATTAGAAGTTTCACTTCAAAAACTTCGGAATGTGCAACAGTACTTGGGTCATTCTCCGAACGCTTGAAAAAACGTGTCCAGATCGAAATCTCTTTGAATTGATTACTTACTATTTCAATTTTTTTATATGTAATAGAACATTTGAAAATAATAGGGGGGGCCTATGTCCTTTTTTAGATAAATTAAGTAGAAGTAAGTATAAAAAAAAAAAATTTACTAAAATATTGACCTCCTCGGTGGCGCGTCCGAACCCTACGTTGCAGCGGAAATTATTTTTTTACTTTTTTCCTCTAACAAATAACGCTATTTTGCATGTGTTCACAATTGACCAAATAGTTATTTGTTCAATTTATATTTTAATTAAATTAATATATGCAACAATAGAGAAGCTACAACAGGTTATATACACGTCCGACGTTTTGAGTTGATATCAGTGGCGCGCACCGATCTGCTCATATTTCTTAAACTAAACTGTCTGTGAGGATAGTTATTGGCGTTAGCTGAAGCATCAGTCGTGTCGCGACAGCAACGAAGAAACCATGGCTGTACGTCTTATGGTCACCTTTTTATAGAGGTAAGTAACTGTTTTCGCTGGCTTGGTATACTAAAAATTTGATTTCGGTGAAGCTTTTTTTTCATGTATACTTTAAACTATCATATTTAAAATATAAAAATAGTATATATTACATGTAATAGATTTTAGTAGAAAATGTAAATATTAGCATTTTAAATTATTTTTTAAGTTATTTACAAAATAGCTTAATATTTTGATTTCAGTGGTATTGAATTCGGTGTTTTCCGTGGCAATGTGTCCACCTTGTACTAACTTTTAAGACCGTAAATCATAAAATATTTATCTTGTTCTACTATTGTCATTGTGTCAGATTCTAAGCAAGGTCATTTGGCTAAGAAAAGATTGTCTAAGACGTCGGAAAGTCCGAATCAAGAGTCATCCAGAACCCAGAACTTTATGCAATACACAAGGCAAAAGACAGGAAGCGTTATTATGAAAGGGAGGATGAAGGAAAGCCTGTTAGTGAATTAATTCGTCGTTAACAACGCATACATAGAGAGAGGAGTAGAATATCTTCGGACAAACATAATCGGAAAAAAGGCTCAGAGAGTTGAAATGCCTTGAGGAAGATTTGATTGTCATACCAGAAGTAGTCGATACAAATGATGATCCTTTAATAACTTCACAATCGCAACTGAAACTTTTATAACAACGCCAATTAATGCCACCGATAGTAAGGACTCGGCTTAGCACTCAATCAAGTTCCTTCAGTGATTTATTACTATAGAGTCAGTCAGTCATTTCATCTTCTTTAACACAACGTATTAAGACTTACCAAGAATTGTCAGTACCATTGTGTCCATCTAGTCATGCCAGTTTTGCTTCAAATTCACAGACTGTAGTTGCCAGCTCTTATGACTGACAGGGAGTTGCCATTGACTCTAAAGGTTAATGGGACCAATCCCGCCCTCACACCCACCACTGTAACTCCTGTACACCAGGATCAACAGCAGTGACCCACAACCACAACGAGTTATGACACTCGGCAAGTCCCAGGGAAAATAAACTGTCTTGGAACTCGCAACGAAACTAATCAGAAGAAAACCGGAGGAGTTGGAAATAATAAAAGTCCAGTTCCCTATTTAGTAAAGAGGTAGACAAAATGAAGTCAAAATAGGCAGACACCTTTTTCAAACCGGGAAATACCACGGATAAGAAAATTATGGGTCCTAAGTGAGCTTTATTCGATTACTATAGTATGTATGGTAGAATAGCCTAAATGCACGGAAATTCATCGAAGTTAACACAAGATCGACATAGTATACCGCCCCAGATGTTAATTGTAAGCTTGAATAGCAGTATGTTACGTTCATTGTACCAAAAATTACATTCCCAGAGGACAAGATGAGCTGACTGTTAACTGCCAGAATCAGGTGTTGTGCGTTGCCACAATGTTTGACAAAGGTGAATCGACTAATTTAAAAGAGTGTAGTTTGCTCTTAAAGTTACCTTGGCCTGTGAGAAATTGAGCGACACAGTGATCCACCCTCTAGCCATTCCCTCGACAACCGTTCGCGAATGGATGGAAAGAACTGGTAAAGGTAGCGCCCCTTAGATGATTGGTCCTATCGCTATTGCCTTTCGTCCATGAGGCCGTTATAGACATTGGACTGCTAGACCGGCTCTAGAGACTAATAAAACGCCAGATAGCAAAGTTATTATACGTAGACTGAAATACCGCATGAATATTTATGTAATTTATACATCTTGTATGAATTATAGAGAAATGTAAAGGCTCCACCTTTTTGATTTAAGAAATGAAGAAGTAGGAACCATACACTTAACTTTTTAAAGCTTCATGCCAAAGTTAATTGTAGTAAGTTTATGTAACGTAATAAACAACGTGTAATTAATCAAATAATTGTTTTATTGTAATATAATTATATCAGAAGTCCCTTAACGGTATTAGTTTTGCTTACCTAAATTTATAATAAAATACATTTTTTTATAAATATATAACTACTATGTAAATAATTTGAAAACATAATTAACATTTTTTATTTCGATGAAAATAAAGTTGATTTCGGTGGACGCCATTTTTTTTAAATTAAATTTCTTCGTAACAGTTCATCCAATAAGAGTGCCTCCAGTACAGATATTTTCCAAATAAAATATAGTTTTTTAATTTCTTATTAATATATTGAAATTTAGAAAAAAAAATCAGCCACCGAAGTCAACTGAATAATGAGTTACTTGAGAAATACCCACTTTCATACCCCCTCCATGGTAGCGTTAAACGTTTAACCTTGTTGGAAGTCGCATTAGAAGTTTCACTTCAAAAACCGACTCCAAGAACTGGACCAAATTGAAATGGGACCACACGGGAAGTACCAGCTTTCAAATAGAAAAAAGAAAAAAAAATGTGAGTGGTGTCAATAGATTCGTCTTAGTCGTGAGAGTGACACAGGATACTGTTATACGAAAAACTTGAAGGCTCTTTTAAAAAAAAGATATTAATGTATTTGAAGGTCATTTATTTAATTAAAAAGGACTCAAGAAAAGGGCAAGTGGCACGCGCGGATAATGGAATGGAACTGGACTGTCTTTGCAGTCTAATTACTATCAACCACCAAAAGTGCTGTCTAAGGGATAGGAATAGGGCCGTATATACATTACATATATATAACAGTACGTTAAAAAAAACAGTTCTTCAACGACTTTAATAAAGATATTGACGCAGTCGGGTTTTTTTTAAGTGAAAACTTCCACGTTGCATACTTTTTGGGAGGCGAAGTACGCGACTACGCGTCACCGACATGCTAATGTCTGACGTTGATTATTTTAATTTAAACATTATGAAATTTTTAATTTTACACATTAATTTTACAAATAGCATTCTAAGTTACAAGTTTTCACTTTTATCGACAGTCCTAATGATTGCCAATTTTTTAAAATAATTCGTTACTTGTTTTAAAGTCGGTTAAAAAGAGGGAATCTCGCCTCGCTTTCAGTCTAAGAGTAATGTTCCACCGTGTCCTCACCTGAAGCTAACGCTGAGCTGCCTGCTGGTGGGCTGGTACTCCATAGTGCCGGTGTTGTTGAGGATGTCTCCGCACTCCACTGGCTGCTTGCCCTTACCGGCCTGGGTCTCGCTCTTCAGCAACAACTGGGCTTGTTGCTCTGATATTATAACCACCTGGGGTCAACAAACAAACATATTATTACGAAGAAAGATCATTCCCAAACAAGACTCGACACGGCTGAATATCGCCAAAGTTCTCGTTGATTTCTTGAGGCACACAACAATGAACCTTACATCGATATGCATAGCGGCGAATGTAGATTGGTTGTCGCGCGGTTGATTCAAATACATTCGCTGGCGTGTTCTTGGAATCTGTCATCGACCATTCTCGAATGTGATAGTAATAACGACATCTACAGGGTGTCCCAGAAAGAATGGATAATCCTGGAGCGCTTAGTAGTACAGCTATCTGACGTACAAAAGAAAATACCCAAAAAAATAAATCCAATTGATGCCCAAATTATGAAGTTAAAAAAAAAACTTTTTTGTTGTGTTTACTGTACTTACATGTATACTACGGCCGCAAATTAATGAAATTTGTTGCGTTTTTGGCGTTATCTGATTCCTCACAGACAATCTTATTAGAAATGCAGTAAATAGTATGACTACCTATTGTACTTTTTTAGAAAAAAAAATATTAACTTAAATTTTTAACATGAAATTTGATCAAAAAAAAATTATGACAAAGTTTGAGAGCCTTTTGTGAAAAAAAAATGTATGAAAACCTAAGGGGCCAACTACACACATCAAAAGTGTCTAGGGATCAACATATGTGTCTAGGGATCAACGACGAACAACGGGCGACTGAGCAGGCCAGGGCAGGACATTGATGTTAGCTGCGGCGAGAGTCTGTCTTACAACTCTTGCGGTGTGCGGTCGTGCATTATCATGCATTAACTGAAATAAGGGACCGATTTGCACTTGTAGAGGAACGATGACGTCTGATACAATCGTCTCAGCATAAATTTGAGCGTTGAGGTTGCCTCTGATCCAAATCAACTCAGTTCTTCCGCCGATCCAAATACCCGCCCATACCATGATGGTTCCACCACTATAAGGATGGACTTCCTGGCAGGATTTTAATCGCTGTTGGCGTCCAGCCAGTCCACTTCAGGTTCTCCAGTGTCGTATACGTCTTGTATCCGGTCTCATACCAAAACGAGACTCATCAGAAAAGCACACGAAACGCCATTGTTCTTCTGCCCAATTTCTGTGTTCAAGAGCCCATTGATATCGAATCCTACGATTGTGCATTGCTATAGGTGGTACCCGTAGCGGTCTTCGGGAATGAAGGTTCACTTCATGCAAGCGGTTTCTGACTGTTTGGTCGCTAATTAAGTTCCCTGAAGAGTGATGAAGCCTCACGGCTAACATCATGGCGGTTATTGTTGGAGCTCTTCGAGTTAAGATTTGAATGTATCGGTCTTGTCTCCGTGTGGTGCAGCGATACCGTCCTCCATGGCGCTCAGCCACGGTACCAGTGCTTCGGTAACGTGTCCAAAGTCGACTGATAACACTCTGACTTGTATTCAGAGCTAAAGCCACAGTACGTTGCCGGGAACCAGCTTCCATCATTCCCACGGCTCTGAGCATTTCTTCCCTGCTTAAATGACGTCGCCGCTCCATAATAACGTTGGTTTTAATCAGTAGTAGGGAAACAGTAGCACTAATAATGTCTTCAATGCGTTGTATGTTTTTATAGGGAAAATATTGACAGCTGATTTTCATCTTTTACTCGAATTTGATTGACAGTTCCTGATTCAAATTATGAAATGCACCAAAAAGGATCCATATAAATTTATAAAATCATAAATTTATTACAAAGCCACATCTCAATCTCAAGAAATCCGCATAAAAATGCTTGATCCCTAGACACTTTTGATGTGTGTACTTACTAAAGGAAAACTTTGAAAAAAAAAAAAAAAAAACTTTTGACTGACACAATACTTGTAAGCTTTATTGTGAATACATACATGTTAAACATAGAGACTACCCAAACACCGAAACAAATATTTACATATCAAACAAACATTTGGTTCGACTCGGGAATCGAACCCGAGACCTCATGCACAGCAGTCGCGTAAGCTACCGCTGCGCCAACGAAGAACATGTAAAATATTAAGGTAAATTCATGACAGTTATCTGTTGGACACGATTTTATTTCAATTTGTGGACATTGTTGACTACGGAATCCTATTCTATGGGTGACCTGACACGTACTTTCTGCTTTTTTTTTATTAAAACATGCTAGAAGTTTTCAGTAATATGAAAATTTAAAAAAAAAAACAGTAAGTAAAATGATTAAATAGTTTATTATTTTTTCCTCTCTTATCAAATATAGTGAAAACGGTATTTTAAATTATTTGATTTAACATTTAAACGCTCAGCCTGCCAAAAACTTCTAAATGGTTTTTAGTCTAATTTAACTTAATTTTTTGCAATGATAAAATGTGTCAAGTAAAATTTTAACTGCTAAAGCTTTTAAAAATATCTCGTTTTTATGTTAACAAAAGTCAGCCGTCTCATTACCGATATGTTCTGTAATTTAAGGCAAAAACGTCGACCAGGCGTTCATGTCTGTCCCGCTGCATAATCTTTGATCGCCGTTCTGAGGTACCGCGTTCGGTACGGAGATATTAGTGTGTGCGGTGCAGATATGTTAGTATGCGTTAAGCTCCGCCCAGACGCTCAAGGTTATTGAGGCTACCGAAGCTACTATACGCCTTAAATAACATTATTAGACCAGTGTCGATAAGTTTTAAAACCAAAAAAAAAAAGTAGAATAAAACCCATTAGAAAAGGAGGGGATATTAATATTTAATATACTTTTTTTTTCACAAAAGGCTCTCAAACTTTGTCATAATTCTTTTTGATCAAATTTCATGTTAAAAATTTGTTATGTTAAAAAAGTACAATAGGTACTCACTACTCATACTATTTACTGCATTTCTAATAAGATTGTCTGTGAGGAATAAGATAACGCCAAAAACGCAACAAATTTCATTAATTTGGGGCCGTGGTATACATGTAAGTACAGTAAGGACAACAAAAAGGTTGTAATAATAATTATTTTTACGGGAATTAACGCGATCACTTATTTCAAGGTATTACATACCTCTGTTTTGCCTGACGTTTCGACCAGGTTGCACTGGCCGTGGTCACAGGCTGACTGGCTCAGCGGCGCACGCCCTCCGTCGTCGAATCCGTGAAGTAGAAGGTTCTTCATCCACCCGCACATTTTCGATATTATTGATATTTTTGTTTCGCTATGTACCGTCACATACCACACTAACAGGGTCCCTATTCTGTAGCAAACCGATGCGTCCTATTCTGGTGTTTATCCGACTGCGCAGAAAAGCGAGGTGGTATGTTTTTTAACACTGGATTCCACGCTGTAGATAATTTAAAACCATCTTCCCGATTGAAAGTTTTATGCTTTTTAACCGACTTCCAAAAAGGAGGAGGTTCTATGTTACACTGTATGTATTTTTTTTTTTTTTTTTTTATGTATGTTCACCGATTACTCCGTCAGTTGTGGACCGATTTTGAATTATTTTTTTTGTATTTTTGTATTCGAAGGGGTATGCTTCCGAGGTGGTCCCATTGCCAGCATATCAGGATCTGATGATGGGATCCCAGGGAAATCGAGGGAAACCCTCATTTTTTATAGGCACGTACTATGTTTTTCGTATATTTTCTGAAGTTACATCGGTATTTGCGTCTGGTAGGCATCATTTTATGATGATGAGCTGATGATGTAAGGTACAACTCCTTAACGGTTAGGAGTTGGAGGATAAATCTTTAAATATCATATGTATATATGTTACCTTTAGTCGTATTCTTTCAAATTATTTAGGTAAGCTGATGATGGAAGGTGGAAGGTACAACTCCTCAACGGTTAGGAGTTGGAGGATAATTCTTTCAATTTCATACGTATCTAAAAGCCTTCAGTCGTATACTTTCAAGTTATTTAGGTGAGCTGATGATAGAAGGTTAAACTCTTCAACAGTTAGGGATTAGAGGATGATTTTAATATTACACGTACGTATAGACCTTAAAATGTATTCTTGATGATGAAATTTGATGAAATAGTTCAACTTACTACTTACCTACGATTGTTTGCACTAAAAACTGAAAAATAAAAAGCCCCAGTACTTGCCAACATCTGGATGGAACATTTTGAAGAGAAGGCTCTAAGTCTCGGCCCGAATACCGTCAGCTGTGGAAGCGATACGTTGATGACATTTTCAGTATCGTTAATGGAAATAAACAAGAAGTAGATCAATATATACAACATCTTAACTCTATTCACCCTAAAATAAGGTTTACATATGAAATGGAGACGGATAGGTCGTTGTCGTTCTTGGATGTTAAAGTAACCGTGAGATCAGATGGGTCCTTGTCACACTGTGTGTACCGTAAGCCTACTCATACGGATAGATACCTACACGCCACGTCTCATCATCACCCCCGGCACTTACAATCTGTTATGACTTCACTCAAGAACAGAGCTTACGATCTCTGTGACCCTGAACATTTAGAACGGGAGCTAGAACATGTTCAGGAGGTAGTCAAAGGTAACGGATATCAAGTGAATGGAGGACGGAAGCAACCAAAAATAAGACGCAAGTATCCAGAAGTGAACAGGCAACCAGCCTATATGCCATACGTCAAGGGAGTTACGGATAAGATCGGGTCCGTATTAAAGAAATACTCCATTCCGACAGTATACACACCAGGCATAAAGGTTCACAACATCGTTGGCACACCGAAGGATATATTGCCACTACAAACTCCGGGTGTTTATAAAATAGACTGCAGCTGCGGAAGTTCCTACATAGGCCAAACGAAGCGGACTATTGCTGAAAGGGTCAAAGAACATATCGCTGCTGTAAAGAACCGACAGACGAGCAAATCGGCGATTGCAGAACATGCACTCGATACAGGCATCAACCACTGCATTGAATTTCACCGCACGCAAGTCCTCTCCACCGAACGTCACTTTTACTCAAGAGTTGTACGTGAAGCGATTGAGATTAAAAAGCATAAAACTTTCAATCGGGAAGATGGTTTTAAATTATCTACAGCGTGGAATCCAGTGTTAAAAAACATACCACCTCGCTTTTCTGCGCAATCGGATAAACACCAGAATAGGAACACATCGGTTGGCTACAGAATAGGGACCCTGTTAGTGTGGTATGTGACGGTACATGGCGAAACAAAAATATCAATAATATCGAAAATGTGCGGGTGGATGAAGAACCTTCTACTTCACGGATTCGACGACGGAGGGCGTGCGCCGCTGAGCCAGTCAGCCTGTGACCACGGCCAGTGCAACCTGGTCGAAACGTCAGGCAAAACAGAGGTATGTAATACCTTGAAATAAGTGATCGCATTAATTCCCGTAAAAATAATTATTATTACATCATGGAGCGCGAAAGTTTAAAAGTTAGTATAACAAAAAGGTTTTTTTTAAAAACTTCATAATTTGGGCACCAATTGGTCTTTTTTTTTTGGGGATTTTTTTTTGTACGCCAGATAGTTGTACTACTAAGCGCTCCAGGATTATCTATTCTTTCTGGGACACCCTGTATACTAATATTATAAACGCGAAAGTTTGTAAGTATGGATGGATGGATGGATGGATGTTTGTTACTCTTTCACGCAAAAACTACTAAACGGATTGGATGAAACTTTGCAGTAACATAGCTTATACATAAGAATAACACATAGGCTATTATTTGCCGCGATAACCGACATTACGCGGGCGGAGCCGCGGGCAACAACTAGTCTAATATAAAAAGACATCTCGCGGGTCGCAGTTCAGTTCAGTTTGAGCAACTTGGTTTATTTTTCAGATCCATCGAACCCTAACACGTAACAATATCTATCCCATCAGCGTTTATTCTTGAGAATAATATTGGTCTACTGCCCCAATAATGGAGACTTTAGCAGGCTCATACATAAGAAAAAAAAAACTATACATGCTGGCCAGATGGGCTTATATAGGATTTGTGTTAATTTTTTCTTCCCTTTGCTGTGATGTTGTCTGTACTATGGTGACTAGACAGAGCCTCTATGGTGACTAGACAGAGCCTCTATGGTGACTAGACAGAGCCTCTATGGTGACTAGACAGAGCCTCAATGGTGACTAAACAGAGCCTGTACTATGGTGACTAGACAGAGCCTGTACTATAGTGACTAGACCGAGCCTCTACTATGGTGACTAGACCGAACGTCTACGATGGTGACTAGAGAGAGTCTGTACTATAGTGACTAGACAGAGCCAGTACTATGGTGACTAGACAGAGCTTGTACTATGGCGACTAGACAGAGCTCGTACTATGGTATTATTAATAATAATTTTATAACTTACGCTAACTCTAGGTGGCGTCATGTATACGTTCAGCTGACCCCCGACGAGTAGACGGACAGTAGCCGTGAAGCTGCAAGAACATTATACATTAATCTCTGTTTACATTTACACTAGCACTCGTTAGGGTAGGCAGAGGCTAAGTATTCACAATTTGAAGGCAATATTTTGATACCATTCTTCGCGTAATAGTTTAATAATGTTAGTTGGACACATTGGAAATAACAGGTTTATTGTGAGTATATTGAAAGGAGGTAGCTATATTGAGATTGAGAACATATTGTAATGGGTTGGTGAGTATATTGGGAGTTTATTGAAATTAGAAGGTGGGTATAACGATGGGTGAGATATTGTAAGTATAGTGAAGGGACAAGATGGGTATTTTAGGAGAACATTGAAAGGAGAACGTAGGTATATTTGGAGTATACTGAAAGGAGAAGGAAGAAAAATTGGGATTACATTACATTGGGACATATTATACATAGAAAATATCCAAACTCCGAAACAAATATTAGCAGATCATAAAAACATTTGGTCCGACCCGGGAATCGAACCCGAGACCTCAAGCACAACAATCGCATACGCCACCACGGCGCCACCGAGGTAGTTATTGCAAGCGTAAAGACGAAAAACCACTAGAGACCGACAGGCGGGTCAAAATAACAATAACAATCGAATATTCTTTTTAAATTCTTACCGTGTATTGGTCTTCATGACCTGCGGTGGTTGGTTTTCTATCACGAACGTCGAAGTCACAAGGGTTGACAACAAACCTGTCACCTGGAGGAACATATTATTATAACTGTGATTAGTTTGTACTTTGGTGACCAGTGACCGGCCCGGCTTCGTACGGAGTTTCCTATACTATAATACGCAAGTATCATAAAGTTTCATTCAAATCGGTGCAACCGTTTAGCCATGTAAGCATAATAGACAGTGTGGAGGAAAGGGTGTGATGTCCCTCCAGCACAAAGGGAGGATCCTCCGACTAGGCGAGCTGATCATGCCTAGAGAGCCACTGCCCAACGGTTGATGTTGGGATGTTGTATATATGCTAATTGGTGCTAGAACTTCTATTGTGCGATGAATTGACTACACGATCGGTAGTATCTTAGTATAGTACGTTACTGCGTAGTTCGGTGTATCACCGGTAGATGGCGGTGTAGCGTGTTTTTCTGTTGAACTGTATGTGCAAGTCGCCACAGACAGTGTTACTTTCGAATTTACAATTTAGTATGGATATGTATGATGATGTATGTATTTCTTAGAATGTGGGGCATTTCACGTGAAGCGGACAGCGAAAAAAGGGTCAGGATTCCGATTTCGTTTATATTTTAGTATAAACCTGTACATATCCTCGGCACAGATACGAAATATTTTTGCATTGGCAAGCTTAGTTTTTTAAAATATAGATCTTAGAAGATTTCAGTAAACGTGAGGTATGCACTACTTCGAATGTCATTATCAGTACAAAAATTGTAATTTTGGGACAAATTGAACACTGAGTTATATACTACATTTAATAACCTTTATATCCTTATAATTTGATTTTTTATTTTCATTTCTAATTGCTAAAAAAATTTAAAAAAAATATTTTTTCGTCTTTGATGAAGTTCGCATTTTTTTAAAATTTTTTTTGATCATGGAAATAAAGCTGATATTATGTTTAAGCATCATGACAAGTTTCATAATGGGCTACATGTATAATATGACCAATGACGAAGCGCGGTAATGGCCCCCTTCTAGCGTCTAGTCAGTTAGCGAGACTTACTGAAATATTTCTATATTTTGTCGCTCACGTTTGCTGAAATCTTCAGAGGCCTATATTTTCAAAACTAGGCTTACAAATGCAAAAATATTTGGTATCTGTGCCGAGGATATGTACAGGTATGACATACTAAAATATAAATGAAATCGGAATCCTGACCCTTTTTTCGTTGTCCGCTTTACGTGAAATGCCCCATGTATAAAATGAATATCTTCCACTGTCTGTTCGCTTCTTAGAGCATACATACATAGAGGGAGCACTGAACGAGCGGAAACCGTGATCGGAGTAGAGACTGAGAGACTGATTTTAGTTAGAGTCTGTCTCTCTCACGCAAGCTTCTGATCGGTGGACGGACATACCAATTTGCATGACTGATTTGGTAGGAAATACATTGGCTTTTTTTAAATAAAAAGTTTTAATTTTGACGGGCCTGTTTCTCTAGTCTGGCTGCTGAGCGCCTCAGGTCGTGGGTTCGATTCCCACCTGTTATTAGCCTTTGGTGTGATGTGCACGACCGATAGTAAGAATCGAACTGTTCTGCGTCTGTATGTATTTGGAAATGTGTTTGTCAGTTGTCTGGTTGCCTTGGTGCGCGCTTTGCCTGGTTTGGGATCGGACGACTATGAATGTTCAAAGACATTGTAAAATATTATTATTAACCGCTATATTTGTAAATTTATAACACCAATGTTTTAATGGCTCGCTACATGTGTTGGATAACTGTGAGTGTAGTGAGCAGTTGATATAAATAAATAAACACCAACCAATTGGAAGCTTGAATGAGAGAGACAGACTAACTCATTCTCTCTCTCCACTCCGATCACGCTTTCCGCTCGTTCAGCGATCCCTCCATGTATATACGCTCTAAGGTTCACTTAGATCTTTTAAAGTACTCAACGGATTTTATTGCACTTTTCATCAATAGATAGAGTGATTCAAGAAGAAGGTTTATATGTGTTATACACGCATATTATAAGAGGAAATTCGAGAATTTCAAAGACTTCCATGCAAAGTCTGGTCGCTTGTAAAAGCTATATTACAAAATTCCACTCACAGTCGTGCTCATCTCGTCCAGCATCTCAGCGAGATGTGGTTGTATGAGCTCCACGACAGTCTTGGTGTTAATCCTGGCCACGTTGTTGACCTGCTGCCGAGTGGTCCAGATCAGATCAGCGAGGAGTTCGCACCACTCTTGGATGGTGTTCAGGTTCGACTGCATCGGGACGCCATTGCCGCTCAATTGTTGTTCTCGTTTCCACCTTAGAGATAGAAATAGTTTTTTTTTATACATCCTGTGTAGCGGGGGACTTTACAAACATACATGAAACGGAAACAAAGAACACCCAGACTCAGAACAAAAATTTGTGAATCACACAGTGTTGTCCCATGTGGGATATGAACCCACTACCCTTGGTGTAGTAGAAAGCGGCGTGGCGACCGCTTAAACCACTAGGCCAATCTTGCAGTCAAGGCCAACTGTTATAATATGTGGCTTTGTTTATAGTGGGTCAACCTTAGAGCATACATACATATATATATATATATGGAGAGAGCGCTGAAAGAGGAAAAGCGTGATCGGAGTAGAGAGAGAGAGACCCAGAGTCTAATTCTCTCACGCAAGCTTCCCCAAGATAACCCTCAGCGCATGCGCAATCCACCAACCAATCACGGAGACTGTGTGAGAGAGATTAGACTCTGCCTAGACTCTGTCTCTCTACTCCGATCACGCTTTCCGCTAGTTCAGCGCTCCCTCCATATATGTATGCTCTAAGGGTTCAACCGATTTTAATGGGACTTTTACTTATTTTAGAAAAAGAAATAGGGTTATACGAAAACAAAAAGTTTGCTTCCTTAGGCAGTGGTCCGACCGCCGGCGAGAAAACGACTAACTATCGGCGATTTTCTCCCTCAAGAAACGTACAATAAATATAAATTCCGTGTAAACGTAAGAGATGCATATAGTAATAGTTGCTCTCCGACTGATCACACTGCCGGCGACGACTCGCTTTACTAGTTTTGTCGCTGAGCGACAAGAGTTTTCAAATATAAACTCGCTCAGCGATGCTCGCTCGCTTGATCATTTCTATACAGTGCGGCTTTGAAAGTACACGTATGGATATGACGATGATGTATTTTACGATACAGATATTGTCGGACTCATTCAATAAAAAACTCATCCATGTCTTGGAATGTGGTGTTGGCGCGACTGCGCGAGTAATCGCTCATCGCAATGGAACACTCGCTTATAGCCCAGCGACAAAACTATCTATTTATTTATTTATTTATTTACTTAATTTTACAGAAAGCTTACAGACTAATAATAATATTAACATAAATACATAAATGAACTAAATTGCTTATGACAAACCTCCACATATACATAACTTATACAAAAAATATTAAGTTTATAAATAAAAGAAACCAAACCAAAAATAAAGAACGTAGAAGACAAATATCAATATAAAAAAGAAAACAAAACAAATCAAAAATACAAGCTAACAATGAAAATTACTCTGTGTTTTGCGTCACCTAATCCTAGACAGTCAGTTGTTCAAAGTAATTATTACTTACGAGCCGTCTTACCGAAGATGGGCTCGAGCAAAATAGATCTATGTCTAAATTTCCAGAGAGACTGTTAAATGTCATTGCGCTGCGAATGAAAAAAGCATTGCGCCTGTAATTAGCCACTGTAAATGGTACATCGAGTAGTGGTCTTTGTCGAAACCTGGTGGGATTTGCACGCAAACATATCTTAGATACAAACTCAGGGTTATCCACTGATCCATTAGCAATGTTCAATAGAAATGTTATATCATTAATTTGACGTCTAATATCCAGCGGCAGAAAGTGATACCGTTTGCAACGATGATTGTAGTCAATTGAAAATTGATACGCTCTGAAGTCAAGATACCGAAGAAACTTTCGTTGAACATTTTCTATTCGAGTCTTATAAATCTCATACTGAGGATTCCACATTTGTGAATCATATTCCAGGTGGCTTCGCACATAGGAACAATATAGTATTTTAATGGGCTTTAGGGATCTGAAATTGGAAGAGTGCCGTATTACAAATCCTAGGGCCCTCGAAGCCCTTTTTACCATCATCTCAATGTGCTGGTTTAACAAAAGTTTACTATCCAGTACAACGCCTAGATCTTTAATATTATTAACTTTTTTTATGTGTTCGTTAAACAGTGTATATGCTGAATCAACTGCGGTTTGCCTTCTGGTATAAGTTATATAGAAGCATTTATATACATTTAGTTCAAGCTTATGCATGCTGCAGTACCTTTCCAGCATTTTTAAATCAGCTTGTAAGCGCTCAGTATCAGATTCATTATTTATGACTTTATGTATCTTCATGTCATCGGCATATAACAAAATATATGAGTTATGAAAGCAGCTCTGAATATCAGCGATAAATAGAGTAAATAGCAATGGTCCCAGGATCGAACCTTGAGGTACGCCCGAAGGGACCGTATACCATCCAGAGGAGTACCCCTGAAGCACTACTGCCTGTGAGCGATTTTCCACATAGGAAGAAAACCACCGAAACAAGTCGCCGTGAATTCCTGCCGATAACGACTTCTGCAAGAGCACTTTGTGGTCTATTCACTAAAGTAAAAGACACCCACAATTTAAATACACGCCACAGAGACAGACTATACTTACCACAATCCAGAATTAAAATGCTGAACCAGAGCCCTTACTACATGGCAGTTAAAATTTACAACAATTTACCAATTCACATTATAAGTGAAACCAAACTTACAGTATTCACTAAAAAACTGAAAACATTTTTAATCAAAAAATGCTTTTACTCAGTAGAAGAATACATGGAAACAAAACACAAATAATACATAATAGAAAATATACCACAAACAAAACACACACACACACAGCCACACACAAATGAACACACACCAACAAATCCTACACCTAAACAATAAATCACAATAATGGCTAGGTAGATAAATGATAAAGATATAATATATATGCAAAATGATTAGTTTTAGGCTTATGTAATTTAAAGCAGTTGTTCGATGTAAAATGTCATTATATCAATGATCTTTTTATTTTATTCTTTTAAGGATTTTAAAATGGTTCACTTTATTACTTAATTTTTAGTTATAGTTATTAATTTGTTTATCTTTATATAATTCTAAAATTCTATAACCTAATACCTATGTAATGTGTGTAACATCGTCATCTTCTCTCAAATTTGCAATGCCTGTAAAAGGCTACAAGTTGAGACAAGTTATATTATAAGATCACAAATGTACCTACACTTAGTTAGCAATAAAGATTTTGATTTTGATTTATTCGGTCAAAACACTTGCTGTAGTCCGTGTAAACCACGTCCACCTGCCCATGTTGCTCCATGCCCTGCGATATGAATTCATGTGACAATATCAAGTTGGAGGTGGTGGAACGCCCCATCAAAAATCCATGTTGACCGTCACAAATCCCTTTAAGGCAGAGTATACCTGTGTGTGTACAAGTCTCTCCAGTACCTTCGAGAAAATACATATTTTAGATATGGGCCTGTAGTTTTCTACATTTGACTGGTTCCTTTTTTTAAAAATGGGAGTGACGAATGCCGATTTCCATACCTGAGGGACAACTCCCTCTGAAATAGACCTTCTGTATAAAAAACACAAAGGTTTAACAATGCTATCGGCGAGTTTGACTGTGTAAATCGGTTGTATGTGATCAGGGCCACCCGACTTATTGAGATCTAAGGACTTTAATAAACTTAACACACGCCGGTGACATATTTCAATAGTACCGATAGTTTTCATGCTCGTGTTAACGTTTTCTAACAACTGAAAATCGTCATTTTGATCTGGTTGTTGAAACGTGGACTGAAAAATCTATTGAAACTACACACTCGCTGCTCGCTGATCGCCAACTCGTTCATGAATAGTTTCTAGTTCTACTCGTTTCTCGTTCATCGTCGGCTGTGGGACCACTGCGTTAGTCGGCTCTTACGACACGGGGTGAATAGGGGTGAAGACACTCCATACTCCATCACCTCATGGAAGTTCACTTACTTGATGAGCTCCTCATCCAGAACCTGGCTCTGCAACTGTCGAAGGTTGGCAATGTTCTCCTTCATATGGGCAACCAACTCCAATTGCAACTGAGTTATTTGGGCCACCTGCAATAAAACAAGAGTTTAATCTTCTCTTTCTCTCTCTTGTTGCAATTTAATGTTTTACATAAAAACCGGCCAAGTGCGAGTCGAACTCTCGCAACGAGCGTTCCGTACAAACCTGTAGGTATAAAATATGATATAACTAAAAATTAATGCTTTTCGCAATTTTTCCTTTATCTGTGCTGTAAGACGTTGCTTCGTAGCAAATTTCAAGATTCTGAGTTCACGGAAAGTACCCTGTAGGTTTTTATTTCCTTGCGAGTGTCGAAATTTTTTTTTATGGAATAGGCGGGCAAACGAGCATACGTATCGCCTGATGGTAAGCGATTACCGCCGCCCATGGACACCCGCAACACTAGAGGCGTCACAAGTGCATTTCTGGCCTTTGGGGGATGGGGGAGTGGGGAGATAGGGGTGAGGGGTTGGGGTATGGGCCTCCGGTAGGTACCCTTACTCACTCGGTAATATATATGCTCCAATCTTACCCAACATAAAGACGTCAAAATGCCGCAGTGCGCGTTCAAAACTGTGTAAACAACCAGCGTAACACCAAGGTTTTGGAAGGATTTTTTTTTCGGTAAGTTTATATCATTAAGTGTCTTTCATAAAATAATAAACAGAATTATACAGTAAATATAATTAAATTAACTAATATTGTAATTATTTGGCCATGCACCAACTATTGTATCAAACATCACCTATTCTTGAACAGGGAATGCATGGAGTAGTGTTGTTATATTATAATGTTATTTTTGTTTGTAGATTGTGACCTATTTCGCTGTGCAGAATGGGTATGTATTGTCGCGAAAGAAAGAGAAGAAGAAATATACAACCCTTATAAAAATTCTAGAATATATTTGATTCATTTTGACAGATTCGACATAACTGGAAATACACCAAGGCGTAGATTACTAAAAACAGCGGTTCCCAAATTGCAGGTAACTATCATTAGGTATTAAAATAGTCGGTGTAAGATAAAGTTTTGATAAAATAGTTAGTTGATTATGACTTTTTTTAGATTCACCAACCAAAAACCAAAAGTGCAATCAGCTATAGCTTCAGAATTGACGAAAGATTTATCAAATCAGGTAAGTTTTAAAAAAAATATCATAAACTAAGCACTTCGCCCGCGATTTCGTTTGCGTGGGTTTAGTTAATACTCTACGAACTTCATCCACCCGTGTAAATTACTTAGACTAAATGTTCGGCGACGGCAGTTCAAAATTTTTTGCGACTAACTAAGAAAAAAATCTTCTTTTTTACTTTATTAAATTTTATTTTTTATTACTTAGTTGTTGTAATAGCAGCAATGTAAAATAGTATCTACTACTTTTTTGAATCGGTCAAAAATATTTGCCACCATACAAAACAAACCTAAAACAAATATATTCTGCAACTCTACGCTTACCGTGTTCTGAGCATTGAAATGTAATACCGAGAACTACATCTAGTTCCACAATACAATAAGCACGAAATTGTAAACAAAATGTTTTTAACCTTAAAACTTAGATTTTAAGTATCATTTTAGAATGAATAATTTTGTACTGATGACTTTTTATTTTCAAGCGACATTTTAAATTCATTCCATAATATCCTTTCTCTGACGAAAGGTCCTACATAAATGTATTTTGTAATGGTAATTAAACTTTATGTTTATGCATTAAGGTTAATAAACTGAAGTTGTTAATATTATTAAACTTTTTTCAAAAAAATGAAGATGTTTTCGTTACTGCAAACGTGACCTTTGCAAAAACAATTATGCAAAGGCCAAAAATGACGTTCTGTGATTGGGCGACGCCAGGAATATACAGAAGTAGAGAAAGGCTTTATGGTTTGTATGCCTTGAGGCAGAGTAATTTTGACCCAAAATTTCATGATTATGTTAGAAATTACTCTATGATTTTTAGGAGGACGTGTCGCGTGGCGAAGTCTTTGTGCATAGGTGATAAAATTAAGTCTTCAAATAATAAAATAAAAGCTACATGGACCATTATTAACAATGAAACTGGACGTAGTAAACCTCGAGACAATGATTTAAAATTAAATATTAATAATAGGTTTTTAACAAACAACTTAGACATAGCTGAATCTTTTAATACCTTTTTCACAAATATACCAGTTAGTACAACTAGTATCTTGAATTCTTGTGCGTCCGGGTCTGAACTGTTGTTAAAGGCCAATGTAAATGAATGTAAGAATTTATTTGCATTTGAATACATAAACCCTACAGATATTATGAAAACATTTAAGTCTCTTAATTCTAAAAAAACAGGGGACTTATGGGGGATTTCTGTTAAATTAATAGAAACTATTATAATTGATATAGCACCATTTTTAGCTATAACTTTCAATAGATGTGTTGATTCGGGTGTTTTTCCTAACCTCATGAAGTATAGCAAAGTAATACCTTTATTCAAGAAGGGTTGTACAACTGAACCAAGTAACTTTAGGCCAATCTCAATCTTACCGGCTATTAGTAAAATTTTTGAAAAAGTCATTTTGCAACAACTAGAAAGCCATTTTAATCTAAATAATTTATTTCACAAAGAACAATATGGCTTTACAAAGGGTCGTTCAACAATTGATGCTGGTGCAACTCTTTTGAGACATATATTTAATGCATGGGAGAATTCGCAGGATGCGATAGGTGTATTTTGCGATCTTTCAAAAGCTTTTGACTGCGTAGAACATAGCACGCTTTTTCTTAAACTTAGGCATTATGGCGTTAATGGTATTGCTTTGGAACTAATTGTTTCCTACTTGAAAGATAGAATTCAACACGTAGATGTCAATGGTGCGAGGTCTTCTGGACTACCTGTTACTATGGGCGTTCCGCAGGGCTCTATACTGGGTCCTCTACTTTTTCTCATATATATAAATGATTTACCATATTATTTAAAACATATCTGTGATATAGTTCTATTTGCTGATGATACGTCACTTCTTTTTAAAGTCGATCGTAAGCAAACAGTTTTTGACGATGTGAATAGGGCACTAAATGATGTATTGATTTGGTTTACAACAAATAATCTCCTACTTAACTCAAATAAAACAAAGTGTGTGAGATTTACTATGCCAAATGTAAAACAGCTAGGCACTAATCTAACTCTAAATAGTGAAATCATAAGTATTGTAGACTCAACAGTATTCTTGGGAATTACATTAGACAGCAAACTACAGTGGGGAGCCCAGATAGATAGCCTTGCAGGTAGACTTAGTTCGGCAGCTTATGCAGTATGGAAGATACGTCAGCTCACTGATACGGACACAGCTAGGCTAGTTTATTTTAGCTACTTTCACAGCGTCATGTCCTATGGTATACTACTCTGGGGCAAGGCGGCTGATATTGAAACGATTTTTATTCTACAAAAACGAGCCATCCGCTCAATATACAATTTAGGTGCTAGAGTTTCTCTTCGAGAGTTGTTTAAAGATATAGGTATTTTAACTGTTGCATCACAGTACATATTTGCAAATGTTATGTTTGTTAGGCAAAACATTAATGACTATAAGAAAAACAGTGATGTACACAATATTAATACAAGAAATAAGTCTAAACTCGTTGGTACCTATCATCGTTTACATAAGGTACACAACTCGTTCGAAGGTCTTGGTATACGTCTTTATAATAAAATTCCTACATATGTAATTGACCTTCCTATAGATAAATTCAAGCGTACTGTAAAAAATCACCTTATTAGGAAAGCCTACTATACGATTGGCGATTATCTGAACGACAAAGAGTCATGGGTTTAAGGTGTTATTAATGTTATTATATACACACTAACTTCGTCTTTTTCTTTCACTTTTTTTTTTTAATAATGTATAAATTTTTGACATGTTGGTGTTCCGGTATGAATTGTTTGTATACTTTAACCTAACGACATCTAATTCCGACATTTAATTAAGTTAAGATTTGTTTGTAACTATTTTCTGTATAATTTTCTTTAATAATTTCCTTTTTCTCTTAATTAGTTTGTTCTTGTTTAAATTTTACTTTATTTTATCTCTTTCTTGTATCAATTTTACTTAATTTTCATCTTTATTTTTTCTTAAATACAAATTGTTGATTGTTTTAGTTGCAACATATAAATGAAAACATACACACATACTTGTATAATGTAAATGAATACATGATGGTACTTTGGTACTTATCTAACAATGTTTCCCAATTTATTAAATACGCACTTGTTATTGTATGAGCACCTTGTCGACTATGATTATTATTAATTATTAATTTCTTTGATATTGACCTGATGATTTGCCGTGCGGCCTGAGTACGCAGCTCAACTATGGTTGAATAGGTCGATGGCTGATCCATGCGTCTTACTCTATTTTACATTTGTGACATTTATTGATTATTTTATATTTGGACATATTACATCTTTTTAAATTTGACTGTGAGTGAAAGTGCTATTTGGATTTTATTTTCCATAAGTGGACCTCACAATATAACAATACAATGTCACAATATAACAATGTAAAAATCTTGCAGCTATCAGTAAGAACGGCGCATGATTGGTTAGCTCATGGCTGTGCAGCAATGACTCCAAACCTTTTATATTGTTTTCTTTGGTCGACTTCGTTCTCATTCAAGTCTCTTAGTGAAAAAAATATTGTAAACCGTATTATTATTTTTTAAAAGGAGCAACAATGGAGTTTCTTGCCAGATTCTTCTCCATGAAGGGTAGGCTGCACTTGGAACTGGCGACTAGAATCACTCGATTTTTTAATATTAAATATTGACTATTCATAAGTGCCTGTAAAATAAGTGCCTATATGAATAAAATATTTTTGAGTTTGAGTTTGAGTTTGAGTTTGACCACTTGAGCGTCTTATTTTTACCCGACTACGGCAAAGCCAAAGGAGGGTTATGATTTTGACAGGCTATGTATGTATGTTCATTTGTTCCCTCATAGCTCTGTAACTACTCATTACAACTGAACAAATGAGGTATCGTTAGAAGCGTCTTGATCGTCTGCTGGTTATAGGCTATATGACGTGTCGCTGAATCAAATGTGGCGCCCTCTAGCCGATAGATGTTTTTAGTCTTCGATCAATAATACACACATCAAAAGTGTCTAGGGATCAAGCATTTTTATGCGGATTTCTTGAGATTGAGATGTGGCTTTGGCCCTGGCCTGCTCAGTCGCCAGACTTGAACCCGATTGAGCATGCATGGGATATGCTACAGAGAAGAGCTCTGCCGAATATGGAGGGTATCCAGTCGCAAGAAGACCTTTTTTTGTTGTTGCAACGAACATGGGCGGCCATTCCACAGCATGATTTGGATGAACTCATTTTGAGTATGCCAAACCGATGTTCTTGTGTTAGTGTTCGCGGTAGAAACACGGATTATTAATTGTTTAAGTTACCTAATAAAATTTTAAAGAAAACTGTTATTTCAGTCTTTTTTTCGAACTTTAATGTTAGTGGTTCAAATGTCAAAAATCCTTTTATTAGGAAAATGGCAAATTTCTTTATTAATGCAAAGGTGACTTGGTTTATCGTTACTGTGACAAACGAAAACACTTTATTTGACGAATCCTTAAAGAAAATTTTAATTAATATCAATCAGGACAAAAGTTATTGCAAAAATATATGTTGATCCCTAGACACATATGTTGATCCCTAGACACTTTTGATGTGTGTAGTACTAGATTGGGAACAAAAAAAAAGTAAAAACTAAAACCCAACTACGACAAAAAACGACGCTGAAAAAGTATGAAACAAGTGTGGAAAGCCGTAGTCACACGTTACGTAGAAAGGCACCATAACACTTTAACAACGTGTGATTGATCGAAGACTAAAAACATCTACTTTAACCGTCTTCTGAATTCCAAAAATGTATGATGTGTGCGTATGTATGCATATGTATCTCTCTCTGTGTGTGTTTATGTATGTGCCAGTGTGTGTATGAGTCTGCGGGTGTCTATATGTATTCATCACTATGCTATTTTCATTTCTTTAGTTTCTCGATGACAGTTCTAATTTGATAGTTGTAGGGTTGTGACCAAATAAGTAATGATATCGATCGCATACCTATATTTATTATGTTTTGAACAAAGACAAATACAACAAAAACATTCAAATATGACTGACCGTTGACGTTATTCACCGTAATATACGTATATGACTATTACTTGCGCAAAGAAATTCCAGCACTTAAAAAAGCGGCCAAGTGCTAGTCGGACTCGCCCATGAAACGTTCCGAAGCAGCAAGTAACAACATAATATAAAATTTCTTGTAGTTCGTTGTAACTTTGATCGATGTTTTAGTAATAGTGTTTTTTTTGCGGTTTAAGGTTGATGACGTATTAAAAAAAACTACTTACTAGATCTCGTGCAAACTTTCACCGAAAATTGTGTGGAAGTTTGCATGGTAATGTACATCATATATATTGTTTAGTTTTATCATTCTCTTATTTTAGAAGTTACAGGGGGGACATATTTTGCCACTTTGGAAGTGTCTCTCGCGCAAACTATTCTGGTTAGAAAAAAAATGATATTAGAAACCTCAATATCATTTTCGAAGACCTATCCATAGATACACCACACCACACGTATGGGTTTGATGTTTTTTTTTTTGTTGAGTTTCAGTCCTAAGTATGGAGGCACTATTGCTGAAAGGGTCAAAGAGCATATCGCTGCTGTGAAGAACCGACAGACGAGCAAATCGGCGATTGGAGAACATGCACTTGATGCAGGCATCAACCACTGGATTGAATTTCACCGCACGCAAGTCCTCTCCAACGAACGTCACTTTTATTCAAGAGTTGTACGTGAAGCGATTGAGATTAAAAAGCATAAAACTTTTAATCGGGAAGATGGTTTTAAATTATCTACAGCGTGGAATCCAGTGTTAAAAAACATATCACCTCGCTTTTCTGCGCACTCGGATAAACACCAGAATAGGAACACATCGGTTTGCTTACAGAATAGGGACCCTGTTAGTGTGGTATGTGACGGTACATGGCGAAACAATTTTATCAATAATATCGAAAATGTGCGGGTGGATGAAGAACCTTCTACTTCACGGATTCGACGACGTAAGGCGTGCGCCGCTGAGCCAGTCAGCCTGTGACCACGGCCAGTGCAACCTGGTCAAAACGTCAGGCAAAACAGAGGTATGTAATACCTTGAAATAAGTGATCGCGTTAATTCCCGTAAAAATAATTATTGTTATAACATGGAACGCGAAAGTTTCAAAGTATGGAGATCCCAAAATTTGTTTTTTTTTTAATTTTTGTGTGAAAATCTTAATGCGGTTTATAGAATTATCTACTTACAACAGTATAGTTATTATAGTTTTAGAAAAAAGTGGCTGTGACATACGGACGGACATACAGACATGACGAATCTATAAGGGTTCCATTTTTTGCCTTTGCCAAAAACTTGTTGTTTCTTTACGTGAATGTGGTTTGTTCCATGGCCAAATCTCATCATTAAGCTTGGATTTGAAGGAAATTGGATTCTCTTATAAAAAATCGGACAAACGTAAAATATTGATGGAGCGTTATGACGTGCGTTGCTATGGCTCGCTGCGAGTTTTTGAGCGAAGCCAAAAAGACTTCGTTAAATGCAAACCACACAGTATCTAAGAACTGGACTGACTAAACTATATGTAATTGAAAACGGAGGGCCCCCATTGATGGGACGTACTTGGATAAAAAAAAAAATAGCATTTATTCGATGTCACAATATGGCCAAAAGTGAAAGTAATACAGCAGATTTATTGAAAACTGAATTTCCAGCTGTATTTGCAGACGGTTTAGGAACTTTTAAATCTCGTATACGTTTATATTTAAAAGCCAATAATCCGATATTTGTAAAAGCGCGAGCCATCCCGCAGGCCCTGCGCACGCGTGTCGAAGCGGAGCTCGATCGTTTGCAGCGAGAAGGAGTTATTTACAAAGTAGAACGATCTGACTATGGAACGCCAATAGTACCTAATAAAATCAGACGGGGGAATTCGCATCTGTGGCGATTATAAAATAACAATTAATCCATTATAGAAAATGAAAATGAGAGTACAGCATTGAGCAGATTTTTGTTTACATACAGAAATACCGAGCAAAGCACTACAGGGCGTGAACCAGCAGTGGCGATGTTCGACCGTCGTTTACGTGGCAGACTGGACTTGCTTAGGCCCGACACTGGTGAGCTGGTGCGTGAACGTCAGGACGCCCAGGAGCGGCGCCGCGCCACTGTCCCACTGAGGGAGGCAAGCGTAGGGGATACGGTGCTCGTTCGGAATTATGCTAAACACAACCAAAAGTGGACAGAAGGGGTAGTGATAGATAGACCTAGTCCAGTGTCTTACAAGGTGCGTACTAGTGATGGTCAAATACACAAACGTCATGTAGATCAATTATTAAAAACTAACCGTAAGTCTCGGTATTCAATGTCGGCTACCCAAAACGAATCTAGGTTTGATAAGAGTTTAGAGTCAAAGCGGAGTGATGAGAATATACAGGAACCACTGGACGAGTGGGAGTTAGTGGAAGAGGAAATAAACAGTAATAGTACTCGCGCGCAGGCTCCGGCTGCATCGTCGCCGCAGCCGGAGTCGCCTAGTTCGCCATCAGAGGTTCGAGCTCCGCGTAAGGCTGCATTAAGTTGCATTGAAAAGATAAGAAATATAAAGCAATAACTATCTGCAAATCTGGAAATCAGGTCATTAAATATTAGGTACTTATAATTCAAATATCGATGTAATTGTCATGTAAAGTTTATAAAATTTTAGATTTAAATCTTTAGCTGTGTGATTGACTGTATCGAGATTAAGTGCCAAGTCTCCGTATAATTAATGTTTTAGTTTTGTTTCTTGTGTTATTTACATAGGGAGGAAGTGTTATGTCGGTACTTTAATATATTTTATTATTCCGCGTAACCTGTGTAAATGAGGGTAGAACGCCTTCCTTAATAAACAAGTAGTAATCGGATCTCGGCCTTTCATTGACATAACAAATACTATATAAGTACAGGAACTTATAATAAATATTAGGGAGAGCTCACCAAGTGGCAGTGACAATTTATCAGATTTTGATTAAAATAAATAAATAAAGAATCAACCTAATATAATTACATCTTGTAATGAAATGTAATATTAGTTAATAAATTTGCACAAAAATATGCGGCAATAGTTTAATTTCTTACACTTTGTAAAAAAATATCGGGTTAGTATCGTGTTACGTTTATCGATAGCTCCATCCCTATCAGTTTTTCCGACGCTGCTATGACCTTGTACGTGCGTAAGCGTCATATTTTTATTAAATATTGTATACATAATGTAAAAAAGACGCTCGTTCAAGTTTCCACAAGAGCTGTCATCGAGAAAATAAAGAAATGGAAATAGTATAGTTGGTGTCCACACATACCTTGGCGTTGAGCTTCCTCTCGGTCTCCTCGATCTGTACGCGGAGGCAGGCGGCCAGGTCCCGCCTGTCGTTCGTCATCGACTCCTGCAGGTAGTTCATGTGACCTGGACACAGAGATCACATTATATACCAAACTACCTGGTATTGGCGTGATGATATATAGCCTATTACTATTCCTCAATAACTGGGCAATCTAATGCTAAAATATATATTCAAATCGGACCATTACTTCAGGAGATTAGAGTGTACAAACAAACCAATAAACAAAATCTTCAGCTGTATAGATTATTATTATTAAATTTAAAATAAAACATCACGCTACATCTATCAGGAACACAGTAGTGACCATAAAATGATCTTACCCTTGTGTTTCAGGCATTCGTGGTATTCCAAGGAGAACGACTCAATGTTGGCTTGAAGACCTCTGATCTCTTCGCTAACCACACTGACTTTCTGGCGGACAGACTGCAGTCCAGTAATGAGCTGGAAATAATTTAAAAAAATGTTGTCTGTCTGTTTAATTTAAGTAATCTCTGTAACAGATGGACCGATTTTGACGGGACTTCAACTGGCAGATAGCTGATGTTAAAAGGAATAACTTAGGCTATTTTTTTGGCTTAGTTACCCGCGGTTGTTGTTATAAAGGTAGGATGTAACAGTTAGTGATACGTATACTATCACAGCGTGTCGACGCGTCGCTACGGCATAAGACGTCACGCTCTGACACTCCATATTAAATGTTCCACATCAAAATGACTTAAACTTTTCCTCAGAAAAGAGGTTTGTTCCTACTGTACCACGCTGGCCAGACTGGTTGGTATAAGGTTTGTGTCAAGTGTTCCTTCTCTTCGCAGTGCTGTTGTCCTGGTCGTTTGCTCCCCTAGTCGGCTCTTACCGGGTTGGTGTATGGGCCTCCGGTATCCTCACTCACTCGGTGAAACACAGCGCAAGCTCTATTTCACACCGTTTTTCTGTGAGGCCGTGGTATCACTCCTGTCGAGCCGGCCGATTCATGCCGAATCGTGGCTCTCCCACGGTAACTCCACTCCACTTACCTCACTGTACTTCATATCGGTCTGTGGTTGACTGACGTACGGTGTTCCCATGGCGTTCTGGATAACTTCCATCTCCATAGCGAGAGCTCTTCGCATGTACTGGTACAGTTCAAGCGGCGAATGGCTGAAGAATAAAGAAAAACATTTAAAAACTACTTACGATCGCGTAATTGTTTTAGTGGCACAGTGTACTTGAAGTCTCAGGTTCGATTTCCGGATCGGATCGAATGTTTGTATGACCAAATATATGTATGTATTTACAAATGAAAAACTACATAAGTATACTATCTGTGAATCTAGCTGTTATAGCAAAAGCTCTGCTTAATTTGAAGCTAGGTGGCGTTGTGTCAGATGTTCAAACTTCTTTTTATAAAATACTAAAACTTCGAAACAAATATTTGCAGATCATACAAACATTTGGTCCGAACCGGGCATCGAACCCTAGACCTCAAGCTGGGCTTCGTTTAATCTACCACTATACCACCGAGGCCATCATAGATTTTATCATAGACTTAGACTAGCTGACCCGGCAAAACGTTGTTTTGGCATAAAAAAATTGGGCTATAAAAAATAGATGTTGGTCGATTCTCAGACCTACCCGATATGCACACCAAATTTCATAAAATTCGGTCCAGCCGATTCAGAGGAGTATGGTAACTAACATTGTGACACGAGAATTTTATATATAAGATTTATTACCTGTAAGTCATGTGAAAGTTCTTAGCGGCGTCCAACAGCTTCATCTTGGTGAAAAACATGTCTGGTGACAGCATCAGGTCAGCCTGAGCCTGGATCTCCTGAACCAGCTCATCCACGAAGAAACGTTGTTGCTCCTCGGGTTCGTCAGTCCTGGACAATGATTTAAATTTATGTAAATAAGAGCTCTCCATATACATTATATGGTGTTACCCGGGGAAAAGTCTAAAACAAAGTTGCCTAAGTTACTCCTTATTACATCAGCTACCTGCCAGTGAAAGTCACGTCAAAATCAGTTCAGCTGTTCCAGAGATTAGCCAGAACAAACAGACAGACGAATAAATTATGACTTTATTGTTATACTCTAAGAGGAAAAGAGAAATTAAATTATATGTCAAGCGATAGAGAATACAACACAACAAACAACCCCCAATGTCCCACTGCTGGGCTCGGGTCTCCTCTCAGGAGAGAGTTAAGGCCATACGTCCCCACGCTGCAGCGCTGGCCGAGTGCGGGTTGAGACTGGCAACACAACGTTTTGGCTACGTTATCTTGCCGTTGGATGATTTCAAGCCGCCCAAAGGCCTCCAACTAAGCTTCACGACTGTTATCCTAGGATAACAACCGGGACCGAATGCTTAACGTGACCGCCGAATCACGGCGACGCTCATAATATCGTTTACCTTGGTAATTTAGCTATGAGCGCCTCGTATAGAATACCCTACTTACCAAATTCTGCTTTCGATCCATGGTGCTAAGCAGTGTCGTACTTCGATGGGGAAATGTTCTCCATAGATGGTTTGAACCTATAAATAAAAAATGTAGATTAAGAAACATATACAGACAACTGGGAGAGCCACGCTTCGGCATAAATGGGCCGGCTCGACCGGAGTGATACCACGGTCTCAGAGAAAACCGGTGTGAAATAGCGCTTGCGCTGTGTTGCACCGAGTGAGTGAGGATACCGGAGGCACAAAACCTTCGAATTCTGGTTACTCTCAGGGTTGTCAGGTCAGATGCTAGTCCATATTCAGGTAAAACTGGTTGAACTAGTAGCCGGTCTCAAATAATCTTGGGAATAATAAAGGCTAGGAAGATGATTAATAACGAAGACAGTTACCTTCTGGAGACTCTCTGGTGGTAATTGTTGAGCTCTGGCCCAGAGAGACATCTTGTTGCTGAAACAATTATATTTTTTTTATAAAAAAAATTACAAATAAAAAACCGACATCAAGAACTGGACTAAATTGAAATGGGACCACACGGGAAGCACCAGCTTTTAAATAAAAAGAAATCGGTTCACCCAGTCGAAAGTTCTGAGGTAACAAACATAAAAAAACAGTAGAATTGAGAACCTCCTCCTTTTTTCAAGTAGGTTAATAACTCTAAATATTTTCGGACACTAATCGATAGATATGTAGGTGCTTCCATGTTTCAAAGGGTTTATGCCTATTTTTACTTCATTTTGTGTCCCTCAGGGTAAGTTGGAAAGTGGCTATAGTATATTTTTAACTCCTCAAATCTGCTTCCACAGCAAACAATTCTTTTTATACATTATTTTTGCGAAACTTATGCCCTTTACACATCGCACGCAATAGAAGCTTTCAATGGGAATATTTTTTCCCCTTGCCGCCGTTTTTCTTTGATACTCCGTTCCTTTTGGTCGTAGCGTGGTGATATTAATATATAATATCACAATAATATTATAAAGGTGAATGTAAGTTTGTTTGTTACGCTTTCACGCGCTTGTAGAAATATTCTTGGAGGTATTAGAAGTAACATAGGATACTTTCATTAAATGCGAGCGAAGCCGCGGGCGAAAGCTAGTAATACATAAATAAATATTTCGGACATTTATCACACAACGTCATCCAGTCCCAAGCTAAGCAGAGCTTGTGTTATGGGTACTAGACAATTGATATAAATACATATATACTATTTTTTTGTAAGTACATTCATATTATACATAGAAAACACCCAAACACCGAAACAAATATTTGCAGATACAAACATTTGGGGCGCCCCGGGAATCAAACCCGAGACCTCTAGCACAACCGTCACATACGCTGCCACTGCGGCACCGAGGCAGTCAATAACCTTACTCAAAAACTGGGTAACTATCAATTTCTGTGACTAACCAACTAAGGTAGCAAACTACCAGGACAACAGCACTGCAAAGAGATGGAACACTTGACACAAACCTTAAGGTGCGTCTCCACCAAAGTTTCAGAGTTTCCAACTGTTTGCAACACTTCAAAAAATCGATAACTTTTATTTCCATTGTGTCTACACCGAATCGCCAACAATTTGAAAAACATTCGAACTAAGCGTCTCCACAGAGCTAATAAAAAACTGCAACAAGCGTATTCTTTGATGTTTACCGCCAAAAACAGAAACACGGTTGCCAACACAAGGAAATTAGGCGATTCACACATCGGCGACGCGCACAGGCGCGGAGGCGCGGGGCAGCAGATCCCGCGAGCAACGACGGAGGAGCAGATCTGCCTCTTCGAGCAGATTTTACCGCGCCTCCGCGCCTGACGGCTTTGTACGCGGCCCGCACCAAACTAAGAGCTCGTTCTCACTTGTCGTGTGTCGTACCCGAATATTAATCGGGTGTCGACGCCTCTGTTCACACTACGGCGAGATACGACACGATTTTTTTCGGGGCGTAGAGGGCTGGAAAAACACCCGACATTTATTGTTGTGGACGACTACTGCGGGGCGCAGTGTGTTTTCTGCTGCGGTCCGCCGACACTTCCGCGCCTGGCGGCAGAATCTGCTAGCGGGATGTACTCCCGCGCCGTGGCGCGTTTTCGGTGTGTTGGACCTGGCGTGTTTTCTATACTAATCGATGTACTTGCATACAATATTAAAATCTGCCACTCCGCGCCAGGCGACGGAGCGGCAGTGTATGAACCGCCTTTTAGAGAAACTTTTGTCACCAACACGTGTTGACAACACAAAAATTGTCAACTTTTGTTCGGTGGAGACCTGGCTTTACCCGTCTGGATAGCATGGGATAGTTATATAGTAGACAAATATTCTCTTATCTAAGGAGAGGCCTATGTCCACAATATTAAAGGCTGTTTATGTGATATAGTGATTAGAGATATTTATTTAAATTACAAATTACTTACTTGTTTAATTTCTAAACGGTTGAGTAATGTATTCTATTCTGTACTGAAATAAGAAAAGAAATAATTAATATTTTTTTCTCAAACATGCATGGAAATATTGTCATTATTTAAAAAAAAAATACACGCGAAGTATCTAATTTACGGACAGCGAAAAATAAATCAATAATAAATATATAATAAATAATAATAAAATAAGTTTTTTTTAATTTGGGACATTACAACGCTCCAGCAATGTTGTATGAAACGGCGTGCTGATATACTCTTTGATTGGATCTCTTTTATCATTCTTGGCATACCAAAATCTCTTTGCTTAGTACTAATTGCGTTCACGTGGCTGTAGGCTGTATGCGTAAATGCGTTTGCCTTTCGGCACAGATGATAAATAGAAAATCGGCGGCAAAGCTGAAAATTCGTCTTGATTTGTTATTTAAATATTTAATAAATGTACATTGAATAATTAAAATGAGATCCAACAGTTCAGAGAGTAAAATGGAAATTGATTGTACTCCACCAGATTTAAGATTTTCTTTTAGTAACTGCCATAAATATGAGTAATGTAACTTTTAATATTAATTAAATGTATAATATAAAATAATGTTTTATTTCCCTGCATTCTTTTGAGAAAAGCACTATTTTATTATATGTCTCGGCGGAAATGGCAATTGCCTGTCTCGTATTAGTAAAGTCCTCGCCTACGGCTCGGCCTTCAAACTCATACTCGACCTGCGATTGCTTCTTTCCCGGCCATTGCAATAATGTACTATCTTTAAAATAGAAAACCTGAAAGATCAATCCCCACTAAATGATCGTTTGTCTGTGATGCTAAACTGCTGCACCGATTTCAATGAAATTTGACATGGAGATACTTTGATTCTTATGGACGGACGTAGGCCACTCTTTACTGCGAAAACCGAGATAAGGTAGTTCTGAATAAAACATTCAAATTTAGAATAAGGTCAAGTTGTTAATAAAATTCATAGATGGCATTGATAAGCCGTCCTTAATCGCACTATGACCTCATGATGTGAGAAATGTTTTATTAAGTTCTTTATATACTTATTTATTTATTCGACTGCCTCGTTGGTCTCGCGGTTGGCGTGTGCGACTGCTGATCATGAGGTCTTGGGTTCGATTCCCGGGTCGGACCAAATGTTTGTATGATCTACAAATATTTGTTTCGGAGTTTGGGTGTTTTCTATGTATAATATGTATGTATTTACAAAAAAAATGTATATATGTATTTGTATCAGTTGTCTAGTACCCATAACACAAGCTCTGATTAGCTTGGGACTGGATGGCGTTGTGTGTTAGATATCCAAAATATTTATTATTATTATTTTGTGTCGCGAATTGTTTTCTATTTTTTTTATAGTCTGCTGCCAAAATGACTCTGCCCTGCACATGGTAAGCATGAGCAGAATCCAAGAACGGTGGCCACCATCCTCATTGTGAATAAGGGCAATGCAGCATGGTGACCGACACTATGGCGGCCTGGTGAGATGCTTTTTCACGCCCCGCTTAAAAGACCCGGGATCATAGTGGGAAGGAAACACGTATGCTGGTAGTGAGTTCCAGGTTTTCACCGCTCGACACAGGAAGGAAGAACTAAAGCGATGAGTACGAGAATGTATGTCTACTACTCTGAAGCGGTGACTTCCAAGGCCGGCACGTGTTGTCCTGTAGAGGAAGGGAGAGGGAGGGATCAGTTGGAACAGCTCTTCAGAACACTCTCCATAATAAACCTACCTACCACTACCTACCTTTTCTCGAAGTGTTTCGTCGTTTTTTTGAACCCTCATAACTTTGGTTCCCGATATACCAGATCGTTCAAATTCTCAGGATATGATGTTACCAATAGACTAATGAAACATACAAAGTTTCAATTGCATAGCTCTGATACTTTAGATTTTATTGATACCTAAAAACCACCGATTTCGTCACTGACACACTGATGATCATCAAAACTGTTAGGGTACTTCCTGAAGTGCTAGAAAGCTGAAATTTGGTATGCAAACTAAATTTAGTATACAAACAACAGAAAAATTCATAAACCTATTACTTTTGCCACCCAACCCCCAAATTTGGGGGGTGGAAGTTTGTATGAGACTTTCACAAATGTTTATGCTAGAGGTTTTTAATTTAAGGTTTTTCGAAAGTAGAAAGAAGATGTACAAGAAATACAGCTCAAAAAAAGAAAAAAACTGCCTCAAGCAACTTACAAAAAGAAATGAAATCCCACCAAAAACATTTTCATGTAAAATGTTGCCAAGACGACTGCATATGGCTTACGGCTGCATATGGCTAAGGTTCCGAATCCACACGCCCTAACTCTACCAACCCTAACTTCGTAAACTCTACATCTCAGTAAAAATGTATGGCTTGGCTGTTTCGTTAGTTCAGAAACTAATATTCGTATTACACATTACTTCAGAAACTAGATATTTGCAAACACAAAAGGCGTTCGTTTCCCCTTCGTGATGGTATGGTAGCGAAGCGGCTTTTTACTGAGATGTAGAGTTTGTGAAGATAGGGTTGGTAGAGTTAGGGCGTGTAGATTCGGAACCTTGGCTCTACATGAGATCTGATATCTTTTTCACAGGGTAAGCCATATGCAGTCGTCTTGGCAACATTTTACATGAAAATGTTTTTGGTGGGATTACTTTGTATCTGCAGCGGGATTGATTTTGTTGCATCTTCGACCAATTTTTCGTATGCTTGTGCCTTTAATTCTATAATAAGGTACAATTGCTCATCTTTGACTCTTCAAAAACAAGGCAAAGACTTATAGGCTCTTAAACTTGTCCAAAATGCTTTAAGCGAAAGCTTAACACCATTTTTGTGACCAAAAGCATTTAAACGTATTAGTGTTAGTGCGCGACTGACGTCAAATCTGGGTGGCACATCCGTCGCTAGGCACACACGTACAGTTGGGAGCTCGGATCTGCCCGCCCCGTGCCCGATCCGCTCGATTTGACGACGGGCAGCGGGCAGGCACCCGGCGGGCAAATCCGTGCCCGTTCTCACCATACACGCATGGATCTGTCCGCCAGGCACGTCTGCCGGGCAGATCTGTACGTGTATGGCTAGCTATAAGAATCAAAGTATCTCGATGTCAAATTTCATTGAAATCGGTGCAGCAGTTTAGCATGACAGAAAAAGTTTTTTTTATGTATGGCCCTGCCAAAATGACTACTCTGCCTGATGGAAACATAAGCAGATTGGTGGTCACCATACTCATTGCAAATGCATACAATGTAGCATGGTGACCCACACTATGGCGGCCTAGTGATGCTTCTGCATCATTGGGCCTCTTGGGTTACTTTCGAATTAATAAACATACAAATTTTTTTTTGTAAATAATTGGCTAGTCTATACAAATAAATAAAATTGGAGTGTCTGTTTGTAATTTTAAAATAACCGCTTTTTAATAAATACTAATTACACGTACTATAAATTAATTTACACGGTACACATAGCAAAAATTTTTTTTTACAATATTTGTCTGTCTGTTTGTACCGGGTTCTGGAATGGCTGGACCAATTTTGACCGATGATTGATTTTGATTAACACCGCGGGGCTCATCTAGTCCTACTTCCTACTAATATAATAAAAGTATGGATGGATGTTTGTTACTCTTTTACGCAAAAACTACTGAACGGATTTGGATGAAACTTTACAGTAATATAGCTTATACATTAGAATAACACATAGGCTACTATTTGCCGCGATAACCGACATACACGCGGGCGGAGCCGCGGCCAACAACTAGTTATTAATAAAACTGTGGAATTCAATAGGTAGTACTATTTCACACATTAAATACACTCGAAAAACAATCCAAGGCAATTCCGTAAAACAAATATGTTGAAAAAAGAGTGATTTGGAATTTCTTACTCGGTTTTATCCATGAGGTATTGTAAAGACCCCACCGTCACTATTCAAATCACAATTCAAAAACACTTGACAATTAATGACATTTCATTTTTAGTACAAACAGAAGGTAGAATAATAATAATAATAATAAAACTTTATTTCTTTCACAGGAAGGTACAAATTGGTTACAAGATATCTTGGTACAAACTAAAGTTTCCAAAAATTTCCCTAGTGAGAGCTGGAGTCCATACTAGGCTCGAAGCCTGTATTACAGATCTCCAGGCCCACCCTACGGCCGACAAAATATTTTTATTTTTAACCGACTTCCAAAAAGGAGGAGGTTCTATGTTCCACTGTATGTATTTTTTTTTTTTTTTTTTTATATGTATGTTACCTGATTACTCCGTCAGTTGTGGACCGATTTTGAATTTTTTTTTTGTATTCGACAGGGTATGCTTCCGTGGTGGTCCCATTGCCAGCATATCAGGATCTGATGATGGGATCCCAGGGAAATCGAGGGAAACCCTCATTTTTTATAGGCACATACTATGTTTTTCGTATATTTTCTGAAGTTACACCGGTATTTGCGTCAATAGATTTTATATAATCAATCAGATTTTAGGTACCTAGCACCCATTATAATACTACTATTTAAATGAATAAAGAATTAGGTATAGGCAATTTATGAAGAACCTGTTTATTTTACGCTTTTAAGTGTTTTTTGACAGAGAGTTTTCGTTGGATGTTTTTGGAAGTCGGTTTTTTTTTTTATATAAAAAGTTTTATTAAATATGCTATTCAAAAACATACAGAAACAGAAAAATGCAACTGCACCTCCAAAGAAAAGAAAAATATAGATTAAGGTAGGAACTTAAATTTATACAAAACTAGCGACCCGCCCCGGCTTTGCACGGGTGGATTTCAGATGCCCCCGCCGACGACACGATTCGTGCATTTTAAATCTGTAATATCTTCGAATATATTCATTTAAATTAGATACTGTTAAGGGCCATTTTGATCTACATTAAATGCACAATGCATTTAATTTACTTAATTGTATAAGGATACATTTTGTATTGCTTAAAATCACTTCGTAAATAAGCCATTATTTCTCGTAAAAAGATAGGAATAAAAAATGGTTGTTGTGGGTTATCCCTAAGAGATAGACATATACCGTCGCGGACTTTTTTGTAGTACTTTTTAAGGTGTACAATACTGTAGTACATTATTTTGATCTATCTCGTAGGGTGCAACCAGCGTTTGCAATGTAAGCGCAAAAAAACGTTTTTATTTGCTACATCACATTAGAAACCTCGAAAATTAACAGTGTTTCCATACTATATTATGCATTTATTATACATAAAAACCTTGCTCTTGAATCACTCTATCTATTAAAGAAACCCGCATCAAAATCCGTTGTGTGGTTTTAAAGATTTAAGCACACAAAGGGACATAGGGACAGAAAAAGCGACTTTGTTTTATACTATGTAGTGATTATCATTAATTTAACAAAAATAATTAACAAAAATGAGATCAAAATCTATCTAAGGTTGTGTGTAGTAGTGTTGTGTGTCTGTGTGTGTGTGTGTGTGTGTGAGAGAGTTTAATTAAATTACAAAATAAGTGTGAGTTTAAATTGAGTGGAAAGAATTATAATTATATTATTGGCGCGCGTTGTATGACGAGCGTATGGTACAAGTTGTGAGAGTTTGTGAATGTCCAGTGAGAAACTATGAAAGTATGTGTAAAAGACTTTCGGTCTCATCATAGGTCAAACTAATAAGCCAGTTTGTGGTGTTTTTTTTGTATTCATGGATTGTCAGTAAGAAAAGTAGAAAAAGTAGAATGGAATAGAAAAAGTAGAACAGAAAAGTAGAATGGCTAAAAGTAGGTACTTTAGTTTTAAATACTGATCATACATCTTTAACCGACTTCAAAAAAAGTTGGAGGTTCTCAATTCGACCGTATTTCTAAATTCAATTAGGTAGGTAGTAGAGCCACGCTGATTTCAGCACGAACGGGCCGGCTCGACCGGGGCGGTACTACCCTCGCACAGAAAATCAACGTAAAATGACAGCGTTTGTGCTGTCGTGTTTCGTTGGTGAGTGCGAGACCGGAGGCCCAATTAGTCTAGTCAACAAGTTACATACTTGATGACTAGACTAAAAGATGCACAAGCATCACTAGGCCGCCATAGTGTGGGTCGCCATGCTGCATTGTTGTATTCGCAATGAGTATGGTGGCCACCACTCGTGGATTCTGCTTATGCTTTCCATCAGGCAGAGTAGAGTCATTTTGGCCGGCCAAACATAAAAAAAAAAAAAAAAAAAAATTATATGTTTTCGCGGATAACTTCGACGTTTATGAACCGATTTTGATGATTCTTTTTTAATGGAAAGGGGATATACCAACGGTGGTACCATGATAAGGACACTAAGATCTGATGATGGCATCCAAGAAAAATCGAATCGAACCTTGAAGTCGGTTTTATTTTTGTTAAAATTTTACTTGTTTAATCGAATATCAGCCAAAATAAAAGGATTGGCAGTCTATGTATATTTGAATGTTTCACCACAGCGTCTCAACTACAAAACCGATTTTAATGAGTGACGTGTCAATAGATTCGTAATAGTGGCCCAGGTGACATGGATACATTTTTTGTTAAGAATAGTGGGCAAACGAGCAGACGTGTCGCCTGATGGTAAGCGATCACCGCCGCCCATGGACACCCGCAACACCAGAGGCGTCACAAGTGCGTTGACTGCCTTTGGGGGATGGGAAGGGGGATAGTGGGAGGGGTTAGGGTACGGGCCTCCGGTATCCTCACGCACTCGGTGAAACACAGCGAAAGCGCTGTTTCACACCGGTTTTCTATGAGGCCGTGGTATCACTCCGGTTGAGCCGGCCCATTCTTGCCGAAGCGTGGCTCTCCCACGGTATTTTTTCAAAAGTTTTTATGTAGGAATAAAAATATGTAGGAATTTCAAATAACATATATCTTAACATAGTATAAAAAAACGAAGCCGCTGTCTGTTTGCTTAGATCTTTTTAACCATTTAACAGATTTTAATGTAATTTTCATCAATAGATAGATTGATTCAAGAGGAAGGTTCGTATGTGTAATACATGCATAATATAGTAGCGGAAATTAGATAATTTCAAAGACTTCCATGCAAAGCCGAGCCTGGTCGCTAGTACATAATAAGTAGTAAAAAGCGAATTATCACGATTTTAGATAAACTTATGTGATATGGGGTCAAGCACAACTCTCATTCAAGATAATAATTAAAAATAAAACGCCGAAATGTAAGTACGCGCTTATCTTCCGATCGTCTGCACGAAATTAAATATTTTTTTATGTCTTCGTTATTGTTGGGCCAAGGTTTGTGTACAAGAAAATTATAGGATAATTGAAAAAGTATTTTTATGTCTGCGACTGTACACTGCCTGTGGGTAGCTGAGACAGATATGTAAATAATTCTTTGTGTCCGTTTCATGTATGTTTGTAAAGTCCCCCGCGACACAGGATTTATTCCTAGTGCGGGAGTTGACTTTTTAAAAAAAAAAAAAGAAAAAAAGAATTTGGTTTAGCCGATCGGAAGTTATGCGCGTACATACATTTCGGCGATTCATCTTATATATAAAATTCTCGTGTCACAATGTTAGTTACCATACTCCTCTGAAACGGCTGGACTGATTTTTATGAAATTTGGTGTGCATATCGGGTAGGTCTGAGAATCGACCAACATCTAATTTTTATACCCCAATTTTTTTTTGGCAAAACAACGTTTGCCGGATCAGCTAGTAATAAATAAATATTTCGGACATCTAACACACAGCGCCATCTAGTCCCAAGCTAAGCAGAGCTTGTGTTATGGCTACTAGACAACTGATATATCATATTTTTACAAGATTTTTATTAGTTTTCAATGTATGTATGTATTTTACTTGCATGTTCGGGTGGAATCTTACAACTCCATTTCGAAGCAGATATCTTTAACCGATTTTGCTGAAATTTTGCTAGCATATGTAACTATACAGCGTGACAATACAATATTATAATGACATGGAGCTGATCTGATGCTGGAGCTAGAAGGTGGGCATAGAAACTCGGTAAACAAACGTCGCAAAATCATCGAGTTTGGACTCGTTTGATTCATCTCGAGGCATTCCAGTAAAAGCTTGTTTTTAAAAAGGCTTTTAATTAAATTTATAACGCATTGTATCAGCTATCTGCCAGTGTAAGTTCCGTCAAAATCAGTAAAGCCGTTCCGGTGATTAGCCGGCCTGCCAAACGGTCAGACTGATAGTTTTTTAGGGTCCCGTGCTAAAGGCAAAAAACGGAACCCTTATAGATTCGTCATGTCTGTCTGTCCGTCCGTATGTCACAGTCACTTTTTTCCGAAGTGATGAGAACTATACTGTTGAAACTTTGTAAGTAGATGTATTCTGTGAACCGCATTAAGATTTTCACACAAAAATAAAAAAAAAACAATTAATTTTGGGGGTCGCCATACTTAGAAGTTAAACTCAAAAATTTTTTTTTCATCAAACCATACGTGTGGGGTATGGATAGGTCTTCGAAAATTTACAACGTTACAACGCACTACAAGAACTTTTTAACCGACTTCCAAAAAGGAGGAGGTTCTATGTTCCACTGTATGTATTTTTTTTTTTTTATGTATGTTCACCGATTACTCCGTCAATTGTGGACCGATTTTGAAATTTTTTTTGTTTTCAAACGGGTATGCTCCCGAGGTGGTCCCATTGCCAACATATCAGGATCTGATGATGGGATCCCAGGGAAATCGAGAGAAACCCTCATTTTTTATAGGCACATACTATGTTTTTCGTATATTTCCTGAAGTTACACCGGTACTTGCGTCTGGTAGTCATCATTTTATGATGATGAGCTGATGGTGTAAGGTACAACTCCTTAACGGTTAGGAGTTGGAGGATAAATCTTTAAATATCATATGTATATATGTTACCTTTAGTCGTATCCTTCAAATTATTTAGGTAAGCTGATGATGGAAGGTACAACTCCTCAACGGTTAGGAGTTGGAGGATAATTCTTTCAATTTCATACGTATCTAAAGACCTTCAGTCGTATACTTTCAAGTTATTTAGGTGAGCTGATGATAGAAGGTTAAACTCTTCAACAGTTAGGGATTAGAGGATGATTTTATTATTACACGTACCTATAGACCTGAATTTGTATTCATTGTGATGATGAAATTTGATGAAATAGTTCAACTTACTACTTACTAACGATTTTTTGCATTAAAAACTGAAAAATAAGCTAATAATAAGCTAAGCCAAAAATAATACAAACGAACAATTACAAAAGTCTAAGCGATAGTCACTTGGCAACGACTTCAAACAGATTTTAGGTACCTAGCACACATTATAATACTACTATTTAAATGAATAAAGAATTAGGTATAGGCAATTTATGAAGAACCTGTTTATTTTACGCTTTTAAGTGTTTTCTTGGCAGAGAGTTTCCGTTGGATGTTTTTTGGAAGTCGGTTTTTTTAATTTATTTAGTATGTTACTTGCTGCTTCGGAACCTTTCATGGGCGAGTCCGACTCGCACTTGGCCGCTTTGTATTATATATATAATACTTTCATTTGTGTTTGGTGAAAAGTTCTTATATAATTTGAAATTATAAACAGGCACTTCAATGACTGCCTAGGTGACGCAGTGGTGGCGTATGCGACTGCTGTGTTTGATGTCTCTGGTTCGATTCCCGGTTCGGATCAAATATTTGTATGACCAGCAAATATTTGTTTCGGAGTAGTGTTTCTATCTATAACATGTATGTATTTACAAACAAAAAGTATATATGTACATGTGAACCGCAGCGGCTCGCTGCGGTTCACGTGTGACGTCGCGTTTTAATAATTTAAATATTGTTTTTGTGTATCCTTGCGACTGTTACCCGGTTTGTGGGCGGTATAAGGTTGTGTGTAGTGTTTCTGACAAATAATCTGTAAGTTTTACGCCTTATAAATACAAATATTGTGTTAGTTTCTTTTACTACGGCTATCGGTAAGTCAATTTATTTTTATTCTTAAAGGTAGGTAGGAGTAATATTTTGTTTGTATTAATTTTCTTTTCGTGTTTTTTTGATTTTGAAGTTGTTTTCTATTGATATTTCTTTTGTCTGGTGTGTCTTTGTTTGGCCATGTCGGTTGTTGGCGAGTTGCCGGATCCCGGTGGTACAAATGAATTTCGAACACCAACCGGAAATAAATTGTTTGGTAGAATGTCGCCATCAAATTTATCGTCAAATGAAAGTAGAACTGGACGAATTAGGGCTTCGGACTTGGGCGAGAGTGTTTCGTCTCTTAGTGGTCGTGATAACTGTGGGGAGTATGATTATTTTGAGTCTCAGGCAACCGAATATTTGGTAAAAATTAACGAATTGGTAAACGATCAGGGGTCGCGAATGAATGTGGGGAATAGGACCGCCATTATGGACGTAACCCAGCGGATTACCGGTATCGTCTCATTGTTGGCAATTAAATCTGCTAGCAATGAAACGAAATTAGCGAATCTCGAGCGCCAGGTGGGGGGTGTCGCCGTTCAACAGCCGGGCTTGACGTACGCGGACAAGCTTAGGCTTCGCTTACCACCTGGATCAGCCCCGTGTCCGGTGTCCGCTGAGGCACGCGTATTTAGGCCGTGTGTTATTGCGTATCCTACTACGGAACGTTCAGCCGACTATGCAACTTCGTCAGCTACAAAAGAAGCTCTCATGAAGGCTATTAAACCTAGCGACGAAGGTTTTCAAATTGTAGGCGTCAAAAAAACCGCAAAGGCAGGCGTCGTGTTGCGGGTCGCAAATGAACGGCAGCTTAAAAAACTAGAAGCAGTAAACAAAGCATTAAATCTGTAGGCTTACGCTTAGAAAAGCCGAAAGGCCGAAGGCCCCGTATAATTGTAAAAGACGTGCCCGGTTCTATGGAGGATCGTACCTTCCTAACAGCTTTATATCGTCAGAATATCAAGGACGAATTAAAATTAAGCGAAAGCGATTTTTTAAAAACAACCAAAATTGTCAGGCATCGTAAACTGGAAAACGGACGTCAATGGATAGGCTTAGAATTAGAGACAGAGTTTAGGAAACACTTGGCTAGCACAAAAGATAAATTATATATAGACTGGGCCACATGTAGGTTTATAGACGACTTAGAAGTAGTTCGTTGCTTAAACTGTCAACAATTCGGTCATGTTCAAAAATTTTGCACTATTAAAACTCCTACGTGTGCTAATTGCGCGGCCAGCCACGATACAAGGGCTTGCCCGGATAAGGACACACCAGATTTTAAACCGAAATGCGCACAATGCAGCCGGTACAAAAAACCATGTGACCATCGATGTGGATCACAAGACTGCTCCACATATAAACTTAAATTAGAGCAGCTAATCCTAAATATTAATTACTGAATAGCTTATACAGTAGTAGTTGTAGTACCTTTTTAATAAAATGGATAATATCTCAATAGGCCAGTTAAATCTTCATAATGATAAAATAGCCACGTCAGAATTAGATCGCTTAGTTTTGGAACAAAAGTTAGACATTGTCCTTATACAAGAGCAATATCAAAGCGCTCAATTGCGGAATTATGTAGTACAGCTAGATGGCCGGTCGCGGGCTGGGATATATGTTGCAAGTTCTAATTTTACGGTAACATCTTTGCGTAACCTTATGACGTCACACTGCGCCGTTGCTGAGATCTCATCCTCTACCTGTAGGGTTTACGTAGTGAGCTGTTATTTTCAATTTTCACATCCTATTGATCCTCATCTACATCATTTACGTTTCGTTTTGCGGTCCCTCATAGGACACAAAATTATCATTGGCGCTGATGTCAATGCTTCTTCTACTTTATGGTATGGCAAATTGCGTGCAGCTGACATGGCTCGTCGCTGTGCGGTTGAAGATTTTATTGCGGAAATGAATCTTACTATCCACAATACCCCTGATGCACCACCAACTTTTTGCAGCCCAATGGGTGAGTCTTCTATTGACGTGACGCTTACGCGCGGCGACGTCTCGATATCTGAATGGCGTGTCCTACCGGACGCATCCTGTAGTGATCACCGCTTAATCGTGTACGAATTCATACCAATGGTTGCACAATATCCACAAAGAACTCCTTACAATTTTAGGTATAAAACTAAAGGGGCAAATTGGGCTTTATTTGGTTCACTCTTTGCAGTACATGCCAAAGACTTCAGTCGCAGTGGTCTATCAGCTGAGGAAAGCGCAAACATATTATCAGATACTTTCACATATTGTGCTGATGTTTGTATCGGCCGTGGATCTATCACTAACACTCGTAGATGTGATTGGTGGAATTATAAATTAGTCGAATTACGTAGAATCTATCGGAAAGCTCGTAAAAAACTAAATGACATTAAAAAGCGTAACGTAACAGGAGATATTTACAATAATGCTCTTATTGCTCTTAGAGTTGCCAGGTCTCATTATAGAGCTGCTGTGGAGAAATCAAAGGAAAATTTAATACGTAAACTTGTTGATAAACTCGATAGAGAGGGTCCCTGGTCACCTTTGTATCATGAATTTAAAGCAAATAGATCAATCGACCTTGCATACGTACAGAACATCAAAATTAATAATAGTTATACTACAGGAGTAGAACAAACCACAGAATATCTTTTAGAATCACTTGTGCCTGACGATCGGCCGGAGGATGACACGGATTATCACCGACAAATTAGGCAGTGGGCTATTGAACCACCATTGTCTCCAATGTCTGACTTACCATCTTCAGACGAATTCCTCAGTATTGTTAGGTCATTACCACTAAATAAGGCTTCGGGCGACGATAAAATATCAAACAAAATGATAAAAGAAGCTTGTAAACTTTCGGGTGATACGGTTTTAACAGTTTTTAAACGTTGCATTGCGGAAGGAGTATTTCCTAGTGTTTGGCGGTGCGGTAATATTCGAATAATACCAAAAAGCGGCGATAAGCCGCCGGACGATCCTAAATCCTATCGACCCATAACACTGTTACCATCGCTGGGAAAGCTTTTAGAGCGTCTTGTAGTACCACGACTTCTACCGGGTGGAGTTAAATTTCATGATAGACAATTCGTCTTTACGTTGAGAAAATCGACAACTGATGCGGTTATATCTGTAAGGAAAACTGTCACCGAGTCAAGTTTTCAATAAGTTTTAGGTATCTTCTTAGATATATCTGGCGCCTTTGACAATGCGTGGTGGCCCATGCTATTGCTAAAATTAAAATTAAGAGGTTGCTTTAAAAATATTTATTCCCTTATCTCCTCGTACTTCTTACAAGGTACTACAAAATTGAGACTTGGGCATCATTCTGTGTCGAAGGCGCTTACGATGGGGTGTCCTCAAGGGTCAGTGCTAGGACCATACTTGTGGAACATAGGCTTCGACGATTTTCTGGCAATGCCTGTGCCGTCCGGATGTACCCTGAATGCGTACGCGGACGACGGTTTGTTATTGATAGAGTCGGATACTAGAACGGGGCTTGAGAGGCTGGCCAGTGAATGTTTGGACTTAATATCTCGGTGGGGTGGGCGTAATCGGTTGACGTTTGCACCAAACAAAACCTTCCAGCTACTTCTGAAAGGTAACCTCAAATCACCGCCGTGTATTAAATTTGAAAATGTTACTTTTAAAAATAAAACCTCGGTTTGTTATTTGGGATTGGTTTTAGAAAGAATTTTTTCATTTATTGAACATATTAGAACAGTGAATGAAAAGTCTAAAAAGAGTTTCTTTGCACTGACGAGGATATCAACTGCGACATGGGGTCTGTCATATAATACACTAAAGATCATATATGGAGCTACTTATTTGGGTTCTATTTGCTATGGTGCTCCTGTATGGGCAGATAGGGCGACTGTAGGTGCTGTCCGTCGCAAACTGTTACAAGGCCAACGACCTGCATTGATTTTCTTGTGCAAGGCATATAGGACGGTTAGCACTGAGGCTTTACCGGTGTTGGCAGGTGTTCTTCCGGTCGATCTCGAGGTGCAAAGACGTGCAGCCATGTACTATTCCACACTACAAAACATGGAATGCGATTTTTTGGGCATACGAGACCGCGGTAAAATCATAAGATTGTTTCAACAAAAATCCAATGTCTATAACGACCTCTTGGATGAATGGCAGAAACGATGGGACGAATCATCTAAGGGGCGCCACCTCTACCAGTTCTTTCCATCTGTTCGCGAAAGGTTGTCAAGGACATGGCTCGAGGTAGATCACTGTGTCGCTCAATTTCTTACAGGCCACGGTAACTTTAAGAGCAAACTATACTCATTTAAATTAGTCGATTCACCATTTTGTCAATGCTCAACACCTGATTCTAGCTGTGAACAGTCGGCTCATCATATCCTCTGGGAATGTAGTCTTTGGTACAATGAACGTAACATGATGCTAAATAGCTTACAAATGACGTCTGGTGTAGTATATTATGGGGATCTTGTGTCAACTGCGGTGAATTTCCGTGCGTTTAAGCGATTCTGCCATACATACTATAGAAATCAAATATAGCTCACTTAGGACCCATAATATTTTTTATCCGTGGTGCTTCCCGGTTTGAAAAAGGCGTCTGCCTATTTTGACTCCATTTTGTCTCCCGCTTTGCTAAGGAGGGAAGTGGACTTATTATATTTCCAACTCCTCCAGTTTTCTTCTGATTAATTTCGTTGCGGGTTCCAAGACAGTTAAATTTTTCCTGGGACTTCCCGAGTGTCATAACTCGGTGTTTTCGTGGGTCACCGCTGTTGATCCTGGTGTACAGGAGTTACAGTGGTGGGCGTGTGGGCGGGATTAGTCCCATAAAAAAAAAATATGTATATGTATCAGTTGTCAAGTTCCCATAACACAAGCTATGCTTAGCTTGGAACTAGATGGCGTTGTGTATTAGATGTCCAAAATATTTATTTATTATTAACTTGTACAGATTCTAAAGGACCTCTGTCCGTCATGCTTTCATGGCTAAACCACTGCACCAATTTAAATGAAATTTGGCATGGAGATACTATTTACAGCGATAACAAACGTACATATGAGCGGAGTCACAGGCAAAAGTTAGTGTTGTATAATTATTGACAAACTGTTCCTAAGACCAAGATATCGTCATCATTGGATTGTCTTAACATCAGTAGACTAGTGCAGCACCTCGCTCAGAAAATCAACGTAAAATGACAGCGATCGTGTTTCGTTGGTTAGTGCGAGACGAGACCGGAGACCGGAGGCCCATTGATGCAGAAGCATCACTAGCCCACCATGGTGTGGATCACCATGCTGCAGTGTCTGCATTCGCAGTATAGTGAGCACCACTCTTGGATTCTGCTTATGCTATCCATCAGGCAGAGTAGTCATTTTGGCAGGGCCAAACATAAAAAAAAATTCAAAGTTATGCTGGACAAAATAAGCAAGAAATTTCAATCATGGAGTACTGTCTATTGCCTCTATCCTCGCCAATCCTCGGATCCTCGAATCTGGAGGTAGCCATACATATTAAGGTATACTTGACAGGTTTGCCTGTACAGTTGATCATTACATGTAAACCGGAATGTGTTTTGTGTTTCCACACCTGTTCAGAAAACCGTACTTTCACAGGTATCAGTTGTATGGTGTTTCAACTGAGTTTGACTGCTTCAGTGTCGCTGTGGTAGCATATGCAATACGAGTTCGAATCCCCAGTCAGACCAAACGTTTGTATGATCTACAAATATTTGTTTCGGAGTTTGGGTGTTTTCTATATGTATGTACTAGCTGTTGCCCGCGGTTCCACCTGCGTGTATGTAGGTTATCGTGGCAACTAGTAGCCTGTGTTATTCTGATGTATAAGCTATACTACTGTTAAGTTTCATCCAAATCCGTTCAGTAGTTTTTGCTTCAAAGAATAACAAACATACATACTCACAAACATTCAACTTTATACTATTAGTGTGATTTACAAAAAAAAGTATATAATATGTATTTATATCAGTTGTCTAGTACCTATAGTACAAGCTCTACTTAGTTTGGGACCAGATGGCGTAGTGTTTAATGTCTGAAAATATCCATTTATTTAGTTTATACTGGTCCTCTACTCAACTCCATCGTACCTAACGGTTTTAACCAGAGTTGCCACCTATTGGAAAAAAAATCGGGACAATCGAATGGTTATCAGAGACGGTCGGTCGGATTTCAGTTCAATTCAGGTCATCAAAAAGACTGCAGGAAAAATGAAAAACCTTGTTTTGTTTTTATTGCCTATTTTTGAAATAATAGGTCTTGAAATTGCTGTTTTGTATGCAATAAGTGAAAGTACTTATTTTTTAAAACTTTTTTATTTCTGTTATTTGAAGTAATCACCCATGTAATCGACGCATCTATGCCAACGCATTGGCATTTCTTTGATGCCCTTCTTGTAAAAATCAGCTGGACGGGAGGCAACAAACTGTTCAAAAGCATTTTGTACTGCCTCTCGGGAATTGAATTTTTTACCCACTAAAAAGTTGTCTAAATTTTGGAAAAGTAATAGTCGGTAGGTGCAAGGTCTGGTGAGTATGGCGGATGAGGGAGAGCTTCCAACCTCAGCTCTTGCAGCTTGGAGACTGTCTGTTGCGCAGTACGGAGTTCGCGCGATGTCGTGAAGGAGCAGTGGGGACGACCGATTGACCAAAGCTGGTTGCAGATGTGCAAGCTTCTCCATCATTCTCTCCAGTTCTTCACAGTACACATCTGCATTAATGCTCATGCCGTTTTGTAAAAAGCTGTGGTGAATCACACCCGCACTAGACCACCAAACAGTGACCATCACTTTTTTAGGGGTCATTTTTGGTTTAGGGTATTGCTTTGGTGCTGAACCAGGGTCTAACCAACTTGCTGAGCGCTTTCGAATGTCGAACAGAATCCATATTTCGTCGCAGGTAAGAATTCGTTTCAAAATTCCTTCATTTCTTTGCCTGTTGAGCAGCGCAAGGCAAGTCTCGACGCATACGTTGCGCTGGCAATCGTTAAGGTTGTGGGGCACCCATCTATCAAGATTTTTTTCCTTGCCAATTTGTCGCAAATGGATCAATATTGTTTTGATGCTTACATTAAAAGCTGCTGCTAGCTCAGCTGTAGATTGAGTTTCGTCAGCTTCCACAATCGCCTTTAATTCATTATTGTTAACCAAAGTCTCCGGACGACCACGAGCTTCATTTTTGAAGTCAAAATTTCCAGAACGGAACCGGGAAAACCAATAACGGGTTGTGCGTTCGTTTGTACAGTTCTCTCCGTAAACGTTTTTGATGTTACGTGCCGTTTGTGTCGCGTTGGTGCCACGACGGAACTCATATTCCATAATTACACGATTTTTAAAGTATCCATTATGACGAAAAATGTTCAAATGTAATGAAAATACAACGCTAATCAGAAAACAAAAGACTGAGTTTGTAAATAGAATGTCATGGTTTTAAAACAAAATTAATTTGAATTTAGAACACAGAGCCATTACAAATTTTTTTTTATTTGAAATGACCAGTACTGAAGAACGGCAATTTCATAGGTTATTCATGCGTATTTCTATCATAATAGAAAAGGGTGTGAAACAGGGAGACCCTCTATCCCCGAATCTATTTACAAGCACCCAGGAGGAAGTCTTCTAAAAACTGTCAGCTTCATGGGAAACGAGGGGCTTTGTCATTGGTGAACGAAGATTGACAAATCTTCGTTTTGTCGACGACATTGTACTTTTCGCACCCACACGGCTTGAGAACTGCAAAAAATGCCTAAAGAACTAAGCGCAGCGAGCTTTGAGGTTGGACTTCAAATGAATCGATCCAAGACTCGACTTATGACCAACGGCAGAAAATGTGGGGTGGAGGTCGACGGGCAGGAGATACAATATGTTGAAGAATACTTGTAACTGGGACAGTTAGCATCCTTCGAGAACAGGTAAGAAAAGGAAAACGATTGCTGAATCGATAGAGCCTGAAACAGCTACTGATCCATGAAACAGTACATGAAAGGGGATCTTCCCCAGGAACAGTGGAACACAGAATGTTGGGTGTCAAGCCACAGGATCCTAGTAGAAACAGAGCTGCGTTGCAAAACTAAAGTCAAGGATGTGGGCAAGAAGACTGCCAGATTAAAATGGGATTGGGCTGAACACGTATGTCGTATGAATCCAGAGCAGTGGGCCAAGGTCGTCGAACACTGGGTGCCTCAGGGTGGACGCCGACGACGTGGTAGACCTCGTAAAAGATTGCGCGACGATCTTGTCGCCTATCGCATAGACTGACCGGAACTGGCCTTAGATAGAGAGAAGTGACTTGTTGCAGGGAAGGCCTTTTTGCAGCAGTGGAATACAGTAGGCTCATAAAAAATATATTTATATTTTTTATTACGGGTCACTTCATTAAATCAGAGTCATTTTTACATTTATATAAGAATTTAGAACAAGACATGTTTATTGTTTAGCGAAATGTGCAATCCTACTTATTAAATCTACCGAGCAATAATTCTTGAAATTAGACCAATTTATTGTCATTATTGACATCACTCAACATAAGAATTTGAAGGAGGTATGCTCAAGGTACGAGATACGAGACCAAGTAATGGGCTTAACTTCTGTTCCCTTCCAGTTTTAAAAGAAAATTTTAATTAATATCAATCAGGAGAAAAGTTATTGCAAAAATATATGTTGATCCCTAGACACATATGTTGATCCCTAGACACTTTTGATGTGTGTACTTTAACCCATTTTTTACCAACACTTTGTTTTTGATCGAGGTGTGGATATTTTTACTATAGTGTAGTTTTCAAACAATTCATCAGTTAAAAAACCCTTCGTCCGAATCAATGCTCATAGCAGAAGCAGCATTACAATGTTCTGCAAAATTGAAATCGCCATTCAGTGACAATGATTCCAACTTTTTCAATGGATTTGATTCATCGAAACCAAAGTGAGTTTGAAGATAATTAATTGCAATTCTGTAAAAAAAAAACTTCGTTTAAAAAAACCGACTTCAAAAACTAAAAAGTATAAAATAACCTAATTTGTATGGGCTACCTATTCATAGGCTTGAAGTCGGGGCCAAGCCAAATGTAATAGTAGGTACCACACTCGCTATATTTCGACGTCACCGACGCTTCGGTTGTTTTGTTCAACGCGAAGAGCAGCTATCCCGCTCAAGGTCACGCGCGGCGAGTGCGGTACCTACTATTACATTTTGGCTTGGCCCCGACTTCAAACCTATGAATAGGTAGCCCATACAAATTAGGTTATTTTATACTTTTTAGTTTTTGAAGTCGGTTTTTTTAAACGAAGTTTTTTTTTTATTTTTCGCTTATTAGTCTTTCTCAAGTCTCTCATCATCATTTCATGTAAAATTTCAGATCCTGATATGGTGGCCATGGGACCACATGGGGAGCATACCCTTTTGAATACAAGAAGAATTTTCAAAATCGGTCCACAATTGACGGAGTAATCGATGTACATACAAAAAAAAAAAACCGATGAAATTGAGAACCTCCTCCTTTTGGAAGTCGGTTAAAAATTATCCGAAACCTGATATATAATACATATATTCTTGATAAACTATTCTCTGCACGATTTTGCGCAATATGCAATTTGGATCCAAAAAAGTTTTCGATATTTCTCGATGTATCTGCATACGTGGGCTGTTCCAAAAATAGTTTGTGAAATTAAAAATAGTTAAAATATAAAAAAAGTTTATGTGGTGACTTCCACATACAGCGCAACAGAAATATACTACAGCGCCATCTACCGAAGTTACACTGAACTACGGAGTAACGAAGGAAACTAAGAAACTACCAATCCTGAATCGCGTAGTGAAAGTTCTCGCGCTGATTATCATAAATACAAGATCCCAACATCAACCGTTGGGCAGTTCGCTCGCCAGGCATGATCACCTTTCCTGGTCGGAGGATCCTACCTTTGTGTTGGAGGGACATCACACCCTGTCCTCTACAGTAGTAAGCTTTCAAAATATCCCTGTCCAATCCCAATGCAAAACAGCTTTAAAACATTTAAAAAACGTGTCTTGCGGGTTGTCGAGAAATAACCGCCGAAATTCTTCGACGGCCTCTTCTGCAGTACAAAATTTTCGCCCACGAAGCATTTTTTTACCGTAAGAAATAAAAATCATCGCATGGACCTAAACCGGGGCTGTACGGAGGATGTGGTAACATTTGTACCGCAGAAGTTGTCAAATAATCCATAGTTCTTACAGCTGTGTGAACGGGCGCGTGATCATGGTGAAAAAGAATGCCACGGACGCCGCTCCTTGAGCACTCGCTATCCAACTTCCCGAAAGCTTGAGGCAGACAAACTTTGCTATACCATTCACTTGTTACTGTTCTACGGTCTTCTAGCGTCTAATGCGTCGCAAAAAACCGCTATCATTTTTTATTAACGTTCCGACTGCGAACAACTTTAGTGGGTAAATCGTACTCTTCAAACACCCATTGCGTGGATTGCTGCTTCGTGAGAGGATTGTAGCTATATGTCCATGATTCTTCAGTTGTTAGAATGTAGGATACGTTCTGCGAAGTTTTTCCTTCGAACTTTTCTAACATTTTGCACCAATCGACACGACGACGGCATTTTTGCTCATCGGAGAGAAAATGAGGTATTCATCGCGAAGCAAGCTTCCTAACTTTAAGGTGTTCATGCAGGATGGTGGAAACTGCCTGTGATCAAATATTTAGTTCAGCCTGTATCTCTCGATGTTTAATATGTCTACTTTCTCGCAATAGCCACTCTACCCTGATGACGTTTTTATGAGTTACTGCAGTTGGTGGTCGCCCGGGTCTAGGGTCATCGTTTAAGTTCTCTCGACTACGTTTAAATTAACTAAACCAATAAGCAGTTATTGCTAACGCAGGAGCAGACTTCACAAGAGCAGCTTGTAAATTTTCTTAAAATTCCTTGAAGTTAAACCCTGGTTCATGATCATAGAAAATCATAGCACGAAAAGCTTCCCGCGCCACGTCCATTGTTACAAACAAAAGAAGAGTAACAGATAATCTTTAAACATATATATTTTTTTAAAACACACATAGATGGCCAGTGATTAACCGACTTCCAAAAAGGAGGAGGTTCTTTGTTCCACTGTATGTATTTTTTTTTTCTTTTTTTTTTTATGTATTTTCAGCGATGGAGTAATCGCTGAAAATACAGTCAGTTGTGGACCGATTTTTTTGTATTTGAAAGGGTATGCTTCCGAGGTGGTCCCATTACCAGCATATCAGGATCTGGTGATGGGATCCCGGAGAAATCGAGGGAAACCCTCACTTTTTATAGGCACATACTATGTTTTTCGTATAGTTTCTGAAGTTACACTGGTATTTGCGTCTGGTAGTCATCATTTTATGATGATGAGCTGATGATGTAAGATACAACTCCTTAACGGTTAGGAGTTGGAGGATAAATCTTTAAATATCATATGTATATGTGTTACCTTTACTCGTATTCTTTCAAATTATTTAGGTAAGCTGATGATGGAAGGTGGAAGGTACAACTCCTCAACGGTTAGGAGTTAGAGGATAGTTCTTTCAATTTCATACGTATCTAAAGACCTTCAGTCGTATACTTTCAAGTTATTTAGGTGAGCTGATGATAGAAGGTTAAACTCTTCAACAGTTAGGGATTAGAGGATGATTTTTATATTACATGTACGTATAGATCTTAATTTGTATTCTTGATGATGAAGTTTGATGAAATAGTTCAACTTACTACTTACCTACGATTTTTTGCACTAAAAACTGAAAAATAAAAACTTTTTATAAAAAAAAAACCGACTTCCAAAAAACATCCAACGAAAACTCTCTGCCAAAAAAACACTTAAAAGCGTAAAATAAACTGGTTCTTCATAAATTGCCTATACCTAATTCTTTATTCATTTAAATAGTAGTATTATAATGTGTGCTAGGTACCTAAAATCTGTTTGAAGTCGGTGCTAAGCCAAAAAGAATACAAACGAACAATTACAAAAGTCTAAGCGATAGTCACTTGGCACCGACTTCAAACAGATTCTAGGTACCTAGCACACATTATAATACTACTATTTAAATGAATAAAGAATTAGGTATAGGCAATTTATGAAGAACCAGTTTATTTTACGCTTTTAAGTGTTTTTTTGGCAGAGAGTTTTCGTTGGATGTTTTTTGGAAGTCGGTTTTTTTTTTTTTTTCATAAAGGTTTGTGTTGAAATTAGCCTACAATCCAAAATAGTTTCACGAAAGAAGACATTGTATTTATTCAGTGACTATCAATTTTCGGAACAACCTAGGTACTTTTTGCGACATTTGCTAAAATTTTGTATTGTTAGGTGGTTGGTATGAGCCCAGTTCATCGAACGAAAAAGTACCTACACTGCGCGGGAGGGGGAGAAGGAGAATGAGGTGCGCGAGTGCGTGCGGCGCGGTCACACACCGCGTTCTCGTGTCGGTCCAAAAGTGGGATATAATACACACACGTCAATTCAAATTGAGCGATTGACAAATGTTATAAAAAATGAAAAAATGACTAAACCGTCGGGACGCGGGACGATATCATCGAAATCGGGATGGGTGGCAACCCTGGTTTTAACGGTACAAGTTGAACTGTCAGGTACTTCTTACGGTGTATGGCTAGCTTTAAGCAGACTCCGTGTAATTTATTTCATTATTTTTTAACTTTTAGATGACTTTGGATGTTTTTACCTTAAGTTACAACACTTTAATAAAATTAATTACTTGATACCCTATTTTTGAGGTTAAAAAACTTTGTCTGCAACTGAGTCCCGACAATTTTACCTGTATCGAACGGCCTCAAGCAATTTCCAAGAATTTTGACGTTTATGGCTGAGGCCGCACTACGGTTTTTCCCGCTAGCGGTTAAACCACCAAACCGGCCGAAGCGCACACACTACGGTTAAAAACCGCGAACAGTGTTGCCAACACATAAACTAGCTCTCCACTAGATTCAACTTTTAAAACCACTAACAAATATACAATACAATGGTCTAGAATTTTATAATCAAAGTAGCATTTGCCTTCCGACCGTTGAACCTTCAAGAAAAGAGCGTACTCCTTTTTAAAAGGCTGGCAACGCACTTGTGATGCCTCTGGTGTTGCGAGTGTCCATGGGCGGCGGTAATCGCTTACCATCAGGCGATACATCTGCTCGTTTGTCCCCTATTCCATAAAAAAAACACAGCGTACCTACTCTCATTATAGCAGATAAAAGATTAACCTCATTCTATTTCTCTGCTTGTTTTTTAATATATTCATACTGCTAGCACGAGCGTAGCCCCGAGATAACCCCTATCTAGTGACGTCACTAGTACTCAAGATTTGACTTGTAATTAGTTATAATGTGGACCTATAGATGTATTGCGAGACAGTTAACGTTTTAAAATTCATGCTTAATATCCACCCGTGCGAAGCCGGGGCGGATCGCTAGTGCTTAATATACTCATAAACTATTGAAACTGATTGTTGCTGTAAAACTTCCCTTTTTTGCATAAAAATGTTTGTTTGATATTTAAATATTGCTGAAAAAAAAAGATAGCCCTATTGCCTACATGTAGCCAGCGCATAAAATATTTTAGCCGTTTGGCAAGGAAGATCGCCCCATCGGCGCTTAATAGCCCCACCTGGCAACCTCGTTTACACACACGCGCACGGGTAACAACGCACACAGTCTTAAAATTTTATATTTAGAACACGTTCAGCGTTTATACTTACGTAAATAACACCAAAATATTCAATAATACACAATTTTGCACTGTATATTTGTTTTCAAAGACACTTAAATTAAATGGTTGTCATATTTAATTGCACACCGGTGGCAGGGAATGAGACAAAAACTGGAGATAACAAAAGTGTGATTCAAGAAAATACATGTAAAAACAACCCCCCACCTACACGCGGTGGGTGTGTTGACAGTTGTGGGGTTACCATAAGTCGAATTTCATATTGCCGAAACGATTTAACAGTTTAATAAAAGTGAGGGAAATTTTATTTGTGTAGTTCATCAGTAGTTGGGTAATCTAATTTAAAACAATTGTATTAAATATTGAAAGAGGGGCTGATGTAGTAGCAGTGGACTATTATAAGCAGTTCATAATGTACACTACATTTATAACAACTATAGTTACATATCACTCAGCAATTTTTAGACATAAGCCAATTAAATAGCAACGTAGTTATGTTATCTACATTAAATTTATGTGTAATCAGTAAAAGTATAGATAAAAGTAAAAAGAAAGATGGTAAGAACCACACCGCTTGTTGACTTTCATATTGTTTGTTTATGTCTGAAAAAAGTAGTTCAGGATATAAATTTATCAAATTGCTGAATTGAAGTATATCGACCTAACACGAGCTTTTCAATTTTAAATGGAATTCGATTGGAAGGAATACCCTTGGCTAAGAATATTGAATTAGAATTTCAAGTTCAATATCATAATCTGAAACTAAGTACCAAGACGCTATGAAAATGAACCAATAAAATACTATACTTAATAATTGTTCGTTCAGAAAAAAGCTACTGACAAAATAAAAATTCAAAACTTTAAATGTTGTATAATTTCCGCCATTGTCCTACGCGACATAAGTTTCATCCCCATCATCTAGATGGTTGGCAGTCCACAACTGTGCGCTTTTCCAGGTTCTTTCTGCCTCGCACAACATAACTGTGGAATGAACTGTCACCTGCGGTATTCCCGGCCCAATACGACCTTCAAACCTTCAATAAAAGAGCGTACTCCTTCTTAAAAGGCCGGCAACGCACTTGTGATGCCTCTGGTGTTGCGGTCTCCATGGGCGGCGGTAATCACTTACCATCAGGCGATACGACTGCTCGTTTGCCTCCTATTTCACAAAAAAAAAAACTACTTTTTAAATTTATTGTTGTAATATATATTATTTAGTCACACACATAAACTAATCTATACTAATATTATAAAGCTGAAGAGTTTGTTTGTTTGTTTGTTTGAACGCGCTAATCTCAGGAACCGCTGGTCTGATTTGAAAAATTCTTTCAGTGTTTATTTATCGAGGAAGGCTATATATTATCACGCTAAGAGTAATAGAAGCGGAGCACCAATGAAAAATGATTCAAAAACGGAGGAAAATTATCACGCTACGGGTAATAGGTGTCACGACTGTCACCAACCAACCAACCACGCAAACGTGGTTGCGTGGGTCAGCTTATTAAGTTATAATAGCTATGCCTTTCATCTTGTAGCTTTTTATAGTATCACTTTTTATTGGTAATTGACTAAACTGGCAACATTCTGTAGAATTTCTCAGAAAAACATCTAGTTGTGTCAAGTTGACTCTAAATAAATTAAACATTTCGTTACACGTCACATCGGTGACATTTTTAAAAACTAGTAAAGTGTTGGTAGGAGATAAAAGAAAAAATGCACTGGGTATTTATTTGACTAATAACAATTAGAAAGTCAACTGATCATAACAACTAATTAAATGAATAGAGTCTAGTAGGCAATGAAGAGTACCGTAGTGCGGATGATTTAAAAATATGATGTTTGACACAAATCTGTGATTCATAGATAAATACACACATCAAAAGTGTCTAGGGATCAACATATGTGTCTAGGGATCATTATATATTTTTGCAATAACTTTTCTCCTGATTGATATTAATTAAAATTTTCTTTAAGGATTCATCAAATAAAGTGTTTTCGTTTGTCACAGTAACGATAAACCAAGTCACCTTTGCATTAATAAAGAAATTTGCCATTTTCCTAATAAAGGGATTTTGACATTTGAACCACTAACATTAAAGTTCGAAAAAAAGACTGAAATAACAGTTTTCTTTAAAATTTTATTAGGTAACTTAAACAATTAATAATCCGTGTTTCTACCGCGAACACTAACAACACAAGAACATCGGTTTGGCATACTCAAAATGAGTTCATCCAAACACGCTGTGGAATGGCCGCCCATGTTCGTTGCAACAACAAAAAAAGGTCTTCTTGCGACTGGATACCCTCCATATTCGGCAGAGCTCTTCTCTGTAGCATATCCCATGCATGCTCAATCGGGTTCAAGTCTGGCGACTGAGCAGGCCAGGGCCAAAGCCACATCTCAATCTCAAGAAATCCGCATAAAAATGCTTGATCCCTAGACACTTTTGATGTGTGTACGTTGTAACATGTCCCAGGCATGCTCGATGGGATTTAAGTCGGGCGACTGCGCAGGCCAATCCAAAACTTGAATGTTATGATCTTGATGAGCTGTCGATGCCAGTCGCGCCGTATGAGAAGGAGCATTATCGTGCATGAATAGAAACTCCAGGCCCATTTGGATTCTGTGTGGGATAATCACAGTCTCTACTACCTCTTCGAGATATTTTCGTGCAGTCATGCTGCTTTGAATCCAAACGAGCTGGGTTCGCCCACCAAGACGAATTCCTGCCCTCACCATGATTGTCCCGCCTCGGTAAGAGTGGACCTGATGAGGGTGCCGCAGACGGCTAACTTTGCCTGGAGTTCTCCAAACACGAGTTCTTCTTGAATCCGGATGAAATCCAAACCGGGTCTCATCAGTGAACAGCACCGATGACCATTGTTGATCGATCCAAGACAAATGCTCCCGAGCCCACGAAAGCCGCCGACGCGATTGCCACGTCGCAGAGCTGGAGCACGTAGCGGTCCGCACCGTCAGTCGGCGCCAAGTGACTATCACTTAGATTTGTAATTGTTCGTTTGTATTCTTTTTGGCTTAGCACCGACTTCAAACTTGACTGCACGTTTGACATAGTGGTTTAATGGTCACCACGCCGTTTCCTACTTCGCCAAGTGTCGTGGGTTCAAATCCCACGTAGGACAACACGTGTTGTGTGATCCACAAATTGTTGTTCTGAGTCTGGGTGTTCTTTGTGTCAGTTTCATGTATGTTTGTAAAGTCCCCCGCGACACAGGATTTATTCCTAGTGCGGGAGTTGTCTTTTAAAAAAAAAAAAAAAAAAATAACAGATTTTAGGTACCTAGCACACATTATAATACTAATATTTAAATGAATAAAGAATTAGGTATAGGCAATTTATGAAGAACCAGTTTATTTTACGCTTTTAAGAGTTTTTTGGCAGAGAGTTTTCGTTGGATGTTTTTTGGAAGTAGGTTTTTTTTAATAAAAAGGTTTTATTTTTCAGTTTTTAGTGCAAACAATCGTAGGTAAGTAGCAAGTTAAACTATTTCATCAAATTTCATCATCAAGAATACAAATTAAGGTCTATACGTACGTGTAATATTAAAATCATTCTCTAATCCCTAACTGTTGAAGAGTTTAACCTTCTATCATCAGCGCACTTAAATACCTTGAAAGTATACGAATAAAGGTCTTTAGACAGGTATGAAATTGAAAGAATTATCCTCCAACTCCTAACCATTGAGGAGTTGTACCTTCCACCTTCCATCATCAGCTTACCTAAATCATTTTAAGGATTCTACTAAAGGTAACATATTTACATATGATATTTAAAGATTTATCCTCCAACTCCTAACCGATAAGGAGTTGTACCTTACATCATCAGCACATCGTCATAAACTGATGACTACCAGACGCAAATACCGGTGTAACTTCAGAAAATATACGAAAAACATAGTATGTGCCTATAAAAAATGAGGGTTTCCCTCGATTTCCCTGGGATCCCATAATCAGATCCTGATATGGTGGCAACGGGAACACCTCGGGAGCATACCCTTTCGAATACAGAAAACAAATTCAAAATCGGTCCACAATTGACGAAGTAATCGGTGAACATACATAAAAAAAAACATACAGTGGAACATAGAACCTCCTCCTTTTTGGAAGGTATCCTATGCAGTGCCGTCTTTACCATAAGGGCACACGGGCCAGTGCGCAGGGCCTCCATCCTCAGGGGGGCCCCGAGGAACCGTCAATTTCTCTCGCACATTACATTTTTTTTTACAAAAAAACAGTTTAGTATGTATTATTCGAAATAATTACTAAGCTTTCAGTTCATATACTTTTTTCGGTTGAAAAATGAAAGCGTAAAAAGTTGTGTCTCTTTCACCTTCTTTACGATCGTTAAATCCTAAATTAAATATTTTCTCTGCCTTTGTATTTGCTGAATTATAGTAGGAGAAAAATCTTTAAATGGTTAAATATTCAATGTTGACATTATGTGCTTGATGTTTATACAATTACTAGTTGTTGCCCGCGGCTCACCCCGCGCATTTGTCAGTTATCGCGGTAAATAGTAGCCTATGTGTTATTCTGATGTATAAGCTATATTACTGTAAAGTTTCATCCAAATCGGTTCAGTACTTTTTGCGTGAAAGAGTAACAAACATCCATCCATACTTACAAACTTTCGCGTTTATAATATTAGTATAGATTCTCCATCGGTAACAAGGCGCTTATTTAGAAGGTATCCTACATAATTTACTAAGTACATCATCTGGCGATCACTAATAATAAAAACTTTGATTCCAAAGTCAAGCTGCTGTTTCCTATAATATAAATCGTTTAAGAAAATAACTAAACTTAAGTGTTAACTAGAGGGTGAGGCACATTTCTTGCAGAAACTATGATCGATGGGGCTACTAATTTTTTACGAGACGAACGCGTACAGATAATTGCAAAGTTGTAGGCCCCCTCCCAAAGGTGGTCGGACTACCTGGTAAAGGTTCCAGGAAGCAGTCAGAAGCAGATATAGCAAGGAAATAGCAGCAGGCAGCGATTATAAATATTTGTCAGAAGCGCTCGAGTCGAGATACGGGGATCGCCATTTGGAACACGTTTTCCGCGCCCTACTACGCGATAGAGTTTAAGGTCTGGGAGAAGGCCTACAGCAATGGGCATTGCAAATTGAGAACCTTGTACGGAAAGCGTACCTTTCGGCCGGCCTTCTGCAGCTAAGTTGCCGGTTAAGGATTTTGCAGATGAAGACGATATAAGACTACCTGGAAAACATTGCGAAAATAAATTTGTTGATCCAAAACGCACGTTCCAAGGCAGCGATCTGGGAAAACATGACAGCAAAATGAAAGGTGACGTCATCATACAATGCAAAGATATGTCTCGTAGAGAAAGAGTACTCCAAGTCCAAACTCGAATTCAATTGGCTTGACGGTGAAGCTCATCAACATTACTCCTTTTGGGACCTTGGTGAACTCGTTTGGGGTTTCGTCTTCAAGGGTCCCGTGAAGATTAAACAATGAAGATAGCACGTATGACGTTGACCTTATGCAACTTATCACAAGGATAACCTTGTGCTTTCTATGTGATAAGCTTAACCTGCTCGGAGTCATATATCGTCTGCAATCAGTACTACTAAAGCTTATTGGGCACAATGGGATAGCTTGGTTCTACAAAACGGGATCCTTTACCGGAGATGGAAGAAGATCAACGGGAGAGAGTTCTACCTGCAAATCCGTGAAGTTCACGATTCAGGAGGCCATTCTAGTGTCAAGAAGACACTGTTAACAGTACGTGAGACATTCTACTGGCTTCATTCTTGGCAAGATGTACCAGATTGGTGCAGTAAATTGTACTGTCGTAAAAGGTCCACAGATGCGAAGTCAAGGAAACCAGCAACTGTAAAACGTCGGCACATCATGGAAAAAAATCACGGTTGACGTCGCGAGCGATAACAAGAAAACCCGAAACGACCAGCGCTCAAACGATTTTGATGAAGGTGCACTGGTTTGGCTCCTTAACCCAACCCGTGGGAAAGGGAAATCCCTTAAACTACAGACCAAGTGGGAGGGTTCATACAAGGTCGGCGACTACCAAGAGGGGTTTAAAGTAGTGCATTAGACCGCCTGGCTAAATATTGTGGCAGCCATAGCGGTTCTCGGGACGAGCATCTCTAAGAAGGAGTAAGTGTTACGAAAAAAGAACATTCCACAAAAAGAATCGTGAATCGGTTTAGCCTTGAAAGTTCTAGTCGGTTTCTTGAGGCACAAAACAATGAACAAAACGTAAATGTAGGTAAATAGAATCGAATAGGTATAGACTGTTCGTCGCGAGATTGGCAGTCCCTTCGAGAGGCCTTTGAATTTTCTCGAATGACCTATAGCGGCATATATTATAGAAAGGCGTATCGCGGACCGCAGTGCAGTTCAGTTTGGGCTATAGTACGACAAATATGTAAGTGATATAAGTGATTAACACAACGAGCTCGGCGAACATTAAGGATTATTGTTCTAAATTATTCTGTGTTTTAAGAGTGTTTATAATAAAGTCTCTTTTACACGGCAGAAGGCTTATTTCTTATATTCGTTGAACCCTAACACGTAATGTATAATAGAGGATTTTATTTAGCAGAAAACCTGAAAAAAAAAAACATTATCGTTATTGTAACCAAAAAACTAGCTACCTATTAATATCATTCATGACTTAATAAATTATATACTTGATTACTCATAAATGATCATAGTAGAATGTTATTGTAATTCGCTTTCTTTACTTTTCAAAAGGGCCCCAAATTTTTGTGTGCCCAGGGGCCCCAGCTGAGCTTAAGACGGCTCTGATCCTATGTCCTACCTCGTAGTATGAACTCAAATCATGCCAAGTTTCATTTGAATCCGTTCAGTTTCGGCGTGATGCGCGGCCAAGATACAGACAGACCGACAAAAATGAAAAAAAAAACAGTTTTGGCTTCAGTATCGATTATAAAAAGCCCAAAATTTTTTTTCAAAATATCTTTAATGTACAGAATTGGACCTGTTACATTTTTATTATATGTACCTATAGATTGCTAATGCGCTGGAACTTTGTCACATCAAAGACCACGTGAAGTTACAAAACTAAAAAGTACAACTTGCAGTAGCTAAAAATAGACTATTTCAGGGAAATGGGTATTTGCGTCTGGTAGTCATCATTTTATGATGATGAGCTGATGATGTAAGGTACAACTCCTTAACGGTTAGCAGTCGGAGGATAAATCTTTAAATATCATATGTATATATGTTACCTTTAGTTGTATTCTTTCAAATTATTTAGGTAGGCTGATGATGGAAGGTGGAAAGTACAACTCCTCAACGGTTAGGAGTTGGAAGATAATTCTTTCAATTTCATACAAATCTAAAGACCTTTAGTCGTATACTTTAAAGTTATTTAGGGGAGTTGATGATAGGAGGTTAAACTCTTCAACAGTTAGGGATTGGAGGATGATTTTAATATTACACGTACGTATAGGCCTTAATTAGTATTCTTTCAGTTATTCATAAGGATCGTTTTATTGACTATACACCCATTAAGGAAGGAATTTTGAAATTTCTACCTCTAAGGGGGTGAAATAGGGGTTGAAAGTTTGTACGAAAGTCCGTCATTTTTTAAATTAGAAACATGAAACTTTATCTTTGGGCAACTGATTAAAAATGAGTAGAGTAGAAATGTCTTTAAGCGTTTCTGGATATTCTACCCCTAAGAGGATGAAATAGGGGTTGGAAGATTGTATAAAAGTTCGAAAACACTAAAGTTATTTATTTGTATCAACAGAAATTTTATGAAATACACACATCAAAAGTGTCTAGGGATCAACATATGTGTCTAGGGATCAACATATATTTTTGCAATAACTTTTCTCCTGATTGATATTAATTAAAATTTTCTTTAAGGATTCATCAAATAAAATGTTTTCGTTTGTCACAGTAACGATAAACCAAGTCACCTTTGCATTAATAAAGAAATTTGCCATTTTCCTAATAAAGGGATTTTTGACATTTGAACCACTAACATTAAAGTTCGAAAAAAAGACTGAAATAACAGTTTTCTTTAAAATTTTATTAGGCAACTTAAACAATTAATAATCCGTGTTTCTACCGCGAACACTAACAACACAAGAATCGGTTTGGCATACTCAAAATGAGTTCATCCAAATCACGCTGTGGAATGGCCGCCCATGTTCGTTGCAACAACAAAAAAAGGTCTTCTTGCGACTGGATACCCTCCATATTCGGCAGAGCTCTTCTCTGTAGCATATCCCATGCATGCTCAATCGGGTTCAAGTCTGGCGACTGAGCAGGCCAGGGCCAAAGCCACATCTCAATCTCAAGAAATCCGCATAAAAATGCTTGATCCCTAGACACTTTTGATGTGTGTAGTTCAACTTACTACTTACCTACAATTGTTGCTCTAAAAACTGAAAAATAAAAACTTTTTATAAAAAAAAAGCGACTTCCAAAAAAAGATCTAACGAAAACTCTCTGTCAAAAAATACTAAAAAGCGAAAAACAAACTGGCTCTTCATTTATTGCTATGTGCCAATTCTTGTCTATACCTAATTCTTTATTCATTAACCGACTTCCAAAAAGGAGGAGGTTTTATGTTCCACTGTATGTATTTTTTTTTATTTTTTTTTATGTATGTTCACCGATTACTCCGTCAGTTGTGGACCGAGTTTGAAATTTTTTTTTGAATTCGAAAGGGTATGCTTCCGAGATGGTCCCATTGCCAGCATATCAGGATCTGATGATGGGATCCCAGGGAAATCGAGGGAAACCCTCATTTTTTTTATAGGCACATACTATGTTTTTCGTATATTTTTTGAAGGTACACTGGTATTTGCGTCTGGTAGTCATCATTTTATGATGATGAGCTGATGATGTAAGGTACAACTCCTTAACGGTTAGGAGTTGGAGGATAAATCTTTAAATATCATATGTATATATGTTACCTTTAGTCGTATTCTTTCAAATTATTTAGGTAAGCTGATGATGGAAGATGGAAGGTACAACTCCTCAACGGTTAGGAGTTGGAGGATAATTCTTTCAATTTCATACGTATCTAAAGACCTTCAGTCGTATACTTTCAAGTTATTTAGGTGAGCTGATGATAGAAGGTTAAACTCTTCAACAGTTAGGGATTAGAGGATGATTTTAATATTACACGTACGTATAGACCTTAATTTGTATTCTTGATGATGAAATTTCATGAAATAGTTCAACTTGCTACTGACCTACGATTGATTGCACTAAAAACTGAAAAATAAAAACTTTTTATAAAAAAAAAACCGACTTCCAAAAAAACATCCAACGAAAACTCTCTGCCAAAAAAACACTTAAAAGCGTAAAATAAACTGGTTCTTCATAAATTGCGTATACCTAATTCTTTATTCATTTAAATAGTAGTATTATAATGTGTGGTTAAAAAAGTGGCTGGCCCAGAGTGGATGAGAATGGCAAGAGAAAGAGATATATGGAAAACTCTAGAGGAGGCCTATGTCGAAGGACAAGCTGTGAATATAACCGATCGTCTATGATATTAAAGTTATTATACTTAGTTTGTAAATTTAAAACAGCAATAAAGGCTTATTTTATTTTTATTTTATTTTTATTATAATGTGTGCTAGGTACCTAAAATCTGTTTGAAGTCGGTGCTAAGCCAAAAAGAATACAAACGAACAATTACAAAAGTCTAAGCGATAGTCACTTGGCACCGACTTCAAACAGATTCTAGGTACCTAGCACACATTATAATACTACTATTTAAATGAATAAAGAATTAGGTATACGCAATTTATGAAGAACCAGTTTATTTTACGCTTTTAAGTGTTTTTTTGGAAGTCGGTTTTTTAAAGAGTAGTATTATAATGTGTGCTAGGTGTAGGGTATTTGTAACTATTTTTTAAGTACTGTGTACTGCACATAATAAATCAGTCAGTTACCTGCCTCGGTGTTTGATTTACGTTTCATTGACGACGAGGTATATTTAAAAAAAAAAAAGATCGAATCGTAGTGTGCAAAGTGCTATTAAAATGCCTATCGGTAAACTAGGACCTTTCGATAGTAACTCGAAACAGTGGCGTGAATACATTCGGCGCGTTAAACAATATATTTTACTCAACGAAATAAAGGATGAATTACGTGTGCCGTTACTTATTACGGTAGTGGGTGAACAAACTTATTCGTTGATGTGTGATTTATGTGCGCCTAAAAACCCGGAAGAAAAATCTTTTGATGAATATTGATAAAGGCAGTATTGGAGCATCTTGAGCCACAAAGATCGGAGATCGCGGAACGCCACGTATATCGTTTACGTAGGCAGCGGGACGGTGAATCCATGACGGAATACCTTCAAGATCTTAAACATCTGGCGACTACTTGTAATTTTGGAACTACGCTGGAAGAGAACCTTCGGGATCACTTCGTGTCAGGTCTATCTAACAGCGCGATGAGATCTCGTATTTTTGCTGAGAAAAGCATAACATACAGGGAGGCAGTGGAACTGGCTCTGGCGTTGGAGGCCGCAGAACGGCACGCGGAGGTGAGCGCGGCGACGACCGCAGTCTCGGCCTCAGGTGCAAGCGCGGCTGAAGGCCTGCACAGCAACCGCGCGGGATCCGCGGGCACAAGTGATGGCGGCCGAACGAGCCGATACCGCGGCTCGAGAGCAGCGGGCACAGGGGCAAAAGGGCCTAAGTTTGCAGCTCCGTCGACGTCCACACAATGCTGGCGGTGTGGTAAGGCACACCGGCCGGATAGGTGCCGTTACATTAATTATAACTGTGATGAGTGTAACAAGCGAGGTCATTTGAAAGTGATGTGTCGTGACGTGCAAGCTAATCGTTCGGATAGGCAAATTTATGTAAGTGGATATTCTGAGGACGAAGGTCTGTTTAACATCGAACTGGCGGCGTCTAAAGGTAACAAGCCTTTCTTTATTAAAGTGAATATAGATGATTATGTGATGGAGTGCGAAGTTGACACCGGTAGCCGCATCTCGGCGATTAGTGAAGTCTTTTATAAGAAAATGTTTTCACACAAAACTATTCATTTTGATAATTTATTGTTAAGATGTTATTCGGGCACGCCGATAGAATCGTTAGGTTACATAACGGTTACTGTTAGGTTAGGTAACGTCGTCGCTAAAGATTTGATATTTTACGTGATTAGAATGGGGCACGCCCACTTATGGGCAGGGATTGGCTAAGGGCCCTTAATATCAAACAAATAAGTATTAATGATATTAGTACCGATCCATGTATAAATCGTTTAGCTAATGAATTTCCGGAGGTGTTTACGGATAATTTGGGTAAATGTAGGAAATTGCTCCAATTACAACTGACCGATAATGAACCTGTGTATGTCCGGGCGCGCACAGTACCGCTGGCGCTCCGCGCACGTGTACAACGAGAGCTCGAGCGTCTAGAGACCGAGGGCACTATTTACCGCGTTGAACATTCTGAATACGGCACCCCGATCGTGCCGGTGATTAAGACAAACGGCGACATACGTATATGTGGCGATTATAAAGTGACTATCAACCGAAAATTAAAACGTGACTTTTACCCTCTTCCCCGTATTGAGGAGTTATTTGCAACTTTGAGTGGGGGAAAGGAGTTTTCAACAATTGATTTGACTCATGCTTATCTACAGACCGTTTTAGATGAGGATTCGCAAAAGTGTACAGCTATAACTACACATATCGGAACATTCGTATATCGTCGTACGCCGTTTGGTTTGTCTTGCATTCCAGAAAAAATTCAAAAATTGATCGAGGAAACGTTGCGGGGAGTGCCGGGAGCGGTAGTATTCCTTGATCATATCTGTATCACGGGATCCTCGAGATCTGAACATTTAAATAATCTAAAGCAGGTTTTGATTAGATTAAAAGATATGGGAATAACAGTCAAACTAAATAAATGTAAATTTTTACAGACGAGTGTCAAATATCTGGGGTTTATAATTGACCAAAAGGGGTTACACCCTGATCCAAACAATTTGGATGCCATTAATTATGCACTAACCCCTACGGACGTAACGCAGTTAAAAAGTTTTTTTGGTTTATTGAATTATTACGGCAAGTTCATTCCTCGATTAAGTACACTATTACACCCGTTACACGAGCTTTTAAAAAAGGGAGTCGGTTGGAAATGGAGTAGTGAGTGTAATCAGGCTTTTTAGAAGCAAAACGAGCATTGTCTGGCGAGAAGGTGCTCGCGCATTACGAGGAGGGGCGGCCCTTAGTGTTATCGGTGGATAGCAGCGCGTATGGGCTCGGCGCAGTACTGGCGCATCGGTTCCCAGACGGCATTCAATCAGGCCGAGCGTAATTATAGTCAAATTGATAAGGAGGCTTTAGCAATATTTTACGGCGTCATTAGGCATCACGAATATCTCTATGGTAGGACATTCGAACTAAGGACGGACCACAAACCATTAAGTTATATTTTTGGTCCTAAGGTAGGCATACCACAAACAGCTGCTAGCCGCTTGCAGCGCTGGGCAGTGCGATTAGCCGCATATGACTTTACAATTAAATTTGTTACATCAAAACAAAATGGCCCGGCAGACGCGCTGTCTCTTTTACCGTTATCACAGGTGCCGCGCCGTCCTAGTGATGCTGTCAGTTATATTAATTTAGTTCAGGAATGCTTACCTGTTAATTTTATGGAAGTAGGTAAAGAAACCAATAAAAATGTATTATTGTCTCGAATTGTGGGATATGTAAAATTTGGATGGCCATCTGTACCCAGCTGTGAAGCCGAGAAACCGTATTTTGTGCGTAAAAATGATTTGGCAGTTGATTTTAGTTGCTTAATTTATAAATATCGTATCGTTATACCTGTAAGTCTACAAGATAAAGTGTTACAGGAACTTCATCAAGGTCACTTGGGTGTAAATAAGATGAAAACATTAGCACGCAATTATGTTTACTGGCCCAACTTAGACATTGATTTAGAAAATATGTGTCGTTCATGCGAGCCGTGCCGCACGGTGCGGGACGCACAACTTATTGTCTAATATGTATTGTGATCTACCAGATGTTCTACGATAGTTAGATAGTGAGTCAATTAAGCAAAGCTAAACAAAACATTGTTTAGCTTTGCTTAATTGACTATTATTTTTAGCGGAGAAATGTGTAGGGTATTTGTAACTATTTTAAGTACTGTGTACCGCACATAATAAATCAGTCAGTTACCTGCCTCGGTGTTTGATTTACGTTTCACTAGGTACCTAAAATCTGTTTGAAGTCGGTGCCAAGCGACTATCGCTTAGATTTTTGTAATTGTTCGTTCGTATTCTTTTTGGCTTGGCACCGACTTCAAACAGATTTTAGGTATAGGTATAGACAAGAATTGGCACATAGCAATAAATTTGATTGCTTGATTGATTGATTTGCTTATTTTGATTTTATTGAAGGTTTGATACGAATTTTTACTTAACTTTTAACTTTTGGTGCCAAGCCAAATGTAATAGTAGGTACCACACTCGCTATATTTCGAGACGAACGTCAACGACGTCACCGACGCTTCGGTTGTTTTGTTCTACGCGAAGAGCAGCTATCCCGCTCAAGGTCACGCCATATCAGGAGATATGGTGGCTATGGGACCACATGAGGAGCATACCCTTTCGAATACAAAAATAATTTTCAAAATCGGTCCACAAATTGACGGAGGAGTAATCCGTGTACATACATAGGTACATTAAGAAAAAAAAAACGATGAAATTGAGAACCTCCTCCTTTTGGAAGTCGTTTAAAAAGGACGGTAAGCTATAGATTAGATAATTTTGCCAGTTCATTGAGAAAGAGCTCATGTACTTTATTTTTGAATGTATATCGGTTAGTGGACATCCTGATCTCGAGCGGGAGCGCATTCCAGAGTAGTACTGCTTGAACAAAGAACGAACAGTTCACGAAGTCGGAGTTATGAGACGGACATGAGAGAAGCAGATTATTAACTGAGCGAAGATTTCTATCGTGATTAGAGCACAGGTATCGGAAATACGGAGCAAGGTAGGTAGGTAAAGATGGCGAGTTGAGAAATGAAAATAGGAAGGTAAGTGCTCGCTGATTGCACTGTAGGCGAATAGGTAACCATTTTAACTGGGAACGCAAAGCTGACACATGGTCATAATTTCGAATATTGAAAATAACAAGCGCTCCACACGATCGGAACCGACCGACCGACCAAGGTGACCTCGGTCGGATTATTATAAAAATGGACAGTGTAGTAGCCGGTTGTCCGACCGAATGTTTGGTTGGTCCCAACGGCCTTGATCGGAAGCGCATCCCTTCCGACGGGCTGCGTCGGTGGTCGGTTCCAACCGTGTGGAACGCTGTTGTCCGACGCGAGCGCTTTAGTGTGCGCTTGTCATTCGTCGCGGGCGCACGTCACGTGTGTTGCAATCTATGCATGGAATCATAACTCTATTGATGCAATGGATTCACAAAACGAACACCGCGAACAAGAGATTCTGACCGAATTTATATAATTGTATATTAATTTACTTAAGAACTAGTTGAGTCAACCACCGACCGACAACGAAAATAAATCTATACTTATAATAAAAATGTAACAGGTCCAATTCTGTACATTAAAGATATTTTGATATTTTTTTTGGAGGGTCTCTATAATCGATAATGAAAAAAACTGTAATTTTTTTCGTTTTTGTCTGTCTGTCTGTCTGTATCTTGGCCGCGCATCACGACGAAACTACTGAATAGATTCAAATGAAACTTAGCACGATTTGACTTCATGATACGAGGTAGGACATAGGATACTTTTTATCCCGAATTTCAGCACGGTTTCCTGGAGAGAGAGGATGAAAGTCAAAATATGTAGTTAGTTGTAATTCAATAACGCATAGTCCGATTTTATTCATTATTTTTTTGCTAGAAAGAAAAAAAATTAAAGATAACGGGAAAAGTCTTTTTTTTTTCACCGCGACTGTACACTGCCTGTGGGAAGCTGAGACAGATATGTAAATATGGCGGTACGAGGTTCGCCGGGTCAGCTAGTGAATAATAAATAAATATTTCGGACATCTAACACACAACGCCATCTAGTCCCAAACTAAGCAAAGCTTGTGGTATGGGTACTAGGCAACTGATATAAATACTTATATACTTTATTTTTGTAAATACATACATATTATACATAGAAAACACCTAAACTCCAAAATAAATATTTGCAGATCATACAAACATTTGGTACGATCCGGGAATCGAACCCGAGAACTCAAGAACAGCAGTCGCGTAGCTACCACTGCGCCACCGAGGCAGTTGAATAGAAATTGGTTGGACACGACGGTTGGCTGTTGGTTCCTACCGTGTAGAAGGCGTTCCAATCCGACCAAGGTCACCTTGGTCGGTCGGTCGGTTCACCGGTCGGCCGATCGTGTGGAGCGCTTTTAAAAAGCGCTCCACACGATCGGAACCGACCGACCGACCAAGATGACCTTGGTCGGATTGTTATAAAAATGGACAGTGTAGAAGCCGGTTGTCCGACCGAATGTTTGGTTGGTCCCAACGGCCTTGATCGGAAGCGCATCCCTTCCGACGGGCTGCGTCGGTGGTCGGTTCCAACCGTGTGGAACGCTGTTGTCAGACGCGAGCGCTTTAGTGTGCGCTTGTCATTCGTCGCGGGCGCACGTCATCGTGTGTTGCAATCTATGCATGGAATCATAACTCTATCAATGCAATGGATTCACAAAACGAACACCGCGAACAAGAGATTCTGCTCGAATTTATATAATTGTATATTAATTTACTTAAGAACTAGTTGAGTCATCCACCGACCGACAACGAAAATAAATCTATACTTATAATAAAAATGTAACAGGTCCAATTCTGTACATTAAAGATATTTTGAAATTTTTTTTTTTGGAGGGTCTCTATAATCGATACTGAAGCCAAAACTGTATTTTTTTTCATTTTTGTCTGTCTGTCTGTCTGTATCTTGGCCGCGCATCACGCCGAAACTACTGAACGGATTCAAATGAAACTTGGCATGATTTGAGTTCATACTACGAGATAGGACATAGGATACTTTTTATCCCGAAATTCAGCACGGTTTCCTGGAGAGAGGGGATGAAAGTCAAAATATGTAGTTAGTTGTAATTCAATAACGCATAGTCCGATTTTATTCCTTCTTTTTTTGCTAGACAGCAAGTACTTTAAATATTGTTCCGTGATCTATTTATACATATATCACGTCTAATAAATCTTTAGACGTTGAGTTTGTCTGTTTCTTTGCTTAAAACAGCGACATCTTTTGGAATCAAGTAACTAACTTTACAATAGGTACGTAATATGATTTTCTTTTAAACGTATAATAAAAATGTGATGTAACAGATCAATTCTGTACATTAAAGAAATTTAGATGTTTTATCGGGAGGGCTCTCTAATCGTTACTGAAGCAATGAAATTTTCTTGAAAATTGTTTCTTAACTTAACTGCGACATCTATTGGAATTAAGTAACACTAATATATATATATAATAGTAACGATATATTAATCAAAGTGTATTTACGAATGTGTGTATTGTATTACGTATGGCTGTCAACAGATGTCACCACGTGTTGTTTTACGTAATGATAAATTCTTTATAATTTTTTTTCCAATAGATAGAGAGATTGTGATAAATTAAATACTTAATGCTACAATCTTCAGAGTATCTCCTTTCTAACAAAAAAAGAATTATTGCAATCAGACTACTCGTTAATGAATTACAATTAATTACACATTTTGACTTTCAACCCCCCTCACAAGCAAACCGTCCGGAATTTCGGAATAAAAAGTATCCTATGTCCGACCTCGTAGTATGAACTCAAATCATGCCAAGTTTCATTTGAATCCATTAGGTAGTTTCGGCGAGATGCGCGGCCAAGATACAGACAGACAGACAGACAGACAAAAATGAAAAAAAAATAGCTTTGGTTTCAGTATCGATAACAGAGTGCCCTCCAAAAAAAATTTTCAAAATATCTTCAATGTACAGAATTTGACCTGTTACATTTTTATTATAAGTATATAGAAGTATAGATGTATACATAATGTAAAAAAGACGCTCGTTCATGTTTCCACAAAGAGCTGTCATCGAGAAAATAAAGAAATGGAAATAGTACAGTTATGTGGACAATTGAGTGTTTTAAAACTGTTTTAAATTACACAATTTTTATTTTAAATATTCAACCTGCAATATATTTTAGATTTTTGTGTCCTCAATTGCGAATATCAGGTCTGAAAGGGTTAGGGATTTCCTTTCTAGGGTGCGTGCACCTGGTTCCCCGGCATCTAGTACCCGAGACGGCGTGCGGTTTTAATCGGTTCGAGTCCGACATGCACATGCCACCAGGAGTTGGAGGTGGTATCGGAGAGGATTTCGGCACAGAAAAAAAAAGGTCTGAATGGGTTAAATATTTCCGTGAAGGCATAAAGAAGGTTCTTATGGAGAGTAAAAAACGACCAACTTCCAAAAAGGAGGAGGTTTTATGTTCCACTGTATGTATTTTTTTGTTTTTTTTTTATGTATGTTCACCGATTACTCTGTCAATTGTGGACCGATTTTGAAAATTCTTTTTGTATTCGAAAGAAATATTTATGTATTCGAAAGGGTATGCTCCCGAGGTGGTCCCATTGCCACCATATCAGGATCTGATGATGGGATCCCAGGGAAATCGAGGGAAACCCTCATTTTTTTAGGCACATACTATGTCTTTCGTATATTTTCTGAAGTTACACTGGTATTTGCGTCTGGTAGTCATCATTTTATGATGATGAGCTGATGATGTAAGGTACAAATCCTTAACGGTTAGGAGTTGGAGGATAAATCTTTAAATACCATATATATGTATGTTAGCTTTAGTCGTATTCTTTCAAATTATTTAGGTAAGCTGATGATGGAAGGTGGAAGGTACAACTCCTCAACGGTTAGGAGTTGGTGGATAATTCTTTCAATTTCATACGTATTTAAAGACATTTAGTCGTATACTTTCAAGTTATTTAGGTAAGCTAATGATAGAAGGGTAAAACCTTCAACAGTTAGGGATTAGAGGATGATTTTAATATTATACACGTACGTATAGACCTTAATTTGTATTCTTTCAGTTATTCATATGGATCGCTTTATTGAGTAGTCACCCACTAAGGACGGAATTTTTGATTTTCTACCCCTAAGGGGGTGAAATAGGGGTTGAAAGTTTGTACGAAAGTCCGTCATCTTTTAAGTTAGAAACATGAAATTTTATCTTTGGGCTACTGATTAAAAATGAATAGATAAGTATTTAAGCGTTTCTGGATATTCTACCCTAAAGGGGTGAAATAGGGGTTGAAAGTTTGTGTGGATGTCCGTCATTTTTTAAGTTAGGAACATGAAACTTTATCTTTGGGCTACTGATTAAAAATGACTAGAAATGTATTTAAGCGTTTCTGTATATTCTACCCCTAAGAGAGTGAAATAGGGGTTGAAAGATTGTATAAAAGTTCGTATTTTTTAATTTAGAAACGTGATACTTTATTTTTGGGCTACTGATAAAAATGAGTATTAACGAATTACGTAGCGTTTCTGGCTATTCTATCCCTAAGGGGTGAAATGAGGGTTGACATATAATACGTCTTTTTAAACCACTAAAGTTATTTGCATCAGCAGAATTTTTATGAAATAGTTCAACTTACTACTTACCTAGATTGTTTAAATAAACTGGTTCTACATAAATTGCCTATACCTAATTCTTTATTCATTTAAATAGTAGTATTATAATGTGGGCTAGGTACCTAAAATCTGTTGCGCTGTTCCACACCGGTTTTCTATAAGGCCGTGCATGCCGAAGCGTGGATCTCCCACTCACTAGATTTGTATCAACCAGCCCAGAACCTGTCGCGATACACGGTGCCGTTCTTGAAATTGTTCAAATATATTATGTGTAGATACCTCTGATAGACTTTGCACTTAGGTAGAAACAACTTCGAGGTGAACAGGAGAATTCAGCTGGGTTTGGGAGTTTGGTAGTGTAGGACGTGCTCATGGCAGGTTCTGGATGCGAGAAGCCGAGGATCGATCCGTGTTGGAGTGGCAATGTCCAACAGTGGACTGCGATATCCCGATGATGATGTTTAATGGAGAAGAAATAAAACAACTTGAATCAACAATGATAGCATTTATTTATATTACTAAACAGGCAAACTAACTAACAAGCATTGAACAATAGGTTTGCCTACATATATTTGCCGAACAGCGAACTGAAGGACGCTTCTTTAGCCAAGTTGCGAGTGTTTCGCTTCAATTCGTTCTCTTGGGCTAATATTTTATTTGACGACTTAGGGCCGGTTTTTCAATAGTCAGATAAACAGTCAAATAGCATTTATTCCTCAGTTAGCGTAAGTTTGGGTCTTTCAATAGTCAGACATCAGTTATCAGACGAATAAAGCTGTAATCTGACTGATAACTTTATCTGTGCTTTCAAACCTCAGTTAGTGTTTTATTCTGTAGAATAGTGATTTGACGTTGTGTATTTCTCTTGTACCTATTTATGGTAAAGTTTAAGTACGTTGTCGTTATTGAATATTTGATAGATTATGGATGTTTTTGACTCGATTGACTTTTTGTTCTGAGGTAAAAAGGGTTATTAGAGAAATATAGGTTATAGATACTATAGAGAAGATGAAGAATTTTTATTTCACACACTGCTATCTAGTTCGAAACAAAACAGAGCTTGTACTATTGGTAACGAGAAGATTTCCCTAGTGGCCATTTGCGGAACTAACGTATGACAGACACTTCTACCTGGCAGTTTAATGTACAGAGCGAGTGCATTGTTATTGTTTCATTGATAGACGTCTACGGAGAAGTAAAAAATACGTAGGTATTTTAAAAGTGGAATGTTAACGTGTATACGTATTTTTATCTGTCATACGTTAGTTCTGCGACTTGCCGCTAGGGAATCGGCTCGTCACCAATAGGTACAGAGAACTGACATAAATACAAATATACTTTTTACTTTTAAACACATATTTATTAAACGTAGAAACACCCGTTTAAAAAATTACTATGCACCACCCGCAAACCCGGCATTTCATTTTTATAAATTTTGATTTTAATCATTGTTATGGACTCTATACTACAGGAATATCATAAACGACTTTTTACTAAATTATTATTTAATACATCGATTATAGACAAATAATAATTATAATCGAATGCTTTCATTTAATTTAATTAAATATCCCAAACCGGCAATTATAAAAAAGACAAAAAGAAATAGAAAAAGAACAGTCAACTTGAATGTTGTCTAAAAGTTTCTGGTCCTTATCTAACGTGTGACTACCTGTATAGCTGCATCTCACTTGCGCATGATTACAGTGAACATAGCTGTGAAGGACCATCAAGTAACTATCTGACTGTTTACTCCCGATTGAAAAACACAAAAAGTTTATTCGCTTGTTAAAGAGCTGGATACATTTATTCCCTTGTTAGTTATTAGACCGTTTAACTGCGGATTGAAAAACCGGCCCTTAGCGTTGAGAGTTTATTAGCGTTTGTAGAACGCAACTCGGCTAGCGGCAGCGTAAAAATCGTGGTGTCTGTGTTTTACATTTTTTAAACAATTTTATGAACAGGTAGGTATGTACATTTTAAGTTTCATCATTCTCAAAAATATTTTTTTACTTTTCGAATTTACTACAGATAATTTTACTATACAAAATTCTAAGTTTTTTTTAAGAGACAACTCCTGCATTCGGGACAAATCGTGTGTCGCGGGGACTTTACAAACATAATGAAACGGACACCAAGTACGCCTAGACTCGGAACAACAATTTGTGGATCACACAAAATGTTGTTCCAAATTCGAATTCCCAACACTCAGCAAAGTAGAAAGCGGCGTGGCGACCGCTTATACCACGAGTATATCTGTGCAGTGCAATTAGTTAAGTAAAGATACATAAGCTCAATTTTCTCGTGAAACGTTTAAAATTATACATTACAACATATATTGGTAACATTTATAACAACTAGGACCAGCTTCACGAGTTTCTTATAAAGTTTCAGATAATTATCTGCCAGATAACACTACTAGTTGACCCACGCAACTTCCTTCGCATCTCTTTTCAGTCATGCTCGGCGCCTTTTGGTCATTTGCCGTTGTAAAACCCAAATCTTTATTAATCTGGCAAATAGGCAACTAATACGGGGCGTCTGGTTATTATCTTGAACCCAAGCCTCCTCTTGAAGCCACAAGTTAGTGGCGTTCATTTGAAGAGACTTATGTCCGGCAGTAGACTGCGATAAGCTGATGATTATGGCCAACCCAGTGGCAGTGAAACGGTTTTATTAGAGTAATTATTAGAAGAAGAAATATATTTAAAACACTCCATGTAATCTACAAAATTGAAGTAATTTTAACACTTATACATAAAAATACACATTTACTTGTAAATATTTTGATGATGGATGGATGCATTCACATAGAATATGTAAATATTCTTTAAGTTTAGATCATGGGCATAGCTATGGTTACACCTCTGACCTCTCCTTTTTTAAGAGGCATAGTCATTTTACGATCTGGAACCCCCTCCCTAACCTTAAACTAAAACCGTGGTCGTCTGTGTGTCAATCAATTTTAAAAGAAAAACTAATTTAAGTTATGGAATCAGGCGTTACTTTGCGGAAATCCATGACATTAAATGCTATGAAATATATTTAGCTTTAATTCCGCGAGACAAATATCGGTGCGCTAGCTCATTCGAGCTCAAACGCTCGACGAGTCAACATCTCCTGAGGATGCCCCGTGGAGGGGCGAAACACGTGTCGAGTATAGGTTTGGTTGCATGGCACGCTAATTATTTCTCACTTGTTTTGTATGTGTACATATGCATGATACCCATATGTGCATGTGAGTATGCATGACGGTGGGATTTTTGCCCTGCTTTCAGACCTGGATATTTGTCTCGCGGAATTAAAGCTACATATATTTCATAGCATTTAAGAAAAACTAATTGTAAAAAATAATTATAGTGTATGGTAGGGCTTAAAAAAAGAATTATTAAATCTTCGCGCATATGCTGCCACAGCGCCACCGAGGCAGTCAACAGTACATCAATTTGAGTTACAGAATTAACGTATTTTAGCTGATTTACTTAGTTTATTGTCATAGAACAACATGATACGGAGTAACCATGAAATTTGGTTGGTTCTTGTTTATTCCTCTATCTTTTGGCGCTTTCTTGAAAGTTTATTTTAGGCTACTGCAGCGCCATCTTCGTTTGACGCCTTTTCACGGACAGTTTTTCAAACACACAGAAAGTTCTCCCTACCTCTACCCTCCGTAATGTAACATACACTGGAGTCATAAATGACATATGTCACAAAGGACATGTGTCACAGACGCCAATAACTATAATTAACGAAATGTCAATCCACAGTTGGACATTCATGCACTATTAAGGCCACAGCTATCACATTTAAATTTCACAACACTCATACATGAATTTCTCTTACATTTTTAACTCTTATATACGTATTTTATATGTAAAACACATAATAATGAGACACTCTATTGGGAAATTTCATGTCTGACAATGGTTATGTTGTTTTTGAGTGGCAACACAAGACCAGAATAATAAGACCTTTTATTGTTAAGAATACAACTCCCTTATATAGCTATCCTATTTCGGAACATTTCAAACATATATGAAACGGACACAAAATACCCCCAGATCGGAACAACAATTTATGGATCACACGTGTGGGGTTTGAACCCACGACTCAAGTAGAAAGTGCGAGGTGACTGCTATATTGACTATCCAAAGTTATTTAAAAAGATTTTTCATATTACACGAAAGGTTGCTTAATATATCAGAGAACATAGTACCGTTGGAGGTTCTTTTTTTATGGAATAGACGGGCAAACAAGACGTATCGCCTGATGGTAAGCGATTACCGCCGCCCATGGTATTTTTTTTTTGCAAAAGGTGCCAAATGACTCTACTTTGTATGATACTTAAAAGCACTAAACTAAAATTCACTAACTTCTAAATTTGTTGTTGAATTTTAACCTTTAATCTCATTTGCTTTACAGTCCAGTTTCCGATATCTCACATTTATATCTCTCATCATCTGTGCCTCTGATTAGGTAACTTTAGTACTGAACAGTGACAGCTAAAGCCGTGTCTCCACCGAACAAAAGTTGCCAACTTTTGTGTTGTCAACACGTGTTGGTGACAGGTTTCTGTATTTTCCTTGTGTTAGCAACAAAAATTGTCAACAAATGTTAGGAACCGTGTTTCTGTTTTTGGCGGTAAACATCAAAATAATACGCATATATTTATTGTTGCAGATATTTATTGGCTCTGTGGAGACGCTTAGTTGAAATGTTTCTAACTCGTTGTTGTCGACTCGGTGTAGACACAATGGAAACAAAAGTTGACGATTTTTTGAAGAGTGGTGGGTGGAGTCGCGGCTTAAATTTTGAGATGACACTAGTGACAACTGTCACAGAGGTCAAGATATATTTTAGGGCTTTGTATTTGCTTCGTGTTTTAGGGACAACAGTCATTTGTAAAAGCGGGGCAGAAAGCTCAAATTGATATCCATTAATAAATGTCAACTATAATCAAAAACTATAAACAATAGAAGAAGTAAGCAAATAATGGAACACAAAAGAAAGAAAAAATGAAAAAAAAAATAATATCAACAATGTTTATTAAAATTTCACGAACATACACGAAAATTTAAATAAACTAAATTACATATAGCACATTTAACCTGAATCTAGACTAAGTTATTACAATATTATAATCACGTTGTTATTTGACAGCTGAAGACAAAGGCAGCAAAAGTAATAAACATTCAACGTTGACTGCAATAATATTAATATTTTGGAAATCTAACACACAACGCCATCTAGTCCCAAACTAAGCAAAGCTTGTACTATAGGTACTAGACAGCCGATAAAAATACATATACCTTTTTTGCTACATACATATTAAACATAGAAAACACCCAAATTAAACAAATATTTGCAAATCATACAAACATTTGATCCGACCCGGGAATCGAACATGAGACCTGAAGCACAGCAGTCGCTTACACTCTGCGCCACCGAGGCAGTCAATGTATTGTTACCGAAAGTTGTATCTTACTATTTTTTCCATACAGCAGCACTGTAGGGAGTAGCCATACTCAGGTGTTCCCATCAGTCAAAGTATAAGCACAAATAGGCCTACGTATTATATTATTATGACCATGGAGTATAGAGGTGCACATCTCTACACTCCATAATTATGACACAATGTGTTTATATGTGTGTGGAATTTTGAATGTTTTGCTTATGGCCACTCCCCTGCGTTCGGTGGATTTTACTAGAGTAAAAGAAAAAGTCCGACAGACAAAGTAATTGTGGTGGCAGGTCGCCCATCCAGGTCGGATCGATTCGGTAATTAATCGGACATCCCCTTTATAAAATTATATTTTATTTTCTATTTGAATCATCAAATTGTAATAAAAAAGAGAAGCAAAGACAGGATAGTAATCAATAGCTTTATAGAAGAATAGAGCATTTGAATAAGCATTCCAATTTGGCGGGAAATCGAAACATGGCGTTTAATTTTTATAAAATTACTAGCTTTTACACGCGGCTTCGCTCACGCAGACTTTCATCCCCCGATTCACCCCCTTAGGGGCGGAATTTCAAAAATTCCTTTCTTACTGCTCATTTACGTTAAATAAAGAACCTACATGCAAAATTTCAGGATTCTAGCTTCTGCGGTTTGGGCTGTGCGTTGATCTCTGGGTATGTCAGTCAGTCAGTCACCTTACTCTTTTATAATATAGATAGATATAGAAACAACCTTTCGTGCAATGAATTAGGAAATATTTTTTTAATTAAGGCAGTTTTTCATTATTATAAGTTTTCACAACTAAAAATAAGTAATTCTTGTACGTTATTTTTGACATTTAGTTGACATTAGATGATTTCGATTTAAATATTTTACGTATTTATAACACGATTTTCAAAAATTATTTTCCACAAAGCATTTTAAACTTATGCGTATATGTTGCTGTACAATCCATAGACATCTCAATTAACATATTTTTTATTTTAGATTTATAAATTTTACAAGTAATTGTGCTAATAATATTTAAAATCTTTACTACAATTGTATAGAAGAAGACATAATTCAATTTCATTTAACATAAAAATTCAGAATTGAAAATGAGGATAGCTAAAAATTTTAATTGTTAGGGTACAGTGAAATTAGTCTCGAGAAATTTTTGCATATGTAGTGGTGTGTATATTACTTAGATCTTAGAGCGCGTTTCCACTATATCGTTCTGGCCTATACAAAAATGTTTCGATATCCTAACATTACTATTTAATTTTATACTTATCCCTAGCAACACTCTGATTTTTGTTTTTTTTTCCTTTCATCTAGGTTTTTAAAACTCCGGGGCGTCTACGGGGGGGTCAAAATTTTTGTTATTTTTGGCCTAGGAGATTTCCGAGATATTTCAATCTAAAGCAAAAAATCGTCACTTGATAGTGGAAAGTGGAAACACGCACAAAACCAGAATAAACCAGTTTACGCTGTCCGCAGGTGCCACGTGCAGTCCGGCGTCAGTCGCTTGGTACTGTTAGAACATAAAGCACACATTTCATTCAAAAATTATAATTATTACGTTAATTGTTAAATTTTGTATTTGTTGATTGTTGTTATTGTTTGTTATTATTGTTATAATATTTGTTGAAGTGTTTAATTTGTGTGTAAGTGTTGTAACTTTATATTGTTAATTCAAAATGGCTCCAGTGTTAAAACATGGTCGAGGCAAGCCTTTGACTTCTCAAACTAAAGAAGTTTTGTACTGTTTGTACAAATATTTCGAAAATGAGTGTAATAACAACCCGAGCAGTATTATGACCCCCACTCAATTAGTTGCTAAATCAACAGGAATTTCAATAGCATCCGTCAGAAAGGTAGTATCAGAAAGCAAATGTCGTCCTTCAGATCAGGAAGTAACATTTAAATCTCCTAAAAAGAAACCAAATCGTAATCCTACAATAGTAATCGATAACTTTGATCAGCAAGTTATCAGAAGAACAATTCATGACTTCCACATCACAAATAAAGAAGTTCCCACTTTGAAAACTTTGCACGCAAAATTGAAAGAAGATATCGATTATAAAGGTTGTGTCAGCACGTTACGAAAACACGTCATGTCATTAAGTTTTAATTGGAAGCAAACAGAAGATGACCGGAAACTTCTTATGGAAAAACACGAAATTAGATACTTGCGAATTAATTATTTGATGAAAATTGCTGAATATCGTGAACAACGCCGACCAATTGTTTACACCGACGAAACATATATACATACATCACATACCCTCTCGAAATCTTGATCAGATGGAAGCACTTCAGGTTTGAAGCAACATATATCGAAAGGCAACCGCTTAATCATTGTTCATGCCGGTGGTGTGGATGGCTTTATACCAAATGCATTGCTTATGTTTAAAGCCAACCAAAAAAGTGGAGATTACTACGACAATATGAACTATGACAACTATTCAAGGTGGATTCAAACTCAATTAATACCCAACTTACAACCAAATAGTGTTGTTGTTGTTGACAACGCACCATATCATAACTCAATACAAAATCCTGCACCGTATAGTAATTCTAGAAAACAGCAAATTATTGACTGGCTGACATTGCGAAACATTGAGCATTCATCCACGTTGCTTAAGCCTCAATTATATGATGAACTGATTCTGCAAAACAAGGCGAGATTTGTAGAGTACAAGATAGACGAAATATTACGATAGCACGGTCATACTGTGCTGCGTTTACCACCGTACCATCCGGAGTTTAATCCTATAGAAAATATATGGGGGATAGTGAAAACATATGTCACAAAAAAGAATGTCGCAATGAATATGAAGGTTATAATGTCATTAGCTGAAGAAAAAATGAACGCCATAACTGTAGAGGAATGGAGAAAAGTTTGTCTGCATGCTATTGAGGAGGAAAACAAATATCAGGGTAGAGACGCAGCTTTAGACACAATATCAGAACGAATCATAATTAATTTAAATAATTCATCTGATGAAAGCGAGGATGGGGATGATTGTGATATGCCTGGGGTTGATGAATTATTAGAATAAAACATTTATGGCCGGAGAACACCTAATTCATACACGTCTTCACTGAAGTGAAAACCGGCATTCACTGCTTGTAATGTTTGGAACTGGCTTGTCTGCCTCATACAGTTCCATAGATTACAATGCAGTGGATACACATTTTCACGTCCGTATTAGTACGTAGTGCGTATGCTTAACGTGTACGCATTTGGTGTGCTCCAGCCACAAACGTATATTACCTTTAAAAAAAAAAAACAAAAAAAAATGTTGTTTTTTTTTTATTTGCTGACCATACACTACTACAAACGCAAAAATTTCTCCAAGCTAATTTACCTGTACATCCCTTTCTAAAGTCAGCCATTTTCTTTTTTAACTTCACCTCAGTGAAATTTTGCTATGAAGTATTTAAACTATTATTCCCAAGAAGTTTTGGGGTCGGCTACTATCCAACCGGTTTACCTGAATATCAGTTGTTTCACGGAGCGACTGAATTCGATGATCGAACTAGTTTTCAGTATATTCAAGGGCACTGACGTCTAAATAATAATTGCTATAGATATTCAACGACGTAAAAGCTCCGCCAACATCCAAGCTGTTTTTAGGAATTCCTTCGTAAAAATCCAAAAACACTTTCTCGTCTGATCCGGGAATAGAACCCGACACCTCTTGGTCTCAACTAAACTTATTAGTAAAGGATCAGAACAATATTCCCGTCAATAGGTATACCCCTAACAATTACAGTGAAAACACACCTTTAATCTCGTTTATATAAAGTCAGAATTTTGGCATGTAAGAATTTTTCCATTAATTTTTACCATTTAAAATATTAACCGTTCAATTAAAATTGTAACACACACTATCAACTTAAAAATAATATAAATCAACACATAGGTAATTGCATTAAGAACATTTTGAAAAGAAAACTATGGTATGGTAAAAAACTGTTAGAAATAACCACCATTCAGAGGCGAAATGATAGGGTAGACACCTTAGGGCCGGTTTTTCAATAGTCAGATAAACAGTCAAATAGCATTTATTCCTCAGTTAGCGTAAGTTTGGGTCTTTCAATAGTCAGACATCAGTTATCAGACGAATAAAGCTGTAATCTGACTGATAACTTTATCTGTGCTTTCAAACCTCAGTTAGTGTTTTATTCTGTAGAATAGTGATTTGACGTTGTGTATTTCTCTTGTACCTATTTGTGGTAAAGTTTAAGTACGTTGTCGTTATTGAATATTTGATAGATTATGGATGTTTTTGACTCGATTGACTTTTTGTTCTGAGGTGAAAAGGGTTATTAGAGAAATATAGGTTATAGATACTATAGAGAAGATGAAGAATTTTTATTTCACACACTGCTATCTAGTTCGAAACAAAACAGAGCTTGTACTATTGGTAACGAGAAGATTTCCCTAGTGGCCGTTTGCGGAACTAACGTATGACAGACACTTCTACCTGGCAGTTTAATGTACAGAGCGAGTGCATTGTTATTGTTTCATTGATAGACGTCTACGGAGAAGTAAAAAATATGTAGGTATTTTAAAAGTGGAATGTTAACGTGTATACGTAGTTTTATCTGTCATACGTTAGTACTGCGACTTGCCGCTAGGGAATCTGCTCGTCACCATTTAAATTCTTTCTACAATAATTTCATTGATTGACGTCTACGGAGTAGTAAAAAAAATACTTTAGGACCACTTCGTGAGGGTAAACAGTATTCTAAAAGTGGAATGTTAACGTGTATACGTATTTTTATCTGTCATACGTTAGTTCTGCGACTTGCCGCTAGGGAATCTGCTCGTCACCAATAGGTACAGAGAACTGACATAAATACAAATATACTTTTTACTTTTAAACACATATTTATTAAACGTAGAAACACCCGTTTAAAAAATTACTATGCACCACCCGCAAACCCGGCATTTCATTTTTATAAATTTTGATTTTAATCATTGTTATGGACTACAGGAATATCATAAACGACTTTTTACTAAATTATTATTTACTACATCTATTATAGACAAATAATAATTATAATCGAATGCTTTCATTTCATTTATTTAAATATCCCAAACCGGCAATTATAAAAAAGACAAAAAGAAATAGAAAAAGAACAATCAACTTGAATGTTGTCTAAAAGTTTCTGGTCCTTATCTAACGTGTGACTACCTGTATAGCTGCATCTCACTTGCGCATGATTAAAGTGAACATAGCTGCGAAGGACCATCAAGTAACTATCTGACTGTTTACTCCCGATTGAAAAACACAAAAAGTTTATTCGCTTGTTAAAGAGCTGGATACATTTATTCCCTTGTTAGTTATTAGACCGTTTAACAGCGGATTGAAAAACCGGCCCTTAGTCAAATAAGTTACTTTTTATAGCTTTTATCATCTGTCAAAACTTTGCATGAAAAATGTACTAAATACAAACTTGTAACGTCACTGTTTTAGACTACTCAATTGAGCAAATATATTTCAATGTTTATTTAATTAAAATTTTGAATAAAAATGAAATGCTATAGTAATTATATTGTTCAAGATGTTTAGTAATATTCGTTAATGAAGGAGATATTGGTATTGATTTACAGTCATCTACCCTATTGTTTTTGAAAAGACAATTCTAGCACCAGAAACATATCCTTTGTTGGGACTTGAAGAACACCCAGACTCGGTACAACAATTTGTGGTTCATACAAAGTGTTGTCCCATGTGGACCTTGGACATAATGTAATAGAAGGCGGCGCGTGGTAACCACTTAAACCAACAGACTACGACATTCGTGCATTCTGCCTAAGTATTGATGATATTCTGGTAATCAGTGATGGTCTGGTCTCTTGTATTCGTATATATCCGAAAAAGAATATAATATATCTGTATCTTACGTCATTTTTTCGCGATTATTCGCATAATTATTAGTGAAACTGATTTTTGTTTTTGCTGCATTTCCACTTATTTTTTTTTATTAAATGCAACTATTCCAAACCATAGCAATTATGCTTAGAGTAACCCTTTTTTAAAAAACTTAATATTTATAAACTAAAAGTGTAAGCTATTGGTAAATTTTATTTCTATTTAAAAAAGCTTCTTGATTTTAAAAATAAAAACATCGTAGGTACACATTTATAAAATAATAATATTGGGCGTAAATTATAACAAGTCATACGAAAATTGTAAAACCTCTTCTTTGGAAATCATGGTTGGTCATTTATGACAGCTTTGACAGTTTGTCAAATGGACATGTCAATACACAGCGCCTCAAAAGTTGAAGTCTCTTGTCAGCATTCCGGACGGATTTTGAAAATGTCAAATTTTATATTAATTAGATTTTTAGTAACACTTTATGGCACTTTAAACAATCTAATATTTTAAATATTTTTATTAAATAACTGGACTTTTTAAAATAAAACCTTTAGGCCTTGTTTTAAAAGACGACTCAAGTATCGGTCGAATTGAACTTTGATTATATCTGAATTTCGTTTTAAGTTCAGATCAAAACTTAAGCACATATCTTATTTTACAACGCCTTTTAAATTTCAGAATAGTTTTAGCTTAACTCACGTAGAAATATCAATCTATACTCGAGTCCAGTGAATGCGGTTTTAGGTTACGTTTAGATACAATTTACGATAATTTTAAGATTAAATTCACCACTGAAACAGCTTTTAAAATACGGGGCTTATATTGAAACAAAAAAGAGGTCCAGTGGTAGTAAATCTGAAGTCAATTTAAAATATTTGTCATAAAATTAAGATTTAAGGGCCAATTTCACTAATTCTTGATAAGTTGTCCGATATTTATCTACCATATAACACTATTTAACAGTTAAAAGTTTCTGATATATGTATATATACGTTTATCTAACATGTATATCTCTATCCGAGACTTATGAAACCGAAATCTGTAGTATCTGGCAGATAAGTTCGAAATAGTCTCAGAACTTTATAGACAAGTAAAACTAGCCCTTAGATTGATTATAATTTATGCCCAAAAATAAAAATTAATTACATTTGTATATATCTATTTATATATTTAGGATAAAGACACTATGGCACGATTAAAAACTAAAAGAAATTAAAGTACCCATTCTACAATTATAACATGACTATCTTAAAACGTTAATATAAAATCTCTTCATTGGGTTACCTGTAAGAAAAATAAAACAAATAAATAAAAAATACTAAAGTCGCGGATGTGGGCAAGAAGACCGCCAGATTAAAATATAATAATGGGATTGGGCTGGATACGTATGTCGTGTAAATCCGGACCGGTGGACCAAGGTCGTTGAACACTGGGTGCCTCAGGGTAGACGCCGATGACGAGGGAGACCCCCTAAAAGATGGGGCGACGATCTTGACGCCTATCGCATAGACTGGCCGGGAGAAGTGGCTTGTTGCAGGGGAGGCCGTTGCCCAGCAGTGGGACACAACAGGCTATTAAAAAACCCATCATTCACTCATTCATTCAATCTGTCAGTTGACCTGGTTGAAAGGGTTGCCAAAAGGAAACCAATAACGCTGGATAAAAGGAATGAGTCAGACAGCACGTGTTCCATTCTGTTTAAGACGCAAGTTGTGCACACCTTTCAATTTAGGCACTTGAAATCTGGAAAATTATGCTCCAGAGGGCGCTGCGTGACATCTATATAACTTAGTAACACAACTTTTAGATATACTTTTAATCTTTAGAATTATAATGGGACTAATCCCGCCCACACACCCACCACTGTAATTTCCGTACACCAGGATCAACAGCAGTGACCCATGAGCACACCGAGTCATGACACTCTGAAACTCCCAGGAAAAATTAAACTGTCTTGGAACCCGCAACAAAATTAATCAGAAGAAAACTGGAGATGTTGGAAATATCTATTTCTATATTCTTTAGAATTCAACTCCAAAAAATCTTTGAACTACAGTAACTCTATATAAAAACATTTCTTCCTAAAAAGAACTCCCGCATTAGGGAACTTGTGTCGTGGGGGACGATATAACGACACAAGTTCCCTAATGCGGGAGTTCTTTTTATGCACACAAAGAACACCCAAACAACGATTTCTGGATTACACAGTGTTGTCATGTGGGGTTTGAACCCACAACAGTTAGCTTAGTAGAAAGCGGCGTGACGACCGCTTTAATCACTACTCTAGTCAGAATTTGACAAACACGTGTCCTATATAGAGAAAAAAAAACACTTGAGAGCCTTGCTTCTCCACAAATAGGCCAATACTATTCCCTAAGCATTTTTTTCGCCTCCGTCGACTAGGACTCTCTTCTTAAAGCCAAGTGGACATTTTGTTTACCAAAAAAGTTCTAAATATTATTATTCATATTAGAAATAAGATATACTAGACTACTAGTGGATTAGTGTGGACGAAAATGCCAGATAATTTCCTTAACGGATCTAAGAAAGGGGTCCAATTGGACGGAACCATTTTTTCGTTCGCTTTTTCACTAGCCCTGGGAGGTAACCAGAGGCATGATTTGTGGAGGAGGAGGTTCCCTAAAGGGGGTAGTCATATACCTTCAGGTATCATCAATCTATATCTATTAATGAATAGTCCGTGTCCGTGTGGTGGGGGATTGTATACGGAGAGTCTTCACCTCTATTCAGCCTGTGGGTGTCGTAAGAGCGGACTAAAGCCGAGCCTCCACCGAACAAAACTTGGCAACTTTTGTGTTGTCAACCCGTGTTGGCGATAAAAGTTTCTGTAAAACCGAGTCTCCACCAAACAAAAGTTGGCAACTTTTGTGTTGTCAACTTCTTTTTGTATTGTTAAATTACGCTGATTAGTTCAGTCGGTAGAGACGCTCCTTATTAGCAAACTACCAGGACAACAGCACTGAGGAAAAGGAAAACTTAATGCAAACCCCCTTTTTTACGTGTGGAAACCCTCCACGGGCCGTCACCCCACCGGGATTGGCGGCGGGGTGGTGTGTCGGAATCGGACTGACTAAAACCACACGGTGTGACACTCTGCGCCTGAGAAGGGAGGGATCCGGGAACAGCTGTTATTAACACATCCGGACCCTTGATGCAAACCCTATACAACCCGTCTGGTCAGCGTGGTACAGTAGGCCAAAACCTCCTTTCTAAAGAGAGGCCTATGTACCTTAGAAGATGGATAAAGACTGTTGATATGATGCCCCATCTGTTCCCCCCCACCCCCCATATTCATGGTCTTACCTTACTTCATGCTCATATTGCTGTAGATATCGAAGTCGTCCAGACCCTCGGGCTCGAAGGCTCTGATCTGCTCGAAGAGCTCGCTGTCCATGAAACTGTCGTTTTGCGCGGGTGTGGCCGCGCTAAAGTAGCTGTACGCCGTCCGTTTGTACCACAGCCAGCCACACACAGTACATTTTTTTTTTATTGCATGCAAATTGCATGTGGAAATTAATTATTTTATTTTGATTTTTATAATTTCCGTATTTTTCCATTTATTTTTATTTACATATGATATTTTTTATCGTGTGTCGTCGCAGTTGAGGGTCATCCATGGGATCGGGAAAGAGAGAGAAAATGCAACACGTTATTAAAACATAAGACGGTCGTAAAAAAAAAGAAAAAAAAGCCCTACAACCGTCGCCAAAAAGGCAGCACAGACAATATAGACGCAGTTGTAGTAGTCTATGGTACGGTAAAAACATTTCTTGATTTAAGAATTACAGATAAAAAATTAAAAATTATAAAAAAAACACGACCGTCTGTGTTGCATTTTCGCGTATTTGTAGGGTAGAAAAAAATGTCTTTGATACTTAAAACAAATGCTTAAACATTTTTTAATACACAAATAAAAATCAAAGACATTTTCTTTTGAAAATAAATAAAAATATTTATCTTATTTTTTCACATATAATAATAGTACATCAAAACATACATACAGCGATCAACATTAATCTATAAACATGTCATGTAAATTTAAAATATTCTTTGAAATATCAAAACTTCCCATAAAAGAGAACATAAATTAACATAATAATGTAACTTGTGGTCCTCGCTTAAAAAATTGATCATTTTATTGGTATTTTTTAATAAAAAAAGTTGACAGAAATATTTAAAAAAAACTGTCAAAAAAAAACAATAAGCGAAAAAAAGCGTATCTAGTATACAAGTAATTAAAAAAATAAGGCAATCACAAAATACATAAAAACCATTTCATTAACTACATTTTTTTACCAACCTAATGAAGTTTTGGTAAATCAAAGCTTCTGTTCGCCCCACACATGGTCTACCATAGGAAAAATTAAATTCCTACGGTAAAATAATATGTACTTTATTTAAACGAACACCTTTAATGAAACTAACATACCAAATTGTTTTTTGAGATCATTTGGAAGGTCATTGTTAATTTCATAGGCAAAAATAACAGTTGGAAATGATTTCGAAACTGACAAAAAGACCACTAGTATTTTAAATTTACAAGCTGTAGTATCTATATCGTGAACATTATCAGCAATCGACCCTTAGCACTGCTGGGCATAGGCCTCTCCTTAGGAGGTAATGGCCTACTTTTTTTTTCGAATATTTAGTAAAGAAATGTTTGACGATTTTTATATGTGTGGGGCGAACAAACACACCTATCTATATCTACCTAATAGTCACATCCATAAAACATTTATCCATCATTGACATAAATTCGTTAATTTCATTAACTATTATCTAACCAATTATAAAAATTAACATGCGTTTTGATAATCATTCGAAATTTTGAGAAATTTTCGTAAAACTTTGGAATACCACATCGATAATACAGACGACGGTGTAATATTACATTAATTGACCGTAGCAATTGCAATTATTAATAATACTTAATAACATTCATTATTATTAATACTAGCTTACAATTATTAATTTGCTCGAACATAATGTCGTAATAGTCAGTTTGCACAAGGAAATTCCCAATAGTGTGTAGTTTCAATGAACTTAAACAGTCAAAAATAAAAAAAAAAACCGACTTCCAAAAACATCCAACGAAAACTCTCTGTCAAAAAACACTTAAAAGCGTAAAATAAACTGGTTCTTCATAAATTGCCTATACCTAATTCTTTATTCATTTAAATAGTAGTATTATAATGGGTGCTAGGTACCTAAAATCTGTTTGAAGTCGGTGCCAAGTGACTATCGCTTAGACTTTTGTAATTGTTCGTTTGTATTCTTTTTGGCTTAGCACCGACTTCAAACAGATTTTAGGTACCTAGCACCCATTATAATACTACTATTTAAATGAATAAAGAATTAGGTATAGGCAATTTATGAAGAACCAGTTTATTTTACGCTTTTAAGTGTTTTTTGACAGAGAGTTTTCGTTGGATGTTTTTGGAAGTCGTTTTTTTTTTTTTTTTATAAAAAGTTTTTATTTTACAGTTTTTAGTGCAAACAATCGTAGGTAAGTAGTAAGTTGAATTATTTAATCAAATTTCATCATCAAGAATACAAATTAAGGTACGTGTAATATTAAAATCATCCTCTAATCCCTAACTGTTGAAGAGTTTAATCTTCTATCATCAGCTCACCTAAATAGCTTGAAAGTATACGACTGAAGGTCTTTAGATACGTATGAAATTGAAAGAATTATTCTCCAACTCCTAACCGTTGAGGAGTTGTACCTTCCACCTTCCATCATCAGCTTACCTAAATAATTTGTAAGAATACGACTAAAGGTAACTTATATATATATGATATTTAAATATTTATCCTCCAACTCCTAACCGTTAAGGAGTGGTACCTTACATCATCAGCTCATCATCATAAAATGATGACTACCAGACGCAAATACCGGTGTAACTTCAGAAAATATCCGAAAAACATAGTATGTGCCTATAAAAAATGAGGGTTTCCCTCGATTTCCCTGGGATCCCATCATCAGATCCTGATATGCTGGCAATGGGACCACCACGGAAGCATATCCTGTCGAATACAAAAAAAAGTTCAAAATCGGTCCACAACTGACGGAGTAATCAGGTAACATACATAAAAAAAAAAAAAAAAAAAAAAAAATACATACAGTGGAACATAGAACCTCCTCCTTTTTGGAAGTCGGTTAAAAATGAAGTGTTAAGTTGTTGAAATACGTATTCATAAGAATGTAAGAGGCCTTACATATCCAAAATCCCGAATATCTATAAATATCACCTTTCAAATATCAATATATATTTTTACATTTGTTTCATCTATTTAAAACATGTAAATGTGCGTTCTTTTACTGACTATTACGGATAGTCCGAATCGGCTTACCCTTGTATTATCCATAACGTAACAACTTTCGAATTGCATTAAATGGATGACATTTCCAAAAATGTTAGTTCAGTACCTATTAATTTCATTTCAATCGATGTTTTCGATTTACAATCATCCAATCGATCACCTCGCAATCGAAAAGAAAATCTCAAATATCAGACTGCTAACTATCGGGGGACAAATATCAGACAGACTGCTAACTATCGGGAGACAAATATCTACGAATGTTAACAGTATTTGATATTTGAGTAATTACATTATTTTTTTAAGACAATCTTGTATGTTGATCAAGTATTACTTATCTAATATCTAATACTAAATCGTGTCATGATAAAATGTATGTACTTAACAATAATAATAAAAAGAATTAATTTAATTAAGAAATTAGCACCGAATTTATACAAAGAATATATTTAAATTATTCACAATCATAAAAAAATCTAATACTACCAACATTTCAAAAGTAACACAAAAAATGCAAGATATGGACCCTATGGTTTTTACTATATAAATATAATCCTGCCAATGTGACTCTACTCTGCCTGATGGAAAGCATGAGCAGAATCCAAGAGTGGTGGTCAGCATACTCATTACGAATGCAGACAATGCAGCATGGTGACCCACACTATGGCGGCCTATTGAGATGCTCGATTCATCACAGTTTCAACATCACTTAACAAAATATTTTTCATTTAGACTTCATTAATACCTTTTGGTTACCTATCCGATAGGTTTTTTTGGTTTCTTTAAATCGAGTCTTACAAAAATTTTTACTAAGTAATATTTTTTTAACCAAAGAAGGACGGTAGATTATATATTGTATAGAAATGTATAAATAAAACTATTTCGTAGTAAATATATTTTTTTGTTTCTAATTTAAAAACATTTGAATTGATATAGAAAACGTCATTTGTTAAAGAATTTTCATAATAATAATTTGTATATTTAAAATGTAATAACCGCCAATTTTTTAATTTGTAAACAGTAATAAAAATAGATGAGGGGAGAAGATTTTTATTTTTATGGACATAATTTAAACAACTAACCCCAATTTATAATTTTACATACGTAATATATGTTTATAAAATTAATATTTTATACATATATTTATTTAATTTTATGCAAAACGCATTATATATTTAAATTTTATTTATATATAATATATATAATAATATATATATATAATTTTATTTTATTTACTATTTTTATGGATAACAATAAATTTGAATTAGTTTTTTTATTGTGTGTTATGTGAATGTCAGACTTGAGTTGGACCCAACAGGGATATGGACAAGTGGCGAAACGACTTGCCGCGTACAGACAGACGCTCAGACATGTTTTTAAGTTCATAATAGTACAGATAAATATAATTCTTTGTATGGAAAACGAGGCATTCAACGAATTAAATGCAATGCAACATTAAAACACAATCTTACACGACTTCTTCAAGTAATTTGGAAATAATTAACCGACTTCAAAAATGTGTTTGTAACGCGATATTTGATAACCGATTTTACCAATTCTTTTTAAACTATGGGCCCGTGTCGAAAATATTTATTATATTACAATTTATAATGAATTAGGCGTCTTGAATTCGATGATAATTATTATAACGTTCGTTATTAATTCGTTGATTATACAAATACTTGCCAATTAAACAAAAATGAACCCAGAAGGGGGTTTTCTTTAAGAATTTTAGCATATTACATAAATTATATTACTATTTCATTTTGACGGTTCGTAAATAGACTGAGTTGGTACAAAAATGATCGTTTTAAAGAAAATCTCGAAATTGATGCTGTTGGTTTTGATGGCTTCAGGTAGACAATATCATGTCATAAAGAAAATCTTGGGGCTTGGTTATTCTTTTGTTTTATTCACGAGCCTGCCAAAGTAAATGTAACCTGGTGACCCACACCATGGCGGCCTATTGAGATGCTTCTGCATCATTGGGTCTCCGCTGTCACTTTAGGTTCGTCTTCTGTGAGAGGGTAGTACCGCCCCAGTCGTTCCGTTCGTGAATTTCTTCAACTTGTTTAAGCATTACCCAACTCTGTATAGATCGGACCCGTGAAAATGTGAAAAAATGAGTAATTTAGATCCTCAGTCAAAATTGAACCTTTTGTTAAAAGAAATAAGGTTTGATTTTGTGGTGTAATTTTCATAAATTCGTATAAACCCTGAATTTTCGCATCGAATACTTCAATTAGTCAATAAAAATGATATGTCAGTATAACAAGGACATAAGTAATATAAAAATTTAATAGAATTTAGTCATTTTAAATATTCTGCATAATTAGACGTGTTTAATGTATTACACAACGCCATCTAGTTTCAAACTAAGCTGAGTTTGTACTACGAAAGCTAATCTGACTGATATAATACTTATACACTTTATTTGTAAATACATATTATACATGCAAAACGTCCAAACTCCAAAATAAACATTTGATCCGACCCGGGAATCGAACCCAAGACCTCATCACAGGGCGCTACGCTACCACTGCGCCACCGAGGTAGTTTGAAAGCCTTCTTTAGTTTAGATGTTTTTTTTTATATGGAATAGGAGGCAAACGAGCAGATGTATCGCCTGATGGTAAGCGATAACCGCCGCCCATGTACGCTCATTTCTTGAAGGTCGTTTTAGTTCGGGAATACCACAGACGACAGTTAATTCCACAGTTTTGATAGAGTTCAGTTATCAACTACTGGACGCGGGTTCGATTCCAAGAAAACATTATATACCACACACGTAGGATTCACAACTCTATCACATTAAGAGAGCTTATCATACAATTTTATAGTAAATAATTAACAAGTCGTTTGTGCCTTTAATTAAACAATCTCTGGAATTATTAATCACATTTGAATATGTAATTAATATTCGATAGATATATCAATCCAGGAAAGTTCTAAGCTATGTTACGTGTCTATAAACGCTGGCGATAACTTATTAAAATAAGCGTTGACGGTTATTGTTTTCAATTTATTTATAACCATTTTTTTTTTATTTCGTAATGTTTTTTTGGATAAATATTGGAAAACTTCTGGTTTACCGTTAGTTCAAGTCGCTCACCAACCTATAAGCAATTTTTCCATTTTTGAATACTTCTAATTTTCACATATTTCGTTTAACAAACTTTTACCCCATATCGCGAAAGGGATCAACGTATTTTTGGCAAATTTTAAAAGTTTATTCTTATGTGCCTACCCTCTGCGGGTAACAAGAGTTAAAATTAAATTTAATTTCACAAGTACCTCATTGTCTTAAAATAAAAATACTGTCAAAAAATTAATTAACGTAAAAAATAGGGTATAAATGCTAATTATTTCAATTATAATACTATAGTTTGTGTATAGAGACCAATTCCTCTTAGTTTTCGATCTCCATCGGTCAAATTGGTCAAAAACGAAACGGCTTTTTTAACCCTCGACGCAAAAAGAGTGTTATAAGTTTGACGTCGACGTCTGTCTGTGGCATCGTAACTCTCAAACGGATGGACCGATTTCGATGCATTTCTAATTTGAAAGCAAGTTTCCTTGCGGTGGTTCTTAGCTATGTTTGGTTAATATCGGTCCAGCAGTGTAAGAGTATCAGCTCTTTTCCAAAATGATGTAAGGCATTTTTGGCATATGATTACAGGATTAAGTGCTTGCGTAGGGGGTTTTTTAAAATTTTAATTTTAGCTTGTTGAAAAGACAAAGATAGGAATGTATAGGAGTTTTGTATCACTTTGCATATCTTGGTAGGGATTGCTTCTGTGTTTGGCTGCTAATATGATTAAAGTTATATCACTTTGTCATTTATAATGTAACTAGCTGACCCACGCAACCTCGTGTGCGTCTTCTATTGCCCGTAGCGTGATAATTTTCCCCCGTTTTTGAAACATTCTCCATTGGTGCTCCGCTCCTATTGGTCTAAGCGTGATGTTATAGCCTGCCTCGATAAATGTACTATCCAACACTGAAAGAATTTTTCGAATCGGTCCAGCGGTTCCCGAGATTTGCGCGTTCAAATAATCAAACAAACTCTTCAGCTTTATAATATTAGTATAGATTGGCTGCAATAAAGTCGGCTTGTTGACGTTGTACCACATTTTTGGTGAGTGCTTTCTCCTTTTAATAGTTCCTGATAAAGTTTCAGATAGTCATCTACCATACCACTACTTAACAGATGATGATCTTTACAAATATCTGACATATGTATTTCCAAAACTTTATCTTTATTTATCTTTATTACTATTCTATACTTTTATCTTAGATAGATAGATACTTTATCTCAGACCTTAGTCTCTGAGAGTTAGTTTCGCCAGTTCCTTATAAACTTTCAGATAGTTATCTACCATATAACACTATTCAACAGATAAAGGTTGGTATCTTTACATAATAGGTCTTTACCTATGAAATTGCCGTTTTGCATGCAATAAGTGAAAGTACTTATTTTTTTAAACTTTTTTATTTCTGTTATTCGAAGTAATCGCCGTAATTCAATTTCCGAGAGGCAGTACAAAATGCCTTTGAAGAGTTTGTTGCCTCCCTCCCGTCCAGCTGATTTTTACAAGAAGGGCATCGATAAACTGCCAATGCGTTGCAAAGATGCGTCGATTGCATGGGTGATTACTTCGAATAACAGAAATAAAAAAGTTTGATAAAATAAGTACTTTCACTTATTGCATACAAAACGGCAATTTCATTGGTAAAGACCTATTATATTTGATATATGTAGGTATTATGTCTATCAAGCTAGTTATCTAGCAGATAAGTTCTGAAGAGTCTATCAAGAGCTTTATCAGACCGTTTTCATTCAAATAAAAGTTGTTGATCAGTTTTTGTCAACAGTTTCTGAGACTTGCAAGACTTAAAGTACAATTCTATTTTTCAATATATTTTTTGCAATTTGTGTACTGATGTTGATGATTTTTTGACTATTCTTGATTGATTTTATTTAAATTTGGTCCCATGTGTATCTGATTTCATATATATTTATTATGGATATTTCGAAATATATGATAATAATACAAATCGTATTCGAATTCAGTCAGTAGTTCTCGAGTTAACTCTGACAAATATATAATACAGCTAAATAGCCTTATAAGTGAAATCTACTAGAAAAAACGCCGTATAATTAAAAAGCAAAAACTTATCCAACTTGAAAATCTTATCCAAATCATTACAGCCGTTTTCGAGGTACATAGAATATAAGTACATAATTCAACCTTGACGATGGAGGTCTAAAACTATGACAAAAAAAAACAGTTGTCTATGGTTTTCAAGTCTAATATCCGACCACACTCCTTACAGCTGTAATATGGTCGTACCGCAGCTAAAAGAAATAAACTGTGTTAGTGGAAGACCTCAAAGTGATCAGAAATAGGCCTTATTGGAGATTGAGGCCAAATGGGCAATGAGGCCAAACGGAGATTGAGGCCAAATGGATATTAAGGCCAAGTGGATATTGAGACCAAACGGAGATTGAGGCCTCAAATGCGTGTTTTACTTAAAAATATATTGTATTCACAAATTTCAGTTTTAAAATTTAGCTTCGTATTAAAATAAAATAAAAATTATTACAAATTTTAATACTATTTTAGTCAAACACGCCGTGGAAACGTTTTATGTTAACCAAAAAGGTCTGTATTACTAATAATTTTGTGCCATATAATACTTTTTATGCTTAAAACTGTAAAAGATAATACATTATATTATAAAAATATTTTGAGGCCAGATCAAAATCCGAGCCACGTATTTAAGGCCACATTCAATAATTTGGATTGCGCTTATACTAACTACACAACTAATTATTCATTAAGTAATTTAAAAAAAGTAAATTAAAATTGCAGAGAAAACTTAAAATGTAACTTAAAAAAATAATATTTTCTTAAAATAGGATGTGACTATTAAAAAATAAACTAAATAATAGTATTAATACTACGTTTTACTTGAGTTCGGGTCCAAAATAATGATATAATGAATAATAACTTTTTCAAAAATCAATCATGTACCTAGGAAAGAAAATACAAATAAATTAATAAAAAAAAACAAAAGTGTAAGTCCTGTGAAATTTAAAAAATAAAATTTGGAAATGAAGAGATTAGGTAAGGAGAGAGAGTGACAGAGATATTGTAGACTAGCTACATTTAAAAAATGAATCCAGTAAAATAAAAAAATGAAGTTAGGAAAAAGAAGAGATTAGGAGATTGAGAGTGACAGAGATATTGTAGACTGGCTACACTAAAAAAAAAAGGATCCTGTACAATTAAAAAATGAAGTTAGGAAAAAGAAGAGATAAGGAAAAGACTCGTGACAGAGATATTGTAGACTGCCAACATTCTTCTCCTTGAAAAAGAGAGTAAGAATGGGTCTTGTCTTTTGGTGGAACTGCTTTTTATATTCTTCTTTGATCATTCAACGTGATCGCATAGTCCATTCGCTTAGATACGATCACATTGATCGCGCCGACGTCTCACGTGCGGCAAGCTGCCACAATATCAAAGCGCCCGCCTGCGGCGTACACCCACAAGCAAGTATGATTTGTAAGTGTACGCCGTTGAATGAATTAATATATTCGTATTTCACAACAATAACCACGATTGCGTGCGGGTGCACCGATACTATCGAAACGAATAGACTTTATTTTTATGAAATAGGGCAAACGAAGGGGGGCAAACGAGCAGACGTAGCGTCTGATGGTAAGCGACTACTGCGACCCATGGACACCCGCAACACCAAAGGCGTCACAAGTGCATTGCCGGCCTCTGGGGAATGGTGGAGGGGTTGGGGTATGGGCCTCCGGTATCCTCACTCACTGTGAGGCCGTGGCATCACTTCGGTCGAGCATGCCGAAGCGAGGCTCTCCCACGGATAGTGCACCGACAGTATCTAAACGAATGGACCATATTTATTATGTTATGTATATTGTACATAAACTGACCTGCTCTGTACACTGGGCGTGTTGCGGTGCGAGTCGGGCGAGTGCGCGTAGGCAGGCGAGGACGACATGTAGGGCGGGAGAGTGGTCACCAGAACTGGCTTCACGTAACCATTCTTCAGCATCTCGTTCTCTGGAACACCACCGTTCATTGTTTGATAAATAATACTTTTAAAAAACTAAAAAAACGCTTTAATAATAAACCAAACTAAAAAAAAAAACGTGTGGCACTCGGGGACTGCCGCGGTAAAGCTATTGCATAGCATTTTTTATCAACTTATACAATTATAATTATTTATTTATTTTTTATTTATGCAGTTTTTTTTTTTGAACATGTATAGTATACTTACGGGGCGCACATGCGGTGAGTGTGGTATTATGAAGATATAATAGATACCTATACACCTATATTCTTTCTCAAACCCAGACTGTTTTGTCAGATTTCGGAGCAGCTCGTTAACGAATCTGTCTGTCGGTGTTAGGTTTTTTTCGTTACGGAATTTCTTGGTTCGGTCGCCGCGCTCAAAGCCCACGATTAAAGCTACGCAATAGCTTAAAAATAGAAAAGAATTTTAAACCATTTGATGTAAAATGCGTGGGACGACATTATTGAAATAATTTAACATTAGTTTCTACTTTTTAGTTTGGTTTATTTATAACAGCGTGTTTTCTTTAGTTTTTAAACTATTATTATTATTTTCATATTATTGTATTTTTTCTCGTATTCCTCGATAAGTCTACTAAGATTAAAGGAAATCTGACTGATAGAAGTGGGTTAAAACCAAGTCCAAAGGAGTCGGTTATAAACATAAATAAATAAATATTTCCCGACATCTAACACACAACGCCATCTAGTGCAGCGCTTGTGCTATTGAGTACTAGACAAGTGACATAAATACATTATATACTTTTTGTAAATACATACATGTTATACATAGAAAACACCCCGAAACAAATATTTGCAGATAGTTCAAACATTTGGTCCGACCCGGGAATCGAACCCATGACCTCAAGCTCAACAGTCGCATACGCTGCCACTGCGCCACCGAGGCAGTTAAAGTTAATAATGATGTAGACTTACCAGGCTTAGTATAGTACTTAGAGAAGACATCATCTTTGGCGATGTTAGGGTATAAGAACTGAAGCTGGGTGAGGTCCAGCACCCTGTCGGCGAGGGACCGCAGCATCAGGTCGCGAGATGTGAACGGCTGCAAGCTGAACACCTCATTACCGTCTGATAAAGAAAAAAAAACAATACCAACTTAATTAAAACGGGACCACACACGGGAAGCACCAGTTTTCAAATAAAACAAGTTAAAATTTTAACAAAATAAAAATCGACTTCAAGGTTCGACTCGATTTCTCTTGGATTCCATCATCAGATCTTAGTTCCTTATCATGGCACTACCGTCGGGATTTTTCCTTTCCATTAAAAAAAGAATCACAAAATCGATTATAAACGACGAAGTACGGCGTACGTACGTCGGTAAAAAATATATATATGTCGGAGACACAAGAATAAACGAGAACATGAATGACAGATACAGCCAATCTGGACCAAAGCCAAACACTAATCACTACTAAACGGATACGAATTAACTTAAACACCATCAGCAACCCCCCATGAGGGGATTGGGGCAATGCTCACCCCTCCGCGATGCCCTGTGGAATTCACCACCTAGGCTAGTAATTCCCCCACTGATAAATATCGCCCCATACACACAATATAAAACACAGAGATACAATAAATCGCAAATCAAATAATAGATATGGTCGTCGCGAGATCTGAAGAGAACTGTGTCCTGTTTCCGATCGCGCCGCTTTATATAGACTGTTGCGTAGTGTTCGATAGTGGCAAATGTTTGTATCACTTTTATTATTTGGATACCCTCACTCCGACACGGCCGTCCTGACGTATTACACGTCCTCGTGTGATGTTGAAGGCATCATCATCATTATCCGCAGAAAAGAAAGAGCTTTTTGTGTTGTTCGGCCACTCCTGACCAAGGACATTGGGCACATTATTACATTTTATCTTCTGTGGAACAACTTCATTTAGGACATTCTCATAAAATAGGCTTTTCGTTATCAAATCTGAATGCAAATAGACTTCTCGCTACATACTAAATTAATAACACCAGTAAGTAGTATCGCAACAGTCACCTCACCGTTTATCGCGTTACACATTTTTGGATTATTATTATTAACAATATCTACATGGCCTCTTATTCTACCAATTTCACTTTTCAATGGCCACCTCGGCTTTCAGTGGCCACCTCGCCTTTCGCAAAACTTAACTAAACTTTAACAACCACCACGCTGATAGGATATCTCATATCTCATTATAGAGACTACTCGCCACACAATTACAACTCAATTTCATTCCATTGCATCAGCATTAATTAACCCTTGATTATCATCATCAACATCAATAGGGACTTGATCTACAGGGATTTTCCTCACTATTATCAATGCCAGACAAATCTACCTCCTCGGGTATATCACTTAAAGGAAACTCTCGTATACGAACGCAAGCGCATTTGTAGATTCTGTTACTAGTTAAAGATTTCAAAGTATAACGATCGCCATCGAGCAACTCTACAATTTTAAACGGTCCTTTATACTTAGGATTTAACTTTGTCTAATTTCTTTCTTAACTTTGAATCAAAACTAAGTTACTGAGATCAAACTTTACTAATTTACACTTTCCCTATCAAATGTCACATACGTGTACACACAGTATCTCTCTCACTCTGCCATATCTGACCTCACTGTCTATTCTGTCTCAATAAAACAGTACACTACTGAACAGCAAAAGAAAACAGTAACATCGTTATTAAAATCAAAACAACATAAAATAAGAACTTTAGTAATTGACTACTGCTGCAAATTCTCAAAGCAATCCAAATAAATAGTATCGTAGGTCATCCCTGTGACCACCACAAGTGTAACAGTTAGTTATCCCTTGTGACTACCACACGTATATCTGCCAACTACATAGACACGCCAGCCACAATCACCCGCTGCTGGTGAGATAGCTGACACCAAATAGAAGTCCGACCAGTTTTTTTAACTTTACTGAAAATATCGACATTTCATCACAAAATAAAAAAACGGTAATTATAATTCGAGTCACAACTATCACAAAGTGATAAAAATAATAATCTAAAAAAAATGTTAACAATAGCTACAATCAAAGATGAATCCGTCTCAAACTAAAAATCACATCACAATCATAAATTTAAAATTGAATAAATAAAAAAACCCCTTATGCAGCATCAGGTCGAAGTTATCAATTACACAATTGTCATTTAACGATTATACTGGCACGTTTTGCAGACATTCGGTTTTTCTTCCCCACTTTCACCCTCACAACCTTCAAATGACTCAACCGACTCTCATGAAACACGTCTAAGAACACTCGCACGTAACTCACCTTTCATACAAAAAAACTAAATTGAATTCGCTTCATCCGTTCGCGAGCTACGGTGCCACAGACAGACACACGTCAAACTTATAACACCCCTCTTTTTGCGTCGGGGTTTAAAAATAAGAAATAAATTTAAACAATAAACAAACAGCATGTGCAGAACGGGTAATTCAATCCACCTCCATCACAGATATTCTGCTATGATATAATACTACACTATACTTCCGAAATCGTCTACCTTTGTAACGATGTCACCAATAGAAACGATCTAATTATTTTAAGAACAAGATTAATTTCGAAAACTGCAACTGAAAACCTTAATGCAAACAGATTCTCATTTTTCTCTTTAAATAATTATGTCGTTTGAAATACAGTAATCGTGTACTACATGAAACAATAACCGCAATGAATAAATCTGGATTAAAACTGTTCATAGAATTTCGATGTTACAATAAGTGCGGGCATTACCTACCCTCAATAATGTTCCTGCACAATATTGTCGTTTGCCTAGAAATTCATCTGACAGAACTTGTCTTATTGAAGAGCTTTCAGCACAAAATAAAAATAGTACGACTCACCGGATTGTTGGAGTTGTCCGTACATACCGGTTACTTCCCAGTTACCGATGCGTTGCTTTTACTACCGTACGCTGCCGCTGTTGTAGGCCGCACGTCTCATAAACCGTTCGTACGCGAAAAGGCTATACCGACACTTTGACACTATGTGAGCGTTCTCATTTACAAAAATTTAACAAAATGACACCTCGTACGATTTTCGAGCGGAGGGTAGTTCGACAGCTCGCCGCGACTGACGATCCGTTACACTCTCAAACGTTGTGGGCAAATGAGATTCAGATCCCACTTCTGATGTCGGAGACACAAGAATAAACGAGAACATGAATGACAGATACAGCCAATCTGGACCAAAGCCAAACACTAATCACTACTAAACGGATACGAATTAACTTAAACACCATCAGCAACCCCCCATGAGGGGATTGGGGCAACGCTCACCCCTCCGCGATGCCCTGTGGAATTCGCCACCTAGGCTAGTAATTCCCCCACTGATAAATATCGCCTCATACACACAATATAAAACACAGAGATACAATAAATCGCAAATCAAATAATAGATATGGTCGTCGCGAGATCTGAAGAGAACTGTGTCCTGTTTCCGATCGCGCCGCTTTATATAGACTGTTGCGTAGTGTTCGATAGTGGCAAATGTTTGTATCACTTTTATTATTTGGATACCCTCACTCCGACATATATATATATATTCGGTCGAATTGAGAACCTCTTCCTTTTTGAAGTCGGTTAAAAACCTTGTAATGATACCAACTATACTCTTTGCGCTGCAGCATGGTGCGGCATTTATTTGTAGATTACAACATTCTGGTTGGTTTAATTTAATTTACTACAGTTATAAATGATTTAATAATAGGTCTTTACCTATGAAATTGCCGTTTTGTATGCAATAAGTGAAAGTACATATTTTTTCAAACTTTTTTATTTCTGTTATTCGAAGTAATCACCCATGCAATCGACGCATCTTTGCCAACGCATTGGTAGTTTATTGATGCCCTTCTTGTAAAAATCAGCTGGACGGGAGGCAACAAACTCTTCAAAGGCATTTTGTACTGCCTCTCGGGAATTGAATTTTTTACCCACTAAAAAGTTGTCTAAATTTTGGAAAAAGTAATAGTCGGTAAGTGCAAGGTCTGGTGAGTATGGCGGATGAGGGAGGGCTTCCAACCCCAGCTCTTGCAGCTTGGAGACTGTCTGTTGCGCAGTATGGGGTCGCGCGTTGTCGTGAAGGAGCAGTGGGGACGACCGATTGACCATAGCTGGTTGCAGATGTGCAAGCTTCTCCATCATTCTCTCCAGTTCTTCACAGTACACATCGGCATTAATGCTCATGCCGTTTTATAAAAAAGTGTGGTGAATCACACCCGCACTAGACCACCAAACAGTGACCATCACCTTTTTAGGGGTCATTTTTGGTTTAGGGCATTGCTTTGGTGCTGAACCAGGGTCTAACCAACTTGCTTAGCGCTTTCGATTGTCGAACAGAATCCATTTTTCGTCGCACGTAACAATTCGTTTCAAAATTCCTTCATTTCTTTGCCTGCTGAGCAGCGAAAGGCAGGGCTCGACGCGTACGTTGCGCTGGCGATCGTTAAGGTCGTGGGGCACCCATCTATCAAGCTTTTTTACCTTGCCAATTTGTCGCAAATGTATCAATATTGTTTTGATGCTTACATTAATAGCTGCTGCTAGCTCAGCTGTATATTGAGTTTCGTCAGCTTCCACAATCGCCTTTAATTCATTATTGTTAACCAAAGTCTCCGGACGACCACGAGCTTCATTTTTCAAGTCAAAATTTACATTGTAAATAAATGTACATTATGGAATGCAATAAATTGAAATGAAATGAAATTTCCAGAACGGAACCGGGAAAACCAATAACGGGTTGTGCGTTCGTTTGTACAGTTCTCTCCGTAAACGTTTTTGATGTACGTGCCGTTTGTGTCGCGTTGGTGCCACGACGGAACTCATACTCCATAATTACACGAATTTTTAAAGTATCCATTATGACGAAAAATTATCAAATGTAATGAAAATACAACGCTAATAAAAAAAAAAGACTGAGTTTGTAAATAGAATGTCATGGTTTTAAAACAAAATTAATTTGAATTTAGAATACAGAGCCATTACAAACTTTTTTTTATTTGAAATGACCAGTACTGAAGAAAGGCAATTTCATAGGTAAAGACCTAATATATTGCGAATGTGGTACAGCTGAACTACCAAGTCATAATTTGTAAATCGCGGCAACTTTCAAGAGTCAAACGAAATGTTACTGAATCATTTCACGCACAATGCTACAGCGCAAAGAGTATATGTGATTTTTTTAACAGTTACTTCAGTGTATAACTATAAAACTTAAAAAACCCCCTATGCAGCATCAGGTCGAAATTATCAATTAATTGTCATTTAACGATTATACTGGCACGACAAACACTTAATCGAGTAATCATACGCCAAAAATGCCTTACATAATTTTGAAAAAAGCGGCCAAGTGAGAGTCGGACTCGCCCATGAAGGGTTCCGCAGCAGCAACATAATTTAATTTTTATTTTATATTTGTGTTGATTGAATGAAAGGTAAATTGCAGTTTACGATTTATGACGTATTAAAAAAAACTACTTACTAGATTTCGTTCAAACCAATTTTCGTTGGAAGTTTGCATGGTAATGTACATCATATATTTTTTTTAGATTTATCATTCTCTTATTTTAGAAGTTACAGGGGGGGGGGACACATTTTACCCCTTTGGAAGTGTCTCTCGCGCAAAATATTCAGTTTAGAAAAAAAATATATTAGAAACCTCAATATCATTTTCAAAACCCCACACGTAGGGGTTTGATGAAAAAATTTTTTTTGAGTTTCAGTTCTAAGTATGGGGACCCCCTTACTTTATTGTTTTTTTTTCTATTTTTGTGTGAAAATCTTAATGCGGTTCACAGAGTACATCTACTTACCAAGTTTCAACATTATAGGTCTTATAGTTTCGGAAAAAAGTGGCTGTGACATACGGACGGACAGACAGACAGACATGACGAATCTATAAGGGTTCCGTTTTTTGCCTTTGGCACGGAACCCTAAAAAGAGCTGTTACTCTTACACTGCTGGACCTATATTAATCAAACATAGCTAAGATCCACCGCAAGGAAACTGGCTTTCAAATAAAAAAAAACGCATCGAAATCGGTCTATCCGTTTGAGAGATACGATGCCACAGACAGACACACACAGACAGACAGACATCGATGTCAAACTTATAACACCCCTCTTTCTCGTCGGGGGTTAAAAAACAAAGTAATTAACCGTGGGAGAGCCACGCTTCGGCAAGAAAGGGCCGACTCGACCGGAGTGATACCACGGCCTCACAGAAAAGTGGTGTTAAATAGTGCTTGCGCTGTGTTTTACCGAGTGAGTGAGGATACTGGAGGCCCATACCCCAACCCCTCCCCCTATCCCACAAAGGCCGGCAACGCACTTGTGACGCCGCTTACCATCGGGTGATACGTCTGCTCCTTTGCCGGCCTATTCCATAAAAAAAATAACAAGTAATCAGAGAGAACTTACCGCCAACCCAAGCAATGGTGATGCCCCCAAGTTCTGAGTCTGAGAATCGCAGAAGGAACGTGCCGGGCGGGCACTTGGACAGCATGTCTTCCGCCTGCTTCTTCTGTATAAAGCCCATTATCAAACTGCAACAAACATGACAAATCACTGTATCTATACAAATAAATCAAGTTGGAGTGTCAAGCTGAAGAGTTTGTTTGTTTGTTTGAACGCGCTAATCTCAGAAACCGCAGGTCCGATTTGAAAAATTATTTCAGTGTTAGATAGCCCATTTATCGAGGCAGGCTATAGCCTATATATCATCACGCTAACACTAATAGGAGCGGAGCACCAATGAAAAATGTTTCAAAAACGGGGGAAAATTATCCTGCTACGGGCAATAGGAGACGCAAACGAGGTTGCGTGGGTCCGCTAGTAAATGACAAAAGTAACTAATTTGACTAAGGTGTCAACTACCCTGTTGTATCCCATCATAAATTATAATAGCCTCTGACTGAATAATAATAAAAAAAATACCGACTTCAAGAACTGGACCAAATTGAAATGGCAGCTTTCAAATAAAAAAAAAGAATCATCAAAATCGGAATCAAAAAAATACAATCGAATTGAGAACGTTCTCCTTCTTAAAGTCCGTTAAAAAAAACTCATGCGGGACTCGAACCCCTGGCAATGATTTATAGAAATAAGATGTTATATACTCACTGATCGCACCACAAAGTCCTCAAGTAATCTCTGGTCACTTTGACGACCATGTAGAACCACTCCCAAAAGGTGAAGTTCCTCTCCGGGAGAGCATCCTTGCAGAACTGGGTCCAGCTCACCGCCATGGCATTAAGATCCATCGTGTTCATTGGCAGGGAGGTCCTGGAAGCCGTGATACTGGTAATAGTTAGTAAGAGTGTAAATGTTTATAGCGCGAGTTAGAAATGGACAGTGGCCGCACAGTTAGAAATGGCCGCATAATGGTAACGTTTGACACAACGCCATCTAGTTTCAAACTAAGCAGAGCTTGTGTTATGGGTACTAGACAACTGATATAAATACATAATACACTTTGTTTGGAAATACATACCATATCATTAATCTTATTCTTTTTATATATAAAAATTAATTGCTGTTTGTTTGTCTCGCTAAAACTAGAGAACGGCTAGGCCGATTTGGCTGATTTTGGTTTTGAAATGTTTGTCGTAGTTCAGGGAAGGTTTAAACGGTGACAAATAAAAAATAACTTGAAAATCCAAATGCGCATACACGAAGTAGCGGGTACAGCTACTAGAAAATAAATATTTGTAGATCATACAAACATTTGATCCGACCCGGGAATCGAACCCGAGACCTCATGTACGCTACCACTGCGCCAACGAGGCAGTATAGTACATATTTTGACATATTAGTTTAGAATAATACCTAAATATCTTCTCGGCCAAAAATCTCAAGTTATCTTCGGAAAGGTCCCCTCCTGTTGCTGAGCCGAATTTGATGCGAAGTGTCTCAGCTAATTGACCCCAAGTGACCTAAAAGAGAATAAATAAATAATATTAAGGATTAAATTAGCTGCAACATGTGTGTAGCTTATAGCTACATACATGTTGTAAATAAATTACACCCAGACACAGTATCATGTTGATCAGACACGGATTAAAGTATCATGTTAATCACACACAGATTTGTCCTGGGCGGTAATCGAACCCATCACCTCTACTAAACCAGTCTAATAAGAGCAGTTTAAAGTATAGATAATATTCAACTTATACCTGGGAGAGCCACGCTTCGGCATGCATGGGCCGGCTCGACTGAAGTGATACAACGGCCTAGCAGTAAACCGGTGGGAAAACGCTTGCGCTGTGTTTCACCGAGTGAGTGAGGATACCGGAGGCCCCTCCCCCTTCCCCAAAGACCGGCAACGCACTTTTGACATCTCTGGTGTTGCGGGTGTGCATGGGCGGCGGTAATCGCTTACCATCAGGCGATACGTCTGCTCGTTTGCCCCCTATTCCATAAAAAAACTTACCTTATCGGGCACAGCGAAGGGAACCCTGCCCGGCGGGCTGAAGGCGTTGTCCCACGTGACGGTTGCCCAGCCGTGGGGCTCCTGGTTGCCGTGGACAATCACCACCACGGGCAACGAAAGTGTCCACACCTTTAGACACAAGAAAACATTAAAAAACTACCCTATACTGTTGACATTCATTGCAAGCAATATTTTCAGAAGATAAAAACCGACTTCAAAAACAACCAAATTTAAATGGGACCACACGGAAAGCACCAGCTTTCAAAAAATAAAATTCAAAATCGCTCCTAGGAATTTCGAAGGTTCGACTCGATTTCTCTCGGATGCCATCATCAGATCTTAGTGTCCTTATCATGGTACCACCGTTGGGATATCTTCTTTCCATTAAAAAAATAATCATCAAAATCGGTTCATAAACGACAAAGTTATCCGCGAACACACATAAAACAAAAAAATGTCGAATTGAGAACCTCCTACTTTTTTGAAGTCGGTCAAAAATGGGTTCAGTAGTTTAGGCGCTACGGTGGAATATACAACCATAATAAAAACATTAACCGACAAAATTATTAGCTTTAGTCAGGTAAATTATTAATCTATATATCTATATAGTTATATATATATTTATAATCTGAATCTCGGAAACGGCTCCAACGATTTTCATGAAATTTTGTATGCAGGGGTTTTCGGGGGCGATAAATCGATATAGCTAAGATTCATTTTTAGAAAATGTAGTTTTATTCGTGTTTTCAACAATCAAATATAATCAATGTACATCTAACGCCATCTATCGCAACTCGAGCGAACTACATTAAACTATACTGGAATTAGGTGCAGAATAAAACAGTAACAGGGCGTACCAAGAGAGGGCACCACTAAACAACTTATTAAAAAAAAATACCGCTCATCCAGGTACTATAAAAATGAATCGCCGAAATGTATGTGCGCATAATTTCCGATCGGCTGCACCAAAGTAAAAAAATCTTTTTTTATGTGTTCGTTATTGTTAGGACAAGGTTTGTGTAGAAGAAAAATAAAAAAATAAAAGGAAACGTATTTTTTTTTTGGCCGCAACTGTACACTGCCTGTGGGAAGCTGAGACAGATATGTAAATATGGCGGTACGAAGTTCGCCGGGTCAGCAGTATTAATAATATCGACAGCATGGATAACGAAGTAGTTTAAACGAACACTTCGACACTTACAACTGCGTGAGTGTTGTGGATTCTAATCCCACATGTGACAACTTTGTATGATTCACAAATTGTTGTTCCGACTCTGGGTGTTACTTGTATCCGTTTTATACTCAGATCAAATAAAAAAAAGGAGATAACGCACGGCCTTGTTCTTTGTAAAGCAAAATAATATACAAATTTTAACAAAAAAAAAACCGACTTCAATCTGGACCAAATTGAAATGGGAAGCACCAGCTTTCAAATAAAAAAAGAATTATTAAAATCGGTTCACCCAGTCGAAAGTTATGAGGTAACAAACATAACAAAAAGAAACTACGCTACTTTTAAACCGACTTCAAAAAAAGGAGGAGGTTCTCAATTCGACTGTATTTTTTTTTTATGTTTGTTACCTCATTGGTTTGTTAGATGATTCTTTTATTTGAAAGCTGGTGCTTCCCATGTGGTCCCATTTTAATTTGGTCCAGTTCTGACATCCATGAGAAAACTATATAAGTCTTCAATTTGCATTAAGTATGTGCGCGACAAATTAACGAATAACTCAATATTCTCGTGTGGGCCCATTTCAATTTGGTCGTTCTTGAAGTCGGTTGTTTTTTTGTTAAAATTTTGTATTATCGTCAGTATCGTACGTTCGTAGTCCCGATATAAAGCCGAGTCTCCACAGAACAAAAGTTGGCAACTTTTGTGTTGTAAAATTTCGGTGGAGGCGCGCCTTAAGAGATATACTGACGAAAAGTAGCGTAGTTTCTTAGCATGGGTGTGCGTTAACGCGTGTGTTTACTTGAAAGTAGCTGAGTTTTTTTTTTGCTTCAACAAGAACAAGGCCGTGCGTTATCTACCTTTTTTATTTGATCTGAGGTTTCATGTATGTTTGTAAAGTCCACCGCAACACAGGATATATTACGAAGGCGGGAATTCGAAACTCTAATTAAAGTCTTATTGCACTCTTAACCTGGAAAACCAACTCAGCACTTCTGAAATCTTTACCGTTATTATTTTACTATCGGGGTAATAATCCCGGGATCCCGTGACTTTGACGGGACTATTACAAACACGTTACAAAATGTCAGACTGAAACGCAAACTTAATTTCTAAATTCCCTCAAATACAATCGGTTCGAGGACTTCCCGGGACTATATGCGAGTCACTTTGGCAGGGTCAAAATAAAAAAATATAAATTTATAAGCACCTAATAAAATATCAAATTGCAATTCAAGCCTAATTTCTAAATTCTATCAAATAAGATCAACAAAGTGATAGCATTCGTGCTGTTTCGTTGGTGAGTCCGAGACCGGAGGCCCAATGATGCAGAAGCATTACTACCCCGCCATGGTGTGGGTCACCATGCTGCATTGTTGCATTGACTATGGTGATCACCACTCTTGGATTCTGTTTATGATTTCCATCAGGCAGAGTTGGGACATTTTGGCAGGCCCATACATTAAAAAAAAATCAGTTTCTGGACCCCGGGATCCTCTGGCCTTTTCGCGTCGGTCTCACCTGAAAGACCAACTCCCCACCTCCAACGTTGAACTGCGACTGGAACAGCAGTGTTAGCTTCTCATCCATAACACTCTCCGTGCCTTTCTTCTCCGCACGCTTGATTTTACGCAACTGCATATTTCTGTCAAAATAAAAATAAATTTTGAAATAATAGTTATTTGTTATACAAGAGTGCAAAGTTGCTTTTTAACCGCGTGCTCAATGTTGATGACCGAGCAAGCGAAGGATTCTCAAATTGAATCACGAGCGTAGCGAGTGATTCAAAAATTAGAATCCTGAGCGTCAGCGAGGGAATCAAAAGAGCACGAGGTGAAAAATCTTTGCACTCGAGTGCAATTGATTGAGCGAGCGAGTGATTCAAAGCTTAGAATCGAGTGATTCTAATTTTTGAATCACTCGCTGTGCGTTCGTGATTCATTTTTAGAATCCTTCGCTTGCTCGGTTATCAAAATTGAGCACGCGGTTAAAAAACAACTTTGCACTCTTGTATAACAAATGACTATTTAATAAAAAAAAAAGGGTGCGTGGAGTCCCTCCGCGCGGAAGAAGTGAAACTTCGTAATGTGGAAATGGAAATAGGAAGGGGTAGAAATCACTCTGTCTCTTTCTATTCCCCCTCCCCAGGAGCGTTGAACGTTTAACGCAACAGTGCTTTCATACCCCCTCCATGGTAGCGTTAAACGTTTAACGCAACCTTGTTGGAAGTCGCATTAGAAGTTTCACTTCAAAAACCGACTCCAAGAACTTTACCAAATTGAAATGGGACTACACGGGAAGTACCAGCTTTCAAATAGAAAAAACAATCATCAAAATCGGTTCACCCAGTCGAAAGTTCTGAGGTAACAAAAATAAAAAAAACGCACGCCCTAGAGCCAAAACGGCTTGTCGTATATATATGTGAGTGGTGTCAATAGATTCGTCTTAGTCGTGCGAGTGACACTGGGTACATCAAAATTTAAAAAAAAAGAACAAAATAAAAATGTATATTCTTTTCAATTCTTTCTATATTTCCAGCTCTTCAATGAATTTAATAAAGATGGTAGATATTGACACAGTCGAGTTTTTAAAAAAAAAATTTTTTTACTTGTTTTGAAGTCGGTTAAAAAAGGGCATTTCGCCTTCTTCCCCCCCGCTTTTAATCTAAGAGTGATGTTCCACCGTGTCCTCACCTGAAGCTAACGCTGAGCTGCCTGCTGGTGGGCTGGTACTCCATAGTGCCGGTGTTGTTGAGGATGTCTCCGCACTCCACTGGCTGCTTGCCCTTACCGGCCTGGGTCTCGCTCTTTAGCAACAACTGGGCTTGTTGCTCTGATATTATAACCACCTGGGGTTAACAAACAAACATATATTGTTATGGAGAAAGGTCATTCCAGAACACGACTGAACATCGCGAAAGTTCTCGTTGATTTCGTGAGACACACAACAATGAACCTTACATCGATACGCATAGCGGCGAATGTAGATTGAATGTCACGCGGTTGATTTAAATACATTCGCTGGCGTGTTCTTGGAATCTGTTATCGACCATTCGACCACTCGGAATGTGGTAATAATAACGGCATCTAATATATAATAAAAAGGCGTACTTCGGGCCGCAGATCTATCGTTAATTTCCTTCCCTTTGCAGTGATTTTGTTCTGTACTATAGTGACTAGCGAGAGCCTGCACTACGGTGACTAGACAGAGCCTGAACTATGGTGACTAGACAGAGCCTGTACTATGGTGACTAGACAGAGCCTGTACTATGGTGACTAGACAGAGCCTGCACTATGGTGACTAGACAGAGCCTGTACTATGGTATTATTACTATTAATTTTACTTACGCTAACTCTAGGTGGCGTCATGTATACGTTCAGCTGACCCCCGACGAGTAGACGGACAGTAGCCGTGAAGCTGCAAGAAGATAATCTCTATATATATATTCACGCTAGCTTTCTATAGGGAAGGTGGAGGCTTATAAGGGGTTGGTGTGTAAATTGAGAGTATATTGAAAAGAGTGGTGAGTATATTGGAGTATATTCAAATTAGAAGATGGGTATATTAGTAGTACATTGAAAGGAGAATGTAGGTTTGGGAGTATACTGAACGGAGAAGAAAGAAAATTGGGATTGAGAGTATATTATATATGGTTGATGTGTATATTGGGAGTATATTGAAAGGAGGTATATTTTCAGTATATTACTAAGAGTAAAGACCACAAACCACTATATTCTTACCGTGTATTGGTCTTCATGACCTGTGGTGGTTGTTTTTCTATCACGAACGTCGAAGTCACAAGGGTTGACAACAAACCTGTCACCTGAAAATCATATAACTGTGATTAGTCTGTACTATGGTGACCAGCGACCGGCCCGGCTTCGTACGGATTTTCCTATACTATAATACGCATGTATAATAAAATTGCATTCAAATCGGTGCAGCCGTTTAGCCATAAAGCATAATAGACAGTGTGGAGGAACGGGTGTGATGTCCCTCCAGCACAAAGGGAGGATCCTCTGACCAGGCGAGACGATCATGCCTGGCAGGCCACTGCCCAACGGTTGATATTGGGATTTTGTATATATGATAATCGGCGCCTCTCCTATTGCGCGATGCATTGGCTACACGATTGGTAGTACCTTCGTATGTACGTTACTGCGTAGTTCGGTGTATCTCCGGTAGATAGCACTGTAGTGTGTTTTTCTGTTGTACTGTATGTGGAAGTCGCCACAGACAGTGTTACTTTAGAATTTATAATTTAGTATGGATATGTATCTTTTACAATGTATAAAATGAAGTATCTTCCACTGTCTGTTCGCTTCTTAGAGCATACATACATGTAGGGAGCGCTGAAAGAGCGGAAAACGTGATCGGAGTAGAGAGAGACCGAGTTTAGTTAGAGTATGTCTCTCTCACGCAAGCTTCTGATTGGTGGACGCACATACCAATTTGCATTACTGTTTTGGTGGGAAATACACCAACCAATCAGAAGCTTGCGTGAGAGACATATTATAACGAAACACGGTATCTCTCTCTTTACTCCGATCACACTTTCCGCTCGTTCAGAACTCCCTCCATGTATATATGCTCTAAGGTTCGCTTATATCTTTTAAAGTACTAAACAGATTTTAATGAACTTTTCATGAATAGATATAGTGATTCAAGAGGAAGGTTTATATGTGTTATACATGCATATTATTGCAGAGGAAATTCGAGAATTTCAAAGACTTACATGCAAAGTCAGTCGCTTGTAAAAGATATAATACAAAAGTCCACTTACAGTCTTGCTCATCTCGTCCAGCATCTCAGCGAGATGTGGTTGTCTGAGTTCCACGACAGTCTTGGTGTTAATCCTGGCCACGTTGTTGACCTGCTGCCGAGTGGTCCAGATCAGATCGGCGAGGAGTTCGCACCACTCCTGGATGGTGTTCAGGTTCGACTGCATCGGCACGCCATTTCCGCTCAATTGTTGTTCGCGTTTCCACCTTAAAGATAAAAATAGTTTTTTTATACATTCTGTGTAGCGGGGTACTTTACAAACATACATGTAACGGACACAAAGAACACCCAGACTCAGAACAACAATTTGTGGATCACACAAAGTGTTGTCTCATGTGGGATTTGAACCCACAATACTTGGCGCAGCAGAAAGCGGTGTGGCGACCGTTTAAACCACTTGACCAACCGTGCAGTCAAGCGTGAACAACGTTTACTGTTATAATATATGGTTTTGTGTATAGTGGTTCAACCTTAGAGCACACATATAGAGCGCTGAACGAGGGAAATCGTGTCTAGGCAGAGTCTATCTCTCTCACGCAAGCTTCCCCAAGATAACACTCAGCGCATGCGCAATCCACCAACCAATCACGGAGACTGTGTGAGAGAGATTAGACTCTGCCTAGACTCGGTCTCTCAACTCCGATTACGCTTCCGCTAGTTCAGCGCTCCCTCCATATATGTATGCTCTAAGGGTTCAATCGATTTTAATGGGACTTTTACTTATTTTAGAAAAATAAATAAGGTTATACGAAAACAAAAAGTTTGCTCCTTTAGGCAGTGGTCCGACCGCCGGCGAGAAAACGACTAACTATCGACGATTTTCACGCTCAAGAAACGTACAATAAATATAAATTCCGTGTAAACGAAAGAGATGCATATAGTAATAGTTGCTCTCCGACTGTTCACACTGCCGGCGACGACTCGCTTTACTAGTTTGTCTTTTAAAGATAAACTAGCTCAGCGATGCTCGCTCGCTTGATCATTAAATAATCATTTCTATACACTACGGCTTTGAAAGTACACACTCGTATGGATATCATCATCAACAAATCATTGCAACTCTCATTGTTGTCTAGTTCAGACGACAACGATGATGTATTTTACGATAGTATTTATACGATAGAGATATTGTCGGACACATTCAATAAAAAACTCATCTAGTGTCTTGGAATGTGGTGTTGGCGCGAGTAATAGCTCATCGCACTTGAACACTCGCTTAAAGCCCAGCGACAAAACTATCGAAACTACACACTCGCTGCTCGCTGATCGCCAACTCGTTCATAGTTTCTGGTTCTACTCGTTTCTCGTTCATCTTTGGCGGTGGGACCACTGCCTTACTCGGCTCTGACGACACCCACGGGGTGAATACGGGTGAAGACACTCCATCACCTCACGGAAGGTCACTTACTTGATGAGCTCCTCATCCAGAACCTGGCTCTGCAACTGTCGAAGGTTGGCGATGTTCTCCTTCATATGGTCCACCAACTCCAATTGCGACTGAGTTATTTGAGCCACCTGCAATGAAACGAGAGTTTAATCTTCTCTCTCTCTCTAAGTGTCTATGACACACAAATGACCACATCACACTAGGACGCCTTCTCCAGCCAATGGGAGGCCTCGACGCTGACCAATGGGGACAACGCATCGCATCGCTTCTCCAGAGAACGCGGCACGCGACACACGCGATCTCGTTGTCACATTGACCATTATTGTAATAGATGACTGAATCGTAAATTAATACCGAAATTCATTAAAACTAATATTGCAAAACATCTCGGAAAATATAATCATTACAGCCTTTCATTTCTATTACAAATTTTAATCAAAGAAAAATTGAAATATATTGCTCAATTGAATAGTCTAAAACAGTGACGTCACAAGTTTGTATTTAGTACATTTTTCATACAAAGTTATCGTTTTGACAGATGATAAAGAGTAACTAATTTGACTTGTCATCTACCCTATTGTTTAGCATTAAGCACTATAAAGCCAGTTACCTATCTCATTATACAGTCCATTGAAGTAATTACCATCTTTTATTTGGCCTTAACTCTTTAATGTATTCTTATCTCTTGTCGCCATTAAATGTTTTACATAAAAAACCGGTCAAGTGTGAGTCGGTCTCGCGCACTGAGGACTCAGATATCATTGCCTAAAAACCTCTTCTTTCACCGCCTTCTGAATTCCAAAAATGAATGTATGTATGTGTGTGTGTGTATGCATGTATCTGTGTGTGTACCTATGTATGTATGCATGCATATGTCTGTGTGTGTGTATATGTATGTGTCAGTGTGTGTATGCCTCTGCGTGTGTCTGTATGTAGTTGGTGTCCACACATACCTTGGCGTTGAGCTTCCTCTCGGTCTCCTCGATCTGTACGCGGAGGCAGGCGGCCAGGTCCCGCCTGTCGTTCGTCATCGACTGCTGCAGGTAGTTCATGTGACCTGGACACAGAGATCACATTATATACCAAACTACCTGGTATTGGCGTGATGATATATAGCCTATACCCTTCCTCAATAACTGGGCAATCTAACACTAAAATAATTATTCAAATCGGACCATTACTTCAGGAGAATAGAGTGTTCAAGCAAACCAATAAACAAAATCTTTAGCTTTATGGATTATTATTATTATTACATTTAAAATAAAACATCACGCTACATCTATCAGATGCACAGTAGTGACCATAAAATTATCTTACCTTTGTGTTTCAGGCATTCGTGGTATTCCAAGGAGAATGACTCTATGTTCGCTTGAAGACCTCTGATCTCTTCGCTAACCACACTGACTTTCTGGCGGACAGTCTGCAGTCCAGTAATGAGCTGGAAATAATTAAAAATACATTAAATATCACGGCCGTTAAATTTTTTGTCTGTCTGTCTGTTTGTTTTAGCTAATCTCTGTAACAGATGGACCGATTTTGACGGGACTTCAACTGGCAGATAGCTGATGTTAAAAGGAATAACTTAGGCTAACTTAGGCTTAGTTACCTGCGGTTTTTGTTATAAAGGTAGGATGTAACAGTTAGTGATACGTATACTATCACAGCGTGGCGACGCGTCGCTACGGCACAAGACGTCACGCTCTGACACTCCATATTAGATGTTCTACATCAACAACTTTTAACAAAAAAAAAAAAGACTTACAGAACAACCAAATTGAAATGGGCCCACACGGGAAGCAATAGCTTTCAAATAAAAAAAGAATCATCGAAATTGGTTGGCGTGATATTGAGTTATTCGTCCATTTGTCGCACACATACTTAATACAAATTGAAGACTTATACGGTTTTCTCATGGATGTCAGAACTGGACCAAATTGAAATGGGACCACATGGGAAGCACCAGCTTTCAAATAAAAAAAGAATAATCAAAATCGGTTCACCCAGTCGAAAGTTATGAGGTAACAAACATAAAAAAAATAACACAGTCGAATTGAGAACCTCCTCCTTTTTTTTGAAGTCGGTTAAAAAGACTTAAACTTCTCCTTAGAAAGGAGGTTTTGTCCTACCAAACGAGGGGTTCGTATAGAGTTTGTGTCAAGTGTTCCATCTCTTTGCAGGGGGGGGGGGCATTAGAGGGGACAGGCGCTCTCTACTTACCTCACTGTACTTCCTCTCGGTCTGTGGTTGAGCGACGTACGGTGTTCCCATGGCGTTCTGGATAACTTCCATCTCCATAGCGAGAGCTCTTCGCATGTACTGGAACAGCTCATGCGGCGAATGGCTGCAGAATAAAGAAGAACATTTAAAAACTAGTCGTTGATTACGGCTTTGTTCGCGTAGTTGTTTCAGTCGCACAGTGGTAGAAAATGCGACTGCTGTACTTGAAGTGTCAGGTTCGATTTTCGGATAAGATCGAATATCTGTATGAGTAAATATATGTATGTACTAGCTGACCCACGCGACGTCGTTTACGTCTCCTATTGCATGTAGCGTAAAAAAAATCCCCGGTTTTTGTAACATTCTTCATTGGTGCTCCGCTCCTATTGGTCTTAGAGTGATGATATATAGCCTTCCTCGATAAATGTACTACCCACAGCGGTTCCGCGTTCAAACAAACAAACTCTTCAGCTTTATAATATTAGTATAGATTTACAAATAAAAAACTACATAAGTAAACTATCTGTGAATCTAGTTGTTAAAGCAAAAGCTCTGCTTAATTTGAAGCTAGATGGCGTTGTGTCAGATGTTCAAATTTCTTTTTATAGAATCCCAAAACTTCGAAACAAATATCGCAGAAAATACTAACATTTTCGTCCGACCCGGGAATCGAATTCGAGACGTCAAGCCCAGCAGTCGCATATTCTACCACTATACCACCGAGACAACCATAGATTATAGACTTAATTTACTACCTGTAAGTCATGTGGAAGTTCTTAGCGGCATCCAGCAGCTTCATCTTAGTGACAAACATGTCTGGTGACAGCATCAGGTCAGCGTGAGCCTGGATCTCCTGAACCAGCTCATCCACGAAGAAACGTTGTTGCTCCTCGGGTTCGCCAGTCCTGGACAATGATTTAAATGTATATAAGTAAGAGCTCTCCATATACCCGTTACCCAGGGAGAAGTCTAAAAAAAAGTTGCCTAAGTTACTCCTTATTACATCAGCTACCTGCCAGTGAAAGTCACGTCAAAATCACTTTAGCTGTTCCAGAGATTAGACGGAACAAACAGACAGACAAATAAATTATGACTTTATTATTATACTCTAAGAGTAAAAGAGAAATTAAATTATATGTCGAGCGATAGAGAATACAACACAACAAACAACTCATAACGTCCCACTGCTGGGCTCGGGTCTCATCTCAGGAGAGAGTTAAGGCCATACGTCCCCATGCTGGCCGAGTGCGGGCTGGGGCCTGGCAACACAACGTTGTGGCTACGTCATCTTGTCATTGGATGTTTTCAAGCCGCCCAAAGGCCTCCAACTAAGCTTCACGACTGTTATCCTAGGATAACAACCAGGACCGACTGCTTGACCGCCGAATCACGGCGACGCTCATGATATCGTCTAGCGGTCACCCATCCAGGTACTGACCACGCCGTCGTTGTTTACCTTGGTAATTTAGCTATGAGCACCTCGTATAGAATACCCTACTTACCAAATTCTGCTTTCGATCCATGGTGCTAGGCAGTGTCGTACTTCAATGGGGAAATGGTCTCCATAGATGGTTCGAACCTATAAATAAAAAATGTAGATTAAGAAACATATACAGACAACTGGGAGAGCCACGGCATGAATGGGCCGGCTCGACCGGAGTGATACCACGGCCTCACAGAAAACCGGTGTGAAATAGCGCTTGCGCTGTGTTGCACCGAGTGAGTGAGGATACCGGAGGCACAAAACCTTCGAATTCTGTTCACTCTCAGGGTTTACAGGTCAGATGCTAGTCCATATTAAGGTAAAACTGGTTGAACTAGTAGCCGGGCTCAAATAATCTTGGGAAGAATAAAGGCTAGGAAGATGATTAATAACGAAGACAGTTACCTTCTGGAGACTCTCTTGTGGTAATTGTTGAGCTCTGGCCCAGAGAGACATCTTGTCGCTGAAACAATTATTATTATAATTTTATAAAAAAACAAAAATTTTAACAAAAAAAATTGACTTCAAGAACTGGACCACACGAGAAGCATCATTTCAAATAAAAAAGAATCATCAAAATCAGTTCACCCAGTTGAAAGTTCTGAAGTAATAAACATTAAAAAAACCGGAGAATTGAGAACCTCCTCCTTTTTCAAGTCGGTTAATAACTCTGAATATTTTTGGACAGTAATCAATAGATAGATAGGTGCTTGGCTTCCATGTTTAAAAGGGTTTATGCCTATTTTTACTTCATTTTGTCTCTCTCAGGGTAAGTTGGAAAGTGGCTTTATTATATTTCTAACTCCTCAAATCTGCTTCCACAACAAACAAATCTTTGAAACATTATTTTTGCGAAATTTAAACCGTTTATGCAGCGCACGCAATAGAAGCTTTCAATGGGAATATTTTTTCCCCTTTTCGCCGTTTTTCTTTGATACTCCGTTCCTTTTGGTCGTAGCGTGGTGATATATGGCATATCACAATCTATACTTTTAATAAAAATGTAACAGGTCCAATTCTGTACATTAAAGATATTTTAATATTTTTTTTTGGAGGGATCTTTATAATCGATACTGAAGCCAAAACTTTTAATTTTTGCCTGTCTGTCTGTATCTTGGCCGCGCATCACGCCGAAACTACTGAGTGTTCAAACATAATTGGCATGATTTGTGTTCATACTACGAGGTAGGACATGGGATACTCTTTATCCCGAAATTCAGCACGGTTTCTTGCAGAGAGGGGATGAAAGTCAAAATATGTACTTCGTTGTAATTCAATAATACGTAGTCCGATTTCTTTCATTATTTTTATGCTAGAAAGAAAATAAATAAAGGATAACGGGAAAAGTATTTTTATTTGTCCGCGACTGTACACTGCCTGTGGGAAGCTGAGACAGATATGTAAATATAGCGGTACGAAGTTCGCCGGGTCAGCTAGTAATATTATAAAGGTGAATGTAAGTTTGTTTGTTACGCTTTCACCTGCTTGTACAAATATTCTTGGAGGTATTAGAAGTAACATAGGATACTTTAATTAAAGCTGGTAATACATAAATGAATATTTCGGACATTTATCACACAACATCATCCAGTCCCAAGCTAAGCAGAGCTTGTGTTATGGGTACTAGACAATTTATATATTAATATATACTATTTTTTTTGTAAATACATTCATATTATACATAGAAAACACCCGAACTCCGAAACAAATATTTTCAGATCATACAAACATTTGGGGCGCCCCGGGAATCAAACCCGAGACCTCTAGCAGAGCAGTCGCATACGCTGCCACTGCGCCACCGAGGCAGTCAATAACCTTCCTTATAAACTGGGTATCTATCAATTTCTGTGACTAACCAACTAAGGTAGCAAACTACCAGGACAACAGCACTGCGAAGAGATGGAACACTTGACACAAACCTTAAGGCGCGTCTCCACCAAAATTGTTGGCAATTTCAGCGTTTCGAACTGTTTGCAACACTTCGAAAAATCGTCAACTTTTGTTTCCATTGTGTCTACACCGAGTCGCCAACAATTTGTAAAACATTCCAACTAATCCGAAATTCGAACTAATTCGAAATTCGAACGGTTGCTAACATTTGTTGACAATTTTTGTTGCCAACACAAGGAAATTAGAGAAACTTTTGTCACCAACACGTGTTGACAGCACAAAAATTGACAACTTTTGTTCGGTGGAGACCCTGCTTTATACCAACCCGTCTGGACAGCGTGGTATATAGTAGTACAATACTAATAGTAAATAGTAGTTAAAATATCCCTTATCTAAGTGAAGGCTGTTTATGTGATAGATATTTAAATTACAAATTACTTACTTGTTTAACTTCTAAACTGTTGAGTAATGTATTCTATTCTGTACTGAAATAAGAAAAGCAATAATTAATAATTTTCTTTAAAATAGAAAACAATTCGCGAGACAAAATAAGTATTTAAAGAACTTAATAATACACTAGCGACCCGCCCCGGCTTCGCACGGGTGGATTTCAGATGCCCCGTAAAAGAAAGCCGTAAAAAGAAAGGAATAATAAAAACTTTTTATAAAAAAATAAAACCGACTTCCAAAAACATCCAACGAAAACTCTCTGTCAAAAAACACTTAAAAGCGTAAAATAAACTGGTTCTTCATAAATTGCCTATACCTAATTCTTTATTCATTTAAATAGTAGTATTATAATGGGTGCTAGGTACCTAAAATCTGATTGAAGTCGGTGCCAAGTGACTATCGCTTAGACTTTTGTAATTGTTCGTTTGTATTCTTTTTGGCTTAGCACCGACTTCAAACAGATTTTAGGTACCTAGCACCCATTATAATACTACTATTTAAATGAATAAAGAATTAGGTATAGGCAATTTATCAAGAACCAGTTTATTTTACGCTTTTAAGTGTTTTTTGACAGAGAGTTTTCGTTGGATGTTTTTGGAAGTCGGTTTTTTTTTTTTTTATAAACAGTTTTTATTTTACAGTTTTTAGTGCAAACAATCGTAGGTAAGTAGTAAGTTGAACTATTTCATCAAATTTCATCATGAAGAATACAAATTAAGGTACGTGTAATGTTAAAATCATCCTCTAATCCCTAACTGTTGAAGAGTTTAATCTTCTATCATCAGCTCACCTAAATAGCTTGAAAGTATACGACTGAGGGTCTTTAGATACGTATGAAATTGAAAGAATTATTCTCCAACTCCTAACCGTTGAGGAGTTGTACCTTCCACCTTCCATCATCAGCTTACCTAAATAATTTGTAAGAATACGACTAAAGGTAACTTATATACATATGATATTTAAAGATTTATCCTCCAACTCCTAACCGTTAAGGAGTGGTACCTTACATCATAAGCTCATCATCATAAAATGATGACTACCAGACGCAAATACCGGTGTAACTTCAGAAAATATGCGAAAAACATAGTATGTGCCTATAAAAAATGAGGGTTTCCCTCGATTTCCCTGGGATCCCATCATCAGATCCTGATATGCTGGCAATGGGACCACCACGGAAGCATACCCTGTCGAATAAAAAAAAAATTTCAAAATCGGTCCACAACTGACGGAGTAATCGTGTAACATACATAAAAAAAAAAAAAAAAAAAAAAAAAATTACATACAGTGGAACATAGAACCTCCTCCTTTTTGGAAGTCGGTTAAAAAATGGTTGTTGTGGGTTATCCCTAAGAGATAGACATATACCATCGCGGACTTTTTTGTAGTACTTTTTAAGATGTACAATACTGTAGTACATTATTTTGATCTATCTCGTAAGGTGCAACCAGCGTTTCCAATGTAAGCGCAAAAAAAATGTGTTTATTTGCTACATCACATTAGAAACCTCGAAAATTAACAGTGTTTCCATACCTTATTATGCATTTATTATACATAAAAACCTTCCTCTTGAATCACTCTATCTATTAAAGAAACCCGCATCAAAATCCGTTGCGTAGTTATAAAGATTTAAACACACATAGGGACAGAGAAAGCGACTTTGTTTTATACTATGTAGTGATTTCTCACATCATGAGGTCATAGTGCGATTTAGGAGGGCTTATCAACGCCATCTATGAATTTTATTAACAACTTGACCTTATTCTAAATTTGAATGTATTATTCAGAACTACTTTATCTCGGTTTTCGCAGTAAAGAGTGGCCTACGTCCTTCCTTAAGAATCAAAGTACCTCCATAACAAATTTCATTGAAATCGGTGCAGCAGTTTAGCATAACAGAAAAAGTTTCTTTTTTTATGTATGGCCCTGCGAAAATGACTACTCTGCCTGATGAAAACATTGGATGGAATACAAGATCGGTGGTCACCATACTCATTGCAAATGCATACTATGTAGCATGGTGACCCACACTATGGCGGCCTAGTGATGCTTCTGCATCATTGGGCCTCTTGGGTTACTTTCAAATGAATAGATATTACTATGGATTTAAATCTTAACCAGTGACTATAGAGGCAGCCATATTGATTACCTACTTGTAATAATATTATTGTATATTATGTCAATATCCTTAAAATATAGCTAGATCCCTAGGACAGTTATCACTAATGACATTTTAGATAATATTAAATACATATTTCGAGCATCTAACACACAACGCCATCTGATCCTAAACTAAGCAGAGCTTGTGTGCTAGACGACTGATATAAATACATGTATAGTTATTTTTGTAAGTACAATAAGTACATACATATTATACATAGAAAATACCCAAACTTCGAAACAAATATATGCAGATCATACAAACATCTGGTCTGACCCGGGAATCGAACCCGAGACCTCAAGCGCAGCAGTCGCACGCGCTACCACTACGCCACCGAGGCAGTAAGTATTATGAATCTACTAGTTATTGCGCGCGGCTCCGCCCGCGTGTATGTCGGTTATCGCGGTAAATAGTGGCCTATGTGTTATTCTGATGTATAATCAATATTACTGTAAAGTGTCATCCAAATCCGTTCAGTAGTTTTTGCGTGAAAGAGTAACAAACAAACAAACAAAAAAACAAACATCCATCCATCCATCCATACTTACTATCTTTCGCGTTTATAATATTAGCAGGATTGACATAAATCTTTCTTCATATCGGTACAGCAGTTTAGGCGCTATGGTGGAACATACAGACTTTCAAAACGGCTTCCCTGTAGATTAATATAGATTCCCTTGAGATTGAAATATAATCAGGGAAGAAGTTGGGTAAAAGCATGTTAAAAGAATAAGATTGAAATAAAAACTACCTGAATATGTAAGATACTTAAAATTTAAAACCCATCCATTTCGATCTATACAAATAAATAAAAGAATTTTCAAAATCGGTACACTTGACGGAGTAATCGGTGAACATCCATAAAAAATAAAACATCAGTTAAAAAACTTTTATAAAAACATCCAACGAAAACTCTCTATCAAAAAAACACTTAAAAGCGTAAAATAAACTGGTTCTTCATAAATTGCCTATACCTAATTCTTTAAATTATCCTCCAACTCCTAACCGTTGAGGAGTTGTACCTTCCCCCTTCCATCATCAGCGTACCTAAATAATTTGAAAGAATACGACTTAAGGTAACATATATACATGTATATGATATTTAAAGATTTATCCTCCAACTCCTAACCGTTAAGGAGTTGTACCTTACATCATCAGCTCATCATCATAAAATGATGACTACCAGACGCAAATACCGGTGTAACTTCAGAAAATATACGAAAAACATAGTATGTGCCTATAAAAAATGAGGGTTTCCCTCGATTTCCCTGGGATCCCATTATCAGATCCTGATATGCTGGCAATGGGACCACCTCGGAAGCATACCCTTTCAAATACAAAAAAAAAATCAAAATCGGTCCACAACTGACGGAGTAATCGGTGAACATTCATAAATTAAAAAAAATTGAAGTGTCACTTGTTTCAGAGAGAGTAGAGTATTTATTATTATTATTAAACCCGTGTGTAATTCAATACGTTTTTTTTTTATGTATGGCCTGCGAAATTTACTCTACTCTGCCTGATGGAAAGCATAAGCAGAATCCAAGAGTGGTGGTCACCATACTCATTGCTCGTGCAGTACATGCAACAAAGCAGGATGGTAACCCACACCATGACAGGCTAGTAGCTTCTGCATCATTGGGCCTCCAGTCTCGCACTCACCAACGACACACGACAGCACGTTTGCCGTCATTTTACGTTGATTTTCTGTGCAAGGTAGTAGTACAGAAATACACATACATACACTCGGAAAACAAACCCAACGCAATTTCGTAAAACAAATAATATGTTGAAAAAAGAGATGTTTTGGAATTTCTTACTCAGATTTATCCATGAGGTATTGTGAAGACCCTACCGTCACTATTCAAATCACAATTCAAAAACACTTGAAAATTAATGACATTTCATTTTTTAGTACAAACAGAGGGTAGAATGACTAAAAGTAGGTAGTTTAGTTTTAAATACCGATCATACTTTTTTTTCCCGACTATCAGCCAAAATAAAAGGGTTGGCAGTCTATGCATGTATGCGTTCCACCATAGCGTCTTAACTAGAAAACCGATTTTAATGAGTGAGGTGTCAATAGATTCGTTATAGTGGCCCAGGTGACATGGCTAGATATATATTTTTTTTAGAATATGGGGCGAACGAGCAGATGTATAGCCTGATGGTAAGCGATCACCGCCGCCCATGGACACCCGCAACGCCAGAGGCGTCACAAGCTCGTTGCCGGCCTTTGGGGGATGGGAAGGGGGCTAGTGGGAGGGGCCTCCAGTATCCTCACGCACTCGGTGAAACACAGCGCAAGCGCTGTTTCACACCGGTTTTCTCTGAGGCCGTGTCCGGTCGAGCCAGCCCATTCATGCCGAAGCGTGGCTCTTCCACAGTATTTTTTTTAAAGGTTTTATGTAAGAATAAAAATATGTAGGAATTTCAAATAACATATCTTTACATACTACTAGCTGATCCCGCAAACGTTGTTTTGCCATAAAAAAATTGGGGTATAAAAAATAGATGTTGGTCGATTCTCAGACCTACCCGATATGCACACCAAATTTCATAAAAATCGGTCCAGCCGTTTCAGAGGAGTATGGTCACTAACATTGTGACACGAGAATTTTATATATAAGATAAAATGAAACCGCTGTCTGTTTGCTTAGATCTTTTTATTTTTAACTATTGAATGGATTTTAATGCAGTTTTCATCAATAGATAGAGTGATTCAAGAGGAAGGTTTATATATATAATACATGTATATTAGTAGAGGAAATTCGAAAATTTCAAAGACTTCCATGCAAAGCCGAGCCTGGTCGCTAGTCACTACATAGTATAAAACAAAGTCGCTTTTTCTGTCCCTATGTCCCTTTGTTTGCTTAAATCTTTAAAACTACGCAACGGATTTTGATGCGGGTTTCTTTAATAGATAGAGTGATTCAAGAGGAAGGTTTTTATGTATAATAAATGCATAATATAGTATGGGAACACTGTTAATTTTCGAGGTTTCTAATGTGATGTAGCAATTAAACACATTTTTTTGCGCTTACATTGCAAACGCTGGTTGCACCCTACGAGATAGATCAAAATAATGTACTACAGTATTGTACACCTTAAAAAGTACTACAAAAAATTCGCGACGGTATATGTCTATCTCTTAGGGATAACCCACAACAACCATTTTTTATTCCTTTCTTTTTACGAGAAATAATGGCTTATTTACGAAGTGATTTTAAGCAATACAGAATGAATCCTTATACAACTAAGTAAATTAAATACATTGTGCATTTAATATAGATCAAAATGGCTCTTTACAGTATCTAATATAAATGAATATATTCGAAGATATTACAGATTTAAAATGCACGAATCGTGTCGTCGGCGGAGGCATCTGAAATTCACCCGGGCGAAGCCGGGGCGGGTCGCTAGTACATGATAAAGTAGAAAGCGATTTCAGATAAACTTAAGTGATATGGGGTCTAGCACAACTCGCATTCAAGATAATAATTAAAAATAAATCGCCTAAATGTATGTACGCGCATATCTTCCGATCGGCTGCACGAAATAAAGTACATAATTCTTTTTTTATGTCTTCGTTATTGTTAGGCCAAGGTGTTAGGCCAAGGTGTTAGGCCAACAAGAAAATTGTAGGATAACTGAAAGAGTTTTTTTTTTGTCTGCGATTGTACACTGCCTGTGGGAAGCTGAGACAGATAAGTAAATATGGCGTACAAAGTTCGCCGGGTTACTTTTTAGTTTACTTTTCCGTTATCTTTTAATTTTTCCTGTACACAAACCTTGTCCAAACAATTACGAACACATAAAAAAAAGAATAATTTAATTTGGTATACCATACTCCTCTGATACGGCTGGACCGATTTTTATGTTTGGTGTGCATATCGGGTAGGTCTGAGAATCGACAAACATCTATTTTTTATACCTCATTTTTTTTATGGCAAAATGTTTGCCGGATCAGCTAGTTTTTATTTATATAGATTTATTATTATTTTTTCTATATTTTTGTTAGTTTTGTGATTTCTTACATTTTCAGCTGGACACAGACAGGCAGTCCTTTCTTTGCATGGGGAGTGGGTCCAACAATTGTGGTGGACACTTGTTTTTTATTGGTATGTTTCTTATTGTTAGGACAAGTACAAAACTTGTCCTAACTATAGTATATATACTATACTACTACTATAGTACTATAGTCCTTTAGAAGAAAATCAAAAGTTAATGTGAAAATTTTTTTTATCCACAACTGCACTGTGGGAGCTGAGGCGGCTAACTACTACTACTAAAAACAAGTTTTCAGAAATATTTACGAAACAAAAATATGGCGGTACGAAGTTCGTTGGGTCAGCCTGTAAATAATAAATAAATATTTCGGACATCTAACACACTCTAACACACAACGCCATCTAGTCCCAAGCTAAGCAGAGCTTGTGTTATGGGTACTAGACAACTGATATATGTATTATATTTTTTTGAAAATACACACATAAATATATATATATGAAACACGCAAACTCCAAAATAAATATTTGCAGATCATACAAACATTTGTTCCGATTCGGGATTAAATAAATACAACAAAATATCACAATGAGTAATGTTTGAGGAAGGTAATTTTTGATATAATACTAGCTGAGTCCACGAATTCGAATCCCAGGTCAGTCAGACCAAACGTTTGTATGATCTGAATATATTTGTTTCGGAGTTTGGGTATTTTGTATATGTATGTACTAGCTGTTGCCCATGGTTCCGCCTGCGTGTGTGTCGGTTATCGTGGCAAATAGTAGCCTATGTGTTATTCTGATGTATAAGCTATATTACTGTAAAGTTTCATCCAAATCCGTTCAGTAGTTTTTGCTTGAAAGAATAACAAACATACATACTCACAAACCTTCAACTTTATAATATTAGTGTGATTTACAAAAAAAGTATTTAATATGTATTTATATCAGTTGTCTAGTACCTACTAGTCTAGTAGTACAAGCTCTACTTAGTTTGGGACCAGATAGCATAGTGTTTAATGTCTGAAAATATCCATTTATTAACCGCCGACGCAAAAAGAGGGGTGTTATAAGTTTGACGTGTCTGTCTGTCTGTGGCATCGTAGCTTGTCAACGGGTGAAGCGATTTCAATTTAGATTTTTGTATGAAAGTTGAGTTACATGTGAGTGTTCTTAGACATGTTTCATGAAAATCGGTTGAGTCGTTTAAAAGTTATGTGGGTGAAAATGGGGAAGAATAACCGAATGTCTGCAAAAATATCATTGGCGTATGATTACTTGATTAAGTGCTTGGGTAGGGGTTTTTTTAAATTTTGAGTTTTAGCTTGTTAACGCGAATTCTTATTTAGTTTATAGTGGTCCTCTACTCAACTCTATCATACCTAACGGTTTTAATGGTACAGGTTGAACTGTGAGGTACTTCTTACGGTGTATGGCTAGTAGTAGCTAGTATTAAAGCAGACACCATGTAATTTATTTTACTATGTTAACTTTACGACGACTTTGGATGTTTTTACCATATGTTACAAGACTTTAATAAAATTAATTACTTGATACCCTATTTTGGAGGTTAAAAAACTTTATCGTAAAACATTAAACAATTCTCAACTGCTTAGCTGCAGTTTCAATGATAATGTGAATGCAAGACTCTTAAAATACACCTATTGTATTATTTATACAAAAAATTACAATGCAAATTTACTTAAACACGTTATACTGAGCATATCAAGGTTATTTTAACTTAACTGTACATATTATTGACATTATTGTTTTGGGTTTGTAAAATTTCATGACAAAGGGTTATAAAAAAATAATTACCTTTCAGAAGCACATTTTAAATGTAAACACGCGCGAATGTACGCATTCTACGATTTTTTTTCGATACAAACACTTTGCGTCGACAAAAAATTGTGCGCCTTTATAAAACTCGTTAAAAATAAAACTTTTTACAGATTTTTACCCAGCAATTCTCCGGGCAACTGAGCCCCGACAATTTTACCTGTATCGAACGGCCTCAAGCAATTTCCAGGAATTTTGACGTTTATATGTAGTTTACACACACGCGCACGGGTAAAAACGCACACAGTCTTAAAATTTTATATTTAGAACACGTTCAGCGTTTATACTTACGTAAATAACACCAAAATATTCAATAATACACTATTTTGCACTGTATATTTGTTTTAGAAGACACTTAAATTAAAGGGTTGTCATATTTTTCATGGTTAATTGCACACCGGTGGCAGAGAATGAGACAAAAACTCGAGATAAAAAAAGTGTGATTCAAGGAAATACATGCAAAAACAACCCCCCACCCACATGCGGTGGGTGTGTTGACAGTTGTGGGGTTACCATGTCGAATTTCATATTGCCGAAACAAACAGTTATAAAAGTGAGGGGGATTTTATTTGTGTATATCATCAGTAGTTGGGTTATTTAATTTAAAACAATTGTATTAAATATTGAAAGAGGGGCTGATGTGTAGCAGAGGACTTTTCACTATTATAAGCAGTTCATAATTTACACTACATTATACCCAGGGATGTTGCGGATGTCGATTTTTTCACATCCGCGGATGTGAAAAAGGATGCGGATTTTCGAAGTCTAACATCCGCGGACGCGAATGCGGATGCAGATGTTTAAAATTTTACATAAATATAATAAATTAATGAAGAAATAAAACAATAAGAAAGTAATTATTAACATGTTTCTAATTGAAAAGTAGTTTACTTACTAACTTTCGTATGAGTAAGTGAAATTGAAAAATAGGAGCCTTATAGTAAATAAAGCGTAAATTAAACTTGCGCTACTAAATAATTGTTCGACAGGAACACTGCCTGGTGGTGTTTATAAAAATATTCTTACTATCGGTGATAATATCTTAAATATCTCTCGATGAACACGCCACAATTTAAGAATACCTTTTTTAGTGCGGTAAGAAGATAATGCCAAAGCATGGGATTCGGACGAAACTTGATGTCCCTGGTGCTAGTTGTTACACATTCTTTTCTATGGAATCAGTCATTCTCATTCTTTAAACCCCTTCGGAATTGGCATTACGAGAACCGAAAACGTCATTCTCAGTATTTTTCATCATCAAAATGTCGTCTTTCAGTGTAAAAAAATTGTACTTAAAGCGAGGAACTAAGTAGGTATGTGGGTGGAATAATAAAGAATATTGTTTAAGAATAATAAACTTTATCTACAATAAAACGTATTACTGGTGTAGCATAACGGCATTTATATGTGAATTTTAATTTAATAAGCTGAACTAAGACCAACATAAAAATTTCTTAATAAACAATTATATAGACAGAATGATCACTGTATCACAATAACACTGATACATACCTATACGATATCCACAGAACAAACAAACACGTAATGATTTATTTACAAGGAACAAATGATGCACCACCCACAATAAACGCGTCCGTTCTTGTTACCAAATTTTTCGCTCCCATTGGTCATTGACAAGTGCGACCAGCACGTGCTATTCACTGGGCCCCGCTCAATTCTTCTCTCTTGTCACAACTTGTATCACATTCCCATCCGCATGAAAATCCGCATAAATTATTGCGGATTCCGGATCCGCAATAATTTGCCGCATCTGCGGATGCAGATGTCAAAATTTATGCGGAATCTCCACATTTGAGGATGCGGATGCGAATATTCGCAACATCCCTGATTATAACAACTATAGTTACTTATCACTCAGCAATTTTTAGACGTAAGCCAATTAAAATAGCATCGTAGTTATGTTATCTACATTAAATTTATGTGTAATCAGTAAAAGTATAGATAAAAGTAATAATAAAGATGGTAAAAACCACATTGTTTGTTTATGTCTGAAAAAAGTAGTTCAGGTTATAAACTTATCAAATTGCTGAACAGCGGTATATCGACCTAACACGAGCTCTTTAACTTTAAAAAGAATTCGATTGGAAGGAATACCCTTGGCTAAGAATATTGAATTAGAATTTCAAGTTCAATATCATAATCTGAAACTAAGTACCAAGACGCTGTGGAAGACAGGTGTGTCATGTCCCACCAACACAAAGGGAGGATCCTCCGACCAGGCGAGGTGATCATGCCTGGCGGGCGACTGCCCAATGGTTGATGTTGGGATGTTGTATATATGATAAGCGGTGCGAGAACTTCTATTGCGCGATTCAGGATTTGTAATTTTTTAGTTTCCTTCGCATTGTACGTTACTCCGTAGTTCGGTGTATATCCGGTAGATGGCGCTGTAGTGTGTTTTCTTTGTATGTGGAAGTCGCCACAACGCTATGAAAATGAACCAATAAAATACTATACTTATTGATTGTTTGTTCAGAAAAAAGGTACTGACAAAATAAAAATTCAAAACTCTAAATGTTTTTTAATTTCCACCATCGTCCTACGCAACAGAAGTTTCATCTCCATCATCTAGATGGTTGGCAGTCCACAACTGTGCGCTTTTCCAGGAACTTTCTGCCTCGCCCAACATAACTGTGGAATGAACTGTCGCCTGCGGTATTCCCGGACCAATACGACTTTCAAACCTTCAAGAAAAGAGCGTACTCCTTCTTAAAAGACCGGCTACGCACTTGTGATGTCTCTGGTGTTGCAGTCTTTGGGTGTCCATGGGCGGCGGTAATTGCTTACCATCAGGTGATACGTCTGCTCGTTTGCCCCCTACATCATAAAAAAAATACAAAAAAGAACCTACTTTTTAAATTTATTGTTGTAATACATATTATTTAGTCATACACATAAACTAAGTCATAATAGCTATGCCTTTCATCTTGTAGCTTTTTATAGTATCACTTTTTATTGGTAATTGACTAAACTGGCAACATTCTGTAGAATTTCTCAGAAAAACGTCTAGTTGTGTCAAGTTGACTCTAAACATTTCGTTACACGTAACATCGGTGACATTTTCAAAAAACTAGCAATTTAAAGTAACATAACACAAGCTCTGCTTAGCTTGGGACTAGATGGCGTTGTGTGTTAGATGTCCGAAAAAATTTAAAGTGTTGGTAGGAGATAAAATAAACAATGCACTGGGTATTTATTTAACTAATAACAAACAGAAAGTCAACTGATCATAAAACTAATTAAATGAATAGAGTTATGAAGAGTGCCGTAGTGCGGATGATTTAAAAATATGATGTTTGACACAAATCTGTCTACTGTCATTCAACCAAACATTCAACAAAATTATTCGTGTTACCGAGTACATAATTAAATTTTAGTAAAAATAAATAGTTAATAGCATGGAAAAACCAAAGGTGAAGAAAGGAGAGTAAGTATCTACAATCTACAAAGCGATAGTCTAGACTTATCGGAACGTTTACACATAAATATTTAATTTTGCAATTAAAAAATTAACTACTTAGATTAGATATTTCTTGCATTATTTACTTTGTACATATAGGTCGGTACATAATAGTTATAAATTGCATTGAATAATTATTCAATTTATCACTTAATTAATTATAATGAATTGTCCTTGAGTAACTTACAAACAGATTGCAACTGTTGGTACGAGAGTTACCAGTTAAAATAATATTCCTAATATTAGTGGAAATAAGTAATCAAAGTTATTTTGGTATGTAAAGGTCATTTCTATAAGTACATGCAGATTGTTTATACATGTCATAAATATTTTTACCCGACTACGCAGAAACCAAAATCAGTGGCGAACCCAGGGGGGGGGGGATATGGGGGATATATCCCCCCCCCGAAATATTTTTGTATTGTAATGATATAATAGGTATAATATAATAGGGTAAAAAATTCAATTCCCGAGAGGCAGTACAAATTGCCTTTGAAGAGTTTGTTGCCTCCCGTCCAGCTGATTTTTACAAGAAGGGCATCAATAAACTGCCAATGCGTTGGCAAAGATGCGTCGATTGCATGGGTGATTACTTCGAATAACAGAAATAAAAAAGTTTGAAAAAATAAGTACTTTCACTTATTGCATACAAAACGGCAATTTCATAGGTAAAGACCTATTATGTTCAATAAAAAAAAATAACGCCACGATTGTGACGACGCGAATTGGTGCCATGATTCCTATAAAACTGCAACATGTAAGCGTTCGTTTTCAACTCTAAGAAGAGTGAAATCTTACTTGAACAGCACCACAGGACACCGAGATGTTCCTCTAAGCCCAAAAGAAATCCTTAACAAGCTAGCGCGCTCGGCCGCACAGAGTTGTCACCGGTCTCGAGTCGTTTTCAGCGGACCCATGTCCCCTAGATGTGGCCACAACGACCCTTAAGCGACGATTGGGGAGTTAACGGCCTCTACCGCGTCCCCTTCGTTGCCTCCTGCAAGCGGGATCTGCCTTTTGTCGATCCCGCTCTGCGGACTCCTTCTGGAGCATAACATCTTCACAGAAGAAGACCGCGGTCTCGCATCCCTCACTACTCGCCAGCAATCGCGATCAATGCTGGTGGTGACAGGTTTTCTTCGATTTATCTGACCAGGACTAGACGCTCGGACTCCCACGCAGGGCAGTCTTCCAGCGTGTGTTGGGTGGACCCGCAGTGGTGGCATTCTGCCGTAGCCTTACGTCCGATTCTGTTCAGATACTCACCGAAGCAGCCGTGCCCGATAAGTATCTGAGTGAGTCAGTAGGTGACACAGTCGGTTCTCTCTCTCTATCCAAGCTTCGAAGCTCGGCAGAACGGCTCCGACAGCGTGTTGGCTGGCAGAGCCCTGGATTTCGAGCCTTGCCCGACAAGCCCGTAGGGCTTGCGTATGTGCGTTCCTCCGAAGCATTCCAGGCTCATGATCCGGCGCTGTCTCGGGTGGCGGCGGCGGGTGGAGATCGTGCCAGGATCGTCGCCGCCTCGTACGACTTATTCGTTTACCTGTGCAACGTTTCCTTCTATCTCTCTCCAAGGGCGTCGCCAGCCCTGGGCCTAGGTAGGGGCAAGTTGTCGGAGGAGATCTCTCGTTACCGGTGGTTCTAGCGGTGGGGGGGGGAGTCACGGGGGGCAAGAGTACCCCCCCCCCCCCCAAAATCGTACACATGTATTTTTTTCATACTACTACTAGAACTTGATTTTTTTCTCTCCTGTTTCCGTAATTGTTCAATCGAGATAAGAAATCAAAGGATAGGAATTGTTTAACACATATAAATTAAAACTGTAATATAATCTGGATAGCAAAACTTTACTCTCCAAGGCTGTCGTGATTCAGGCCTGCTCTGCCATAAAGACTCAGATGACACTAGGTACTAGTCTGGACCGGAGTTTCTAGGAAGAGTGCTAGACAGTCACGCTCTGTCCAAGGGTCCAGGACAGTCCCCTGATCCCTCCCACGCAATCGGACCGGCAATTCTGGTCCGCCGAATGTGAGGTATCGGAGGGAGAGCTGGATCGAGCCGTATGGCGGCTGGCTTCTCGCAACACCGCTCCTGGACCTGATGGTGTTTTACAGGTCAGGCGCTGGTGATCGCTCTGTCGGTGCTGGGAGACAAACTAAGGCAGATTTTCACTGAGTATTTTGGCCTCGGTATCTTCCCCCTTGGCTAGAAAGAAGCGAGACTGGTGCTCCTCAAAAAGTAAGGAATGGCTGCAGATTCTATCTCTGCGTTACAACCTGCCTGAACGAGTCGGGGAAACTCTTTGAAAGAGTTATCTCTGACCGATATCGTTAACGCTTTCGGCATCCTACCCTGGTGCGCGATTAGGGGGGCCCTTGAATATCACGCGTGCCGTCATAGAGGCCTATCTGCACGACAGGGCAGTGAAGTGTTGTGGGGATCCTGGCGCGATCTCCACCCTTCGACATTCTGACCGACATGGACACATTGGTCTACGACGAAATTCGTTCTGTCGGTCGGAATGGCGAAGAGACAGCGCCGGATCATGAGCCCGGAATGCTTCCTCAGAACGCACATACGTAAGCCCAACGGGCTTGGCGGGCACGGCTCGACACCCAGGTTTGTGCCAGCCAACGCGCTGTCGAAGCCGTTTTGACGAGCTTCAAAGCTTGGATAGAGAGAACTGACTGTGTCACCTACCGATTCAATCACCGGGCACGGTTGCTTCGATGAATATCTGAACAGAATCGGACGAGAAGTTACGCCACAGTGCCACCACTGCGGACAGACCGGACGAAACTTGTCACCAGAATTGATCGCGGCAATGCTGGCGAGTAGTTAGGGATGGGAGGCCGAGTGTAGTCTGTGGAGACGTTATGCCAGAAGGAATCCGCAGAGCGGGACCGGAAAAAGATCAATCCCGCTCAAAACGGGCGACGAAGGGGCGCGGTGGAAGCTGCAAGCTCCCCAATCGTCGGTTAAGAGTCGTTGTGGCCACATCCAGGGGAGATGTGGTCACTGCAAACGACCCGAGACCGGTGACACCTCGGTGCGGCCGGTGGATGTCGTCTAACTGCGTAAAGCTGTGAGAGGCTCAACAGCGACCTGCCCCGGGGGTGAATTTGGCTACCCCTGGATGTACCTTACGCGTGAGGTACCGCAGGGGGTACTCCACACACGCCCTTCGTGTCTCTCCTCCACCCCCCACGGAGCTAGCTCCTCTAAGTGTTCATCCAGAGATTGTCCCAGACGTCTCAAATATTATCATCCCAATAGATTTACCAATAAAAAAAAATCCAGTTGTTTTTAATGTGTGCAATAAAATTGGTGCAATAAAGTCTAATTTACTCGACTTAAATTGATTATTAGGGACCCCCCCTAAATTTCAGAATGAAACCACGCCTGCACTTTGTCCTACAAATTGCGTAGTAGGTACATTATCCAGCTCCTATGCTCAAAAGTCAAATAGAAAATCGATTATGACAATAATTCTTGTCCGACTAGCGATATATACCTGTTTTCGTGTAGGACATTGTTTCATTTGGACAGAGAACCATTTAACCTATTATTAAATAATTTTGTCCTACGGTTAGTAATAAAAAATATGGTCTTGTGGTATCAACAATTTCTGAGCATAGATCTGTTAGGATGACCTAATTTCGAATATCGTTTGATTGATAGCTGGCATTATTTTTCCATGCTCAATATGTTTCATTAAATTCAAATATGCATCAAATCTTTAGGGGGGGCAGCTGCCCCTACCTGCCCCCCCTTGGCGACGCCCTTGTCTCTCTCTACATATATTTATATGTTACCGGCAATCTGTATAATCCGGTATTCTACACAATACCTAGGCAACGTATGCAATACATAAACGCATAGGTAATGTGTGAAATATTATTTATTTTATACTTTGCCTAGGTATTCTATACAATGCAGTCGGTAATGTGCTATCTACGGGAATAGGTCAAAAACTAAACTCAGGAACTACTGGTCCGATTTGAAAAATTCTTTCAGTGTTAGATAGCCCATTTATAAAGAAAAGCTATAGGCTACATATCATCACGCTTAGGTTAATAGGAGTGTATCACCAATGAAAATTGTTTCAAAAACGGGGGAAAATTATCACGCTACGGGTAATACGAGACGCAAACGAGGTTGCGTGTGGGTCAGTTAGTTCTGATTAAAGTAGATTTTACGCAAACAGAACACGTTTCTAGGTAAGAGTACATAGCTAGGTAGCTAGGTAGTAACTTATAATTAATAAATACAGACCAAAACCTATTTATTTTACACATTGCCGGTGGGTCAGTAGGTATTCTATACAATCCCTAAGGATTATATAAAATACCTCGGTAAAGTATGTATTGGACAATAATGTTCATTATTAATATATAATTTCATTTTTTTTTAAAGACAACACCCGCACTAGGAATAAATCCTGTGTCGCGGGGGACTTTACAAACATACATGAAACGGACACAAAGAACACCCAGAATTTCATATATTGCCTGGACTGGCCAGGTATTTTATACATTGCCTAGGTATTGTATAGAATACCTGAATTATACAGATTGCCGGTAACATATTATTATATACCTACTTAAATTTTTTATGCATATTTAAGGTTTACAAAAGATGGTATCCCCCCCCGAAATAAATTCCTAGGTTCGCCACTGACCAAAATGTACGCCGAATCTATTGCCACTTTATCTATCTATATAAAAGCGAAATACCACTCACTTATTAATCACGAAATCTCAGAAACTATAACACCTACAAACTTGAAATTTGGCAGTTAGGTCCCTTATAGGGTGTAGACATCCGCTAAGAACGGATTTTACTAAACTCCACCCTTAAGGGGATAAATCAGGGGATGTAAGTCTGCGTGAGCGAAGCTGCGTGCAAAAGCTAGTTAATTATAGTCGCTTACTTTAATGAATAAGGTGTCAATAGATTCGTCAAGTAATAATGACCCGGGTTGATATAAATAAAAAAAATTTAAAAAACGTGTGGCACTCGGGGACTGCCGCGATAAAGCTATTGCAAAGAATTTTTATAAACTGATGTAATTATATTTATTTATTTACTTTATTTTGCCAGTTTCTCATTTAATATTGTACAAAAAGTATTTAAATAATAGAGGGCGATAGTGTACCTCGTAGTTGCGAAACAGCTCAACAGATGGCGCTGACCGGTTTTTATTTATGCAGTATTTTTTTTTCTTTGAACATCTATACTTACGGGGCACACATGCGGGGAGTGTGGCATTATAAAGATATGATAGATACCTATACACCTGTATACTTTCTCTAACCCAGACTGTTTTGTCTGTCTGTCTCTGTCACTGACAGAGACAGACAGACAAAACAGGATTTCGGAGCAGCTCGTCAACGAATCTGTCTGACAGATTCGTTGCTTCGTCGTTCGGAGCAGCTCGCCTCAATCCGTGCGAGCTTTGGGTGTTAGGTTTTTTCGTTACGTTACTGAATTTCTTGATTCGCTCAAAGGCCTCAAAGCCCGCGATAAAAGCTATGCAATAGCTTAATTATTATTTCGGACATCTAACACACAACGCCATCTAGTCCCAAGCTAAGCAGAGCTTGTGTTATGGGTACTAGACAACTGATATAAATACATACATACATTTTTTTGTAAATACATACATATTATACATAGAAAACACTCAAACTCCGAAACAAATATTTGCAGATCACACAAACATTTGGTCCGACCCGGGAATCGACCCCGAGACCTCAAGCACAGCAGTCGCATACGCTGCCAATACGCCACGGAGGCAGTTAATCTATAAGTACCTGGATGACCGAGCGTCGCTCGGTATTTTTTTTTTATAAATGGGTTTTTTGGCAACATTGGGACTATCCAAACGCTACGCAAACTATATTTTTCTTCCAATAAAAAAATAAGTTAAGTGGCCCTCTCTCTTGGTACGCCCTGATACAGTTTATTCTGCACCTTATTCCAGTATAGTTTAATGTAGTTTGCTCGAGTTGCGATAGATGGCGCTAGATGTACATTGATTTTATATATTTGATTGTTAAAAACACGAATTAAACGACATTTTCTGAAAATGAATCCTAGCTAGATCGATTTATCGCCCCCGAAACCCCCTGCATAATTTTTTTTATGAAAATCGTTGGAGCCTTTTCCGAGATTCAGATTATATATATATATATATATACGTAGTCGGGTTACAGTTTTTTAAACTTTTTCTTTTTAAAGATAACCTATACATTTCGTTAATGTTATTTATCACTAGCTGTCTGAGATGTATGCTTGTATGTTCGGGTGGAATCTTGCAACTCAATTTTAAAGCAGATATCTTCAACCGATTTTGCTGAAATTTTGCAAGCATATGTATACAGCGTGACAATACAATATTATAATGACATGGAATTGATCTGATGCTGGAGCTGGAAGGTGGCCATAGGAACTCTGTAAAGATCGCAACATCATCGAGTTTGGACTCGTTTGATTCGTCTCGAGGCATTCCAGTAAAAGCAAAAAGCTTGTTTTTAAAAAGCTTTTTAATTTAATGTATTTCTTTTATAATGATTTTATCATTTTTTCACTTGACAGTAGGCTAAACTCGTCCCCTGATGAATGCTGTGCCTCGTGGTATACGAAGCCAACGCCTATCACACCGAAAAGGTGCCATAATGTTCCAAAAGTACCCAAGTAAGTTAGTTTAAAGGTTATTACTCTTTGAGTCTCCTCTCTAGTTATAGGGGGACTAACTTATTGTTCTAGCGGCTAGCGTAGCGTATGCCAATCAACAAGTCTCGGGTTCAATTCCTAGGTCGGACAAAAAAGAGGTATGATGTTTTTCTGATTCTATAATCAAGCATTTCTATAAATGCTTGACAGCCCGGAGTTTAGAAGTTAGGGTCTTAATTCCCGTGCACGTAAAACCGTTTGTACTGCGTCTGGTCTCTCCCCGGTAGTGTGGAAGCGCCGTCCCATCGGATTATGAGAGAGAGGGAACAGAGAGTGCACCTGTGTTTGCGCACATACTTGTGCGCTGTAATATCTCTTGCGTAGTGGTCTGCTCTCAGTTGAGACTGGCCGCCGTGGCTGAAATCAGCAAGGAGTATATTATCATACGAGGGAGGGGCTCCAGTAAACAGCAACGAAAGAAATGGCTACCAGTGGTGGCTAAGTTACTAATAAATTAACACTTAAATATACTACTAGTTGATGCCCGCGGCTTCGCCCGCGTGTGTGTCGGTTATCGAGGCAAATAGTAGCCTGTGTGTTATTCTGATGTATAAGCTATATTACTGTAAAGTTTCAACCAAAACCGTTCAGTAATTTTTGCGTGAAAGAGTAACAAACATCCATTCAAACTTTCGCGTTTATAATATTAGTAGGATTTACTATACCATAGATTGACTACTCGGCAACTTTTTCTTCAAAAGAATAAAATCAGAAGAAGTAGTTTTTCAACAATATTTTGTTTGGTCGAAGACATTCCGTGGTAAAAGTTTTTTTTTAATGTAGTGAAAGTGACAATACTCTGCCTGATGGAAAGCAGAATCCAAAAATGGTGGTCACCATTCTCATTACGAATGCAGACAATGCAACAATGCAGCATGGTGACCCACACCATGGTGGCCTAGTGATGTTTCTGCATCATTGGGCCCCCGGTCTCGCACTCACCAACGAAACACGACAGCACGAATACTATCATTTTAGGTTGATTTTCTGTGCGAGGGTAGTACCGCCCCGGTCCAGCCGGCTCGTTCGTGCTGAAATCACCGTGGCTCTACTACCATGCATAAATGCATAACCATTATACAGTGTATAATGGTTATGTAACATGCAAAGGTGAATATCTATCGCATAGTGATGCGATAGATATTCAATACAAAGTAGGTACTTACTCCCTAATTGATTTTGGACTTCCTTTAACAGCTTTCGTCAAGCAGGAGACGCGCGAAAACCAAGTCAAATGTTTCCAGATCCTAAGGATTTGGATCAAACAGCCTTGCGTTTGAAATATGGGCGGTTTAACAAGCAACTTAATTTTACGTAAGTAGATTCATGCTTATGTTTGATAAATACGATTGGAAATAGTTCAATAACTTTTATTTTTAAAAGACAATTCCTGCACTAGGAATATTCCCGTGTTGCAGGGGCCTTTACAAACATACATGAAACGGACACAATGAACATCTAGACTCAGAACAATAATTTGTGAATCACGCAAAATGTTATCCCGTGTGGGGTTTGAACGATAAAATTTTAATTATGAATTATGGCAATTGAATGAAAGCTATTTTATGTAAATATGTAAAGAAGCTGCCGTGTCACTGAATGGAACAGCGATTCCGGTCTGCACCGATTTCAAGTACCTCGGTTCGCTGTTACAAAATAATGGCGAAATGGATAGGTCTGTGTAGCATCAAGTCAATGCAGGATGGATGAAGTCACAACAGGTTACAGGAACTATTTGCTATCCCAAGTTCCCTTTAACGTTAAAGAGACAAATATATAAAACGATCATCAGACCTGCCGTCCTTTATGGATCTGAGTGTAGGCCAATAAAGAAAACGGATGAGAGAGACGCCTGCATGTAGCTGAAATGCGAATATTGAGATGCATGTGTGGGGTGACTAGAATGGATAAGGAGAGGAATGACTACATTAGAGGAAGCCTGAAAGTAGCACCTGTGAATGAAATGTTGAGAAGCAACAGGTTAACCTGGTATGGACATGTGATGCGTAGAAGTGAGCAAAATTTAGTTAAGAAAGTGTTAAGTATGGAAGTCGACGGATATAATGGTAGAGTACGACCAAATAAAAAATGGATGGACTGCATAAAAGAGGATATGGCCAGGAAGGGAGTAAGCAATGAACTGACGAGTGATAGAGGAGAATGAAGTAGGAAAACTTATTGCACCGACCCCAAATAAAGTTGGGAAAAGGGTAGGGAGTATATGATTTAAAGAAGCAAATGTGTAAGTCAATCCATAAATTTGTTTTTTAGCTACGTACAGAGTTGAGCATAAAATAGTGAAGTTGAAGTAACTTTTGCTGATAAATGACGTCACTTTTGACTGTTACATTATGTAAATAATATACAAATTTTAACAAAAAAAACCCGACTTCAATCTGGACCAAATTTAAATGGAACTACACGGGAAGCACCAGCTTTCAAACAAAAAAAAAGAATCATCAAAATCGGTTCACCCAGTCGAAAGTTATGAGGTAACAAACATAAAAAGAAATACAGTCGAATTGAAAACCTCCTCCTTTTTGAAGTCGGTTTAAGACAGAGTACCTGAATATTAGATTTTTGGTAAATTTTCTAAAAATTAATTCTAACTAAATCGATTTATCGCCCGGAAACCCCCTGCATACAAAATTTCATGAAAATCCTTGGAGCCGTTTCTGAGATTCAGATTATCTGAATTCTCTGATTATGAAGCCAGCCGATGGACAGTGGAACCTGCACGGTTGGTCTAGTAGTTTGAGTGGTCACTATCGCTCCCTGGTGGGCCAAGTGTTGTGGGTTCAAATCTCACAAGGGAACATTATGCGATCCGCAAATTTTATTGTTGTACTGAGTCTGGGTGTTCTTTGTGTATGTTTGTAAAGTCCCCCGCGACACAGGATGTATTCCTAATGCGGCAGTCTGTTGTCTTTTGTTTAAATGAAAAAAAAATTGAACTTTTCACATTTGTTTGTCATTACAGCTCTTTTTACTAAACGTTATTTCACAGAAGACCAGGGCGGCTGCGTCATAAGCTTGAAGCTAATTGTGTCTCCATTAGTGCGCCTAAACGTAGCCATACGCTGAAATCGAATATTATTAAGAATACTGAAGGTAAGTGTGTTAATAGCATTTGAATGTTGCCAGCCTTTAGTCTCTTGTTATTCGATGATGCCATAGACTGCTTTTAACAAACAATCATTGGTTGACAAAATTGACACAGCGCGTAAAAGGTAGTATTACCACCAGTAGTACTTTTTAACGGACTTCAAAAAAAGAGGTAATTATTAATTCGACGGTTTTTTTTATGTTTGTAATCATAACTTTCGACTGGGTGAACCGATTTTGATGATTCTTTTTTTATTTGAAAGCTGGTGCATTCCGTGTGGTCCCATTTCAATTAGGTCCAGATTGAAGTCGGTTTTTTTGTAAAAAATTGTGATGATTTAAAATGGATATTAGGTAGTAGAGCCACGCTGATTTCAGCACGAACGGGCCGGCTCCACCAGGGCAGTCGAGTGTGTGCGAAAATCAACGTAAAATAACAGCGTTCGCGCTGTCGTGTTTCGTTGGTGAGTGCGAGACCGGAGGCCCAAATAGTCTAGTCAACAAGTTCCATACTTGTTGACTAGACTAAAAGATGCAGTCTAGTCATGATGGCCTCGCCATGGTGTGGGTTGCCATACTTGTCTGCATTCGCAGTGAGTATGGTGACCGCCACTCTTGGATTCTGCTCATGCTTTCCATCAGGCAGAGTAGAGTCATTTTGGGGGGCCATACATAAAAAAAAATTAAAAAAATGGGTAACTGTCCTCTAAAGAAAAAGTGCCAGATGTTTTTAGTAGGTACATGATTTTTGCCTTTTGAAGTATAATTTTAATTGAAGTATAATACCTGCAAATTGCTGATGCGCTAGAACTTTGTCACATCAAAGACCACGTGCCGTTATACAAAATCAAAAAGTACAACTTGCAGTAGCTAAAATTTGTCTATTTAAGGGAAAAAATATACATGATTAAAAGAATGCTAGTTTATTTATTTATAAGATCACCTGCTCACTTATCTTAATCCTTAACCTTTGGCGACTTTATTTTTTAACCGACTTCAAAAAAAGGAGGACGTTTCTCAAGTCGTATAATATATTCTCAAGTATTTTTTTTTTATGTAAACATGATGAAGTAACTTCGTCGTTTATGAACCGATTTTGATGATTCTTTTTTAATGGAAAGGAGATATCCTAACTGTGGTACCATGGATCAAGGACACTAAGATCTGATGATAGCTTCCAAGAGAAATCGAGTCGAACCTTGATGTCGGTTTTTATTTTGTTAAAATTTTAATCGAACTTTTCCTGTCTAATTTCTATTTTGTCCAATCTACCAAGTACGTTTAACCAGAATATTTCTTCAGTTGCCAATCGTTGAGGTCTAGTATTCATTTCATTTTTATAAATAATTTTCAGGCTTTAAAAGTGTACAAGAATTCCTGGCTCAGAAATCAGAAAAACTCTTTCACAATCTGTCCCTGTCAGAAGTTATGCATATAGATATAAGACCACCTAGAAACACTAAAGCCTCGTCCCCTGTTCACTGGACATCACCGCTGATGAACGCTAAATATAAGCCATCTCGAGCACTCTCCCCACGAAGATGTTAATCACCTTTAAAACCCTCTCACAAGACTGATGTGCTGCTGTTGTGTTTGGTTGGTGAGTTTGAGACCGGAGGCCCAATGATACAGAAACAACTCAATAGGCCGCCATGGTGTGTGTCACCATGCTGCGTTGTCTGCATTCGCAATGAGTATGGTGATCACTACTGTTGGATTCTGTTCATTCTTTCCATCATGAAAAGTAGTTACTTTGACAGGCTCAAGTAAATTAATATATCTTAATATATATATTTCTTGTGTGCGTGTGTATGTGACTGAACTCCTCCTAAACGACTGGACCGATTTTGATGAAATTTTTTGTGTGTGTTCAAGGGGATCTGGGAATGGTTTAGATTCACAAAAACGTAAACGATGTTACGTGGGTCATAAATATGGCGGTACGAAGTTCGCCGGATCAGCTAGTATATATAATAAATAAAATAAATAAAATAAGCCTTTATTGCTGTTACATTTTAACTTATTTAACTAAACATTACTTTTTAAAGAAAATGATAATAATAGTGATAGAAACCTATAAATTAACTTAAACTAATTCTAGGCATTCGGCTTATCTTTCTTATTGACAGCTTGTCTTTCGACAAAGGCCTCCTCTAAGAATTTCCATTTATTTCTGTCCTTTGCTGTACGGAACCAATCTGGCCCAGCTACTTGCTTCAAGTCGTCTTCCCATCGTTTTGACTGTCTTCCTCTACTTCTTTTGCTTTCTCTAGGGTACCATTCCGTTATTATTCTGGTCCATTTCTCTTTCTTTTCTCTCATCATATGTCCCGTCCAACGCCATTTGAATTTTCTGCATATTGATTGAACTTTTCCAAACTTAGTCTTTCCTTTAATCTTTTTTAACCCCTGAAACGTTCAAAACCATTATCTGGTTAATACCATTTTTCTCGGCAATGTTGAAGACCCAAATCTGGTTCATATTTCCCGGTCTTTTTGAAGCGTTAGTTTAACTGCCCTCTAATAGTTGCATCCTTGTCGCACTTTACTATTGCGCGGAGAATACTCTAGCGATGCATTATAATGTTCTTAGTGTACTCTAGTACGTCGAGTGCCGTTTTAAATCGATCTTTTTCGGCGACGAACATTGCGGTGAGCGGTCGATTTTTCAGTGAATCTTTGGTTGCCTTTTGTTTTAATTTAAATTGTGCTAAAGTGTGTGCTGCGGCCTGTGAACATGGATGGGTAAGTACTAAACATTTAATAATGGTTAGATTGTGTCTTAAACAAAGATTTCTATCAACATCGCAACATTTTGCAAACATTGGTCACTGACTCCGCCATTTTCTAAACGTAAATCATAGAATTACATTCTAAAATGTTCTTGTGTGTGCTATTTATTGCTTGTAACATAAAATACATTAATATTTACACATGTATTAAGCTTTACTTTTGTGAGAATTCCGGTTACAACGTGTTAGGACACGAAATAAAAAATACCTAATTCTCGCGGCCAGATATAGGTATTCAACGGTACGCGAACGATGCCATGACCGTTATTTTTTTGAGCCGTTGGGTTAGTATGGATTATTGTGGGCATGGCTTTTTTATTGTGTTTTAACCGACTGCAGAAAAAAGGAGGATTTCCTGAATTCGACCGTATATATTGTTTTTATATGTTTTGTACACGTGTTATTTACTTTGTAGGGGTGTATCGAGCTTGGTGCTTCTTTATTGTGTTTTAACCGACTTCAAAAAAAGGAGGATTTCCTGAATTCGACCGTATATATTGTTTTTATATGTTTTGTACACGTATTATTTACTTTGTAGGGGTATAACGAGCTTGGTGCTTTTTTATCGTGTTATAACCGACTTCAAAAAAAGGAGGATTTCCTGAATTCGACCGTATATATTGTTTTTATATGTTTTGTACACGTATTATTTACTTTGTAGGGGTATATCGAGCTTGGTGCTTTTTTATTGTGTTTTAACCGACTTCAAAAAAAGGAGGATTTCCTGAATTCGACCGTATATATTGTTTTAATATGTTTTGTACACGTATTATTTACTTTGTAGGGTTATATCGAGCTTGGTGCTTTTTTATTGTGTTTTAACCGACTTCAAAAAAAGGAGGATTTCCTGAATTCGACCGTATGTATTGTTTTTTATATATATGTGCAAAACTTTCTTTTTAATGTGTTTTTTATATGTTATATCTGGTGCAAAACTCATTTTAGGGTTCCGTGCCAAGGTAAAAAACGGAACCCTTATAGATTCGTCATGTCTGTCTGTCTGTCCGTCTGTCCGTCAAATCAAATCAAATCAAATCAAAATCATTTATTCATCTAAGACACCAAGTGACACTTATGAACGTCAAATTGAAGCTATAGTTAAAAATCATAGATCGACACAAACAGAGGCCACAGCATGTGCTGTATTGTCGAGGTAAGTTAGGCGAAAACACCAAAATCTACTGCCTGCCTGTGTCGATCCATAACTTCCAGTTTCCAAAATGCGTAGAGCTCATGAGAAGAATACTGGCAAAGAAACTCATGGCTACTCTTTTTCAAAATCTGATTTTCAGGTACAATAGTGTTAGTATTACATGTAAGGTAAACAGTATGCAAGCTGTTGCCACCTGAAATTCCTTTTATTAAAAAGCTCCAAAATCTAACGCGCAAACAAACAAAAAACACTCAGTGATAACGTTGAAGGTTTGAGTCTATTAAACATAGAACAAAATAGAAACAAGGTGCACATCCACTTACATTCAGTTGCAAAATCTACTGTTGAAAATAATTCGTGACTGGATTAAGAGGCTAGGGTTGCAGTTGAACGAACCAGAATAATAGTATTGTCTAAAGAATCGCTGACTAGGCCGACCAGTCACCCCAAGCAGCACCCGTTCACGAGTATGACGCATGGACCAGCCATCATCTCCTTCGCCATATCAGAGGGAAGGAAACGACCCGCCCCACGACGACACCGCAAGCAATGACATTTTAGTGAGCATGACAAACCATAGTCTAGATACTGATAAAAATCACTACTAATTAAATTACCATGATAATCGCCACGCATTACTTTCAACTAACAATGGTTTGTTAATATTTAGCTTTATTAAAAGACAAAGAAGTTTGTGTGTATCTATTTAAATTCTAATGACACCTTAAGCCCATGACTGTTTGTCGTTTAGATAATCGTTGATCGTATAGTAGGCTTTCCTAATAAGGTGATTTTTTACAGTTAGCTTGAATTTATTTACAGGAAGGTCGATTACATGTATAGGAATTTTATTATAAAAACGTACACCAAGACCTTCGAACGAGTTGTGTACCTTATGTAATCGATGATAGGTACCAATGAGTTTAGATTTGTTTCTAGTATTAATATTGTGTACATCACTGTTTTTCTTGTAGTCATTAATGTTGTGTCTAACAAACATAATATTAGCAAATATATACTGTGATGCAACAGTTAAAATACCTATATCTTTAAACAACTCTCGAAGAGAGACTCTAGCACCTAAATTGTACATTGAGCGGATGGCTCGTTTTTGTAGAATAAAAATCGTTTCAATATCAGCCGCTTTGCCCCAAAGTAGTATACCATAGGACATGACGCTATGAAAGTAGCTAAAATAAACTAACCTAGCTGTGTCCATATCAGTGAGCTGACGTACCTTCCATACTGCATAAGCTGCCGAACTAAGTCTACCCGCAAGGCTATCTATCTGGGCTCCCCATTGAAGTTTACTATCTAATGTAATTCCTAAGAATACTGTTGAGTCTACAATACTTATGATTTCATTATTTATAGTTAGATTAGTGCCTAGTTGTTTTACATTTGGCATAGTAAATCTCACACACTTTGTTTTATTTGAATTCAGTAGGAGATTATTCGTTGTAAACCAATTCAATACATCATTTAGTGCCCTATTCACATCGTCAAAAACTGTTTTCTTACGATCGACTTTAAAAATAAGTGACGTATCATCAGCAAATAGAACTATATCACAGAGATCTTTTAAATAATATGGTAAGTCATTTACATATATGAGAAAAAGTAGAGGACCCAGTATGGAGCCCTGCGGAACGCCCATAGTAACAGGTAATCCAGATGACCTCGCACCATTGACATCTACATGTTGAATTCTATCTTCCAAGTAGGAAACGATTAGTTCCAAAGCAATACCATTAACACCATAATGCCTAAGTTTAAGAAAAAGCGTGTTATGTTCTACACAGTCAAAAGCTTTTGAAAGATCGCAAAATACACCTATCGCATCTTGCGAATTCTCCCATGCACTAAATATATGTCTCAAAAGAGTTGCACCCGCATCAATTGTTGAACGACCCTTTGTAAAGCCATATTGTTCTTTGTGAAATAAATTATTTAGATTAAAATGGCTTTCTAGTTGTTGCAAAATGACTTTTTCAAAAATTTTACTAATAGCCGGTAAGATTGAGATTGGCCTAAAGTTACTTGGTTCGGTTGTACAACCCTTCTTGAATAAAGGTATTACTTTACTATACTTCATCAGGTTAGGAAAAACCCCAGAATCAACACATCGATTGAATGTTATTGCTAGAAATGGTGCTATATCAATTATAATAGTTTCTATTAATTTAACTGAAATCCCCCATAAGTCCCCTGTTTTCTTAGAGTTAAGAGACTTAAACGTTTTTATAATATCTGTGGGGTTTATGTATTCAAATTTAAATAGATTCTTACATTCATTTACATTGGCCCTTAACAACAGTTCAGACCCGGACGCACAAGAATTCAAGGTACTCGTTGTGCTAACTGGTACACTTGTGAAAAAGGTAAAGGTCCGTATGTCACAGCCACTTTTTTCCGAAACTATAAGACCTATAATGTTAAAACTTGATAAGTAGATGTATTCTGTGAACCGCATTATGATTTTCACACAAAATTAGAAAAAAAACAATTAATTTTGGGGGTCCCCATACTTATAACTGAAACTCAAAATTTTTTTTTTCATCAAACCCATACGTGTGGGGTATCTATGGAGAGGTCTTAGAAAATGATATTGAGGTTTCTAATATCATTTTTTTCTAAACTGAATAGTTTGCGCGAGAGACACTTCCAAAGTAGTAAAATGTGTGTCTCCCCTCCCCCCCCCCCTGTAACTTCTAAAATAAGAGCATGATAAATCTAAAAAAAATATATGATGTACATTACCATGCAAACTTCCACTGAAAATTGGATTGAACGAAATCTAGTAAGTAGTTTTTTTTTAATACGTCATAAATCTTAAACTGCAATTGACCTTTCATTCAATCAACACAAATAAAAAAAAATGTTACTTGCTGCTGCGGAACCCTTCATGGGCGAGTCCGACTCGCACTTGGCTGCTTTTTTTTTGCTTTTATCGTAATTTTTTACATGACTATTTTTTATTTTATTTCTAAAATTTATTTATTTGTAGTCCGCCGGCGGTCTTATCCATACCATACCATCATATCATAGCGTGTACTTGTTAAATTTGAGCAGAAATTGTATACTTTCCACCTTGATTTTATCAATATTTTTGTATGAGAACCTAGTCTTTTGTTATGTTTTTATGTAAGGAAATATATTAAACTACATAAATATAAAGTTATGTAGGCAATCACTTGTATAGAATCTGATATTCAAGGTAATGTTTACGAGTACCTTTTTAAGTGGCACTTTGAATGTTTGTTCAAAAGTCTTCCTAGAACGTAAACTTAAAGTTTTGTTTACATTTGATAGTTTAAATCCCAAGAACTGTAACTAATCTTTGAAATAATTATGGGCCAAAGCCACTTGAACCACAATGTAGCCCAGATTTGAAGTGTAAACATGCCCGATTTTTTGTCGTGATTTCGTGCCACCGAATATGAGCCTATTTTTGTTAACCTCATTGTGTAAAAAAAATGTATGAAGAAGGCTCTTGTTTTCTGCGTATATTGTTAATTATAGTTTGTAGTATTAAATAAAACCAATATTACTTGAAATACATGTTTTAGTTCTAAGCATTACACCTTTTAATACAATACATCGGGGAAAAAATCACTTTTGCTACTTTGACCTTCGACTTACTAACTTATTCTATTTAAAATCATAATCAATTATACATCATCTCATAGCTTATTTAATGACCATTCTAATGCTACTAAAATCGTATATAGCCCCAATACATTTTTTATTGGAAATCTGCAATTTAATGAGAGGCGGGAATGGGACGAGAGTACTATCAAAATCGCTCCACAGCGGCGAGATTCGCGCGAAGTGGCCGCCACCACTCAAAGGTTAATTGTATTTTATCCCTTCTTCTTACTCCCAATACGCTTCTCTCTATCCCATTCTGACATATATTTAATTTATTTTGTTGTTGTTCAGTTAAGGCCCAAGTTTGGCATCCGTATGTAAGACATGGCAGTATGGAAGAATTAAAGACTTTTCTTTTCTCTGTCATAGGCATCTCTTCATTTTTCATTATTTCGCTCAACGACCAGAATCTCTTCCAAGTGTTTGCTATTCTTCTTTCTATTTCTTTCTGCATGCAATCTGTCGGTGATACTAACTGACCCAAATAAACGTATTCACTTACATATTCCAACCGTCGATCATTAACTGTGATATTTGTTTGTGAGGAATTGCTCATTACTTTTGTTTTTGTTAAATTCATTGTGAGCCCTGCATTTGCACTTTCGTCAGATAATTGCTGTAGCATTTTTTCCAAGGTCATCGGGCATTCGGAGAAAAGTATTAAATCGTCAGCGAATCTCAAATGACTCAGTTTATCTCCGTTTACATTAAGTCCGAAATTATCCCAGCTCAGTCTCCGAAAGATCATCTCCAACACAGCTGAGAATATCTTCGGCGAAATAGGGTCACCTTGACGGACGCCTTTTCCTATCGGGAACTCTTCCCCAGACCTTTCCAGCTTTATTTGTGCTGTGCTGTTCCCGTAGATGATTTTCAGTATGCGTATATACTTTTTATGGATTCCTTGTTGTTCTAATGATTCCCATATGTAGTGGTGTTCCAGGGAATCAAATGCCTTGTTGAAGTCTACAAAACCCAAATAATATGTTTTGTTGTATTCCCTGTATTTCTGAAGTATCTGGCGTAGGACGTGTATGTGATCAATGGTCGAGAAGTTGCTCCTAAATCCAGCTTGCTCCCTCGGCTGGTTTTCATCAAGAGTGTTCGTTAATCTGAACAACAGTATTTTAGAAAATACCTTATATATATTAGACATTAAGCTTATTGGCCTGTAATTGTTAATATTTCCTTTGTCTCCTTTTTTGTGCAACAAAACTATCACTGATTTCGTCCAATCTTCTGGGATAACTTCTGCCGTTATTATTTCGTTAAACAAAATGGTTAACTTAGGGACAACCACCGGCATGAATACTTTAAGGAGCTCATTGGTGATTTGATCGGGACCGGGCGCTTTGCCTAACTTTTGCGTAGTAATAGCTCTTTCTGTTTCTTCTTTTAGAATAGGTGGTATAGGTTCAGTATCTTTATCTTGCATGTCGTCTATCGTAGTCATATATAATATTCCGTAGCAATATTTAATATATCTAGTCTTTTTGCAGTACTTCTTCCTTTTTTGTCTTTCATATTTGGCATCCAGTTCTTCTTCGATTCTAATTCTTTGAACGCTTTCTTTACTCCGCCTGTTTTCTTAATATGATACTGAAAAGTATTCGCCCTTTTCTGCTTTCTGTCTTTCCTTATATTTTTGTTGATATTTTTGCTTATTTCTGCGATCTGTTTTCGTGTTTCTTTGTTTTTATTGCCTTGTAAAAGCGATTTTCTTTCCTTTAGTAATATAATTGTTTCGGTGGATAGTATGGCTTTATTGTTTGTAGACACTTTTCGGGCTTCAGTTTTAAGAGTATTTACAAAATCGCAGTATGTATCCTCAATTGATTGATTGTATTCTTTTTCTTCTCCTCTCTCTAAAATTTCTTTTAAGCTGTTTATTATCTCTACGTTATTTTTAATGTTAATGTTCACATAGGGAACCGATTTAGTGTGCAGCCTTCGACTTTTCTTTGTATGTGTCCCTCGTAGCACAGTACGAATCATTTTATGATCTGAGTTAAAATTCAGGTTATGTAAAATTGACAGATCTTTAAAAACCTTTGGTTTGTTGGTCATAATGTAGTCAATTTCATTTTTAAACAGTCCATTTGGGGAAATCCACGTCCATTTCTTATTCCTTTTCTTTTTGAAGAAACTATTCAGAATACTTAATTTGTTTTCTAAACCAAAGTTCACCAATCTTTGTCCGTTTTTGCTCCTGTTGCCATTACCGTATCTTCCTACAGTATACTCTTCGCCACTTTGACCTTCCCCGATTTGTCCATTAAAATCGCCCATTATTATTATATTTTTGTGAGCAGAATCAACTGTACTTTGCAATTTTTGATAGAACTCTTCTATTTTGTTTATATCTTGTTTGTTATCTGCTTCAGTTGGCGAGTAAACCTGAATAATTGTCCATAATTCATCTCTGCTATTTTGTACTGGAAGTTTGATGTTGAGTATTGCTATTCTTTCGGATATGCCTTTCAATTCCTCGATTCGGTCGGTATATTTCCTTTTTATCAGAAACCCAACACCGTATTGCCCTGGTGTTTCTCCCTTGTAATGCAGTATATACTTTCCGTGGTCTTCTATTCCTTCTCCTAGTCTTCTCACTTCACTTAACCCAATAATATCCCATTTAATTTCATCGATTGCTGTTTCTAGTTCAATGAGTTTCTCTGGGGATCTTAGTGTCCGTGTATTAAGCGTCGCTATGTGTATGTTGCAGTTATTGTTCCTTTTTTGTTTATCTGTCCTTAGAGGGTGTTGGTCGTTTTCCCCCACGATGACCAGTCGGCTTGGGGGAGGGTGTGTTTTTTCCATTGAATTTATTTTTGTCTCTTTGTTATGTTGTATTTTCCGATTGCCGGGAATTAGTTGCTACTGTTGCTTGTTTGTAGGGACGTTAGTAAGTGAGTTAGATCTCATTCGCATCACGTCGTATGCGTTGGTTCTATTGGCCTTAAAGGGTACGGTGGCTTGTTGTTTTTTAGGTTTAAAGTCTGAAGAATGCGGTGAAGAAGAAGTTTCCCGTTTTCTTTTCTCATTAGTTGTTTCATTTTCCCTCACCACAAGCCTATCATATTTCAAAAACGCTATTTTCCCCTTTTTCCTTTCTTCCATCAACTTCGGCTGTAACTCCTTCCTTTTGGCCAGTACTTCCTTTGGATAGTCTTCAGTGACATATATCTCCTTTAGTATATATATATATATATAAACGAGAACGTACATATTCCCTTGGGAACAAACAATGTTTCGATTTCTTCAGACCGACCAGGTGGCGTTTAATAATTCGTATTTATGAATTTTTTTTTTTAACATTTAGGTTCGAAAATAGTGTTATGTGTGGTGCGATTATGTTTGGGAAGTTACTTCAACTTGTCATTCCATCTTGGTTTTTCCATGCTCCGTCGCATTATTACTTCTTGTTATTCTTGCCTTTTTGTCATGGGAATAGTTATTACTTTGGTTTAAGAAATTGGAGCTGTGAAATTACTTTAAGTCGTTGCTTTAATTGTGAGTTATTGTAGTATTTTAAAGGTACCTAATGCGACGGAAGATCTCTCACACGAATGCACCGCAAGTACTTCACGCCACATCGCATCGCATGTACTTCACGCCACATCGCATCGCATTGCAGTTATATGCGGGAGCCCTTAATAAGAAAAATATGTTCGATCCTATAAAGTTATTATTGAAAAGTTAATTGTGTATGAAAAAATTATAAACGAACGCATAACAATTCTTTTGGTTTCTTTCATGGTTTGACTTTTTGTTTAGAAAAAAGCTACTGTTATTGCTTATTTTGATTTTATTGAAGGTTTGAAACGAATTTTAACTTAACTTTTTCGTTTTTTGGTTGAAGTCATGTCATAAATATATTTCATGTAATCGTTATGAGAATTGTTCTGTAATAAATGTAAAATGTCAATAAAATTTTCATAAAAATTAAAATTCTGCTTATGTTTATTTAATATCTAGCTTTTATAACATTTGTAGGAGAGAGAGACAGAGAGAGGGAATAGTTAATGCTAACTTTTAGTTTGTATTAACTCTTCTCACAGCATGTTCTACTATAGGTAATTGCTAGCATTGCCAATACCTTACTGGAAAAATTGTTTTAACTGTGATTTTTGAAGTGAAAACTCTTTTAGGCGCGTTGAGCACTTTTTGGGATATCTGAAAGTTAATATATGTTACGTCAGTATGTGCACGCTTTAAAGCATTGCTTTAAAGACTCAAAAAAAAATTCACCAATTTAGCTTAGATTTTGACACGACACACAAACAGCCTCAGACTTAGTCTATATTAATATTAAAAACGCGATGTTTGTAAGGATGGATGGATTTTTGTTACTCTTTCACGCAAAGCTAAGCTTGCAAGCTCCCAAGCTAAGCAGAGCTTGTGTTATGGGTACTAGAACAACTGATATAAAAACATATATACTTTTTTTTGTAAATACATAGATAGATAGATAGATAGATAGAAAACTCTTTATTTGTACACCGTTTTACATATTTACAAGAGAGTACATAAGATGACCAATATTTAATGTAATGTACAAAGGGCGGCCTTATTGCCAAAAGCAATCTCTTCCAGGCAACCTTAGGATGGATCAAAATGTATCGGAGAGACAGTAGCAGTTGACGGTGCAATTAATTTTAAGAATTATTTAAGTTGTTATGAATATAATCAGACATAAATCAGAAATAAACACACATACATACATACACATACAACATATATATATACAATAATAACTACACACATATATACATACACATATGTAATAAACACTAATTACCACAGTCATTTAATTATATCATATATGAAAATGAAAAACCTTTACGTCACACCCTCATTCGCGACTGAATAAGTTATGACGTGACTGAACCAGTTACGACCTATAAAATTCTTGAACCATTGTCTTAAAACTATTTACTGTTTTCGCTTTCTTGATATTTATCGGCAACGCATTCCACAAGCGTACAGCTTCAACCGTAAATGACTGGCCATAGAATCTTGTGGAATGCAGAGGAATCTCCAGTCTCAAATTTTCAGATGACCTTAGGCATTTGTCATGTGTGTCATTAAGGAACTTGAATCGTTCTTTGAGGTAGCGGGGGGCTTTGGGATTAAACAAGATGTTATAAAGGAAAACAAGGATATGAGTATTCCGGCGAGAGCGAATAGGAAGCCACTTGAGCATTTGACGGAATTCAGAGACGTGATCATATTTTCGTAGTCCAAATACAAATCGTATACAAAGATTTTGAAGTCGCTCAAGCCTATCAAGTTGTGCTTCGGTGAGATTCAGATAGCTGACATCGGCATAGTCGAGAATTGGGAGGAGAAGAGCTTGTGCAAGTGCAGCCCTAGTTGCGATCGGTAAAAAGTTACGCAGTCTGCGCAAAGACCCGGCTGAAGCAAATATCTTTCGACTGATTTCCTGTATGTGTGTAAGATAAAGTATTATCCATGTAGATCCCTAAATTTTTGACAGTAGTACTGATTTCAAGGGCGGTCCCGTTAAATTTTATTTGGGGCAGTTGTGTCCAGTTAACTCTTGAGACCATCCCAGGACTGCCAATTACACATACCTGCGTCTTCACAGGATTAACTTTAAGTCCGTAGTTATGACTCCATTCTCCGATGCGCAATAGGTCAGCATTGATCGTGTTGAATGCTTCCGGTAACAAGTTAATCGGAGCTTGTGCATATATTTGTAAATCATCTGCATAAAGATGGTAGGACGAACTTAATTGGTTTGAGATTGAGTTTATAAAAACAGCGAAGAGTAAAGGAGATAGAACGCCACCCTGTGGTACACCAGCAGTAATACTGCACCAGGAGGACATCGAGTCTTCAATGCGAATACGTTGCCGGCGACCAGACAGGTAACTATGAAACCAATCAATTGTCCTTGGAGATATGTTAAGACACCGTAGTATAGCAAGCAGGATGTGAAAATCGACGGTATTGAAGGCGTTGCTAAAATCAAGTAAGGTGAGTACCGTCATCATTCCACTGTCCATGCCCAGTCTGATGCTGTCAGTAATGTGTATCAGCGCAGAAGTCGTGCTGTGACCAGGGCGGAAACCGGATTGGAAGGGGTTCAGTAAAGAATTTTTGGAGAGGAAATAGCTCAGTTGGGAGTGGATGAGGCGTTCCAGCACTTTAGATAGGAAAGGTAAAATGGATATGGGCCGATAGTCAGAAAATGAAGCGGGTTTACCTTTTTTAGGTAGAGGGATTATTTGAGCATCTTTCCATGCAGATGGAAAGACACCACTTGACACGGAATGATTCAGGATATTGCACAGGATGGGAAGTACTTCATCAAGGATAGGCAGAATCATGTTGCGGCTGATACAATCACTTCCTACAGCATTCGATGAAATCGCTAGAATGGTCTTCCTAACATCACAAGCAAGCAATTGATTAAAGACGAAAGGTGAGTAGTTGGGAGCTGAGATAGACGAAATATATTTAAGAGTATTAGCTTTAGTATTGACTTCAATGTCAGACGAGGTGGAAAAATGATTATTAAGTGAATCAATATTTAAATTTTTAGGGATAGAGTCTTGGCGAGATTTCCCGACTCCCAACGTTCGTAGAAATTTCCAGACTTTTGCTGGATCTCCGTTTTCTACGGAAGAGTGGATATGTTGGCGTTGTGCATTCCTACACATCTTATTGCAGAGATTTCTCAGGTACACATATTTTTCCAAGTTAGCATCCGTTGGTCGACGCTTGTATTTACTTTTTGCTAAACATTTCTTAGACATAATCATACGTATCTCCTCAGTAAGCCATGGAGCCGGTAAATGTTTAATTTTAATGGATCGCAAGGGTGCGTGAACGTTATAGAGTTGTATTAAATTTTCGGTAAATATTTCGACTTTTTCATTCACACACTGCGAATCTAACAAGTCAGACCAGTCGATGTTACTCGCATCCTCTTTAAGATTAGCAAGGTTCATTTCACTAAAATTACGTTGCACAAGAATTCTCGGCTTTGCCTTTGGGGGACGGATAGCGTACGACAGAAATATCAAGTCATGATAAGAGAATGCATCAGCCGGATACTGACCATAACTGATGACATGATTAGTAGAAGAGACAAGAATAAGGTCAAGAAGAGATGGAGTGCAGTTAGGGAAGTGATGGGTAGCATCGAGTGTTAAAAGTGATAGATTATTAGAATTTACTAATGTACGCAGCGAAGAAGAGCGATGGTCATTTTTCAATAGGCAAGTATTGAAATCGCCCATTATTATAGTGTGGCTATAAGAGGGAGTTAATTTTTCAAGTAAATTTTCGAAGGAGGAAAAGTAGTTGGTGCGTAATGAGGGCGAATAGTAAACACCCAGTAAAACTTTTGCGTGATTAAGGTCTAATTCTAAGAAGAGATGCTCACCCGCGTCTGATGATGGGGGCTGTGAGGATATACTTACAATAGTGAAGGGAATATGTTGTCGTAGATATATACCAACACCACCCCCACCACCAATCGCGCGATCATTTCTTACAAGATTGAAATTCGGAAGAGCATATGATATAGATGGCAAGCATGGTTTAAACCATGTCTCTGAGACTAAAATGGCGTGTATGTTGTTAGAATTAAAGGTAGCCAGCATATCAGGGAAATGAGCAGGAATACTCTGGGCATTAATATGGACTACATTAAAATTCCGCGGAGCATCAGAAAATTGGTACTGGAGATTCTCTTGGAGTGAGGGCAAGCTAACAGAACTAACATCAAGGCTGTTTGCAGAGTAAAAACTATCATCGTCGCTAATATTTGGGTCGGACATTATTATCTAAATATAACAATAACTGTAAATAAACAAAAGTGTATATAAATATTTATACAAATAAATAGAAATAAAAAAATATATAATAAAAACTATAAAATAGCAACTACTTAATATATAAAACTATATAAATTACGCATTTCAATCCACCCGCCAGTCTTGTGTTCGACATGTTTATCACAGAAATCATAACTTAATTTATGCAAAAAGAAAAAAAAAAACAAAACATAATATAAATAACAGAAAAAGAACTAAACTATTAGGCAAAGTAGAACGTCACAACCACCTGGGTGAACTCCGTGTAAAAAGACTACGTTCCAAAGTATAAAATAGTGAAGGCGAAACAATAGTGTTTGTCAAATCAGTTGGTCTGGAACGCGATTCTGACAGTTAACCAATATCATTTGTTTATGTGTTTCGGTCAGGTATACTAAAAAATAAGATATGTAATTAAAAGGGGTAGAAGTCGGTAGAACAGTGATGTCGTTAATATTGTGTTTTAATGAAGAGGGTAAATTAGAGCTATTGTTCACACGAGATCACCCAGAAAGCGTAACGCCACCATGAAACACTGCATGTAAACAAGCACACACTTCACTTATCTTTTAGAGCCGGCAGCCGCTCTTCTCGATTTCGAAGCTGGATTCCTGGCTACAGGGGGTTTCTCAGCAATCACTGGCTTTATTTGGTTGAGATCCGCCATACTTGTAATGCGGTAGCGAGAACCATCAGGACCCAAAACAAATACGGAACCCTCCCTGGTCCAGCATTTAGTGATGCCGAATTCTTGGCGTGCTGCCATGAAGGCCGAGTGTCGCGACCGAGTCAAGAACTCGGAGAGAGTCACACCAGAGCCTTTTAGTTTCGTCTTGGTCGCCCAGAGGCCGTCCCGCACCGCTACTGTCCTGAATTCTACAAGAATGGGTCTTGGCTTGTCACCTGTAGATAGTCGACCCATTCTGTGACAGCGGCTTATGTCCTCGGGTATAAAAGAATCAAGATCCAACTTACTTTTTGCTACCCCCGCCACCACCTGGGATGTATTCTCTTCCGTCTTCTCTGCAACACCATGAAGAAGGAGTATTCTACGCCGGCTGTGTGTCTCCATACTGTCTACCTCGTTTATAATTACCTCCATCTGACTTTGGAAGGACTTTAACATCCCAAGGATGAGTGTTTTAAACCCGGCGAACTCCTCTGCGAGACCAGTCAGGCTGCCAGAGTTGGAGGTTTTCTTCATAAGTTCTGCTTCGAAGTTCGCCATCCTTTTCTCAAAGCATTCTTGTAGATCTTGTATGCTTTTCATGGTGATTGTGATTTGAAATTATTTAAAATTTAAGTTATGTTATGGATGGATAACACTAGACCAGCAGGTATTTATTGTTCTGAACTTATTACATTAATTAAATTTACTTAAAATATGTTTAATGTGTTTTTATTTAAAATAATTAATAGTAGCTTTTAAGTTCTGTGTTGACCTTTCAACTACCCACATAGGTAATGTGGGTACACACAAAGGTACATACATATTAAACTTAGAAAACTCCCAAAACCCGGAAACAAATATTTGCAGATCATACAAACATTTGGTCCGACCCGGGAATCGAACCCGAGACCTCAAGTACAGCAGTCGCATACGCTACCAGTGCGCCACCACTATGTACTATTAGTTATGTGGACAATTGAGTGCAACTTTTTTTTTTATCATCCTGCAACATATTTTAGAATTTTGTGTCCTCAATTGCGAATATCAGGTCTGAAAGGTTAGGGTTTTCCTTTCTAGGGTGCACCTGGTTCCCCGGCATCTAGTACCCGAGACGGCGTGCGGTTTTAGTCGGTTCGAGTCCGACATGCCACCAGGATTCGGTGGTATCCGAGAGAATTTCGGCACAGAAAAAAAGGTCTGAAAGGTTCAAATATTTTCGTGAAGGCATGAAAAAAGTTCTTATAGAGAGTAAAAAATACGAAGAAAATATTAAAAATAACACTTTCTTTTCTATTAGTGCAACAGGCCAAAAATTTTTGACAGAACTAAGTCTGTCGAGGCGCGCGGACGTTTAGTTTAAAATAAAACGCCATTTTGTATACACTTAGTCGTCATTTATTTCATGTTTCACATTCATAATGTATCACTTTGAAACATATCTAATTACTTTAATTTAAACTACCTGACCCGGCGAACTTCGTACCGCCATATTTACATAATATCTGTCTCAGCACTGCCCGTGGTAACAGACAGTGTACAGTCGCGGAAAAAAAACACACTTATCCCGTTATCTTTTTTTTATTTTTTCTTTCTAGCAAAAAAATAATGAATGAAATCGGACTATGTGTTATTGAATTACAACTAAGTCCATATTTTGACTTTCATCCCCTCTCTCCAGGAAACCGTGCTGAATTTCGGAAAAGTATCCCATGTCCTACCTCGTAGTATGAACTCCAATCATGCCAAGTTTCATTTGAATCCATTCAGTATTTTCAGCGTGATGCGCGGCCAAGATACAGACAGACAGACAAAAATTTAAAAAATACAGTTTTGGCTTCAGTATCGACTATAGAGAGCCCTCCAAATTTTTTTTCAAAATATCTATAATGTACAGAATTGGACCTTTACATTTCTAATATAAGTAAAGATAATAATCACGATGAGTTTATTCGAGTGGGCAGATTAATGGTCAGACTATTTTCACCAACGGGATTTTTCCCCTTGGCCAGATTTGATAACTGGAACGCTGGAACAGACATAGAAAAAAAAAGGTTGAATTGAGAAACCTTCTCCTTTTTTGAAGTCGGTTAAAAAAGTTCAATAAATGTGAAAACAGTTTTGCATTTTATTATCAGTCGGAACGGAACATGAGTGTGGCTGGAACGGAACGGAACAACGGAAGTGAGATGTTTTATACCGCCCCGCTTAAAGTGATCATAGTGAGACGAAAACATGTGCGCTGGTAGTGAGTACCAAGTTATAACCACTCAGCACAGGAAGGAAGACCCGAATCGATGAGTGCGAGAGCGTATGTCTACCACTCTGAAGCGGTGACTTTCGAGGCCGTACGGGTTGTCCTGTAGAGGATGGTAGAATGTGGGACCAGTTGGAACAGCTCTTCAGAACACTGCCCGAGATAAAGGCGATAGAGGAGAGGTCGTTCACGTATTATTAAACAGATATTTTACTCTTGTTACGAGATATTAAGGTATACAGTACCGGTTACGAGGATATAGGACTTTCGACAGAGCCTACCAGAGAAATATATTTATTTTTACTGATAGTCCTTATTATTATTATATTATTGGGGTACTATTTGAAATTATTTCAAACATGCATTAAGTTATAAAACAAACACATGATTATTAAAGATTGAACAATGAAAACTAATGTAGGGAAAAACGAGTTAAAGGGTTGGCAGCACTGAGTTATATCGTAGTTCTTTATTACTTTAAATTTTGGCTCATTTTAAAACTAATTAATAACGATTTTATTAGTTACGACTTTGGACTTAATAAATAATTGTTCAATTAGATATGTCATCAAAGTGTATATTGATTAAATTAAAATAATAACTTAAATCTACACATTGCAGTCGACACAGACATATTTAGTTTCAACAAACGCCGCTTAATGACTATGGCAGCACTGTGCTATGAATGTCTTATTTTAATTTTATTATTTTTTATAGATGCAACACTTCAGTAGTTTGTGATTAAATAAAATAGTTGCCTTATATAAAGGATTATACAAATATTACTACCATAGTCATATGTTTAGAGTATATTCTTATTAATATTTTTTACATTCAAGCAGTTTTTTCAACATTGTCGTTTTAACATTTCAATTTGTTAGTGACCCGTAAAACAATTAACTACTAAGAAATAATAGCTGGGCGTATAACTGAAATAAATATTTAAAAAAATATCAAGTATAATATCAGAGATACTTGATATTTTCGAACAATAAATAATAATTTTACGAGTCAATCCCAATGAACAGGCATCCTTCAAATCTCTAGTAAATATTACAATCTATTTTAGCAGTGGGCAGAAAATCACAAATCTATCATAGCCAATCTGCTTTACATTTTTTTAAATACAACCAATTGTAAAACTTTTATCGCTCTATCTTGGCTTTCTCAATCATTCTTCCCGTTTCTTTTTTACAGCTTACAACCCCAAATATGGTTAGGGGTCAAATATAATTAAAGTTTCACAGTTATTATAGAATGAATCAGTCCCAAGTTTTTTTTTTTTTTTTACAATTCAAACTAACTGACAGAGACTATAAAACGTTTTAATATAAGACAAATTGTATGACCCCCGAGACCCCGACTAGATCTTTTACAGTCCATAAATATAACTTAATCTCTGTGACAGGTGGCTACGAAACCGACGAAGTTACTTAGAATAAGCGATTTTATTTTCATTCTTTACGTGCCAGTTTTATTACAAATTAAGTGCAATACATAGTAAATATAAAAATTCACACCTAAAATTTACCTCAAAGTTATAAAATGACACTAATGACAACTGTCACAGAGAACAAGCTGATATTTTATGGAATAGATGTTTATACTTTTTTGACACGTTTTATAATAATTCATTAACATTCATCCATCAAATAATTTTTTTTTTATTATCTGCCCACTCAGACACGCGAAGAGATTTACCTGTAGGTGTATGAACACATCAATTAGCGTAAATTACATAGTTTTTTTAAATATAGTTCAAAAATCATATGTATATTGTCTCCTTCCGTCTGGAAAGAATAGATTCCGATTTCAATATAGTAAGATGACTCTCCTAATAAAGTCCATTAAAGACTATTGATATTAACTGCCAGCTAACTATATATATAGGTCTGTATATATCAGCAAAATTTATCTATGTAAGTAATAGAGGTAGGTATAAGGTAGATCTGGAACTTTATCAAGAACTGGTGAATTTTGCCCTAAGACGTTTCTCGTACTATATTAAAATCATGACTCTTTCTTAAAATAAACTAAAAATTAAGATAATTAATGAATTCTTAATTGAAACAACTAAAAACATAATAAGGTAAGAATAATAAAATGGTAAGAATGAGTAACTTAAATAATTAAAAGACTTTTCAACTTTAATATTATTCTTAGTGATTAGGAGAACGTGGGTGGTCCGAAAAGTTTCCAACCTCACAATGATACAACTGTTATAAGTAATGATTCCAACTTCGTATAAATGCCTCATTTGTTTAAATCTTAATAATTACTAGGCATACAATAAAATATATTATAAACTTATAATTCAATTGGTGATTTTATAAACAAGTAAATAGTTGATTCATATTAATATCTTGGCGCCTTCCGCTTGTCAGCTTCCGGCGCAACTTATACTTCATATCAAATCTTTAATGTTACACAATCCTGTATTATCAAATAATAATTGTATGCTAATAATCATTACAATATTTATGGTAAACAATATTTGATATTATCTACTAAATATGTGAATTTAATATTGAATTGGGTCAAGCCTGTCAAATACTATAAAAATACCTTCATTCGAGTAATTTAACGCATTCATATCCCGAACGTTCTACTTGGTGCTAATCGACCGTTACACAACACATTTTAGGGTTTCGTGCCTAAAGGGTAAAACGGGACCCTATTACCAAGACTTCGCTGTCTGTCTGTCTGTCCGTCCGTCTGTCACCAAGCTGTATCTCATGAACCGTGACAGTTAGGCAGTTAAAATTTTCACAGATGATGTATTTCTGTTACTGTCTGTCTGTATAATATAATGCATCACAACAAATATTTAAAAACAGAATAAAATAAATATTTAATGGGCTTCCATACAACAAACGTGATTTTTTGCTCGTTTTTTCTCGCTTTTGATAACGGCAACAGGTAGACGCTTGAAATATAAAGACAATGGTACAGAACCCTTCCTGCGCGAGTCCGACTCGCACTTGGCCAATTTTTTGTAATTTATTTTTCTACATAGTCTCACTTACGCTTCTCCTAGTGATACACTATACAAATACAAAATGCACAACTACATTCACAAGTTTTTAATAACGAGTGCGCCATCCTCATGTAGGATGGAAACTTGTAAGACCACCTATAAATTAAATAAATAAAGACCTATGTAACCATCACATCACTCCACCTACTTCACATCAACCAATGTACATAATATATAATATTAGTAAATGTGGCGACTTCCATATACAATGAAACAATAACATACTTCAGCGCCATCTAACGAAGACTCGCTGAACTACGGAGTAACTACTAATACTGCATCGCGCAATGATAGTTCTTACGCTGATTAGTATTACATATAAGTTGGGCAGAGGCCCGCCAGGCATGATCACTTCGCCTGGTCGGAGGAACATTTGTGTTAGAGAGATAAAACAATGATTCCTCCATATTATAGTTTAAATAACTTTTTAGAGGTTTGATACGTTTAAATTTTCATTTATTAATACCTCACATTATTCTTAGAACTAGAGATCAATGTGTTGTCTAGGTCTAGACAATTTAAAAAATCTGAAAGTAATATTTTCTTACGAAATTTACAATGAAATGGGAAATAGGATCTTGTTCTTAAGTAACTGTCTAGTCAGTTCAAAATGCTATTGAAAATACATATATATGATCTACATGTAAAGCACATTTCAATAATAGATATTTATGATGATAACTTCATACATCTCATACACGGCTATCTGATGCCGAACTATACAGAGTCTGCACTACGGTTATAGTAGGAGAGCTGGTACTATTTTTGGGTAGGTATTTGAGGCAAGCTGAAAACTTGTCACACACCTCTCCCAATATACCCCAACACTAAACTGCAGACCTGGCTGGTGAGTAGCGGGGCAAATTTTTGACAACCAGCGACAGTGATGATGACGTAGGCTTGTGTCTCCCACGTGAGCACTGTTTCTCAGAGTGCTATAACTGGCGAAGTATATCGTTATACCATGGCTATTGTAAGTCACGTGACCTCGCCAGAGGGGTGGGGGTTGATTTAGCCCCGCTACTCACCAGCCAGGTCTACAGTTCCGTGTTGGGGTATAATAGGAGAGGTCTGTGACAAGTTTTCAGCTTGCCATTTGAGGCAAGCTGAAAACTTGTCACACCTACTCAAAACTGGTACTAGCTCTCGGACCATTACCATACATATTTATAGATAAATAACACTCAGTCACAGAACAAATGATCATGTTCACCACACAATTACTTGTCCGTTGGCTTAACTTTTAGTATCACTAACGATTAACGGGCCAGTTTTTTGAAGACGGTATACTGCGAGAAATCATATATAAATAACGAATATAATAATTTTAATTTAAGTACTCATGCTTCAAAATATTATTGAGTTATATTTTGACAGACCGAGTACAATTTTATATAAATACCATAAAATGTAGCTTGTTCTCTGTGACACATGGCTACGAAACCGACGAAGTAACTTTGAACAAGCGATTTTATTATGTATCACCTATATTTTCATTAATTAAATGCCAGTTTTATCACAAATAAAGTGCAATTCATTATAAACATAACAATTCACACCTAAAATGTACCTCGTAACTACTAAAGTGACCAGTGTCACAGCGATCAAGATATATTTTGAGGACTATAAGTTTTGTTAATACATTCCAATTTAATAAAGAAACCCATTTACAAAGTTTCACCAAAGTTGCCTTTTAAATTAAAAACTTAACAAATACAACACATCCTTTAGACATCTAACACAAAACTATAAACTAAGCAGAGGTTGTACTATGAAATCAAGAACTGATAGTATTTTTTTTAAATACATACATAATAACTACAATAAAACAAAGTTTGTAATAATAGTGGTATATGGTACCTAATATAAATTAGAAAAGTAATAGATATTTATGTGTATACTTATTTAAGTATGCAGATATAACATGTTATTTACCACGTTTTAAATTTTTTCTTAACATTAAATACATTTTTAAGGTTCTCAAAGATTTAACTTTAGACCCCCAGTGAGAATTTTTAGCAGACAAGTGTAAGAAAAATTGAGACAAGTTAAAAAACCATAAGCAAAGACACACCAATCTTCACTGAATACAGCATCATTCTAGGACTACAAATTAATTAATGAATAAATAAAAACTTTGTATGTAATAATAAAAATACACACACTTCAATAAAGTCATAACATTAATCTGTTGTTTGTGGCATTATTCATTGATAAATAATAAATTATAACTTATAATCAAAAACAAGTTAGGATAACCTAACTTGTTTTTGATTTTTGAATTTTTTGAGAGTTTTGAAAAGAGTCGTAGTAGTAGTCCAGGTAGTAGAGCCACGCTGATTTCAGCACGAACGGGCCGGCTCGACCGGGGCGGTACTACCCTCGCACAGAAAATCTACGTAAAATGACAGCGTTTGTGCTGTCGTGTTTCGTTGGTGAGTGCGAGACCGGAGGCCCAATTAGTTTAGTCAACAAGTTCCATACTTGTTGACTAGACTAAAAGATGCACAAGCATCTCTAGGCCGCCATAGTGTGGGTCGCCATACTGCATTGTTGTATTCGCAATGAGTATGGTGGCCATCACTCGTGGATTCCGCTTATGCTTTCCATCAGGCAGAGTAGAGTCATTTTGGCGGGCCAAACATTAAACTGTGCTTATGCACCGTGGTCTCTTTTCGTAAAAATATAACTCCCACATTATAAATAAATCTGAAGCCGCGGGGGACGTTAAAACATACATGAAAAAGACACAAAAACACACAAACTCTGAGAAACAATTTATGGATCACACAATCTGCTGTCCCATGTTGGGGCTTGAACCCACAACACTCAGCGCAGTACAAAACGGCGTAGTGACCGGTTAAACCAGTGCTCCAACCGTGCACTCAAAACCTTAAATTATCAAAAGCAAATATAAAATACAGATGGCCCAGGCTCGGCGGAAATGATTTTACGGCCTCACAGAAAACCGATGTTAAGTAACAAAGTTCACCGAGTGATTGAGGTCACTGGAAGCCAAAGATCACCCTCAGCAGGTGATCTGTGCTGGAAGCCCAGACCCTTCTTTTTGCTTCTCTAGTTCTGACCCGCCCCCCATCAGAACTAGAGGAACACAAATACAAAGGGATCTATTGAGTTATAGTCACTTTCTACCAGGCGTGTCAAGCTAATTACATGACAATTATATTTTTAAGTAAATGTTTTACCAATATTTTCACACGTCGGAATTTACAGCTAGAAGGCGCTGGTATTTCTTAAGACTCACTCTGAGAAGAAATGCCGGAACTTTAGTGTCTTTTTTAGGTCCTTGAACATTGATTAAATTAAGCCTATGCGAGTTAGTTACCTATTCCTTAAAAATAATTAAAACGTGAAAAATATTTGTAAATATTTAAATATAAACAGTTTAACTGATATCTGATTCCAATCTCTTCTCTCTTTCTGCCCTTTTATATGACAGGAGTTCTTGACAAAATCCATGTCGGTCTGAAACTTGTCTAAAACGTCGCCCACAGACGCCTGCTACTCAAGATTCACAAGCATGTTGGTGTCCTTTGTGTTCTTACATCCCCCTAATAAGGAAGGCGGAGATCATCTATTTTGCAAAAAAAGAAATTAACCTTTTCAGTCGGTGACGGTGAAAAGTGACGAAAGAATTTAGCTTTTAGATTAACACCGCTTTTCTGTGAGGCAGTATTAGTCCGATTAAGCTGGCTCATATGGTCAAAATAAATAGGTATTACAGTGAAATAATAGATGAAATACTTGGTAATAGGTTAATGTTCACAGTAACATTGTCTTCATCACATACAAGCTAATTATATTTAAAAAGAAAGAAAAACACCCGACTGAGTGAAAATGTAAATTTCAAATTTATAAACAGTCAATTTTAATAAGTTTCACACAACCAGTGTCACTCTCACAATTAAGATGAATCCAAAAACACTTCAAACGTCAAAATTCATCAAGCTGTTTAGGTTACAGAGCGTATTAAACAAACATACACTCGAAAAACCATAACCGTCCTTTTGTCACAGTCGGGTTTTAAAACATTTAAAACTCTACGTTACTAAAATATTTGACTCAATCATTTGATCAAATCACAAGACATATCTTCTTTTAAATATACCTACCCTTACCGAATCGAACACATCACAATTTCATTTTTCAGATCTCATTTTGTTTCGGATATTTGTCATCTGATATAATATGTTATCTAGTTTCAAACTAAATCGAGATTTTACTGATTTTCGAAAACATCCAAACTCTGAAACCTATATTTGAAAATCAAACAAACATGTGGTCCAGTCCGACCAACGAAAATCGATAACGAAAATCGATACCGAAAAAGGGCAGAGGTCGCATACGCTGCCACTTATATGCACCGCCGAGACTGTTTATGGGTAAAACTTTGGCTTGAGTCTGTAAATATTGAAGACCTTGTAATTTACGGTTATTAATTAATAACTTAATATAATAATTTAAAGTTAAGTTGGAAGTTGTTAAAATTAACGTCGATGACATCGTCACGATGAGTTTCTTTCTTAAAAGCAATATCAGTATTTAAATAAGTAATTGAAAGAACAACAAAATAAATCTTATTATTGCAATTAGTTAAGATCGCTGTCAAACATTCCTTTTTAAGCCCTACTAGAAGTGTTCGGGTCAATAAAACGGAGGAAAATGATTTAATTGCATAATTATTTAGTTGTTACTGAACAGCTTTTTAATGGTGCTAATTCTATTGTTTGTGTCACTAAACTTAAATGCCTCTTAAAATCTTCTATTCTCATAATTTAGTGAAGCGTTATCCAAAATGCTATTCTTCAAAAAAGCAATATCAGTATTTAAATAAGTAATTGAAAGAACAACAAAAGAAATCTTATTATTGCAATTAGTTAAGATCACTGTCAAACAGTTCCTTTTTTAAGCTCTACTAGAAGTGTTCGGGTCAATAAAACGGAGGAAAATGATTTAATTGCAAAATTATTTAGTTGTTACTGAACAGCTTTTCAATGGTGCTAATTCTATTGTTTGTGTCACTAAACTTAAATGCCTCTTAAAATCTTCTATTCTCATAATTTAGTGAAGCGTTATCCAAAATGCTATTCTTCAAAATGTAGTCAATGTCAATTTTAGGGTGACATATGCAAACTTAGTCAATTTTAGAACATCGTTTGACAGGATGAAACCCACTTTCAGTGATTTTTAATTTAGTTTAGAGAGTTTTCGAACAACAAAATCAGCACCATTATTTATTTTAAATTGATTCAAATTTAAAAAGTTATTTTAAGATAATTCTGATTTTCCTGAAATTTCATAGATTTTATCAACATCATGAGAGCTGAAAAATTAATTCTCCTCGTACAATAATGTCACTTAGTGACTACATCTCACTTCGCGCTACCGTTTCTTAATCACAGACTTCAATTAATATAACGTTATTTTAAAAACACGCTAAAACATTAAAGTAAAATCACTAAAATAACAAAAAAACTCGACACAAATATTTCTCATAAACTTCGCATCACAATCACCAAAGGTTCTAAACCTACAATTAACGAGAATGTTTCACATGACCCCATTATAATTGTAGACCCCACGCACACATTAGTTTTTAAGACCCCATTAAATAGGACATGTGAATATTTTCAGTAAAAATAACTACATCTTGTTTACTGTGTTCGTAAGCTATAAACGACTTATTCCCTATTCATCTGGACTTGAGCCAAAGTGTAAACAAAGAAAACAATGTTTCTCAAACAAGTTGATCGACAGTAAAGATGGCGGGTATGACCCGACCGATGACAAAACGTCACATTTTGATGTAAAATGTTCGCAGTAGGTATCTGTGGTCTACATTTAGTCGTATTAAAATGCGTTCCAAGTTTGAGAATAACTTCTTTTTTAGGTTCTTTTACATGTAAATAATTTATTACATAATTAATTAAAATTAAGAAAATCATTTATGGCATTTATGATATTTGATTTCAAATAAGTCTGAACAGATTACATATGTTTTATAGACTTCGGTTTAAAAAATAATTTCTGTTGTAAATAATATTATTATAATAAATGTTGTCTGTGTATTACTTCCGTAGTTATTTTTATAAAATAAGTTCACTACATCAATCGTGACATCTAAAGAACCCTTTTTATGGTTTGTTTACCTTTTGGCTCATGGCTCGTTGAATAGGGTATAGAGTCTTCGTTTTTAGTGCTCAAAGGCTACAACTATAATCTACGATTTATCTCAAATATAATCAACTTTGTGTATTATCAATACAAGCACAACACGAATTTGAAGCACAACATAATTTTCTCTAATTATTATACAAGATTATTGTTACTTAATACAAAAGTCGAAACATCCAAACACATTATAAGAACAATAAATAAAACAAAAAGAAAAAACCTTACCAAGCTATCAGCTAATTTAGATCGTTGTCCTTGCGGATGGTTATCCTATGCGTCAATTACCGCCGTTACATGCATTGAGCAAACATGCAAATATAATACTTTGAGCGCCGTCAAAATTAAAAAGTTAAATTATAACATGCTTTTAAAAACTATTGTTATCAATTCTACGTTGATTCTGAGCAAACCATTTTCAGGTTTCGTATTAAGTAAGAATAACGTTGGATATGTAATAGGAGGCAAACAAGGATATACGCAGGTGATTACCACTCTAAACACATACAACCCAATAGTTAGAAGTGCATTGCCAACCCTTGAGCCCCTCCAGGAAGGGTTGGTTCGTTGGGGTTCTGATAATCTCATCATCACCATCAGCAGCCTCTAACACTCCACTGCTGAATATAGGCTTCTCCTAAGAAAGGTTTAAGGCTACATTGGTATCAAATGGTGGGTAAATTAAACAATTTATTTATACTGACAAGAGAAGGCTTTATACTGAGTTAATGAGGTCACATCACTAGTCGGTCTGTGTTGGACGCGGGTCAAGTGAGTGATATATGCGTTTGCGCTCTGATCTGCGGTAGTAGCGAGCCAGTGATAATTACACCTATTGAGGTTTCTCGGGAGTGTTGACTGCCATTATCCTTCATATGAGCTTAATAATACTAACTTTATACCAAACCAGGAGAAGCCTGTATTATGGTAACCAGAATGCTGATAAACCTAATTATATAATACTAAATAAATACATATTATAGATAAATTACACCCAGACACAGAACAAATGATTGTGTTCATCACACAAAGATTTGTCCTGGTTGGGAATCAAACTCACGCCCTCTGGTTTAGCAGTCAGGATCTTCAATAACTAGACCAATGGGCCAATCAAACAACAATAGCTGTGATGTCACAGTATTTTACACAAAAAATTATTGCGCCTGTGTTTTTAATGTTTAACTAAAAGGTAATAAGTTGATTTTAAAGTCTTAAATGCTATGAAATATATTTAGCTTTAATTCCGCGAGATTGTCTCGCGGAATTAAAGCTAAATATATTTCAAAGCATTTAAAGTCATGGATTTCCGCAAAGTAACGCCTGATTCCATAACTGATTTTAAAGTCATTTACCCCATTATAATACAATTAAAACATACTGCACCATTTCCTTTAAAGGGGATTTCGAAGTAAACTCTTACTTACTTCAGATTTGGATGGGGAGTTAATTCATGTAACTCATCATCGACATGGTCACGAGACGTGTTAACGCTTGAGCAAGCTGTGAATGTATAGATATACACCTATATATTCACTAGTGCTCAGTACACATATCACAAATTGGCGACAAAATTTTAAATAAAGATCAAACAGTTAATTGAAATAACAATTGTTTGTTAAAAGTTATAAGTTTTCACTTCTGTCGGCAGTCCCCATAGCTACTTTGTGTTATTTCCTAAAATGATATCAGATATTCGCTTATTTTTATAAACTAATTTAATAATATCATTGTGCTACAACCATAATCTTGGCCTTACAAATTTAGAAGCAAAACTCTATCTAACGATAAAACACAGATAAATATTACGTGCGGCAAAACTCAACTGTCACTTTTCTAAATATACATGAAAAGGCGAAAACTATGCATAACATAAAACTAGAAAAAAGCAAATCAAGTTCAAACAGAAATATTGTACAAAAACACAATGTTTTCCATTTTTTTAAATATCTAAGTAAGATAGTTTTTACGAAGTTAAATATATATTTTTTTAACTTTTAAATTTCCGTTTTTTAAAGTTGTTAATAATATATTATATTAAGCATCAAACATCAAAACTTTTGAACCCCATCTTTTATCATTTCTACAATGCCTTGACCTCATTACAAATTCTTTTGACCCCACAGTCATAGAGACATGGGAGATGGGGTCATATCTAGATAGAAAATATGTAGACATGACCCCATTTTAAGACCCCGTTTAGTAGACGATTTAATCGTTAAAAATAAATAAATCTTAATCCTGAGTGTCTTCAATCTACTGAAGAGTCGGCATCCTCGTTTTTGGTGCTCAAATGGAATGCTATAACTGGAATTGAACCCAACACCATGCATGAGCCCATTCCGTAGAAGCACCACGAGTAACCACCGGTGACGTCACGAAGGAGACCTGAAAATAAACATTATATTTTTCGTATGTATTATCCACCGAGGCAGATGAAGCAGCAGTTTTGTCGTCGTGATCAAACTCGCAACACTCAGCGCAGGAGAAGCCGAGGTGGCAATCAAACCACGATATACACCATCCGTGAAGATCTTACCAGCAGTAGGTGGAACGGAGACAGCAGCCAAGCTCTGGAACATTCTGACGAGACCATATGATGATGCGATGCGAGCTGTTCCAAAGGCGTCAGCAAGGAGTACAGGCACCAAAAGAAACCAGCATCCCAGGCATAAGCCGTAAGCACCTGGAACAGTTCATTCAAAATTTGCTTTTGAGTTTTTCAAGTTGACAATTTTTTTTCTTAAATGAAATCGTTTTTTATTTTTAGTCGAATAGATGACTATTCTTCTTTTGATGAAATGGCAACCAGCCGGATCTCTCGGATCAGCTATTTCTGCCAATGTCAAGTGTTTATAGTGTTCATATCATAAGTCTTCAAGTTTTTAAGTCTTCGTTGTGATGAAATTAATGATAAAAAATGTGGACGAGATAAAATGGGGACCGTCTTCCGAAAAAACACGATATACCTAGGTGACTATTTTGGACAACACTGATCTTTATTTATCGAACTGTCAATTCGACAGTACCTACCTCCCGTTATACAAAATACAATAATATCTTTAATAACTCTGTATTTAACGGTCAAATGAAGATCGTTTTTTGTTTTGACGAAAAACGGTCCCCATTTCATCTCATTGACATTTTTTAAATTTTTATCATCAGACGACAACATGAAGGCTTACAGATTAAGTCAAAGAAAAAAGTAGGTGGATTTTCTATCCGCCTGATGTAAATACTACCAATCTATCGGATAAACGGTATACATAATAGTCATTAAGTAAGTAGCATAGTACCTGATGCAATAGCTAAAGCCCACCACGAAGTCAAGCTTGGAAGCGCCAACACCGCAAAGCCGGCCACCAAAATACTGGAAAACATTTTATTATTAATTATGATCAGCCAAAAGACGTCCACTGTTCGACATAGGCCTCCCCGAAGATTCTCCTCAACAACCGGTCATATGCTGCCATCTTTCAGAAAGCGGTCGCCGTTCAAGAACTATTAGACCAAGAGCCCACGACAGCCAAACCTTCGTTATTTTATAAAGGCTGAAAGTTTTTCTGTGCATGATCCCTATATAGGTAAGAACGACCAGCGACTATGGAGTTTGGTTTGTGGTTACTTTGGCAGATAACAGATAGTAAAGGTGTATAAAATAGTACCTAATTTTCGTTAAAGTATAAATCTCAATTTTTTTATATTTTCTTCCGGATAACTTTAGAAATCTCGTCATCCATTGCCGGACACTTATGACAGTTGCTACCCCCTGCCAGACACCCCTAAACTTTAATAAATTATAGTTATACTTTCGTTATAGTTTTATACTATATAGTTTTATGGCTAAATTTTTTACCGACTTCCAAAAAGGAGGAGGTTCTATGTTCCACTGTATGTACTTTTTATTTATTTTATTTTATGTATGTTCACCGATTACTCCGTCAATTGTGGACCGATTTTGATTTTTTTTTGTATTCGAAAGGGAAATGCTCCCGATGTGGTCCCATTGCCACTATTACTGGATCTGATGATGGGATCCCAGAGAAATCGAGGAAAACCCTAATTTTTTCAGGCACGTACTATGTTTCTCGTATATTTTCTGAAGTTACTCCAGTATTTGCGTCTGGTAGTCATCATTATATGATGATGAGCTGATGATGTAAGATACAACTCCTTAACGGTTAGGAGTTGGAGGATAAATCTTCAAATGTCATATGTAGTTAATTTCCTAAAACTTGACAGTAACAACTAAAGGTAAATAGATACGTATGAAATTGAAAGAATTATCCTCCAATTCCTAACCGTTGAGAAGTTGTACCTTCCATCATCAGCTTACCTAAATAACTTGAAAGAATACGACTAAAGGTAACATAACTAAATTGTAATAGCTTGATATTATACTAAACTAGTTCATTATTATTTTACAAGCTTTTTATTAACTTGCAATGTATGTATGTACGAGTACCTATGTACAAGCATACAGCTTGTATGTTCGAGTGGAATCTTGCAACTCAATTATGAAGCAGATATCTTCAACCGATTTTGCTGAAATTTTGCAAGCATATGTATACAGCGTGACAATACAATATTATAATGACATGGAGCTGATCTGATGCTGGAGCTTTAAGGTGGCCATAGGAAATTAGGAATTTGTAAAGAAACGTCGCAACTCGCAACACCATCGAGTTTGGACTCGTTTGATTCGTCTCGAGAAATCCCAGTAAAACTTGTTTTTAAAAGGGTGTTTAATTTAATTTATTTACTATTTATTTCTACAATTTAATACAATACTATACAAAATCTTTGTGTCCGTTAGTCCGTTTCATGTATTTTTGTAAAATCTCCGACTGTAACCGCCACCAAATATAAATAAATATATCGGACATAAATATTTTGGGCATCTAACACACAACACCATCTAGTCCCAAGCTAAGCAGAGCTTGTGTTATGGGTTACTAGACAACTGATACAAATACATTTATACTTCTCTTTTTTGTAAATATATACATATTATACATAGAAAACACCCAAACTCCGTAACAAATATTTGTAGATCATACAAACATTTAGTCCGACCCGGGAATCGAACCCGAGACCTCATGATCAGCAGTCGCACACGCCAACCGCAAGACCAACGAGGCAGTCGTTAAATAATATAGTCGTTAAATAAATAGAGGAGGGAAGTTGAGGATACCTGATTATATAAGCTTTTCTTCTGCAAAACAGATGGAGGTCACACAGGTAACCCAGGCCGAGTCTTCCGCATAGATCCAGAACTGCGCTGATTGCGACCAGGTGACCTGAATTTTGTATTTTTTATATTATATTATCTAAACCTCATTCGAAAAAGGCTAGTAGGCCTGTATACCTTTAAAAGAACTTACCAGCTGCTGATTTACTATGTCCCGCAGCTACAGTATAAGCTGGCAGATAGTATAACGCGTAAGGAGATCCGCAAGACATCAGCGCGACCGAAGCACACAGGAGACCGAAGCGCCAGGACTTGAGTAACGACACGTCTAAATACCTAGAAAAGGAAATCTTTATATAGACTATACTAGCTTTTGCCCGCGGCTCCGCCCGCGTTTATGTCGGTATTTAAATTCTAAAAATCTCTAAAAAAATTAACGTATTATGTTATTCCGATGTCTAAGCTATATTATTGCAAAGTCTCATGAAAATCCGTTCAGTAGTTTTCGCGTGACAGAGCAACAAACACACATCCTTACAAACTTTCGCATTTATAATATTAGTAGGATAATTAAGTCGCTTTTTGTTCTTGATTTTTGTTCTTGACTTTCTGCTTTCAAAGTACGGAATGGATTATAATGTTGTTTTCACTTTATTAGTGAAAACCAAATTAAAATTCGTTCTTTAATATTTCTCTCGTATGATAATTACTACTATAGTCTATTCAACTTCCTCTGAGACAAAAGGTAAACAAACCAGAAAAAGGTTCTTTAATAGGTCAAATTTTATATGCATCTAGAATCAATAACAAAAAGTGTCATTTTCTTTCTTTTTCTTGGAAAATGGCAAACTGTGCCGATGTAGACAATTCTGCCAGTGTCAAGTAGTGTGTTAAAAATAAAAGAATTGCAACTGTCCAAATTTTCTGAGTTCACAGTGGACTGACTAAAAACTGACATTAAAAATACCTAAAACTGTAGCTGTTCCCAAACTTTGAATGTATTATAACACTACTAAATTGAAGAGTAGTGATAAGGCAAATAATTTACGTACAAATGTGAAATTTTGTAATTAGTTTGGTTACACCGGCCATCTTTACTCTCGATCAACTAGTTTGAGAAACATTGGTTTCTTTGTTTACCTTTTGTCTCAGAGGAAGTTAAATAGGGTATAGGTACTCTTACTAATATTTATAATACTAGTTGTTGCCCGCGGCTCCGCCCACGTGTATGTCGGTTATCGCAGCAAATAGTAGCCTATGTGTTATTCTGGTGTATAAGCTATATTACTGTAAAGTTTCATCCAAATCCGTTCAGTAGTTTTTGCGTGAAAGAGTAACAAACATACATCCATCCATCCATACTTACAAACTTTCTCGTTTAATATTACTAGGCTTAGTAAGATATAAACAATTTTCTTCTTACCTCGATATCTTCTCGATACATCCAGTCCGTTTCTTCACTGGTTCTTCTTCCTTCTGCACTTCTTCTTGTTTGATTGTTATTGGTTCTGTCAGTTTGCTTGGGATGAGTCGGGTAGGTAATGGCGGACGGATATACAAGGATCTGGAAACAAAATATTATTTTAGAATGTTTCAGAGATTTCAGATTAGATTTGTTTGAAGTGAAAACTTCTTTAGGCGTGTTGAGCACTTTTTGGATGAACAAAAAGAGTGAACTCGCGTCAGCGTCACCGAACGCTTCCCATGAGCTATACTGTGTATATGTACATAGATAGATATACTTAAATTGATGCCTTCGCCATATACTCGGTATATTCTGGCACGAGAGAATATCTAACATTCACTTGTGGGAACGCTGCGCTGCTGCCCCATCTAGGGGACATAGGACCTTAAGTCAAGTAAGTCATACTTAAATTGGTCATTAACACTTTGTAGGGTCACAGTGCACAAAGAAATGCTTATTTAGCGTTACGGTGACCACATATAGGTAGTAGAGCCACGCTGATTTCAGCACGAATGGGCCGGCTCGACCGGGGCGGTACTACCCTCGCACAGAAAATCAACGTAAAATGACAGCGTTTGTGCTGTCGTGTTTCGTTGGTGAGTGCGAGACCGGAGGCCCAATTAGTCTAGTCAACAAGTTCCATACTTGTTGACTAGACTAAAAGATGCACAAGCATCACTAGGCCGCCATAGTGTGGGTCGCCATACTGCATTGCTGCATTCGCAATGAGTATGGTGGCTACCACTCGTGGATTCTGCTAATGCTTTCCATCAGGCAGAGTAGAGTCATTTTGGCAGGCCAAACATAAAAAAAAAAAAAAAAAAAAAAAAAAAAAAAAAAAAAACATATTTTAGAGAGTACAGCCAGTCGCCTGTCGTATTGTAACACCGAACCGCGACACGCACGTAGAGGTATATATTCGTATACCTCGATCTGTGTAATAATTATCTTTTATTTAATTCCTTTAACACGTAAAATTATAAGAGTATGGATAATCAGGACTTAGTATTTACATACCGGTATTTATACTCTTACAACTTCTTTACAGACTAACATTAATATAAATAGTATTAGCTCGCCGATATAATTCACAAGTTACTTAGTTTTCACTTCTATCGGCTGGGCTAAAATAATGCTAGGTATATTAAAATTTATGAATTTTTAGGATTACTAATTTTAAATAATTAATATTATTCATTCCGGACATTTGATCTAGCTTCAAACTAAGCACGGTTAGTGTTTCTGCACATTTGTGCACATTAGGTATAGCCTAATATTATCTCCTGCGTAGTTAGTCTCCGTTGAAGCTTGCCGCCGTGATCGAAATCGGCTAGGTGCACATCATCTCTCTTAAAATAACTCACCGACTAATTTTCCGTCTGCTGGCTTTATATACGCAAGTGCTGTCAGTAGACAAGTCTTCAACAGAATGTAATATCGACGAGGACCTCGTCGGCCGAAGGCGAAGACGAACTACCTCTTTTGGTAAACCTAAGAACAGAAGTTATGTTTGAAACACGTCAACAAAGAAAGCGAATGAATAAAAAAATAAGCATTCATGTAGTACGGAATAAGAATTCAGAGTGTCATGTCAGCACCCCTATGCATCCCGTGGGTGTCGTAAGAGCCGAGTAAGGGAGTAAACTTTTTTTTTTTAGAATACCGGGCAAAAGAGCAGACGTATCGCCTGATGGTAAGCGATTACCGCCGCCCATGAACACCCGCAACATTCTTTCTTAAGAAGCGATTATAGCTTCTTTCGCTGTCAGGTTAAACTATCGTCCGTAAACAGACTTTACAGACATTTTTTTTTAAAGACAACTCCCGCATTAGTAACGTATCCTGTGTCGCGAGGGACTTTATAAACATACAAGAAAGGAATACAAAGAACACCTAGACCTAGAACAACGATTTGTGTAGCACACAAAGTTTGTCCTATGTGTGTAAAGCCAAAAGTTTAGTAGAAAGCGGCATCTGTGCAATACAGTCGTACCGAAGTGGGATTACCTGGCACGACAAACGACGTCGTATTTGTGACTCACTCACACATCAGAACACACACACTAACATACACAGATTTGATAAATATATTATGAAATATACGCACAAATCTATACACGCTCACAAACACTGGACATACACACAAACAAGTAAAATAAAAAACAGCACAAGAAATTGCAATAAATATATATAATAGTCTATATATATTATATTGACAATAAAACAAAAACACTGACACATAAACTTCATTCACTTACAGACAAAAATAAAAAACACATTGAGTCATAAATAACACGGTCGCAGATCTAATTTTGGTAACGGAAAACATCGAAGAGGACAGAACTGGAACATGCTGCAGCTAAACAGATATATAAATATACTAGCTGATCCGGCGAACTTCGTACCGCCATATTTATGACCCACGTAACATCGTTTACGTTTTTGTGAATCTAAACCATTCCCAGATCCCCTTGAACACACACAAAAAATTTCATCAAAATCGGTCCAGTCGTTTTTGTGAATCTAAACCATTCCCAGATCCCCTTGAACACACACAAAAAATTTCATCAAAATTGGTCCAGTCGTTTAGGAGGAGTTCAGTCACATACACACGGACACAAGAAATATATATATTAAGATAGGTATACAGATAGATAAAATAAGAAGAAAGATTAATCCAGAAGGAACAGTAATTATTGGAAGAAAAGAAGTAATGAATAGTAAATATATAAAACTTTAGAAAATTAATTAATTAAACTGTTAAACCAAATCAGAACTTAGAAACTATGTAAATAATTAAAATATGTCATTCTTTAGAAACAATAAGTATAATTGGATATAAATAAATCGCAACAAAATAAAACAAAAGCTACAATGAGAAGACAAGTGAGAGGCACTTGGTGCGAGTCTGAACAAAACAAATAACCACATAAATAAAAACACATGCCATAACAAGGTCCTGTCTCATGGACGGGGAAAAGCGAAGAGGTCCAAAAGACCTCACAAAAAAAATAAAAAAATACAGTCGTACCTATATGTCTATCACACTATCATCACACTTCACACTAATATATAAAAGCGAAAGTTTGTGTGTATGTTTGTTACTTTTTCATGCAAAAACTACTGTACGGATTTGGATGAAACTTTACAGTCATATAGCTTATACATCAGAATAACGCATAGGCATTTGCCGCGAAAACCGAAATAAACGCGGGCGGAGCCGCGGGCAACAGCTAGTATTTTATATTTCGGACATCTAAGACACAACGCCACCTACATCTAAGCTAAGCAGAGTTTGTGTTATGGGTACTAGACAACTGATATAAATACATAGTATAGGGTGACGGTATTTTTTTTTTGATAAATTGTGTTTTTTAGTTTAATAAAGAGTCATATTTTTCTGTATAAGTGGCAATATTAGGCTACCCAAACACCACCTTTTTGTTATTTTTCTTCCAATAAAAAAAATAAGTTTAGTGGGGCTCTCTCTTGGTACGCCCTGATACTGTTTATTCTGCACCTCATTCCAGTATAGTTTAATGTAGTTCGCTCGAGTTGCGATAGATGGCGCTAGATGTACATTTATTTTATATATTTGATTGTTAAAAACACGAATAAAACGACATTATCTAAAAATGAATCCTAGCCAGATCGATTTATCGCCCCCGAAACCCCCTGCATACAATATTTTATCAAAATCCTTGGAGCCGTTTCCGAGATTCAGATTATATATAAATATATATACAAGAATTGCTCGTTTAAAGGTATTACATTAGATATACATTTTTTTGTTAACACATATGTATTATACACAGAAAACACCTAAAATTCGAAACAAATATTTGCAGATCAGACAAACATTTGGTCCGACCCGGGAATCGAATCCGAGACCTCATGCACAGCAGTTGTGTACGCTACCACTACGCCACCGAGGCAGTCAATGTCTAGGAGTTTGTTCGCATATTTATTTCTATACAAGGGTCCCTTCTGTTAAGTACCAGACACAGATTAATTGAGATTATACTTCTCATGTTTCTAAAGATACAATATCGTCTTCCACTTACCTACTACTCCTAGAACATCTAAGCCTTCCGAGTCTTCAGAGTCGGAGTGCTGGCACTGCATCGGTGGGCGACCGACCTGCAAATAACACACCACATAATTACCATCGAGCCAGGAATTCAAGGTAAGTTCGGCTTGACCGGGGCGGTACTAGAGTGCGAGACCAAAGACCCAATGATGGAGAAGCATCTCAGTAGAACAGACCACACCAAAGACGCAGAAGCCAGGATTTAGATGTATTTCCACTTACAAGAAAAAGCTTGAAAACTTCATCCGTGGGAAAGCCACGCTTCGGCATGAATGGGCCGGCTCGACCGGAGTGATACTACGGCCTCACAAAAATTCGGTGTGAAACAGCGCTTGCGCTGTGTTTCACCAAGTGAGTGAGGATACCGGAGGCCCATACCCCAACCCCTCCCTCAAAGGCCTGCAACGCACTTGTGACTCCTCGGGTGTTGCGGGTGTCCATGGGCGGCGGTAATCGCTTACCATCAGGCGATACGTCTGCTCGTTTGCCGCTTATTCCATGAAAGGAAAAAAAATTATAACGCGAAGCGAATACGTAAAAACTTTTGATAAAATTAATATAGCCGATGTCACCCAGGCCATTATTACGAATCTATTGACACGAGTTCAGTAGTTTAGGCGCTACGGTGGAACAAACAAACAAAACTATTACCCTTTCTTTTGGTTCCACCGGCGTTGTAGGATAAAAAAATCTCACCTCTATTAAGTTAGGATGCAGGATCTCATTCAAGAAGTTATTCCTCTTCAAATCCTCACTCATCTGTGCGTTCTTCTGGTTGAGGCTCAGCTCATTCTCCGGGTGGAAGAGATTGTGGAGACGGTTGTCCTTGAAGTCATTCTTTGAGAACATGGCAGCGTGATCTGATAACAATAATAATAATAAAAGGCTCACGTTAGAGGGTTGGATCAAGGGTCTGATGCAAAAGTCAGTCCACCTAGACACGGCACGTGTAGTGAGGAGGTTCCTGTCTCTGGAGCCCTGACCACCGACCGGTTTCTTGGTACCCAAAGTCTGTGGTCTACTATTTTTAATATTTTTTAATCCGACTGTTATTTTCAGTTTATTATTGTGTCATTGGTTTATTTAATGAAAAATGTAATGAATATGTTTTAAAGGTAATAAATAAAGAGAATAATAATAATGTCTTTATGGTAAATAAAGAAATTCATTAGGTGAATATATTTTAGGTTTGCACAATATTGCGCGCATAGCCCAGTTGCACTCGGTGATTAGAAACAATCACCGAGGGTAAGCAACGAGGGCGCGGTCGGTACTTGGATGGGTGACCGCTAGACGATACCATGAGCGTGTTCCTGATTCAGAGGTCACGTTAAGCAGTCGGTCCCGATTGTTATCCTAGGATAACAGTCGTGAAGCTTAGTTGGAGGCCTTTGGGCGGCTTGAAAACAAGATGACGTAGCCACAACGTTGTGTTGCCAGGCCCCAGCCCGCACTTGGCCAGCGTGGGGACGTATGGCCTTAACTCTCTCCTGAGAGGAGACCCAAGCACATCAGTGGGATATATGGGTTGTTGATGATGGTGACAATAGTGCCAGTGAAGATTTGAATAGAAAAATCAGCCAAAAAATTATACACATACTAGCTGACCCGACAGACGTTGTCCTGTCTACACTTCTTTAATTTGAAAATTTCAAAAATTAATTAAAAAACATTTTCCAGCGGACAAAATTGTGAATCTAAACCATTCCCAGATCCCCTTGAACACACACAAAAAAATTCATCAAAATCGGTCCAGTCGTTTGAGAGAAGTTCAGTGACATACACACTCACAGAAGAATTATATATATAAAGATTCTCACCTTCTTGAATGTCATGAAGCAACGTGGTGTGTTCAGTCGTGGTAGTCGTGGCTGGAGTCCTGTCTGCGAGTCCTGAGGAGTTAAAACTGACGGGGGCTGGACGGTACAAGGTCGCTGATACACACACGTGAAGCATTCCACCTCCTATTTAAAGAATAGAACAGATCATTATTTATGGTAATTGTTGTACAATATTTTAAGAATATATGTACAATGGGCGGCCTGATTGCGAATCTCTTCCAGGCACATTAGGACAGAGACAAGGTTTTATGATTGCACTTAAAATGAAAATTGTCATAATCCCGGTTTCACTACTTGCTAATAAAGTCCCTGATAGAATAATGTCAACTTATTTGCCAAATAACGACAGATTTCGGTTTCTAAAGTTTTAGATAGAGTGACATATGTCAGATATGCATACATATTAAACCACCTTTAACTGTTAAATAGTGTAATGTGGCAGATAGCTATCTGTGAATTTATCAGGAACTGGTAAAACTGGTCCTAAGTATTCTTACCCAAAAGCAGTACAGTCCCGTGAAGTCCATACATGTCAACCAATTTCTCTATCACCATCGGGAAAACGAAGCTCCCTGCTGCGGTCCCACTCACACATATACCGTTAGCTAAAGCCCTGAAAAGAGACAGGCGTATATTAAATCGCAGATATACAAAGATAAATTAAGAAGACACTACAATATTACTAACATTTTTGATATTCAATACAAATGAAATGAGCAATAGAAATTAATATGGACCAAGAATAAGTCCCTGTGACACACCTATTGCTATAGATATTCGGGGCAAGTAATTTTGTCCAGTTATGATGTTATTGCCTATAATTGCCAAGGTAATAAGCAGTTGAATGCAATGTTATGATCGTTCGAAGCTGTAATATATAACTTTTCGCTATAAAGAGCTATGTTCGACGCAATCAAAAGCTTTCGAAAGAAAATATTCTTAGTTGATCAAAATGCACTTTAGTCCATGGGTTACTGCATGCTGTTGTTACAGCTGCATGGGTTACAGCTGCATGGGTTACTATCTAATCTTAATTCTTTTGCTGTTTAAAAAAGCAAAGAGCGTAAAAGTAGTTATATGTAAAGACGATGTTACCTGTGTTTATCAAAATATTGGGAGACTATTACAATTCCAGGTGTAGTAGATAATCCTCCACCAATTCCTGAAAAAAAAACACGAATATTTCAAAATAAATTGTATAGAATAAATTCTGATTCCACTTATTAAACTGTGATAGGTTTTTATCCCATCAAATCGACGTCAAACTGGTGATTTTTAATTTTCATTAACTCACAACTAACACAAAATTAACAATATCTAAGTTATCAAAATCCATTGAGTGAATTAACCTACAAAGCATGCCAAGGAAATCAATAAATATTTCGGACATCTGACACACAATCTTCACCTAGCTTTAAACTAAGCAGAGCTTGTATACAACAGTTTTTTTTTGTAAATACATACATGACATATACATTGAAACGACCAAACTCCAAAATAATTATTTTCATCTCACACAAGCACTTGGTCAGACCCGGGTCTTGAACCTGAGATCTCAAGCACTTCGCTACCAAGGCATTCAAAATAAAGATATATTCATACATAGACTTGAAACACCTAACCCTCGACTTATGGACAACAGACGAAAACCTGATCAGGAGAGCAGATATATCTAATTAAAAAAAGTCGTAAGAAGACTTACCAGTCATAACTCCGAAACTCAACAGCAAATGCAACAGTCCCGTGCTGAAGTAGGACAAAGCTAGTCCAGTAGCGCAAAAAAGACCTCCGATGAACACAACCAGACGGCAGGAGTACTTCTCGCAAAGAGCCGATGATAGTGGTGCTAGAAGGAAAAGCATGAGCAAAATTCAAGACCGGTGGTCACCATACTAATGCGAATGCAGACAATGCAGCATGGTGAGTGACACACACTATGGTGGCCTATTAAAATGCTTCTGCACCATCTTACCTCTTTCTCCTGACTTGAATTCTTTTATGTATGGCCCGCCAAAATGACTCTACTCTGCCCGATGGAAAGCATAAGCGAAATCCAAGAGTGGTGGTCACCATACTCATTGCGAATGCAGACAATGCAGTATGGCGACCCACACCATGGCGGCCTAGTGATGCTTCTGCATCTTTTAGTCTAGTCAACAAGTATGAAACTTGTTGACTAAACTATTTGGGCCTCCGGTCTTGCACTCACCAACGACACGACAGCACTGCTGCTGTCATTTTACGTTGATTTTCTGTGAGAGGGTAGTACCGCCCCGGTCGAGCCGGCCCAACAGTGCTGAAATCAGCATGGCTCTACTACCTTTAAGTAGAATGCTAGAAGTAAGCCCTAAGTGGCGAACCTCCAGCTTTTCCATTGGTAAATGCTATTGTCCTGTATAGTTGGCTTCCTTATTCGGCTCTTACGATACCCATGCGATGAATAGGGGTGGTGATACCCTAAATCTATAACTAAACTTAAAGGCGCGTCTCCACCAAAATTGTTGGCAATTTCAGTGTTTCCAAATGTTTGCAACACTTCAAAAAATCGCTAACTTTTGTTTTCATTGTGTCTACACCGAGTCGCCAAAATTTGAAAAACATTCCAACTAAGCGTCACCACAGAGCCAATAAATATTTGCAACAAGCGTATTCTTTTGACGTTTACCGCCAAAAACAAAAACACCGTTCTCAACATTTGTTGACAATTTTTGTTACCAACACAAGGAAATTACAGAAACTTTTGTCGCCAACACGTGTTGACAACACAAAAATTGACAACTTTTGTTCTGTGGAGACCCGGCTTTACATTGTATTTGATAGTCAAGTAAATGTGGTAATTTCAGCTTCCCAAGCCAAGTTGACATTCTTTAAACGTTAGCGTTAGCGAATGACATCATCTCAACACTAAGTCATGTCGTCAAAACGGAATATTCAGATTCGACGTGAAATACTTGCATCAGGGCTAATGACGCAGCTTCTAACCCCATTCAAACTAGTGCATTGACTACCAACGTCACTGTTATTATCTTACCGAGGGCCAAACACAAAGTCGACAGCGCAGCAGGTATCCAAGACGCTACTGATTCTGACGAGTCTGGAAACGTCTCCATTATCTCCACGTACAGAACCCCATACGACTTGAACAAGCCGGCCACCCAGAACTGCACCATAAACGCTCCGAAGACCACTACCCAGCCGTAACCGCCGTCAGGAGGCGCCAAGCTCCTGAAAGAGAATCAGACACATTTTTTTAATTGGCATTGGTGGTTACGTTCGTTGAGTACTGAACGTAACCACCAATGCCAATTGCCAATAAAATTTATATTAATATCTACACTTTTTTATATCCTAACAAGTTCTATTACGAATAAAAACTATCTTTTAATCTATTTATCGTCTTTTTTAACCAACTTCGAAAAAGGAGGAGGTTCTCAATTCGACCGTATATATGTATGTTTTTAGGGTTCCGTGCCATAGGCAAAAAACGGAACCCTTATAGATTCGTCATGTCTGTCTGTCTGTCCGTCCGTATGTCACAGCCACTTTTTTCCGAAACTATAAGAACTATACTGTTGAAACTTGATACGTAGATGTATTCTATGAACCGCATTATAGATTTTCACACAAAAATAAAAAAAGCAACAAATTTTAGGGGTTTACTTAGAACTGAAACTCATTTTTTTTTTTTGTCGAGCCCATGCCTGTGGGGTATCTATGGAGGTATATATACTTCCACCGAAAATTACCGTCATAAATCGTAAACCGCAAAAAAACACTATTATTAAAACATCGATCAAAGTTACAACGAACTACAAGAACTTTTATATTATGTTACTTGCTGCTTCGGAACCCTTCATGGGCGAGTCCGACTCGCACTTGGCCGCTTTTTTTATGTGTGTTCGCGGATAACTTCGTCGTTTATGAGCCGATTTTAATGATACTTTAATGGAAAAAAGGAGATATCCCAACGGCGGTACCATGATAAGGACACTAAGATCTGATGATGGCATCCAAGAGAAATCGAGTGGAACCTTGAAGTCGGTTTTTATTTTGTTAAAATTTTATCTTGCTTAAATTGCCCGTTTCAGGTACTCTCTCTGGTATGCTCTGTAGCCTTGGCTTGGCGGAAATAAGATGCATCTTAATAATGGCAGTGAGTGGGTTTAAGTTAAGTCATAAGTTTGTAAATTGTCAAGCTTTTTTCCAAAAAAATGTTTGTCCCAATTTTATTTTGGGGGGCATGGGTAAAATATGAATTAAAGTAAAGGAAAAGCAAAAGGGCAACTCAGAATAGATGAAGAAAGGGTTGGGAAACAGAACCGTGACTGCAATCACTCCAGGAGGCTTGCAAACCATCTTTTGATGAACGAGAGAGATATACCAATTATCATCACTCAATACACTTACTCAGCAGAGGAGTCGGGAGGTGGCCGCAGTTTCCTGGAGGCAGCCAGCAGAGGGCGCGCGGTCACCGACGAGAGAGTCAAGAGTGAGTCCTCCTCTTGCTCCGTCGGAGACATCGCTGATAGGTACGCACCCACTTGCTGTAAGAGACAACCATACTTAGTATGAAACCATAGTTTTTAGATCTTTGGGTTGCTTGTCTGTGTGTTTGTGCGAGCTAATCTCAGAAGTAGCTTAACCGATTTACATGCAAATGCTTTAATTCTCTTATGAGTTGTGTTAAGATTTAGTTAACATTTACTTAGTGTTTGTTTTATTTCAATCAGTTGAGAAATAAAAAAGTTATGTCAATTTAAATAATCATCGCCATATACGCAGCGTGGAGCTTCAGGCATAAGCTAGTATTAAAATATTTCTTTAAATCGGTAGTCTACACGTCTTAGAGCCCCCGTAAACTGCAGAATTGCGATCGGCCGATAGTTTGGTTGGGTTCTTAATTCGTATGAGTATGTATGGGAGTGCGCGCATTGTAAGGATTCGGTATCGGCCGACTAATAAGCCAATAATTACAAATTTTAACAGAAAAACCGACTTCAATCTGGACCAAATTTAAATGGGACCATTCGGGAAGCACCAGCTTTCAAATAAAAAAAGAATCATCAAAATCGGTTCACCCAGTCCAAAGTTATGAGGTAACAAACATAAAAAAAAACAACAGTCGAATTGAGAACCTCCTCATTTTTGAAGTCGGTTGAAAACCAACCCGATCAAAGTATCGGCCGATTAAAAAGTTTGTAGTCTGCGGGGGCTCTTAAAGTAGGTAATTTGAAAAGTTCAAGAGCTGGCAGGTAAATGTCTCACCGTTGCTAGTGGCAATTCCAAAAGCAGACTCGCTGGTCGCTCCCTCTGTTCGGGAGGGGCTGACTGCACGGAGAGGAGCGACCCTGCCTTGTCCGGAGACATAACGGCCTGTATAAAATATAATTAAAGTCATATACAATATGGCGAAGGTTTTCACCTATAGAGAGGTAAGGCCGCACTAGGAATATGCCTGTGTTGCAGTGGACTTTACAAACTTAGATGAAACAGACACAAAAAATATTCATACTCAGAACAAAAATTTGTGTATCACACCAAGTGTTGTCAGGTGACAGCATATGTCAGCTTATGTCACTGCGGTATTTGTGCAGTCTATAGCCATACATACTGAAAGCCACATAAATAAATACATCACTACATCTTACAAAGTCCTCCGCCGCGTCTGTCTGTCTGTTCGCGATAAACTCAATTTTAATGCGGTTTTTACCAATGAATAGAATAACGTTGGAAAATACTAAGCTGCACCTCTTCTCGGAGTTACATAGGTAATAATATATTTTCTGCAAATTGCCCATGCGAAGCCGAGGTAGGTAGCTAGTAAACCTATACTAATATTTATAAAGCTGAAGAATTTGTTTGTTTGAACGCGCTAATCTCAGGAACCGCGGGTCCTATTTGAAAAATTCTTTTAGTTTTAGATAGCCCATTTATCGAGGAAGGCTATAGGCTATATATCATCATGCTAAAACCAATTGGACCGGAGCACCAATGAAGAATGTTACAAAAACGGGGGAAAATTATTACGCTACGGGCAATAGGAGACGTAAACGACGTTCGTTGCGTGGGTCGGCTAGTAATAAATAAATCTTAAAGGTTCTATAGAATCTGCCAGTAAATCCATGTGGTGACTCAGTTGTTCCCAACTTACGTCTGAGATAGCATCTGTGGGCAGGTCGATAGAGCAGGACAGGGCCGTAGAAGTTGGTGGCGCTGATGTGCCGAGAATCTGCGCGTCGAGTTTTGACAACTCCTGAAACAAATTATCAACACATGAGTAAATTGACATATATTTTTAAATATTATTTAATGTACACATGAAACACATATAGGTACATATATAAAGTAAACAAATGTCATGTACAAAGGCAAGAAACTCAAAACTGAGTTTTCTTCCATCAAACCCTGAGTGAAAAAAGGATAATAGAGAAACGCAAGGGCATAGTCAGGCGTACTTGGGAATCGTGTGGAAAGGAAAACCAACACAAAGAACACCCAGACTCAGACCAACAATTTGTAGATCAAACAAATTGTTGCCCATGCCAGCACTGCTGAGTAGAAGGCGATAGAGGTAACCCCTGAAACCCCTGCGCCATGCGTGCAGACCAACGACCTCCGTTTGAAGCGCTTAAAAACTATGAAATAAATCCCATATAGTAGAGCCAACCCGATTTCAGCACAAACGTGTCGGCTCGACCAGGGCGGTACCACCCTCTCACAGAAAACCAAAATAAAATGACAGCATTGCTGTTGTCGTGTTTCGTTGGTGAGTGTGAGACTGGAGGCCGAATGATGCCGAAGTATCTCAATGAGCCGTCATTGTCTGCATTTGCAATGAGTATGGTGACCACTACTATTGGATTCTGATCATGCTTTACATCAGGCAGAGTAGAATCACTTAGGCTGGCTAAAAAAATAGAAGAAAAATGCTAAAAACATCAGTTAAAATGTTACAAAATATTTCCGTAACAAATTAATTTCTTTACGTTACCAGTGACATAACTACTATGGCTATACGTGACTGTGATTAAAAGTAAGGTAGGTCTAATTCCTTCGTAACAACACGACCTTGACAATAATAAAACGTTACTATATTTGTATTATTACGTAATTAATGTACTAATTTCATGTTGGAACATTAATTTGATTAGATCGTTTAGAGGGGTGGGTTTTCCGGAAACAACTAATTTGAATTACATGTGTATTTCATGGAAGCGTAAATGAGTCATATGTATTAAACTTTATGTTCCACTAGCTGAGCCCCGCGGTGTTACCCGCGGTAAAAAAACGACCGCGGGTGACACCGCGGGGCAAAGCTAGTCCATAAAAAAGTAGCCTAAATTACTCCTTATATCATCAGCTATCTGTCAGTGAAAGTCCCGTGAAAATCAGTCACGCCGTTTCAGAGGTTATCCGGCACAACAGGCCATGTCGATGACTACTGCCAGAAGTTTTCCCTTCATTAATCTGGTTTATATCAAGTTTTCTAGGAAAAGCAATCTACGGACAATTTTAAGACAAAATTGGCGCCTTACATATAAAATAGTAATCCAGATAAATGCTGTATTTGGAATTTCGCCAAAACAATTCCACCGGTGCAGGCGGTTAGTAATGTCGATCCCCGGTTGTATTAAATGGGTCAAAATAACTGTAATGCTCCATAACTTATAAGTTTGGAATGGGGACATTAGTTTTTTCTATTTAAAAAGAAAAATCACGCACTGGGAATATATCCTGCGTCGCGAGGGACTTAAAAACCTACATGAAACGGACATAAAGAACACCCAGACTCAGAACAACAATTTGTGAATCACACAAAGTGTTGTCCCATGTTTTGAAACCACAACACTTAGCAAAGCAGAAAGCGGCGTGATGAGCGCGTAAAATAAATAAAATTGAAGTGTCTGTTTGTAATATTAAAATTATCGCAACGAAATTGATAAGTGAAAAGTGAAAGTGCTAAGCCAAAAAGAATACAAACGAACAATTACAAAAGTCTAAGCGATAGTCACTTGGCACCGACTTCAAACAGATTCTATGTACCTAGCACACATTATAATACTACTATTTAAATGAATAAAGAATTAGGTATAGGCAATTTATGAAGAACCAGTTTATTTTAAGCTTTTAAGTGTTTTTTGGCACAGAGTTTTCGTTGGATGTTTTTTGGAAGTCGGTGCCAAGCGACTAACGCTTAGATTTTTGTAATTGTTCGTTCGTATTCTTCTTGGCTTGGCACCGACTTCAAGCAGATTTTAGGTACCTAGCACACATTATAATACTACTATTTAAATGAATAAAGAATTAGGTATAGTCAAAAATTGGCACATAGCAATTTATGAAGAGCCAGTTTATTTTACGCTTTTTAGTGTTTTTGGCAGGGAGTTTTCGTTGGATGTTTTTTTGGAAGTCTTTTTTTTTAATAATTACTAAATGCATATGTATGTATGTATGTATGTATACACGCCTACACGGTACATAAGTATACCAAAATAACACTTTACAATTTTTGTCTATCTGTTTGTTCCAGCTAATCTCTGGAACGGCTGGACCAATATTGACGGGATTTTCACTGGCAGAAAGCAGATGATGTAAGGAGGATCTATTTCTTAGACTAGCTTTACCCCGCGGCGTTACCCGCTTTGTAGCTGTACCGCGGATAACACTGCGGGACTCAGACTCAGCTAGTGGTAAATAAATTTGTTCAGTCTGTTATACACTTATAACATCACGCCAATTGAGGAGACAGACGTGGTTGCGTTGGACAGCTAGTAGTCGAAATATGCAAGTACATAAATGGTTAATAGGCAAAAAACCCTTCTGCTATAGACGAGACGAAAAGATGAGGTTAGCAGACTTCTGACGCACTCGGGAGACATAAATTCAAAAAGGTACGTCGTCTCCAGACTGCTGGCGAGAGGGCGATGTCCTTCTAATGAGGGCACGAAGAAATTCTCTTGTCTGTGTAAACTGCAAAATCGCTCCCAACTTTAATATTAATATGCTCGATACGGTCCCGGGTCATTGCTCCAAGGGTTAATGTGCGAATCGGGAAACAAGAACTCAAAAACTCTGTATTTACTAAAGCGAATTTTTGAGGTAAACATAAACATCTTGATTTAGATAAATATTATGTGCGAGTGTATGTGACTAACCTCCTCCTAAACGGCTGAACCGATTTTAATGTATTTTTTGTGTCTATTCCTGAGGATTCATCAATGGTTTAGATTCAGAATCGGGAAAAAAAATTATGTGTAGCTAATTGATTCGAACCCGCGGCGTTACCGTTAAAGAAGTTATACCGCGGGTAACACCGCGTGGTTCATCTAGTTAATCGACCCAAATAAATAAAATTGAACTCACTGTTTATAATTTCAAATTATCAGCTTTTCACTAAATGTGTATGACAGTTGAATCTGAAAAAAAATACCGATGAAATTGAGAACCTCCTCCTTTTGGAAGTCGGTTAAAAACGTAGCCTAAGTTACTCCTTATATCATCAGCTATCTATCAGTGAAAGTCCTGTCGTCAGCCGTCAGCCTGGTCGTCGATCCAGCCGTTTCAGAGATTAGCCGACACGGACAGACAGACAAAACTTTTAAATGAATACTTTTTTGATGTAAGTACTATAAATACTTTCATATCAATTTGGAGAAAAGCTGTAAATTGATCTTACAAACAGACACTTCAATTTTATTATTCACACTCGATGTCTTGTTTTATCTAAGCGCTTGTCATAAAAAAGACATCACTGAATCTAATTTTCTTTAAAAGGAATGTCTAAATATATACATTCATAAAAATGCACAATATATGTATATTTTAGGTACCATTGATCCGTTTATTCCCCAATTTAAAGGGCACAGACTTTTCTAAATTTAGAGCTACCATAATAATGTCGGATGAAATAAAGATTTTTCATACGTAAGTATTTTCTGTAGAATAGAAATGAAATTTAGTATGTATGTATGTATGGGGTTAAAAGGGGCGATAAATCGATCTAGCTTTTTTTTATTTTTTTATTTACCAAAAACAAATAAGGAGCTCGGTCATCTAGGTCCTGAGCTTTTCATAGGCCACAGCTGGACATAGACGGGTTGGTGTCGGATATGGGTAGGGTTTGTGTCAAGTGTTCCAGGTGTTCCTTCTCTTTGCAGTGCTGTTGTCCTGGTAGTTTGCTCCCTCAGTCAGCTCTTACGACACCCACGGGGTGAATAGGGGTGCTGACACTCCGTATGCTTAATCCGACATTACATACACTTTCTTTTCGAAAAACATTGTGTTAAATAAGTATAAAAGTTCCATCTTCATATCTATCTAATACTAAACTAATCAGAGCTTAAGCTATGGGTACTGGACAACTGTGTCGTACGTCGCCTAAATTGAGATTTTACCAGCTGACGGTGACCGCTTCAGTGTGGGCAAGCGCTGGGAGGGGTCCGGATGTGTTAATAACAGCAGTTCCCAGATCCCTCCCGTCTCAGGCGCAGAGTGGCACACCGTGTGGTTTTAGTCGGTTCAATTCCGACACACCACCCCGCCGCAAACCCCGGTGGGTTGACGGCCCGTGGGTGGGTGTTTCAAAAAAATGGGTACTGGACAACTGATATGAATATACTAGCTGACCCCCGTCACCTCGTCTGCGTCACCTTATGCCCGTAGCGTGATGTTATATAGCGTTAACAAATTTGGTTCCCATAAAAAAGGTTACAGTGAGCCAACCTTAAAAGATAGACATGCTGTAGCAGACTTTTTTTTTAAGTTTTAAAAGGGAACTGTTACACGATTTTTGCGAAACTTTAACCGTTTACGCAGCGCATGCATCGGAAGCACTCGAAAGGAAAAGCCCCGATTTTGAAACATTCTTCATTGGTGCCCCTCTCCTATTGGTCGTAGCGTGATGATATATAGCCTAAAAACTTCCTGGATAAATGGGCTATTCAACTAAAAAATAATTAGCGCAATTAGTCGCGTACGCGTGATCCTGTGACTTAGGGAAATAGGGGTTCATTTTTATCGAATACCTTTATATTAAACGAGCAATTCTTGTATCTATACTATGATATTATAAAGCTGAAGAGTTTGTTTGTTTATTTGTTTGAATGCGCTAATCTCAGGAACTACGGGTCTGATTTGTAAAATTCTTTTAGTGTTAGATAGCCCATTTATCGGGGAAGGCTATAGGCTATTTATCATCATGCTAAGACCAATAGGAGCGGCGCATCAATGAAGAATGTTACAAAAACAAGGGGAAAATTATTATGCTACGGGCAATAGGAGACGTAAACGAGGTTGCGTGGGTCAGCTAGTAGCCTATGTTACTCTGAGAAGATGTGCGGCTTAATTTTTTCCGACGTCTTCAACAAATATCGTTATATTTTAGCCAATATACTCAAAAATTTAAATTATAGACGAAAACCTTCCTCAAGAAACTCTCTATGGTAAAAACCGCATCAAACCGTGCAGTAGCAGTAGTAGTTGAGTTTATAGCGAACAGACAACAGCGGAGAACTTTTTTTATAATATGTAGTACGAGTAATATCAAAAAACAATACTAGGTCTGGCATCTCAAGAGACCCTAGGGTATATGACTGAATTTTCAATGCTTTTTTCATGTCTGTGCTACAATATACGCCTCATTTCTTTGATTACGTTGAAAGGTTTATTACTTTAAGTAAGTACTAAGAATAGATATAATCGATGCGTCATTCGAGTTTCAAGGTATCGGAAGCATAGCTTGTCGAAATCGATATTCGAATAGACATTATAGCGTAAATATGATATGTTAAGCTACGCCCCGTAGTATATTACACGCGAATTCTTTTTCCTTCTAAATCACATTTTTTTATAATTTTTTTAAATAAATATTTCGGATGTCTAACTCACAACGCCATCTAGTCCTAAGCTAAGCAGAGCTTGTGTTATGGGTACAAGACAACTGATATAAATACATATATATACTTTTTTTTGTAAATACAAACATACATATTATACATAGAAAACACCCTAACTCCGAAACAAATGGTTGCTGATCATACAAACATTTGGTACGACCCGAGAATCGAACCGAAATCGAATCGCTAGTTACTAGTATAAAATGCAGTCGCTTTCGCTGTCTGTTTGCTTCGATCTTTTAAACTACTCAACGGATTTTTATAACTACATAAAAATCCGTTGAGTAGTTTTAACTATTTCAGCAATAGATAGTGATTCAAGAGGAAGTTTTATCTAATCTATCTAGCACGTTTAATAGAGCAATTCTTGTATATATTATACTAGCTAAGCCCCGAGATGTTACCCGCGGTACAACAACAACCGAGGGTAACGCTGCTGGGCGAAGCTAGTCTAAAAAAAAGTAGCCTAAGTTACTCCTTATATCATCAGCTACCTACCAGTGAAAGTCCCGTCAAAATCAGTCCAGCCGTTCCAGAGATTGGCCGGAACAAACCGACCGACAGACAGACAGACAAAAATTGTAAAAAACATTGTTTTGGTACCTATGTACCGTGTATACATACATATGCATTTAATAAAAAGCGGTTATTACAAGCTTTTAATTAACTTGCAATGTATGTATGCTTGTATGTTCGGGTGGAATCTTGCAACGCAATTATGAGCAGATATCTTCAACCGATTTTGCTGAAATTTTGCAAGCAAATGTATAAAGCGTGACAACACAATATTATAATGACATGGAGCTGATCTGATGCGGGAGCTTGAAGGTGGCCATATAGGAACTCCGTAAAGAAACGCCACAACATCATCGAGTCTGAACTCGTTTGATTCGTCTCGAGGCATTCCAGTAAAAGCTTTTTAATTTAATTTATTTTAATAATACAAACAGACACTCCAATTTTGTTTATTTGTATATGTAGATGTATAAATTACTCAGAATCTCGGAAACGGCTCATACATGACGATTTTCATGAAATTTAGTATGCAGGGGGTTCTGGGGGCTATAAATTAATCTAGCTAGGATTAATTTTTAGAAAATTTACCTAAAAGAAGTACCGAGCTAAGCTCGGTTATCCAGGTACTATGTACACAGTATAATACATGCATACGAGTATTATAGTAGAGGAAATCCGAGAATTTAAAAGACTTCCATTCGAAGCCGGTAGGTACATAGTTGTAAAACATTTAGTTGTCTATGGTTCGCTCCGTCTCCAAACATGCAACCGTATCGATTCCGTTCTATGCGATATCCGTCCCTGCGATAGTTGGATTTGTTAAATCAATAACTCAGCGTCTACAATTAAAACTTTACTACAAGTTTTACAATACGATACGAAAGTATAAAGGCCAGTCTTCCGCCGCGTCTGTCTGTCTGTTCGCGATAAACTCAAATCACGAGATTTGTGATTTTAAAGGTAGTAGAGTCACGCTGATTTCAGCAGGAACGGGCCGGCTCGACCGGGGCGGTACTACCCTCGCACAGGAAATCACCGTAAAATGAAAGAGTTCGTACTGTCGTGTTTCGTTAGTGAGTGCGAGACCGAAGGCCCAATGATGCAGAAGCATCACTAGCCCGCCATGGTGTGGGTCACCCTCATCATGATGCATTGTATGCATTCGCAATGAGTATGGTGACCACCACTCTTTGATTCTGCTTATGCTTTCCATCAGTCAGAGTAGAGTCATTTTGGCAGGACCACACATAAAAAAAGCTACTGCATGGATTTTAATACCGTTTGTACCAATAGATAGAGTTATTCTCGAGGAAGGTTTTCGTATATAATTTGTTAAATTTTTGAGTAGGTATATTGGCTAAAATATTATAACGATATTTGTTGAAAACGTTAGAATAAATTAAGCCGCACATCTTCTCAGAGTAACATAGGCTACTAGCTGACCCACGCAACCTCGTTTACGTCTCCTATTGCCCGTAGCCTAATAATTTTCTCCCGTTTTTGTAACATTCTTCATTGATGCGCCGCTTTTATTGGTCTTAGCTTGATGATATATAGCCTATAGCCTTCCTCGATAAATGGGCTATCTAACACTGAAAGAATTTTTCAAATCGGACCCGTATAGTAGCATAGGCTACATTATATTTTCCGTAAAGAGACCGTGCGAAGCCGGGGCGGTTTGCTAGTCTATACATATAATAGAATTGTAAGAGGTCGGTGTCTGTACACTAATCGTGGATGTGGCTAAACCGATTTTCATGTGGTTTTCATCTATCTATATAAATAAAAGTGAATAGCCAAAATGTACGAGTACCTACGTACGCGCAAAACTGCCGACTACACTGCACCGAATTGGATAATGTTTTTTTTAAGTGTTCTTTATTGTTAGGACAAGGTTTGTATACTCGTAGAAGAAAATTAAAAGATAACCGGAAAAGTTTTTTTCCCTTGACTGTACACTACCTGTGGGACGCTGAGGCGGGGATAAAATCTAAAAGAAGTTTTTCAGAAATATTTACGAAAGAAAAATATAGATGTATGAAGTTCGCCGGGTCAGCTAGTTTTATGTAAAGACAATTTATATTTCATCATATATTATTTATATTTTATAGTTTATTATAATTTATAGGTCATTGTATTTATACTACGCTTTGTAGCTATGCATTTAATGCATACAGTTTGATACACAGAATACATGATAAATTCCGTGCCCAACAGCTTTACGTGCTCTGCTTAGCGAGGCACGGGGATTCAGACCCCAACTTCCAAATTCCGAGCTGTTATTAAGTATTTCTATAATCAGAAAAACTCAATAACACTATTGGCCCGACCCCGGATTTGAACCCGATACCTCTTGATCAGCCGTCGCATACGTCAACAGCTAGACCAACGAGGCAGTTATTATTATTAACCGACTTCAAAAAAAATTAGGAGGTTATCAATTCGACTGTACTTTTTTTATGTTTGTCACCTCAGAACTTTTGACTGTGTGAACCGATTTTGATGATTTTTTTTATTTGAAAGCTGGTGCTTCCCGTGTGGTCGGTTTTTTTGTTAAAATTTGTGATTATTTGTATTACACAGTGCATGATCCGTATGCCATACGGGTCTGACTGCTATCATACAACATTGATCTCAGCCCAGCTAGGACACGTCGCGGTCTAATATAAATCCTCACTAGTACTATGTTGTATATTTAATTCGTACAGTGTGATTCACAGAATTCGTGATTAACCAGAAATGATTCATCGAAACGTTCGTGAAGAATGTAAATAAGAAAGAAGTCTATGGCTAAACGACGTTAATAAATCTGTTTTTTTTTGTCGCAGGCAACATTATAATCTATAGACAAGGTCAGACGGGCTCGGAACGGAACGATTTTTTTCAAGCTTCTTTCTTATTAAAGTCGATTCGTCAATCAAGTGTTTCAGGAATAATAATCCCACCAAAAACATTTTCATGTAAAATGTTGCCAAGACGACTGCATATGGCTTACCCTGTGAAAAAGATATCAGATCTCATGTAGAGCCAAGGTTCCGAATCTACACGCCCTAACTCTACCAACCCTAACTTCACAAACTCTACATTTCAGTAAAAATGTATGGCTTCACCGTTTCGCTACCATACCATCATAAAGGAGAAACGAACGCCTTTTGTGTTTGCAAATATCTAGTTTCTGAAGTAATGTGTTATACGAATATTTAGTTTCTGAAGTAACGAAACAGCCAAGCCATACATTTTTACTGAGATGTAGAGTTTATGAAGTTAGGGTTGGTAGAGTTAGGGCGTGTAGATTCGGAACCTTTGCTCTACATGAGATCTGATATCTTTTTCACAGGGTAAGCCATATGCAGTCGTCTTGGCAACATTTTACATGAAAATGTTTTTGGTGGGATTTCATTTCTTTTTGTAAGTTGCTTGAGGCAGTTTTTTTTTCTTTTTTTGGGCTGTTTTTCTTGTACATCTTCTTTCTTCTTTCAAAAAGGTCCGTGTACCAAAAATAAAACCTCTAGCATAAACATTTGTGAAAGTCTCATACAAACTTCCACCCCCCAAATTTGGGTGTTGGGGGGCAAAAGTGATAGGTTTATGAATTTTTCTGTTGTTTGTAGGTATACTAAACTTAGTTTACACACCAAATTTCAGCTTTCTAGCACTTCAGGAAGTACTCTAACAGTTTTGATGATCATCAGTGTGTCAGTGACGAAATCGGTGTTATTTAGGTATCAATAAAATCTAAAGTATCAGAGCTATGCAATTGAAACTTTGTTGATCCGGGGGCACGACCGTGCCCCCGGATCCATACAGATAAATAAAATTAAAGTGTATATTTGTAATTTCAAATTCACAGCCTTTATCTAAATGCATAAAAGTAGATAAAGTACTTACACCAAAATTATAATTTTTAATTTTTTTGTCAGTTCTGGCCAATCTCGGGGCTTGATGGGGCTTTCACTGTCCGATAGTAGATGATGTAAGGAATAACAGAAGCTGATGTTTTATTGACTGGCTTCGCCCCGCAGCGGTACCAGCCGTTGTTGTTATAAAGGTACAACAACAACAAGCTTGCGTGAGAGAGACAGACACTACCCAAACTCAGTCTCTCTCTCTACTCCGATCACGCTTTCCGCCCGTTCGGCTGCCCCTTCAGGTATATATCCTCTAACTAAGGTCTACACCTACTTCCTACAACTCTGTAAGTAGTCTGTTTGGTGGTAGTTATTATCCACATGCTCAATCTAATAAATTACCATAGAAATACTTTGAAAATTCATCTATTCATCTATTGGAGTCTATTAGACCAAGTAAAAATGCTAAACTTCTTAAACTAATCTACAAACGTAAAGCAAAAACTTAGCAGGTACCTACCCCTTTTTATGAAAATTATGCGAACTGAGTATGAAATTTGGCGCATTTAAAGAGTTTATATGGAGTCCAGTGCAAAAAGCTTAAAAAAATAGAAAATCATAGTCGAATTTCGACCACTGGGCGACCAATAGTATTTCTAACTTTATACACAATTTGAGCCCTTACAATACTGTAACCTATCAAGACTGACAAAGGCAACAGTATATCTATAGAACTTCGATATCGCCTAGTATACTAGTACCATTCGCTTATATACGGTCACATTGATCGCGCCGAAGTAGCGCGTGCGGCAAGCCGCCAGAAAATCAAAAGACCCGTCTGCGGCGTACACCCACAAGCAAGTATGATTTGTCTGTTTACGCCGTTGTATGAATTAATTCGTATTTCACTACAATAACCAAAATTGCATGCGGGTGCACTGACACTATCTAAACGAATGGACTATACTTTTGTTGTTCAGGTCTGATGGCACTCGCTCCACCTAACAAATCGATGTTCAACCGTATCGTAGTAGACTGAATTACATAAAGCCGACATCAAGATAGTTTGGAAAAGGCTCTAACGAGGACATAGGACACGGTGATAACAATTTTGTTTCCTCAAATTGCGTTTCTAAACTCAATAAAACATCGGGTTAAGGTAGTTTAGTTAAAGGATGACAAATTGATTCTTCTAGACATGATATTTAACAATATAATATTTGAGAGCAGAAAATAGACGAAAAACATTCATAATTATAACGTATAGGTACTACGTTTATTAAGAAATAAATCAAATATGACTGAAAAATTGTCTTAATAAATGAATTCTAAATATTTTTTCATCCGTTAATAAAACTATTTAGATCAGAGATAGATAGATAGACGATAGATCTAAACACATTTAACATTATTGTTTTTTTTTAACAGATTAAAAAATGATACTCACCTGACTGAAATGGAACTCCCGTGGCAGTGACATTTTTTAATATCAGGCGGTAAAGATAGGCAATTAAAATGATCTTCCGATTCCGTACACTCTAAAGATTTACGCGCACTTATTTCAACGGCAAATGCCGTCTTATGCATTGGTTTAGAATTAAATATACACTTAAATGACGCCGTTTTCACGAAATTTAATCAACTTTTTTCTCAAAATTACTGAAAATACTCTCTTGGATACTGTGTCCAGTACAATATTACGGTTTCACTATCGGCATTTTTTTTCAACTAATTCAAAGTGCCAATCCGAGACAGCTATTCTTTGGCACTCAACTTTCGTATTTTAATCTGTTCCGTATAAAAAATGTTATTTTTTTGTTGCTCACGTCCGCTTAACGTTGTGGCTAATGTAGATATACCTGTTTTGGATTCTGCGCGCAACATCAATCAATACCCGAATGTCCTAGTTTCTTATAGGTTGGCACTCCTGAATAGTGTTGTCATAGAAAAAAGTTGCTAAAAGTCAAAACATTGTTGTCAATTTTGACATATATCTCTCTGATCTGAAACCAAGTATAATCTGGTTAGGGCCTAGATAAGTACGGCGTCGAATCCTGAAATTACAAGGTCCCAATCTTCCCAGGAGTGGAGCGCTCGAGTCTGACCGTCGGGTTAGTTTGTAGTGAAAACGCAACATACTCCTAATCCCTGCACCCATAACCGGGGATCTGAAGGGATTTTCCTCCCCAGCATTACCAAAGTTTTGTTTATCCCTTAATGAAGCTATTTTGGCTATTTGGTTCGATCCCCAACTTTCGCATCCAACTCCTGCATGAAATAACGGCAAGTGACGATTGATTTTATTTCGTTGCATCAAATGCAGTTGTATTCTGAAGAACTTTAGGTTGAATTTAAAGCATTACTGAATTAGTCTTTTCTAGAAACTTCCTGCCTCGCACAACAAACTGTGGAATGAACTGTCGCCTGCAGTATTACCGGTCCAATACGACCTTCAACCTTCAAGAAAAGAGCGTACTCCTTTTTTAAAGGCTGGCAAAACACTTGTGACGCCTCTGTCTGGTGTGGCGGGTGTCCATAGGCGGCGGTAATCGCTTTCCATCAGACGTGGTACGTCTGCTCGTTTGCCCCCTATTCCATAAAAAAAGTCTCTTCGCCGCCATTACTTCCGTCCTCACCATACCCACGGGTTAGGATATTAAAAGAATGATATAGATTTTGACCGTTATATTTAAATTCACTAAACATTTTTTGTATTTTATTGTGATAATAACATAAAATCTAGCACATACTATATAACATGCGTCACCTAGGTATGTCAAAAATTTACAATTAATTTACAATTTTATTTATTATTATTATCTATTACATGTAGACAACGAGACGTGTTACAACAAGGTCTATATCTCTATGGTAGACTTATTTTCTCACTGCAATTTGAGCCTTATATCAATTTCCTAAAAAAGACCAAAGTTTCGTAGGACCACATAACTGAATATCTTGTGGTGTGTTGGAATCTACCATGCATATGCCCCTCCTTTGAAAGGAGGTTTAAGCCTAGTCCTGGCAACTTTTTGCGTTGGTGTTACCAGATGAAAAAAATACATTTTCATTCTACGGACTAATTTCAAAGTCTCGTTCCAATGATATAAACGCAGTGGATGAATAATACCACAGCAAAAAAAATTGTAGAAAAAAAAAATCATTCGGGTTATGTAATAGACAATAATAATAGTTTTTATTTATACATTAAGCTAAACTAATGGAGCATTTTGGAATACCTTTTTAATTTTAGGCACTTACGGATACAATGCGAAGCTTGTTAACATATCGCTACCCAAATAGGAGGCATGGCAGTGAGTGAAGACACATTAATCGTATATTGCTCGACAGACGGACGAATGGGTTCGAAAAGGTTTTTTCATAGATAAAAATGTCTTTTGTGGAAAATTTGTATGAGATAATTTTGTTTTGTCCGTCAATTGCATATATATATAAATATATATATCTATACAGATTAACAATTTGATAAATAACTTTTAATAATCAATGGGAGTTAACGCGACTAATAAGTATTACATACATTTCGACCCGACTTCGCACATCTTAAAATTCTGGGACTATTTCTACTATATAATACGCATATATAGTATTTCTCTTGAATCACTCTATTAATAAGAACCTCATTCAAATCTATTGCGTATTACGCAAGATTTAAGATCTCATTTTAATCTATGTAAAGCGAAACGAGCAAGCAGGTCACCTAATTTGGTAGGTGATCACCACAGCTCATCGACAACTCTAACTCAGAGTAATATTACATATAACTTCTTATGGGAGGGTAAACCGCTTCGTTACGTAACGCGTTACGGCGCCAGTCTGTCTGGCTTCTCTTTCTCTCACACATACGGCAGCGGTAGACAGGCTCCTCCTCCCTCACTCTAACCCACAGCGCTAGCCGTAAACAGGGATCGGAAAACCCATGCATAACGGTATTCGTTATAAACGGTTACCGAATCAATCTGTAACCGTTTCAAAGGGTTACTCATCGATTCGGTTAACAGATTATATATGTTATTGTTTTAACCCAAACAATAAGGGTTAACCCAAATTAAAGGGTTTATGTTTTTGAAATTGTTAACCCAAATGATAGATGTTAACCCAAGATTTCGGTTATTTTACGACGTGACCCGATTCGAAAATTAATCAATTTTACTTGATCTCTTGTGAAAAAAAATTAACTTGTTATCCCCTTTTCCCATTCCACGCAAATAATGAACGTCACCGACGACTGTAACGAAAAATGAATCACGGTCCTACAAATATCCAGAAACCTATATCAAATTCGGTTAAGGTTAACCGTAATTATCCTGTATTAGATTATTCCTGTTAACAGTTATAATTCGGTAACACATATTTAGGTTAATCCTAAATTTAGGTTAACCCATTTCCAAAAGGGTTAATAACAGATTATTTCGGTTAGGTTAACCCTAACCGGAATATCCCTGGCCGTAAATAGTTCAACTTAGATTAGTTTATCACTTCCGTCGGCCGTCCCAAGACGCACACGTTTTTTTTTGTGATTAGTATTATTAATTTTTCTCGACTACGGATTAGCCAAAAGGTAACATTTTCGGCCTCTTTGTTCCGCACTAACGCATCTACTGAACCGTCTTTAATACATTTGATGTCTATAGATTCGTAATGAAGACCCGGGTGAAATAGGCTTTATAACTTATAGGCTTAAATATAACTTTTTTTTTTTATATATATACATATATAAAGTTTTTACTTTTTATAATGTACTGTAGCAATGTATCTTGTGTTCGAAATAAAATTTGACTTTATTATCAAAGTGCGTTGATTCACTTTGAATGATCACATTGATCACTCCTAATACAGAGAGGGGAAGGGATTGTTCCTCTAGTAACCCCTCAGTTTTCTGTGAGGCCGTTTTAACTCCGGATAAGCTAGAACCTTTAACCCGACGTTTCGTACAGATTGCTCCAATCCTTGTCAAATGTATGTAGTATCTATTAATAGCTTTTAATTCCCTTTCAATTAATAATAATTAAATATCAATGAACACGTAAGTTTGAATAACAAGTAGGTAATCCTAAAAGATGTGTATTATACTCATTCATAACAACAACAGCTACAATTTTCAAGTGGCTAAATATAAAATTACAATCCACCAAACACAAATATTTGTTTGGTGGATATGGGCATTATAATGAATAACAAAACGGTTTTGATATTGTTTTTTGTCTGATTCTCAATTTGATAATCAGACTTTTTAATTAGAAATAAAATTATTACAACAAAGTGTCTATATCCACCCAGCACATATTATTACATTTGTTTTTGATGGATATACTTAGTGGTGGTTTAACTTGGTTTTTATGTATACACGGTTTTAATGATTAAAATATGATGTTTCAAAATTGTAGTTGTTTATGTTTTTATATAAACAGTGTTGCCTTGTCTATGAATTTACCAAAATGTACAATGTCACGTCTAAAGTTCTATGGCGCTCTGTTTGCTCCAACAATCGGCGGTAGATTTTGAAATTACTTTTTGTACTAAATTATCATAAATCGTACTTTCTTTCTGCCATTAGTGTGACCATCTTCTAAAATACTACCAAACCGAAACGTTTTACTGAATCACACTCGCATACAATACTTTTCTTATTCCTACTGCGCTCACACGGCTTTTATAGAATAGATATATTTTCAATAATAGTTTCTTTCCAAAATCTACCACAGACCAATTAACACTAATGGTCATTAAATTAACTAATAATATGACCAAGGACTAATTTAAAAAGTATATTCAATAATAATAGTTATAATAACGAAACATGTTTAATAAGGTCATTATATATAGTTGTGCGAAAAATTACATATACATACAACCAATTGTCGAAAAACTGCTCAAATCTCTTTCAAATATTGGCCCTACACGTCCGCTTCTATATTTTTTGACACCAATTAATCCAGATGCCGTAGCCAACAGAATCCTGCAGGTATACATTTTAGCGGACAGTAGGTATGAATTGTAAGCGAAAAAACCTCTAACAAAATCTCCGATTCCTTTAACATGTACCCCAGAGTGTACTACGTGTCATTGAGAAAACTTTAAATTAATCTGTATGGGATATAATAGTAACAGCTATCTGATTTAATACGGAGAGATCATTTGATCTGTACCAGTCTTAACAAGCTCAAACTAGACCTACACACTTAATTTGCATCGCTAGTATCCTCAAGGTGGATCAAAAACGTAAATCAACTTCAAAAATAACACAGCCATCTTAATAATTAAGTTAGCTTCACGTATTTTAAAAGTGTTACCGATACAGGCTAGTACCGTTAACACTATCAAAGGTACACATGATATGACCTAGTGGTACATACTTGTACCATTAGCGTCGTTAACAATATACAAGACACTAGCGATACTAATTAGCCACACTAATACATTTAAAGGTACAGCTTAAATGACTTACCATATGGTAGGCCATTCATTTTAATGTTACTGTAGTTTATTTAATGTAATTGTTAGAAAATAGGTAGGAAAAGGTACTGGCGATAGTTTTAACGCGATTTTGAATTATCTTGCGATGTAATTTTTCGCACAAACCATTCTTCATAAGAAGGGCAATCATCCGCTATTAAATTACAATTCTGGTGTAACGTACAATTGCCCGCATGTATTAAAACATTAACAAACAAAATTTTTAAAACATCTAGTTTTTAATTAAATACATACTATCGCGTTTATAGTACATAATCTTAGGGTATTTTCTAATGGGGAGATATGGGATTATGGGAATGTAAACTACGGATATTCGGGAGTTTTTAAAGTTTTTGTTAAAAAACACCTAAGACTACATATTAAAAACGTAAAAAAAAATCCAATTTTAATAGCTAAGATATAAAAAAAGATAATGTTCACCTTATGTCTACGTGTCGAACCACAGATTCCCTGTTTAGATTATAAGAAAAAAGAATCAATTTCCCTATATAGGTACCCTACGTAAAAAAATTACAATCCGAGTAATTTCCAACCTCAACACTATCTGAGGAATATACATTCTATGTTTTTTTTGCTACAGCAATACATGAAACTCGCGCGGTACTTAAGTTTTAATATCAACATTATTGCGAGATTATCGTCGTTGTTATTTGTCTTTTCTATATTCTAATTCTTTTTCAAAATATTACGATTTCAATAATTTAGTCGCACACATTTGTGATATACAATCAATACTAATTTATGTGTACGCCTATATACCTAGGAAGCTTCCAACTAATAATTTATCTAGCCAAAAACATTGTGAGACTCGCGCGAAATTCTGTACCGCGTTTTTGCTATATAATTTTTCGAGTAAACAAACTCCGCACACTTTAAAACTATCCTATCTTAGTAATTAGGGACATACAATGTGCATTTTTTTAATATACATCTTTTTTTTAACCCCAAAGAGAGGGGTGTTATTTATTATTAAATGTACAACACAAGTTTATGGGTGAACCCCGGGTTGATAACCTAATTAATGCTGCATACGTTTTTAATAAGCTTTTGGCCTAACATACCACGCAGGTCAGACGGATTGGTACGGTAACTGTAGGAAGGAAACCTTGTAAATAGACTTATATCTATTGGCCGAGGTAGCGTTCTAGTGGTCGGCGGCGATCGCGATGACACCCGAGGCGTCGTTCCAAACAACCGCTTGCAAGTGTGTACGAGTGTGGGTCCTACCAGTCACTATTGGACTACTGAACTATCCTAGTTCGTTGTATTTGACTGATTATATAGTAAGCAAACAACTAAATATGTGCCCAAAACTATGAATAACAAGGTCACACGAAAAACAATTATACTGTTACTAAACTACTGTAATAGTTATTTTGTTAAAAAAGGCAAAAAGCCACCTCCCCCCCCCCCCCCCCCCCAGATAATGTCATTGACACGATGTTGTCTTTGTGTTTCATGTAATTTTTACCACAACAAGAATCAAACAAAGATTAGTTATTTACCATTCTCAATACAAAATATAATTATGCGATAAAACGGTGTACTACTGCATTTTATATTTCACTTGGGTGAAATATAAAATGCAGTAGTACACCAGATTTGGTCTGTACTGGTGACAAAAAGCTGTTGGCAGCTTTTTGTCACCAGTACAGACCAAATCCACCCTACACAAATATTCCTTTTTTACACTTATTAAAAACGTATAAAGCATTGTCTATATATTTTAGTTTTAAAACACGATTAATTTTATATATACTATAAAATGAATATATAATGTCCAAACAAAAGTTATTTCCCTCAAGCGTAAAGGACACGACTATAAACAAACAATTTGTGGCAAATTGCTAGCTGTGTATAAAGTTTGCTTGTGCAATTATTTTTGTATAGATTCTTAAAATTAATAGTGAGCCAACAAATATTGGTTTAAGTGTCCTTATGGAGATTTGAGGGTATGTTTTGTATAAATGTCGCCGACATAGTGGAGTCTGGACAGCGACTATGCCGACGGCATTATGACAATTATTTTAAATATTTACCTTAAAAATCAACCGACAAATGAAATATCTATTATTTTTTTATCAAATATTCACATATTGTAAACCATACATTATTTTTACACTATTATATATTTTTTTTTTAAATCTTTTTTTTTAATCCAAAAAATGCAAATTCATGAAATATCACAAACTATTTTCAAACATTCAAACTTTACACTCAATTCGCTGTACAGGCTGAATAAGAGGTGATCTTTGCTCCAAAGTTACAGAGTATTCAAAAAACCTTGTGGATCTAGTCTATGACAAATAACAAAAATAGCAGACCTCACACCCATAAAGGGGTTACCAACAAAAAAAACAAGTAGTAACATTCCAAAGATGTATTGAAACTATTCAGACCAATGAGACTCCTGTTCATTTATAAAAATTATAAAAAAAAAAACAGCGCGCTGGCGCCAACAATCAAATTCTCATTTCAAATAATGTCACTCCATCTTAAGACGTCACAAGCTCCAAATTTGTATTCGAGATGTTTTAAATTTGGAATGATAACTTTTTAAAATTAATTACGTTTTTGAGGCCTACCATTTTAGTCTAGATTTTAGTCCATAGGCGGTCAAATTGAATATTTACCATTTTAGTTACAAAATACTAATAGTAAACTGCCAAAAAAACATTTACTTGGCTGAGTTTTTTCTTTGTACATTAACTTTATCGGTTTTAACTTTATCAACTTTTTTGTCGACTTTTTCCGTTTTGACTTTTTCTATTTTGGCTGGCTGCGGTTGTTGCTGTTGCTTATCTGTAAGAAAGACAATTTAGATATATCCCACTAATATTACAAGTAAAATTTTAACAAAATAAACTGACTTCAAGGTTTGACTCGATTTCTCTTGGATCATCAGATCTTAGTGTCCTTATCATGGTACCACCGTTGGGATTTCTCGTTTCCATTAAAAAAAGAATCAATAAAATCGGTTCATAAACGACAAAGTTATCCGCGAACACATTCAAACCCATGAATGACCTCTAGCAGTCAGGGTCACTGACCACCAGACCCTCAGGTATGTCTGACTAACAGATCAATCTTTTTATTAAACGTTACGATAGACACGATATACTTTGGCGTATTAGTGTAAATGGTAGCCACGCAGCTTCCTACTTCGCGAAGTGCTATGGATTCAAATTCCACATGGGACAGTAATATGCGTGATCCCCAAATTGTTGTTCTGAGTCTGGGTGTTTCTTGTGTTCGTTTCATGTACGTTTGTAAAGTCCCCCGCGACACAGGATGTATATTCCTAATGTGGGAGTGGTTGTGGTATTCATTATAACCCATATAAAATTATATGAAAAAAAAAAACAAAAATAAACCGACTTCGAGAACTTGACCCAATTGAAATGGGACCAACCACAAGTAAAGCACCAGCTTTCACATGAAAAAATAATCATCAAAATCGGTTCAACCAGTCGAACATTCTGAGGTAACAAATATAAATATTTTTTTCGGTTTTTGAAGTAGGTTAAAAATGATATCATACGTACAAACCTGTTGAGGGGGTTGGAGATGGTTTCTTGGGTTTGTTGGCCTTAGCTGCGGCCGCGTAGTTGATGGGTTTGAATCCCGACGACGGCTGGGACTCCTCTATAGGGGTCGGCAGTGGCTGTTGCAAAAAAATTATTCATTAACATAATGGCTGTCGATTTTGCAGGTAACGCCTCGGCTAAAGGCTAGTCTAAAAAACCGGCTAAGTGCAAGGCGGACTCGCGCACCGAGGGTTCCGTACATTGTATAGATACATTAAGAGATACATACCGATGTATAGATAAATTAAGAAAAATTGAAAATTAAGTTGCTATAGTTAGTTAAGAAGAAAATGGTGCGGCCAGAGCAAATAAAAAAAAAACTACACCAAGAAGATTCCGAGTCTGAATTTTTAACAAATAAAAAAATATTGTATGATTAATTCGGCACCATGGAGGTAGAAGTAAATAGGTTTAATGATGTTTTGAATTCACAAACTTAGTGCACTCGAGCGATGTTCTAAATTCAATTTACTTTATTACTCTAGAGAATAAAAACGGTTTTTGCACTCAGATATCGAAGGGCAAAAATACTCTTTACGAGCTGGTGGGATGAAAACAGTATTTTACTTCTGCATAAATACCCTTGATAACATAGTGCTTAATTTGGATAAGGAATAATATTACGATAAATATTTAACGTAGTTTCTTTCTTCAGACTATTTAATAATTTTTTTGAACACAAAAGCGGTTATTGTAACTAAACCATGATAATAATAAATAAATATTTCGGACATCTAACACACAACGCCGTCTAGTCCCAAGCTAAACAGAGCTTGTGTTATGGGTACTAGACAACTGATACAAATACATATACTTTTTTTTTGTAAATACATACATATTATACATAGAAAACACCCAAACTCCGAAACAAAAATTTGTAGATCATACAAACATTTAGTCCTACCCGGGAATCGAACCCGAGACCTCATGATCAGCAGTCGCACACGCCAACCGCGAGACCAACGAGGCAGGCATGATAGTTAGATATATGCTCTAGCGGACTTTTTTGTAGATCTTAATGGGACCTAAAAACCCGTAATACGTTATTTTGTTCTATTGTCAATAGTTATTGCAGCGCACGCAAAAATAGGTTTTCGATTTCACACCTTGGGTTACAAAATATCAGTTTTCTTACGGATCCCTATTTTTTTTTAAATAAAATATAGCCTATAGCCTTCCTCGATAAATGGACTATCCAACACAAAGAATTTTTCAAATCCGACCAGTAGTTCCTGGGATTGGCGCGTTCAAACAAACAAACTCTGCAGCTTTATAATATTATAGTATAGATAACTTCAATTAACTCACCTTGATAACTTCAGCTGGCGTTTCCTCAACTGTCTTGATTTCTTCTGATTTCGTCTCACTCTTGACTGTTTTTACATCCTTCTTCTTAGGTTGCACCTGCAAAAGCTTTATGTTAATACGTGAAGATATGGGCGTAGCTAGGAGAAGAGGGGGTTTGGGGTTCAACTCCCCTTTTTTTCTTGTGCAGAAATCCCCTCGGATACCATCGACTGGTGGTTATGTCGGACTGGAACCGACTAAAAACCGCACACCGTGGTACAGTAAGCCAGGGAACCAGGTGCACCCTCGAAAGGAAATCCTTGGAACCCCGGTGGTTCGTAGGTGTAGGTAGGGGTTCAACCCCCCTAAAATGTTTAAACACTGTTGTTTACATAGTAATATTACGGTTAAAGGGGCATAGTCATTGTATTATCTTAAAACCCCCTCAAAACAAAACTTTTGTACCCCATTTTTAATAAAATTACGCGAGCAGAGGAGTATGTGGTGTCTGTTTGTAATTGTAATTTTAATTGTTTGTTTAAATCTGATTGTTTTGCTAATCTCTGGAACGACTGGACCGGGACTTTCACCAGCCTATGATATATATGTTTAATCCATTCGCTTAGATACGGTCGCTTTAACCGCGCCGTCGTCACACGTGCGGCTTTTTGTCAAAGCAAAATCAAAGGAGCCGCCTGCAGCGTTCACCCGCAAGTAAATATAATTTGTCAGTTTACACCGAAGCAGTGTAGTGTGAATGGTTGTGTTTATTGACTCTTTTTCTTGTTATATACAATGCTTGAAATATGCACGAAAATTGGCAAAATATGCACGAAAATCGACAAAATATGCAAAACTGGTTTAAATTGTAAATATTTTAATAAAGGCCTTTACTACCGAGGCAAACACCTAACTTGTATGAATTATTATATTCGTATTTCACAATCAAATCACTATAACCACAATTGCGTGCGGATATACTGACACAATGTAAGCGAATGGACTTTAAAATAGACTAGCTTCATCCCGCGGTTTTATATCAGTTGAATAGGTTTTTAATAACTCACTCACCTTAGTTTCAGATTTAACAACGACGGGTTTCGTTTTAGGTTTCACCTCCGCCTTGGTCTGTTTCTTGGGGTCAACCTTCGTCTGTTTGACTAGTTCCTTCTTTACCTCCTTGGGAGGAGACTTCTGTGTTTTGTCTGCGGGAGGAACCTCCTCCGCGCTCACTTCCGGCGGATCTTTCTGTGGAGGGACTGGTTCTGTAATAGACAAGGTTTTTTAAACTTCTCTATTTGATTACGATATTTTGTAAGGTAGTTTGTATTTATTAAAAGCATAGGGTGCTTTCTGAAAATATTTCAATAATGTCGCCTCACGCTTATTACATTAAAGTTATTTTCTACTATTTAGTTTGGTTTATTTATAAAAGCGTGTTTTTTTTAATTATTATTTATTTGTATTTTTGTTTTCAAATTATTGTATTGCCATCGGTCCTCGATAAGTCTACTAAGTTTCAATGAAATCTGTAAGTTTGAAGTGGATCAAAACCACGTCCAAAGGAGTCGGTTAGAATCATACATACAGGTGAAGCTGATAAAAAGTGTATACCAAACAACAAAAATAATTTAGTTCATCAAATTAATAAATCCACACATTATTTTTATAAATGCACCTGCTAGTGTCTCTACTGCCTGATGGAAAGCATAAGCAGAATCCAAGAGTGTTGGTCACCATACTCATTGCTCATGCAGACAATACAACAATGCAGCATGGCGACCCACAGTATGGCGCATCATCATCATGCATCATTGGGCCTCCGGTCTCGCACTCACTAACGAAACACGACAGCACGAATGCTGTCAGTTTAGTGTTAGTGGTTAGTGTGTTCTTCTGTGAGAGGGTAGTACCTACCCTACCCACTATTAAAGAATGGTAAATATATCTACTCACCACTTGTTTTCGTCTCTACATCAATTTCAACTTTTTCGACGGGTGCTGTCTCTTCTGAAGGCGCTTCTTCTGTCTTCTGCGTCGACTCTTCTGTGACCGGCGCTTCTGGTATGTCTTGTCTCTCTACTGTCAAATAACACAAGACACATTAAATCAAAAGTTTGTATTAAAACTCAGCTGACCTGACAAACTTTGTTTTGCCGTTTATATCTATAGAAATAAATAAAAATGTTTGTTTGTAATTTCAAATTAACATTTTGCCTTTTAACTAAATGCAACGTGAAATTACATTATGGTACTTATATAAAAGCAATTTTTAAAAATTTTGTCTGTTCCGGCTAATTCTAAGGAACAGTTGGACCGATTTTGACGGGACAGGTATAAGGCTGATGATATAAGGCGTAACTTAGTCTCCTTTTTAGACTAGCATTAGTTCAGATTTAAGACCCGAGGCCCCATGATGCAGAAGCATCTCTAGGCTGCTGTGTATGACGTGTAAAAATATCTGTAAAGATTTACTTACAAAATAAATATCTATCATAGGCCGCCATGATATGGGTCACCATGCTGCATTGTCTGCACGAGCAATGAGTATGGTGACCAACACTCTTGGATACTGCTTATTCTTTCCATCAGGCAGAGTAGAGTCATTTCGGCAGGGTCACACATAAAAAAAATATTTTTGATCATAAATAAAAGCCCAAAAATTAGGAACTAAATTCTGGACAGTGCAACCCCTTTCATCTAAAGGTATAATAATCACTATGACGGCCTATTGCGATGCTTCTTGGGCAAATATAGATAAAACAAACATTACCTTTAAGAGGTCGGGCCCCAGTAGGTATAAACTCCGCTGCTAGAGGGTTGAGCTTCGATCTTGAGACCGTCTCCTCAAGTGACAGGGACGGTGTGCCATTACTTGTCCTGAAACATTGAAATAATTAGAATCATTCTAGAATAGTCCTCTCTTTCTGTCATCACACATATGGCTGTCTGATTGACTGCCTAAGTGGCGCAAGCGTAAGCAACTGCTGTGCAGATGTTTGTTTCCGAGTTTGTATGTTTTCTAAGTATAATATGTATAAATATACAAAAAAAACTTCGTTTAAAAAACCGACTTCAAAAACTAAAAAGTAAAAAATAACCTAATAAAGATTTAATTAAAAACACTTAAATGCTATGAAATATATTTAGCTTTAATTCCGCGAGACAAATATCCAGGTCTGAAAGCAAGGCACAAATCCCACCGTCATGCATACTCACATGCACATATGGGTATCATGCATATGTACACATACAAAACAAGATATTTGTCTCGCGGAATTAAAGCTAAATATATTTCATAGCATTTAATGTCATGGATTTCCGCAAAGTAACGCCTGATTCCATAACTTATTAAAAACACTTCATATGCAAACCTTTAATATTGATGAAACACTATTACATATTTGTATGGGCTACCGATTCATAGGTTTGAAGTTGGTGCCAAGCCAAATGTAATAGTAGGTACTACACCTATGAATAGGTAGCACATACAAATTAATATATTTTATACTTTTTAGATTTTGAAGTCGGTGTTATTAAACGAAGTATTTTTTTTTCGCTTTTTAGTCTTTCTCAAGTCTCTCATCACCATTTCACCTAAATAATTTGAAAGAATACGACTAAAGGTAACATACGTCATACATACACATGACATTTAAAGATTTATCTTCCAACTCCTAACCATTAAGTAGTTTTATCTTCCATCATCAGCTCATCATCATGAACTGATGACTACCAAATGTAAATACTGTAATAGCTAAAATATAGTACGTGCCTAACAAATTTGAGGGTTTCCTTCGATTTCCTTGAGATCCCATCATCAGATCCTGATAAGGAGGCAATGGGACCACATGGGGAGCATACCCTTTCGAATACTAAAAGAATTTGTAAATCGGTCCACAATTGACGGAGTAATCAGTGTGCATACATTTTTTTTTAAAAACGATGAAATTGAGAACCTCCTCCTTTTGGTAGTCGATTATCTATATATATACAAGCGAAATACCACCCACTTATTAATCACGAAATCTCAGAAACTATAACACCTACAGATTTGAAATTTGTCAGGTAGGTTCATTATAGGGTGTAGACATCCGCTAAAAACAGATTTTACGAAACTCCACCTCTAAGGGGGCAAAACGGGGGTTAGAAGTTTCTATGAAAGTCCTATGTTTTTGAAGTAAGAGACTTGAAATTTAAAATGTATGCTCTATAGATGGTGTGGAGGTGTACTAATAATGTATCTAGCTTTTCCGAATATAATTAAAGTAGCCGCTAGTAAAGTATATGTGTATGTATATATATACATACACATATACTTTATAACCGACTAAACTTTATAAACTAAACCGACGAAACCAAGCAGAGCTTGTACTATATACACACATCAAAAGTGTATAGGAATCAAGCATTTTTATGCGGATTTCTTGAGATTGAGATGTGGCTTTGGCCCTGGCCTGCTCAGTCGCCAGACTTGAACCCGATTGAGCATGCATGGGATATGCTACAGAGAAGAGCTCTGCCGAATATGGAGGGTATCCAGTCGCAAGAAGACCTTTTTTTGTTGTTGCAACGAACATGGGCGGCCATTCCACAGCGTGATTTGGATGAACTCATTTTGAGTATGCCAAACCGATGTTCTTGTGTTAGTGTTCGCGGTAGAAACACGGATTATTAATTGTTTAAGTTACCTAATAAAATTTTAAGGAAAACTGTTATTTCAGTATTTTTTTCGAACTTTAATGTTAGTGGTTCAAATGTCAAAAATCCTTTTATTAGAAAAATGGCAAATTTCTTTATTAATGCAAAGGTGACTTGGTTTATCGTTACTGTGACAAACGAAAACACTTTATTTGATGAATCCTTAAAGAAAATTTTAATTAATATCAATCAGGAGAAAAGTTATTGCAAAAATATATGTTGATCCCTAGACACATATGTTGATCCCTAGACACTTTTGATGTGTGTATGTACATAGTACAAGCTCTGCTTAGTTTGGGACTAGATAGCGTTGTGTGTTAGATGTCTGAAATATTTATTTATTCTCTAGACAGTTCTGTACTATGGTAACCAGACTGCATTCTTATATTACAATACACATAAGGTTTGTCCCACAAGTCCCATGGTTTTGTCCCATGATGGGACAATTGATACTTTTCCGTCTTAGCAGTCCCATGGGACAAGTGATAGTAGTATTTCAGTACCAGAAGACCCAGTATGGTCTACACCATGGGACTTATTTGGACACATCCTACATAGATATAATGTAGACTTGCATTTGCCAGCAGTTGAGCCAGCGTATATGTTGGTTAACATGGTGATTCTTTAAACTGGTATAACTTTTTTTATTTATAATTATTATTAAATGAAATTTAACACAATACAATTCTGAGATAAGCGCACAAACACAGACAACAATTCTAAAAAAAGTGTTATTTTCAGTTCTGTTACTTTAATAAAGAACCCTTTCATTAGTTTTCCTTCAATATCTACATCTCCTTCAATGTACAGACATCAATTTTAATATAATATGTATAAATAAATTACAGAGACAGAAGAAAAGACCACGATTATAACAAAATATATGTCTTAGATGGTTATGAAATCTATGGTATCCATAATATGGTAACCAAATCTTCATAATCTTGACATATATTATCTTGACATAGGTATATTAACTTACATATCATTCAAACAATGCCTCAATTTCATCTAACGTCAGTGAAACCAACTGTTACTTCTGTACATCAGGATCAAAAGCAGTGACCCACAAACTCACCGAGTTATGACACTCGGTAAGTCCCAGGAAAAATTAAACTGACTTGGAACCCGCAATAAAATTAATCAGAAGAAACCTGGAGGAGTTGGAAATAATACTATTTCGGACATCTGACACACAGCGCCATCAGAATAGTGCTTGTACTATTGGTACTAAGACAACTGATATAAAAACATAAAATACCTTTTTTGTAAATACATACATATTATACATAGAAAATACAACTCCGAAACAAATATTTGCACACCATACAAACATATGATCAAACATACAAATATAATCGGTCCACTTCTGTTCTGCTTAGCCAAGCGGGAGACAAAATGGAATAAAAATTGGGAGATACCTTTACCAAACAGGGAAGCACCATGGACATTTAAATATATTAAGGATACTATAGCTTTTTAAAACACTCCTGTCTATGCTTTACAGGCATGATTTAAAGTACATACAAAGGGTCACACCTATTACCCAGAGGGGTTGGCAGAGACAATTGATCTCCACTTTCTACGGTCCTGAGACACCTCTTTTGCTTCGTCCACATTCATGAACCTCTGCAAGCAAGCTCATCGGTTCCTGGTGACTTTGATGAGACTATTTGTAAACTATTAAATGTGTACATTCTAGCCAAACAGCAGTGAGTTGCTTCAATAGACATTTATAAAAAAAACACAGTATGCATGTGTTATTTTATTTTCATTACGTATATCACTTAGATCAACAGCACTGTAAAGAGACGGAAAACTTGAACCAAATCTTATACCAACCCGTCTATCTAGCATAGTATTTATTAAATACCATGTTAGCCAGACGTGGTATTTAATAAATTCCATGTTAGTCAGACGTGGTATTAAAAAAATACTATGTTAACCAGACGTGGTATTTGGGTTGGTAGATTAATAAATAAATACAATTTATTTATTTATCCAACTAAAATCTCCTTTCTATTGAGAGGCCTATGTCCAGTAACGAATTGTTAAAAGCTTTATGATGAGAATAATCACTGTTTTTGGTCTGCCTTTGGTGTATATACAAACTATTGATATATTTAGGTAGATTTTGGCCAACATAACCTCCTTTCGCAACTCCCTATGTCTAGAAGTAGGCCAGTTTAATGCTGTTAATAATTATTGTAAACTACATTATAACTCTAACGACCTATAAATCACTTTCATTAAGAAATATGAGTAACTTACGTAGGATAATGGTGATTGTGTCCGTTTGCAGTTGGCCTGTTATGTCTCTCCCGCTGTTCGTCTTCCAACATAGCTTCAATACATTGCTCCATTAGTGCTTCTTCTTCCAACTGTTGCATCACCTATAACAAGCAATGGAATACTAAATTAATCATGTGGTGATTATTCAAGCCCTGGGTGACGTAGGAGCCGACTAAAAGTGTGAAATACATAGGACATGTAAAGACAAATAATATACCAACCTGATAATGTGTAAACAGCTAAATGGCGTCTAACTGGCGATTGTTGTAAAGCCGTTTGAAGTTTCTACCTCAATTCAGAAGATTCACGATAGAAGTTACTTGATGTTAAAAATATAAATATGTGCAGACACAGATGTGACCGTCAAACGTTTAACTAAATGAATGAATGTGCGCGCGCGACGAACTTTCAAGTCAAATTCCAAACTAGAAGTGTGATTCAGGCAAACTGCAGGCTAATTTATACCCGTCATTAAAGAAGTCCCCACTCACAGACGTGGGCGTGGCATTCAGTGTTGCCAACACAAAAAAAACAAAAGCTGACCAGTAAAAAAACCAGAGAGAGGATCTTTTTTTGGATACAACAGTCATTTTTTGCGGGGGGAAATATTCGTTTAATTTTAGACTCGCATATGAAAACAATCGCCTGACACTATCGCGTATTGCTATATAAACGAAAAGGAAAAAAGGCAGTTTACTTGACTTTCCTCGTAAATTTAAAACGATTACCCATTTTAATTAATTAATAGCATTTACTTAAATACATCGTTATATCATAACGATATTGAGTAAGCATAGAACTATGACAGTGTGACCAGACGAAATGTGTGAGTGAGATGTGGAATCGGATTTCTCGTTCACACACTTGAGTTATTTTAACGATGTATTTTATGAACTATTTTGAAAAAGAAATTAAGTACATAAAGTAAGGAGATTAAGACAGATACAGAAGATACAATCAAACGTTTTTCTAAGTGAATGCTTTCCCAAGTGTTCGCCAAATGTCAAACGTCAAATATAGTTCAGGAAAACTTCATACCTTATTTATATCCCTCATTTAAGAAGTCCTCCCCACCCCTCGACGCTACTTTGCAGTCAGTGTTGCCAACCCAAAAAAACTAATACACGGCAACTGACCAATAAAGAAAACAAGCGAAAAAGTCGTTTCCGGGCTCTGACCCAATGTTTGTATGATCTGCAACTATTGTGTTTCGGAATTTGTGTGTTGTTTATGTATATCATAAGTATGTATTTAGAAAAAAAAAGTATTTATGTATTTAAATCCGCTCAGCGCAGATCCGCTTAGTTTTGGACTAGATGTGTTGGTAGGTGAACACGACATTACAACGACGTATTATAAGAATTATTGTAAAATAAATCATTTAAATAAATAATTAAACCGACTCAAAACATCAAACGAAACCCCTACCTAGAAACACAGAAAAGCGTAAAATAAACTGGCTTTAATTTGGCTGGTTAAAATTACCATGTGACAATTTATCTATCAATTTAAATAAAGTAGTTTTATAATATGTACTAGGTACCTAAAATCAGAAGTCGGTGCATTCATCTTCAATAAATATATCTAGACTCTAAAGCAGCACTTTTTGCAGCTTTAAGCATCGTCAATACGGCAAATGACTAACAAACAAAACAAACATGGCCGACCTGTCACATTATGACACAGAATGAGTTTGTGTGTGTGAAATTGTGAATGTTGTGTTTTAATTTTTATGTGCGAGTTCTTAGTGACAGGTGTTTATTTTTGCATGCGAATCTAAAATGTATGTGTGAAGATTTCCTCCCGAGGAAATTTTAGACTATTTTGTATCGGGAAAAGAGGCTATGGTGACGCTGCTCTGCTCCGGTCAGTCGGCCTGTTGATGACAGTCGTTCAAAAGTATCCTTTTTTACAACAGGTGGCGTTAGTTAGTGTATTTGACATTAAACTGCGTCGCACGACATAATGTTACCCGCCTCCACTATTAGTTTCATTAAAACCTAATTACCAGGTAGATTGCTGGTTGTATATAGAATTGAACATTTCGTTCTTATCCTACGGCAATGAACATAACGACAATGTTTGACAGCAACAAACATGGCCGACCTGTCACATTAGTTCCATTTACCGCCATGGGACCGCTTTCTTAAGACGATATATTATACCCGGGCCGATCAATACCTACCCGTTTTGACGATAGGTGATGTTAGTGAATTTGAAATTATACTTCGTCTCACTAGTTGTATATAAAATTGAAAATTACTTTCTTATTTTAAGGCAATGAATATAGCAACATTTGACAACAACAAACATGTCCGACCTGTCAAATGAGTTCAATTTACTGCCGTGGGATTTCATATGTGCGACGGTGCTGTCATTGTGCTTATTTATTTTTTGAGAGCTGTTTTTATCTTATGTAGAAAAATACCGATGCGTAATTCGTTTTTATTTCAGGACGGAAAAACAGGCCATGAAATAAAAGTTGTATGCTGCTTATGACGACCCTACAACAAACAATTGTTGAAGCGTGTACGACTACAAGTGTTTTCGACGTGCAGCTAGGATGCCTGTCAGACGCGGTTACCGAGGAAATGGTCGAAAAGGTACATGATATCCATCTCGCTGATCGCTGAACGAAAGTGCCGAAAAGTAGGTGTCGACGCGATGGGTGCTGCAATTGCTAAAACTAACAAGCATTTAGGAGTAACAATGTCGAAGCAGTGTTTAGACCATTTTTTTTTTAATCTGCAGGAGTTTTTACGTCGTGTTGCTAACGTTGATAAAACCTAGTTACATTACTATACACTGTACCTATACCAAAAGACAATCTTTCCGGATGATTTTGAATTTCCGGATGAATCTATTCCGAAGAAGGCAAAGTTTTGCTGTCCAGTGGTATTATTGAATTTTAGTTGGATATGATAGATATGTAGGTACAACACTAAACTGTAAAGCCCGTTTTTTATCATTGGTTTGATTAACCTCCCTATGGAAGCAATTTTAGAGAGTATTCATGTTAATAAAACAAATTGGACAAATAGCGTCTTTATTTCATTTAAAATTCACAAAGAAACAAATTGTTTTAAAGTTCTAGCCTATTCCCACGGCTCCGTTTGCATGTGTCGTGCTCGTGAGTATGTTGTCGCGACAAAGAGTAACCGATGTCTTTCCCCAAGGTCTAATCTATCTCTATACCGAAATTCATTCAAACCGGTTTAGCCGTGATATTAGTATCCATCGATATCAAAAATAATTGGTGTTATTATGAGAGCGAATATTCGGGATATTCATGTCTAGTCATCACTAGTTATATAGTGTACTAGCTGACCCGTGCCCACTTCAACATATTGACATTTGATATTATTTTTAAATGAATTTTTTGTTCAATCATAATAAAATATGGCCTATGTCACTCCCGAGTACTTCGTCGAGTAACTTCGCGAGTAGTGTAGAGGGCCTATTACATTGCACAGTATATTATTTTCCTTCAATTGAGGACACCCTTCTTTAATCGCTGAATAGTATACATATAACTGTAATACACCTAAATATGAAACACGACTTTAAATATATTTTATAATTTTGAAACTATAACGCATTTATTGAAAGGTCAATGAACTTTGTCAAAAACATTTTTGCAGATAATTCACAAAATAACCAACACTTACTTTATTTAAAATTAGCAATAAATTTAAGAATATAAACATAATTATTTTTATTAATAACAAGTCTTCATGTACTCCAGAAATTGAGATAAAATATATTTTATAATTTTCAGAAAAAAAATTATATAAAATTTCCTATGGGACGGTCGCATTTTTTTTTACCAACAAAAACACTTCAGTCCTGTACCTTCCTATTCTGAAAGAATTGAATTTTTATAATGCAGGACTTCAGAGATATAACGATTCTAAGTTTTTTCGAATTTTCTATGGAAATAGGGTTGTCAAAAAAAAAATGTGTATAGATGCTTTAGATACCATATATCTATTAAGTTAGTTAAATAGGATACTTGTATGACTGTGTTTGTGTTATTTGTGTATGTTATCACCAGGGATCGGAATTGGGTGTGTGAAAATGCCTAAAGTTTGCAGCGGGACATAATATGGAGCTGTTACAACCACTTAAGTTAAACCGGTTTTGGATTTTAACGGTTTAGTTTCAGTTTTTTTTTTTAAATGTGCCTTACCTTTGAAACACCGAACTATAAACATTTACAAGCTGCTAATACAGTTCTAAATTAATTTTTGTTTTGTACTTTTCCGGTTAAAATTCGGTCTTTTAGTCCCAATTGTTCTTTGTCGGTCAAACACAGAATTTTATATATCTGCAAAATGCTAATGCGGTTTTAATTTCTTTTTTTGATCTGTATCTTAAGTTAAAAAGTTTTGCTACAGGTTGATGCAAGGAAAACGAACATTTTCGCGTCTTTCATAATTTTGAAGTCGGCTTTTTTTTTATTATTAAACCTGCACTGCATCAAAAAATAAATAAAAAACATTTATTTCAATTGCTAGAAAGTTGTGCGTAAACTACTTTCCATATTCAGAGTTCGGAACATGCAATAATATTAGTTTTTTCCTAGAAATGATAAATATTCTTCAAATGTTAAAAAAGGCTTTGTGTGCGGTACAAAAGCCCACGCTAATCCATTGTTTAACAGGTAAAAAAAATCGGTCTGTCGCTTCCCTCCTCCGCGCGCCCGCGCCACCCTTTGGCTGTCATTGCTTTAACCGACCGATAAACAGGTGCAGTCTTGCAGCGCAACTTGTTGAGTTAACACGTGTTATATTCTCGATATTTTGGTCAGTCGCAGATTTGAATCCAGCTTATTTTTGGACTTACGCTTATTTTGAAGTGTGCGTATGTGATTTTGAAGATTACCTATATTACCTCACCACGCACAAGTGTACCAATAATACTGGTAAGTATAATTGAAACACTTCATTTTTAACTTAGGATGTAATCGTCAAATATAGAATGTTATGAAACGAAACTTGATCAAACGAAATGTGCCGATACTTAATAAAAAAATATCGATAAAAAAAGGTTTTTTCTTGGTAAATTGATTGTAAAATCAATATTTTACGGAAAAATCTTGCCAATTTCATAGAGAAATCATATTTTTAATAAAAATATAGTTCAAGTTTTGGAGTCCTGTTCGGCTTGGCCTATTTATATTGATCTTATTATTACTTTATAGGCCGAAGTTTTGGGGATAGGAACGTGGCCTTATTTCAATATTTTTTTTTTAGGAATTGTATGTATGATGGATGAATTTTCAATTTCTCATACTGCTGGGCCATTAAAATTCGTGGGTATACCTAATATAATAATTGGAGGCATTAATGAAACTATGTAGATGTCTAAAATATGTTAGTAAATGTTTGAAAATATTATATATTTTCTTTACAGGTACTTCAAGTTTGACTACGTTTTCGTAGTAGTGCTTTTAAAATGTCTAGAGTGAGGCCCAGAATTAATCCAGAGCTGGATTGTGAACAATCCAGAACTTGTTTACGATCATGCGAGTGGCCTCATATTCTGCACGAAATGTGAAACACAAATAACAGCAATGCATAAGAGTAGCGTGGATCGTCATGTCGTTAAAGGAGCTTTACATCAAGGCCGACGACAACAGAGACCTGAAGAAGAATTTTACTTGGATTTTGTAGACTTTTTAATACTGTGCAATATACCGTGGTCTACAGTAAATAAATTGGCTTTTATCAAGTTTTTTGATAAATATTTATGTGGTTCATGTTGCTGCATTTGTTCGAAAAAAGTTGTACCATCGGAGTCTATACTACGCAAAAAATATTGCGACATCGTTTTCAACAAAAAATTAAAATCATGACGCTATAGGGGATTTTAAACCGATTTTAAAGGGAGATTTGTCGTAAACTTATTGGTAATGCCATTAATTAAAAATCTACCAACGAAACCGTACTTAATTGCCTGTCAGGTTTTGGAAAAAGTAAACGGAGCAACGATGTCAGAATTTGTGACGAATTCTTTAAGGAATATGTGGGGCGATTCTTTTGAAGAAAAATTAAATAATGTGCTCATGCTATGTACAGACAGCGTAGCATATATGTTACGAGCTGGACGGCTACTGAAAATAGACTTCCCTAACATGATTCACGTAACATGTTTGGCACATGCACTGAATAGAGTTGCAGAATAAGTTCGTTCGCAGTATGCAAATGTTGATATATTAATAGCAAATGTAAAAAGAAGTATTCTTAAAGGCTCCCAACAGGGTAAAAATTTTAAAAGAAATGTACCCTGACTTGCCGTTACCACCGCAACCTGTGATCACGCGGTGGGGTACATGGTTGCAAGCAGTAACATATTATAGTAAACATTTTGAAAAGATTTCCAATGTACTAAATAGGCTAGATAGCAGTGAGGCCTTAAGTATTACAAACGCCAAAAATGTTATGCGAAATGAAAACATATTTTCTGAAATAAAGTTCATTCAAGAAAATTTTTCGATTATAGAAAATGCGATTACTAAATTACAAAAAATGAATCTGACTCTTTCTGAAACTTTAGAAATATTGGACAATGTTAGGTGTGCTCTAAATTGGAGTTCTAACGAAATTGTACAAAATAAATTAGAAAATATCTTACAACGAAATCCCGATTATGATGTTATTAGAACGACGTGTGAAAATATTGAAAAGGGAATTGAAACAGATCATGAATCATTTTACAAATTTGCACCTCTCACTTCCGTAGAAGTTGAACGATCCTTTTCCACTTACAAATGGATATTAAATGTACAAAGAAACCGGTTAAAAGAAGAGAACATAGAAAAACTGATGGTAATATATTTCAATTCACTTAACAATTCAGGCGAAGGTCTCAACGCTCCCGAGTCGGAAATTGATTCTGAAAACGTTGATCCTTCTGAAAATATTGAGCTATCATTGGAAAGCTAGTAAATATATTAAGTAATGTAAATAGTCAATAAATATATGTAAATAAAAAATATTGTAAATAGTTAATAAATAAATAGTGTAAATATGTTAATATATGTAAATCGCCAGTTAATTAGATTTAAAAATTGCTCTAAAAAAATTGTGTGTCGTATTTATCGTTAGTCCTATATTTGTAACAGTTTTACTTAGATTCGTTCAAGTAAGAACAAAGAAGTGATTGAAATAAATATTTTCTAATAAATTTTTTGCTTACATTTCATAGTAAACCCCTGAATACCGATCGATGCACGAAGGACGAACACTGTCACAGAATACCTAATAGTAACAAGTCGGAATTTAACTCCGTTGAGGTCAAGTAAGCAGGGCAAGTAAAAACGGAGCGACGCCATTAAAGTGAACGCCGCGCTTACATGCGCGAAAATGTTCGTTTTACTTGCATCAATCTGTAGCAAAACTTTTTAACTTAAGATACAGATAAAAAAAGAAATTAAAACCACATTAGCATTTTGCAGATATGTAAAATTCTGTGTTTGGCCGACAAAGAACAATTGGGACTAAAAAACCGAATTTTAACCGGAAAAGTACAAAACAAAAATTAATTTAGAACTGTATTAGCAGCTTGTAAATGTTTATAGTTCGGTGTTTCAAAGGTAAGGAACATGTAAAACAAAAAAAACGAAACTAAACCGGTAAAATCCAAAACCGGTTTAACTTAAGTGGTTTTAACAGCTCCATATTATGTCCCGCTGCAAACTTTAGGCATTTTCACACACCCAATTCCGATCCCTGGTTATCACAGTTCCTTAGAGTAAAGCATAGTGAAAAAAATTAGTTAGCAGATAAATTACTATACCTAGTTAAATCTTTGTGAATTCGTTTTACACTTTTGAAGTGGATTTGTTTCACAAAATAGAAAGCCCTATTGCTGTTTTATTTTCCGATAACATTTCATACAAGCCGAGTAGGTCAGGCTCTAATAAAACATACAAGATTATGATGAATTTAAATAATTTTCTATATAATCTCTATCTATGCAAAATATTACTTTAGGACAAAGATTTTTTTTGGATAATTATCACATATAAAACTTATAAAACTGGGATGACTGTCACTGTAATAAAACCCCGGAATCGAGTTGCAATCCTAATTCAAATTTTTAAAATTAAATAATTTTGTAGTAGTAGCTATCATGATGAGATGCCTCAGAAAAAAAATAATTACCCAACGATAGAAAAACAAAAATCGCCAAAATAGATGAGGCTTTTAAAAATGTTGTAATTAAATTATTATGTAAACTTTTAGAAAACTGGGATGATTGTCACTAAAATAAAACCACGGACTTGAGTGGTAATCTGGAACCAAAATTTTAAAAATAAATATGTCGGAAGTCCTCTGTATGAATCGTCTGTTTTTTTTTTGTGGTAATAATAGTAACTGCAACTTATAATCTAGGATTTTAAAAAAAGCGATATAGAATAGATGATATGCCTACGAAAAAAAAATAAGCAAAATATAGGAAAACATTTTTTTGCCCGAATTAGATTAAGTTTATATATTATTTTAGTAGATATAATATGTTTTTTCTTAGATTATTATCATAAAAATATATAAAGCTTAAAAACTTGGTATGACTGCCACTGAAATAATACCACGGACATGAGAGCCAATCCTAATGCAAAATTTTAAGATTCAATATCTTTGAAGTCTCGTGTTTGAAGCGTCTGGTTTTTTTTGTGGTAATAGTAGTCACTACTACTTACAATCTGGTATTTAAAAAAAAGCGACCGTGATGAGATGCATCAGAAAAAAAATAAAACAAAAATATATAGGAAAACATTTTTTTGTCCGAAATAGATTAAGTTTATTCTATATGTGTACACATATATATATAATAATATATACTACGGACATTAACACACAACGCCATCTAGTCCCAAGCTAAGCAGAGCTTGGGTTATGGGTACTAAACAACTGATACCAATACATATATACTTTTTTTGTAAATACATACATATTATACATAGAAAACACCCAAACTCCGAAACAAATATTTGTAGCTCATACAAACATTTGATCCGACCCGGGAATCGAACCCGTGACCTCATGATCAGCAGTCGCACACGCCAACCGCGAGACCAACGAAGCAGTACAGTGAAATTAGTCTCGAGAAATTTTTGCATATGTAGTGGTGTGTATATTACTCAGATCTTAGAGCGCGTTTCCACTATATCGTTCTGGCCTATACAAAAATGTTTCGATATCCTAACATTACTATTTAATTTTATACTTATCCCTAGCAACACTCTGATTTTTGGTTTCAATAAAAACAAGTTTTTATTTTAAAGAAAAAGGTTTTGACTTTATAAAAACCGACTTCCAAAAAACATCCAACGAAAACTCTCTGCCAAAAAAACACTTAAAAGCGTAAAATAAACTGGTTCTTCATAAATTGCCTATACCTAATTCTTTATTCATTTAAATAGTAGTATTATAATGTGTGCTAGGTACCTAGAATCTGTTTGAAGCCGGTGCCAAGTAACTATCGCTTAGACTTTTGTAATTGTTCGTTTGTATTCTTTTTGGCTTAGCACCGACTTCAAACAGATTTTAGGTACCTAGCACACATTATAATACTACTATTTAAATGAATAAAGAATTAGGTATAGGCAATATATGAAGAACCAGTTTATTTTACGCTTTTAAGTGTTTTTTTGGCAGAGAGTTTTCGTTGGATGTTTTTTGGAAGTCGGTTTTTTTTTTATAAAAAGTTTTTATTTTTCAGTTTTTAGTGCAAACAATCGTAGGTAAGTAGTAAGTTGAACTATTTCATCAAACTTCATCATCAAGAATACAAATTAAGATCTATACGTACATGTAATATTAAAATCATCCTCTAATCCCTAACTGTTGAAGAGTTTAACCTTCTATCATCAGCTCACCTAAATAACTTGAAAGTATACGACTTAAGGTCTTTAGATACGTATGAAATTGAAAGAATTATCCTTTAACTCCTAACCGTTGAGGAGTTGTACCTTCCACCTTCCATCATCAGCTTACCTAAATAATTTGAAAGAATACGACTAAAGGTAACATATATACATATGATATTGAAAGATTTATCCTCTAACTCCTAACCGTTAAGGAGTTGTTTCTTACATCATCAGCTCATCATCATAAAATGATGACTACCATACGCAAATACCGGTGTAACTTCAGAAAATATATGAAAAACATAGTATGTGCCTATAAAAAATGAGGGTTTCCCTCGATTTCCCTGGGATCCCATCATCAGATCCTGATATGCTGGCAATGGGACCACCTCGGAAGCATACCCTTTTGAACACAAAAAAAAATTTCAAAATCGGTCCACAACTGACGGAGTAATCGGTGAACATACATAAAAAAAAAATACATACAGTGGAACATAGAACCTCCTCCTTTTTGGAAGTCGGTTAAAAAAAAAGGTGTGTGTGCGATTCACACACGATAGAAGTGAAACTTCAAAGAGGAGAGACCGATATAAATATATATTTTTTTCCTTTCCTTTCATCTAGGTTTTTAAAACTCCGGGGGGCCTACGGGGGGGTCAAAATTTATGCGTTTATTTTTGGCCTAGGACGCACCGTTTCCGAGATATTTCAATCTAAAGCAAAAAATCGTCACTTGATAGTGGAAAGTGGAAACACGCACAAAACCAGAATAAACCAGTTTACGCTGTCCGCAGGTGCCACGTGCAGTCCGGCGTCAGTCGCTTGGTACTGTTAGAACATAAAGCACACATTTCATTCAAAAATTATAATTATTACGTTAATTGTTAAATTTTGTATTTGTTGATTGTTGTTATTGTTTGTTATTATTGTTATAATATTTGTTGAAGTTTTTAATTTGTGTGTAAGTGTTGTAACTTTATATTGTAAATTCAAAATGGCTCCAGTGTTAAAACATGGTCGAGGCAAGCCTTTGACTTCTCAAACTAAAGAAGTTTTGTACTGTTTGTACAAATATTTCGAAAATGAGTGTAATAACAACCCGAGCAGTATTATGACCCCCACTCAATTAGTTGCTAAATCAACAGGAATTTCAATAGCATCCGTCAGAAAGGTAGTATCAGAAAGCAAATGTCGTCCTTCAGATCAGGAAGTAACATTTAAATCTCCTAAAAAGAAACCGAATCGTAAACCTACAATAGTAATCGATAACTTTGATCAGCAAGTTATCAGAAGAACAATTCATGACTTCCACATCACAAATAAAGAAGTTCCCACTTTGAAAACTTTGCACGCAAAATTGAGAGAAGATATCGATTATAAAGGTTGTGTCAGCACGTTACGAAAACACGTCATGTCATTAGGTTTTAATTGGAAGCAAACAGAAGATAACCGGAAACTTCTTATGGAAAAACACGAAATTAGATACTTGCGAATTAATTATTTGATGAAAATTGCTGAATATCGTGAACAACGCCGACCAATTGTTTACACCGACGAAACATATATACATACATCACATACCCTCTCGAAATCTTGGTCAGATGGAAGCACTTCAGGTTTGAAGCAACATATATCGAAAGGCAACCGCTTAATCATTGTTCATGCCGGTGGTATGGATGGCTTTATACCAAATGCATTGCTTATGTTTAAAGCCAACCAAAAAAGTGGAGATTACCACGACAATATGAACTATGACAACTATTCAAGGTGGATTCAAACTCAATTGATACCCAACTTACAACCAAATAGTGTTGTTGTTGTTGACAACGCACCATATCATAACTCAATACAAAATCCTGCACCGAATAGTAATTCTAGAAAACAGCAAATGATTGACTGGCTGACATTGCGAAACATTGAGCATTCATCCACGTTGCTTAAGCCTCAATTATATGAACTGATTCTGCAAAACAAGGCGAGATTTGTAGAGTACAAGATAGACGAAATATTACGACAGCACGGTCATACTGTGCTGCGTTTACCACCATACCATCCGGAGTTTAATCCTATAGAAAATATATGGGGGATAGTGAAAACATATGTTGCAAAAAAGAATGTCGCAATGAATATGAAGATTATAATGTCATTAGCTGAAGAAAAAATGAACGCCATAACTGTAGAGGAATGGAGAAAAGTTTGTCTGCATGCTATTGAGGAGGAAAACAAATATCAGGGTAGAGACGCAGCTTTAGACACAATATCAGAACGAATCATAATTAATTTAAATAATTCATCTGATGAAAGCGAGGATGGGGATGATTGTGATATGCCTGGGGTTGATGAATTATTAGAATAAAACATTTATGGCCGGAGAACACCTAATTCATACACGTCTTCACTGAAGTGAAAACCGGCATTCACTGCTTGTAATGTTTGGAACTGGCTTGTCTGCCTCATATAGTTCCATAGATTACAATGCAGTGGATACACATTTTCACGTCCGTATTAGTACGTAGTGCGTATGCGTAGACGTGTACGCATTTGGTGTGCTCCAGCCACAAACGTATATTACCTTTAAAAAAATAAAAACTAAAAATAAAATGTTGTTTTTTTTTATTTGCTGACCATACACTACTACAAACGCAAAAATTTCTCCAAGCTAATTTACCTGTATATATATACTAAGGATTATACATTTTTTTTTTTATAATTCTATACCAATTTTTTTATTACAATTCAGATGTATTTTAGGTACTTATTTATTAAAAAAAGTTTAATATCTAATCTTAATATAAACTTAGTCTTTTTCGGCCAAAATTTTTTATTTCTATATTTTGTTTTTTTTCTGAGGCATCTCATCACGGTCGCTTTTTCTTTGAATACCAGATTAAAAGTTTCAGTTACCATAACGACTACCAAAAAAACCAAATGCTTCCAACACAGGACTTCAGAGATATTTAATTTTAAAATCTTGGATTGCGATTGCCACCCAAGTCCATGGTTTTATTTCAGTGGCAATCTTCTAAGTTTTCTAAAGACTTATGTGTCATAATAATTTATTTACAGATGTATTTGTATATAATACATCGGAATTGTTATAATAAAACATCCAATGGAAAAAATGCTTAGTTATAGATATAAAGTGGTTTTATAGTTTCTATAGGTATTTATATTTCTATATTTCTCGTTTCTAAATTTCTTTGACTATGCGAAATATTATTTTAGGAGGTGTAATCATTTTTTCCTTGGATTGTCACATCACATTCAAACTTAAAATCTGGGATGACTACCACTGAAAATAAAAACAGACATGAGTGCCAACCCTAATTAAAATTTTAAAACTGAATATCTCTGAAGTCCTGCATTTGAAGCATCTGGTTTTTTTTCTGGTAGTTATAGTAACTGCAACTTATAATTTAGCACTTAAAAAAAATGCGACCGTGACTAGATGCCTCAGAAAAAAAATAAAAACCAAATCATAGAAAATATTTTTTTTCTCCCTAAATAGATGACAGTTTTTACTCTTTTTTAATTAAATTAATGCCTGAAATACATCTGAATCTTAATAAAGAATCCTCCTCTTGAAAAAATGTTTTATTATGGAGATAAAGCGTTTTTCTGATTTCTATGGACATTTCTCGATTTTCTAAATTTCTCTAAAACTAATAATAGAAAAATTTTGGGGATTTTAGTAGACGTGTTGTTTACCTATCACCTATCTAAAACGCAAATAAAATAAGATGTCCGCAATTGAAGCGAAATAATATACTGTGCATTGTAAAAGCTGGTTTTGTCATATCAGGTCTTCTGGAAAACTCACGTAAAGGCTGGTCAAGGTCTAAAAGAAAACAATAATATCACATAACTAATGCCCAAAACAACGTTTATTATCTGTCTCACCTGTTTGTCAAATTCTTCTTCGTTTTCCATCCACATGTAGTCTTCGAAGTCATCTTGCGTCGGCGCCGGAACTGGCGGATAGCCTGCTGGTGGGTAATATGCGCCCGCCATTACGTACCCTGCAAATCAATAGTTATAACTCTTAAATCCGGATACTCTAAATCAGGTTGCCGGACATCGTTCATTCTGATATTCAAGATCCGGTCACCGGACATTAGTTACCCGGATACTCTAAATCCGGTTACCGAATATCCGGATACGAAAACGGTTGAACTTCTGATATAAAAACATACCCGGCATGTGACCTCGTGGTAGGTGCACCGGAAACACTGGTGGCCGATGGATGCCCGCGTCACCACTGCCGACAACTCCACCGCCGACTCCACCGTCTATGATCACACCGTTGGGCTGAAATTAATTTTGTGTAAGGTTAGTAAAATTGAGAGCAATGATTTTTTGTAGTCACCTGAAGTTAAAATACTAGGCAATTTGATTTTTTAACCGACTTTAAAACAGGAGGTGGTTCTCAATTAGACTGTAATTTTTTTAAATGTTTGTTACCTCAGAAGTTTCAACTAGGTGAACCGACTTTTATGATTCTTTTTTTTAAAGGTACAGGTTCCCGTGTATTCCCATTTCAATTTGGTCCAGTTCTTGAAATCATTTTATTTTGTTAAAAATGTTACTTTAGAAAAAAAAAATTGTGGATTGAGAAACATATCCGTCTGTTGGGGTAATTGATAAAAAGTAAAAAAAATACTAATAAATAGGTACCTGCCACTGGCCATTTTCTTCGTTGCCATAATAAGCACCAACATTAGCAGAAGTCTCCGGAATTTTCATACTTGCAACACCAAACAATTTATAATCTATGCACTTATAAACTAAAAGAAAATAATCTTTCTTAACCTTTGCTTAGAATACTGAGTTTTTGAGCTTAAAAAAAATGTTTCGTATGTAGATGTTAAAAATTTGATGAATAATATTTGTAATTTATAGGCACTTTTATCATAAGAGGTTTATTTAGATGTGTTTGTTTGCTGGCTATCTTCATTTCTGGGTTTACCGGCAGCTGCGGAAAAAAACATATATTAGCAACAACAATACATGCAGCAAGTGATGGAGAAGGTGGGAGTTGTGGCCTACAGATTGCAGAATGTGATAGAATAGAGAGTGAGGTACTGCACAAACAATGACTTTATTCTTCAGTTGAGAGAGTAAGAGAGAAATCATAGACAATAAAAAGTATTATTTATACAAATTAAACAAAAAATAACACGCCTCTGACTATAGAGGTTACGGTGAGGTAGAACATAATCTAATGGTTTTCACCAACTATTCTTAAATGATCTCCTAACTAGGAGAACCCTAATGTACGTAGCCCCTAAATACAAATTTTGTTTTCATGCAGCATCAGCATGGTAAGTGACTAAGCGTACTTGGTAAAGATTTGATAAATAGTAAACAACATGTACAAGTATATATTGTTTTTTTTTGCTATAAGTATTACATTACCATTACCTAATAATAAACGTATAATGCGAAATAAAATATAGTTTTGTACATTTCAAGATTTAATTACCAATTTTTGCAATATATGCTGAAAACTTGATGTTCCAGAATTTAAAACTGACAACCATCAAAAATATGTACCACATGGAACATATAATGCTATACCTACATATAATATATACATATAAGCTTAGTATACATAGTTAGTAACTACAGAATAATATAGTTAGTATTCCTCATCAGGATATTGTTGACAATATTTGTTACTATTTAATACAAAGGTTACTTTCCTTGTTAACATAAATTTAGTAACATTTAACATCATCTCTAAATTAATATGTGAATTAAAAACTTCGTACCCCTTTTAACAAAAACCATGCAAACAGAGGAGTATGAAATTTGGCACAATTAAAGTTTTTTTATGGAGGAAGAGTTCAGAAATCTAAAAACATTCAAAAACCAAATAAATTGTGGTAGAATTTGGACCACTGGGCAACCACAACACTTAGTATATTTTGTAAATAAATCCTGTCACAGTGAATTCACAGTCCATTGATTAACTATAATAAATTTATCATCTCCATCCATTCTACTCCATTTCAATAACTATAAATGCACCCTATTAGGCATTGGTTAGGTGGTAAAGCCCCTAAATTTTAAGGGACACCTAAGTGCTTAGGTGTCCCCTAAAGGTTGATGTAAACAAAACTATCACTTTCTCCGGGTGGTCAATAATATTTAGTCCTACTGTAAAGGTTATCATCAGAGGTTATCAAAGGTTAGACACACAAGCCAATATAATGTGAAGGTTAACAGTGGTGATTCCCAAAGCAATCTATGTAATTCCCAAGGGAGTCTCAGGAGCATCAATATTGGTATTAATATCCACCACACACAATCTAAACTAGTTTTAAAAAGTTGTTTAAAATCTACCTACTTTAATCAAAATTTTATGACTATTTATTTTATCTTTTTAGAGATATAAAGAAAGAAACATTAAATAGAGTATCTATTATATATTCTCTTGTCACATTGTTGCTCACGATGAACTAAGTATTCAGTAATTCCCAATTCAAGTTACGGGGATTTCCCAGGTCGGACCCAATGATTGTACGATCTGCTTAATTTGTTTCGGAGTTTGGGTGTTTTCTATGTATAATATGTATGTATTTACAAAAAAAAGTATGTGTATTTAAATCAGTTGTATAGTACCCATAACACAAGCTCTGCTTAGCTTGGGACTAGATGGCATAGTGTGTTAGATGTTTAAAATATTTGTTTAATTATCTTGTCTAGTCCCTTAAGTCCCCGTTAACAGTATTAGGCTAACCTCCTACTATATCAGTGGAGCTAAAAAAAATTTTTTTTGGTATATACTATTTTTCCTTTGTTGCCCTGTCCTTGACAAACCACCAGACTCATAACAACATAACTATTTGTGTATGTTGTGTAACTTTTTGTATGGGTTTTGAACCCCGGTACTTTGTCCTGGTAAAAAGCAGGATGGCAACCACTTAAGCCACTATACCATCCGTGCAGTCAATTTATGAAATGTATATATTAACTATAACTATCATTTATTTAGTTGTCTGTACCTATTAACGAACTGTCTTCCAAAATTATTTCATTTTGAAGACAACTCTAGTATTAGGAATATACATCCTGTGTTGCAGGGGACTTTATAAGCATACGTCAAACAGGCACAAAGAACACCCAGTCTTAGAACAACAATTTGTGTTGTCCCATGTGGGATTTGAACCAACAGCACTTGGCGTAGTAGAAAGCGGCGTGCCAACAGCTTATACCACTAGACCAACCGTAAATATTTATATAATACCGAAATAAATCTAAATAGATTAATTAATCGTCATCATAGTGCAGAAAGTTACCTTACATACCAGGAAACGTAATCAAAAAAACATTTCTCTGAACTTATTAACATATTTTCGTCATTTTAATTCAAATCACAACAAGCATTGGTGCATATAGCGAAAAGGTCAACAACTAACCATATAAAAACAACATACACGTAACAAAACGCAATTAAAAAGTTATATGAATAATTCTTGTCTATGTGTAATTTCTCAATAGGGATTTGAAGATCTAACATCGATAATATTATGAAACAGAATGTCAACAAATGAAAGGCGTCCTGAATTTAAATATTCAACTTTCTACTTTATAGCGGAACTTTCCACGTACGCTGTTTACTACACGACACCCCACAGATGTAAATAAAAAAATGAAATTGTAACAATACATAGTGCAACGATTGATTGCCAAAAATAGCTCAACCTACAAACTAAAATAATTAAATGACCGACTTTCATATTAATTGATCTTATATCACAATCGCTCGGCCACACGTTCCTATACAGATACGAACGGAAATTTAATGTCGACACCGTGTAAATGCAATTTAAATTGAAAAATATTGTAACATTATGCACGTGTCGTAGTCTATTATAGGCAATGCTACGTAATCTAGATATAATATACTCACTCATTAGGCCCACTTATAGTGCCTACAATATCTTATACTCGTATATTGTCCTCAAAATTGAGTTTCAACAAAACATACGCACAATTAACTATAAAATAAGCACTATAACCTCCAATTCACTTTTCCACACACAAGATCACCAGCCAGTATTCGTGGCGGAAATGGCGACCGCTCTGAAGTCCGTGTGATCCAACATGTACATTTTGTGCCCAACTTCAGTATAAAATAGGTACTAACCGGCATTTTTTATTCAACAATACAGATTTTAAAATACAGCAAACGTAAATAAAAATATTATTACCTTTCTACTAGACAATCATACTCTTGTAAATTTAACTAAGCCAAAGGAGATGTCAAAATGACGAGACGAGTGAGTTCTTTGTTCAAATTATTTAAAGGCTTTTCATTGATAATGCGATTTGTGCTTGATTGTTTTGTTTACAGGTTTTCTCATTTTTTTAAAATTTAATTGCAAATATTTACTCCAATTCTGAATTCAGACCAAATTAGATCAATTTAACTTTAATGAATTATATCTGTGTAAATAAAAACGGAATGCGAGATTATGTGTCGAAACCACCTACTCGCGTCGTTAACCTCATTACTGAGGGTCATGACTCCCCAGCTGTGAGATGATCTTCTGCCGGACAGTTGCTTGCCACATAATCATTCTTAGCCGAACGAAGAGCAACGTAAAGATTGGTGTCCAAGGCTGTTCGGATCTGGTCAGTCCACCTAATTGCTCTACGTCCTCTTGATCTTTTGATGTCTACCGTTCCTGTGATCATGAATGGCTCGAGGTTTTTACCTTCTTTTCTGACGATGAAATCAAAGATAACTAGCACTAATCTAACACTAAGAAGAGAGTCGGGCCTTTATATAATAGTAAATTCTTTGCCTTTACATTTGGTTCATCCAAAATACATCAAAATATCGTAGCTGATTAAGAAAATTATCAAGGTGTTCACTAGATTTATTTTGGTTTTGCGGGAGACATCTTGATCTCTAACTAATAAACATTTTGAGCCATCACTAATCGTTTTCTCATTTTTTTCCCTCAAAATAGACAATCTCTTCAACCATTTCGAATTTGAGTACACTTGCGAGTTCCAGTTTATTGCCACGATCAACCAATAGCTCCATCTTTGGAGGTCCCACTGAGGCGGTCCAAAGCTCGAATGTGAAATGAAGAGGGTCGGTCTGGAGAAATCGTCCCATGCCTGAAACGCCGAGAATCGAGCGGCGGTCAATTAACCCGACACCTAAACGCATTCAAGCAGGAGCAGTCTTAGTAATCGAGAGGTACTCGAAGTACTAGGTCACTCTTCACCACTTCAGGCAATAGCCATGAAAATAAGATGAAAATGAGACACCAATGGACAATCGAAGGTTCAAAACATATTTCAGAACGCAACAACTACACCTTATTCCACGCAACGACCATAGTATGTAAAACATTTTTAATATATTAATGTTTATTTTATCTTCATTTTACCGAATATGAAAAAAAATATCATACATGATACTGGGTTAATGAGTTAGTCTGTGTATGAGAATATTTTTTTTTTTTTTTTTAAATCTTATTAATCGCATGAAATGTACAACCATTACGTACATTGAAACGGTCATCAAAATTGACAGAAAGTTGACAAAATATGTGACAATGACAAACTATGAACTCGGTTTTCACTCCTGGTTTTCCGTAAAATTTGCAAAATATAAATAGTGAAAATCATTCAAAATGTCAGTTATTGTCATGTCGGAAAATACAAAAGAAAATACCGTTTTAAATTCAAACTTAGTTTGCCGTGGTTGCTTAAAACGAAGCGGTAATATGAAAAACTTAGTTGCAGGGGGATTAGATGATGATTTTTTTACTTACACAGATACACCCGTAAGTTAGAATCATTTTAATTATTTATTTACACCCCTAGGTTACCTTAGTACAGGATTTTACAGTGAAATATCTAAGAATCGCCGTAAATAAATAAAAATTCAAACACCCTCGATTCCGTGTTATAAATCATTCCATTTTACTGCAGCACGTAATTTCTTAAAATTATTTGTAACTTTTATCGAAGTTACGTGCAATTTGAGAGGCCTATATCCAGCGGTAGGCTGCGATGGCCAGATGATGATTGAAATAGGTAATATTCAGAGTAATTAAAATAAAGGTTTAAATTTTGATAGTTATTTTTTTAAAGTGTTAACTTTTTAAAAATCTATTTCTTTTTATTACATAAACCAAAATCAGATTGCCTGCTGATTGACAGAGCATCTTGATTGATGAATATTTGCAATGATAGATGTGGCTACTCTTACTATGGCTTACTCGCCATAATAGATAATCAATTTCTATTTTAGCAGAGGTCTATGCCATTGTGTGGAAATTGGATATTGAAATTGTAAGGAACCGATGCTATACAAAATATAATAACCAAATTGACCAAGAGAATCGCCGGGAATATAAAAAAATCTAACTTTGTGGTGTACTATTGTTTTTTTAAATGTTCTAGCTGCCAAAAGCTCTTCTGTGCCTGATGGAAAGCCAGAGCAGTTCATGAGTGGTGGTCACCATACTCATTGCGAATGCAGACAATGCAACAATGCAGCATGGTGACCCACACCATGGCAGAATAAGGACAATGCAGCATGGTGACCTGCAGTGTGGCGGCCTAGTAGCATAACAAAAAAAAAATAAAAAAATTGGTTTCAGAGAGATCTGTCAGAAGGAATGCCACAGATGCTGTGTGAAGAGTGTGAGATTAACCTTCAGATTGCTAAGAAATTCAAAACTAGATGTCAGCAGTCAGACAAAATATTAAGGGCGAATCGGCAGGTATATGTGCTTTTTTAATTTTTAGCTGCCAAAATGACTGCTCTGCCTGATGGAAATCATATGCAGAATCCAAGAGTGGTGGTCACCATACTCATTGCGAATGCAGACAATGCAACAATGCAGCATGGCGACCCACACCATGGCAGCCTACTGATGCTTCGTCATTGGACCTCCGGTCTCGCTCTCAACACTAATGCTGTTATTTTACCAAATTATTTTTTTGGTATATGTACCGTGGTTTGCATTTAGTAAAAAGCGGTTATTTTAATATTACAAACAGACACTCCAATTTTATTTATTTGTATAGATGGTTGATTGTGACTGATTATGAAAAGGGTTTTGTTGTTCTTACGTTAATTTATTTTCTTAATATCCTGAAAAATTTGACTAACCACTGCGCAGACGGATACTATATTTTGTCTTAAAATCTTAAATATGATGTCTTTTTTTTTATGTATGGCCTGCCAAAATGACTCTACTCTGCCTGATGGAAAGCATAAGCAGAATCCAAGAGTATTGGTCGGCATACTCACTGCGAATGCAGACAATGCAGTATGGCGACCCACACCATGGCGACCTAGTGATGCTGCTGCATCTTGTAGTCTAGTCAACAAGTATGGAACTTGTTGACTAGACTATTTGGGCCTCCGGTCTCGCACTCACCAACGAAACACGACAGCACGAACGTGGTCATTTTACGTTGATTTTCTGTGCGTGGGTAGTACCGCCCCGGTCGAGCCGGCCCATTCGTGCTGAATCTGTGGCGACTTCCACATACAGCGCAGCAAAAACATACTTTAGCGCCATCTATCGAAGACACACCGAACTACGACGTAACTGCTAATCGTGTAACGTGATTTAGATAATCTCAGGTCGATTAGCATGTATAAAACTTCCCAACATCAACCTCGCGGCCCCCAACTTATGATCACCTCGCTTGTTTGGAGGATCCTTCCTTGTTGGTTCTTGCTCGATTCATATCTATATATTTCTATTGTAAATTGACCATTGTATATTGACCTGTCGTAATATTTAAGGTCTATTTATTGACAGTACAAGTTTTCTTATCACTGAACTAAATGAAACGAAATTTAGTAAAACTCTCATTTATCTTTGTCCACAGAAAAAAATGCTAAACCGTAAACCAGTAAGTCAAGTTCAAGTTACTTCAGTGTTACGGAATAAAAAACTATTATATCTAATAACAGCTCCGCATCCAGAAGAAAAAATACTCCTTAAATGTCCGCATAAATTTTGCAACTCTGAATTTTATAAAAAAATCCATGTGGTCAACCATCTTAGAAAAGCCCACAACATCGACACTGAGTTTGAAATACAACAACAGTTTTATTGTTCAGAAAAGAATTGTGTATACAACTTGACTTCGGATCCTACTAAATTCTTTACAGGGCGTAAATTCTTGAATCAGCATTACAGCAAAATGCATAAAGATAGGAAATACTCCTGCGCGACTTGTCATAAAAAGTTTCCCAAAATCACAGATTACAATAGGCATTTAAAATCTTGCAATATTATGTATCTATGTTCTTTGTGTAAGACAACCTACTCTTCCAATGAGACATATCTAGTCCATTTGCTGAGAAGACATCCAGATCTACATGCAAAATATAAACAGGACAAGAAAGCTATAAAGAGGCAATCAGAGAAAAGTGAAGAAGAAACATATACAGTTAATATTCAACTACCCACAAAGATGAGAAAGGACAATCCTATTGAAGTAACAGAGCAAAAAAATGATGAAGCTGAGAAAACTGACGAAGAAGTAAAACCGAACCAATCGGAAGAATCAAGTGGTCTTCCAACCATAGAGTCGAATATTACAAGGTTACAAACACTGGAGTTAAACATTGATGCTTTCGAATCTTCAATTCCACCGTCTAATTACGCTGAAATACAGAATACAGTAGCTAACAAGAGACAGATAGAAAACAATGAAGAAAAAACATATATAATTCATATTCAACTACCCACAAACATGACAAAGGACAATCTTGTTGAAGAAACAAAGAAAAAAAATAACGAATCAGAGATAACTAATAAAGAAGTAAAACCGAATGAATCACAAGAATCTAATGTTCTTCAAGTCACAGAGGCCAATGTTACAGGGTTACCACCAATGGGTTTTAATATTGATTCTTCGATTCTACCGTCTCAGTACGCAGAAATACAGTATGAGGATACTCCTTATGTTGCTGAAGAATATATAATACAGGAATCAATTGAGGGGCCATTTACTGAAAACCTAACTGTCGATGCAGCTAACACTATTAATGAAGAGATTCATAATAAAGAAACTACACCAGGAAGTGAAAAAAGATCCTATGACGTAGGTGTAGGTAATGATACAGACAGTAAAGAACAATCGGATAACCAAATCCCTAAAGACATATCTAATGCTGTGCCGTCATCATCGTGGTCAAATAAAAATGATTTTGAAAAACTTTTCAATCAATCTATGAGATCCCAAAACAGTGATGAGGAAATTTACTTCTCTGAATCTGTATGTCTATACGACATCCACACTCAGACAACTCCCTTCGACTTCGGTCTGTTTCGATCCAATAAAGAAACTCAATCTCCTGACCTTAGCATCAAGGAGACTCAAACTTGTTTCTGTCTTTTCGATTCACCAAAATTTAACTTTGGGCAATTTGTTGATAATCTGCCGTCGAGTTCTGCCTCAAGCAATGTCACATCTACCGAGACTCAAACTTCGGAATTCGGAATTCGCTTGCGTTCTGACGTCCTTCTGAGTTTCAGTTCGGCAGGAACTCAAACATACTTCGGAGAGACTTCGGACGACAGTATGTGACAGTGGTTTAAAATTGTCGACAATGATATGGCTAAGTGCGAGCGAGATAATGAATGATGTCTCCTTCTCGTTACTTCTCGAATATTCGATTCTTTTTGATATTTTGTCGCTCAATACGTGTCTTCATGACTGTGTCTTCTGATACTGTTTCATATCAACATGCAATAAAATGTAGTTCCGTGCTATCTAGCGGCATTAACACGAACTACAAAGTAATTATTAATACTAAATCGCACAATTAAAATTTTCGCGTCAGTTAATAATAGTAAACATGTCATGGTCACATGTTACAAATCTATGACTCCATGACTCTATGGTCATATTTAATAATATAGCCAGCTAAAATGAACTTACACTTTTGACCATATTATTAAAGTAGGGTCTTCGAAATACTGAATTAATTTAAATACGATTTTCGAGTAAATTAAATGAAAAAAAATGTAAATGTATTTAAAAAAATATATTATTGTAAAAACGTTCTTGAGCCCATAGTATAAGTTATGCTTAAATTGAGCCTAATAGCGACGCTTGACAAAGTTTTTGATGAAACTGATTTCGAAAAGGAGTATTTAAATGAATTCTAAAAACTATAAATTTTTAGCATTGACTGCAGTAACGTACTGTGGATTCAAACCTCATATGGGATAACACTTTGTGTGACCCATAAATTGTTGTCCTGAGTTCGGGTGTTCTTTGTGTCCATTTCTTGTATGTTTGTAAAGTCCGCTGCGACAGAAAAAAAATGTTATAAATATAAAATAATGCTAAAATGGCTATGAAAAGCTAAAGGTCCTGTTATGTGATATATAGTATGTATAGCGATGGTTTTAATTAAAGTGGTTATTTATTTAAAGTTCATACATTATGATCCGAATTTGAATGATCTCTCGTCTTCTCATCTGAGACAGATAACGTCCATTTCTAGAAAAGGGCCTCTTCCAAAGTTCCAATGACTTCCCGCCACCTTCATCAGGTCGTCGAGCCTCCTTGGGTGAGCTATACGTTAAATGAACAGTTGTTCTTTTCGAGGAACTTCCCGAGAGTCACAACTCGGTGTTCACGGGTCACTGCTGTTGATCCTGGTGTGAATGAATTCTGTAGAATCTGAGACTGGAGTGATGGCAAGGCCAAACAGAAAAATCAGGAGGGGTGAGGAATCAGCAAGCCAGAAGCTCGCTCGTGACATAATATTCATTTAGCATTGGCTGGGCTGTGGTGACAATTGCATTTCTTTTTGGATCATTATTTATTTGCGCATAAGTTTATCTTATTCTAGTCCCAATAATATAAAATATAAGCTTAAATAATTTTATTATTAGGTAGTGCTAAATTTGTTGTGGCGTCACTAAACTAAAATTCTCTAAAAAAAAATTTGAAAAAGAAATTTTAGGTGCTATTTTTAAATGTAGGGAGGTACTTAGGTAGCGTCTATTTTCTAATATTATTTTTAGTGATTTTTAGTTTAGAGAGTTTTAGAACAACAAAATTAGCACCGTTGATTTAATAAGGGTGAGGTTTTAAGGGTTGTGTATTTTGAGTTACGTAATTTATCCGGTTAAGCTGCTGGACGGATGGACATAATTATTAAAAATATCCGGACATCTGTCAAACTGCTTAATCTACCTTCAAACTAAACAGAGCTTGTACCTACTATGACATAATGAATAATAAAAAACAAATAAAAGACGTGTGGCACTCGGGGACTGCCGCGGTAAAGCTATTGCATAGCAACTTATGCAATTATATTTATTTATTTATTTATGCAGTAGTGTATGGCTAACATGAATAATTTTATACATTATATCAAAGCCCGCGATAAAAGCTATGCAATAGCTTAACAAATGATATAATTATGTACGAGTATGTAAGCAGTCTAGATACCATAGTACAGGCTCTATCTAGATTGATATCAGACGACCGCGTGTGAGATGAGTCTTATTATTATTCTCTTTATCAAATTAATATACATATTAGTTACATTTTTACATACTTAGAAAAGTTAAATAATATTATATGGGACTAATCCCGCCCACACGCCCACCACTGTAACTCCTGTACACCAGGATCAACAGCGGTGACCCACGAAAACACCGAGTTATGACACTCGGGAAGTCCCAGGAAAAATTTAACTGTCTTGGAACCCGCAACGAAATTAATCAGAAGAAAACTGGAGGAGTTGGAAATATAATAAGTCCACTTCCCTCCTTAGCAAAGCGGGAGACAAAATGGAGTCAAAATAGGCAGACGCCTTTTTCAAACCGGGAAGCACCACGGATAAAAATATTATGGGTCCTAAGTGAGCTATATTTGATTTCTATAGTATGTATGGCAGAATCGCTTAAACGCACGGAAATTCACCGCAGTTGACACAAGATCCCCATAATATACTACCCCAGACGTCATTTGTAAGCTATTTAGCATCATGTTACGTTCATTGTACCAAAGACTACATTCCCAGAGGATATGATGAGCCGACTGTTCACATCTAGAATCAGGTGTTGAGCATTGACACAATGGTGAATCGACTAATTTAAATGAGTATAGTTTGCTCTTAAAGTTACCGTGGCCTGTAAGAAATTGAGCGACACAGTGATCTACCTCGAGCCATGTCCCTGACAACCTTTCGCGAACAGATGGAAAGAACTGGTAAAGGTGGCGCCCCTTAGATGATTCGTCCCATCGTTTCTGCCATTCATCCAAGAGGTCGTTATAGACATTGGTTTTTTGTTGAAACAATCTTATGATTTTACCGCGGTCTCGTATGCCCAAAAAATCGCATTCCATGTTTTGTAGTGTGGAATAGTACATGGCTGCACGTCTTTGCACCTCGAGATCGACCGGAAGAACACCTGCCAACACCGGTAAAGCCTCAGTGCTAACCGTCCTATATGCCTTGCACAAGAAAATCAATGCAGGTCGTTGGCCTTGTAACAGTTTGCGACGGACAGCACCTACAGTCGCCCTATCTGCCCATACAGGAGCACCATAGCAAATAGAACCCAAATAAGTAGCTCCATATATGATCTTTAGTGTATTATATGACAGACCCCATGTCGCAGTTGATATCCTCGTCAGTGCAAAGAAACCCTTTTTAGACTTTTCATTAACTGTTCTAATATGTTCAATAAATGAAAAATTTCTTTCTAAAACCAATCCTAAATAACAAACCGAGGTTTTATTTTTAATAGTTATATTTTCAAATTTAATACAAGGCGGTGATTTGAGGTTACCTTTCAGAAGTAGCTGGAAGGTTTTGTTTGGTGCAAACGTCAACCGATTACGCCCACCCCACCGAGATATTAAGTCCAAACATTCACTGGCCAGCCTCTCAAGCCCCGTTCTAGTATCCGACTCTATCAATAACAAACCGTCGTCCGCGTACGCATTCAGGGTACATCCGGACGGCACAGGCATTGCCAGAAAATCGTCGAAGCCTATGTTCCACAAGTATGGTCCTAGCACTGACCCTTGAGGACACCCCATCGTAAGCGCCTTCGACACAGAATGATGCCCAAGTTTCAATTTAGTAGTACCTTGTAAGAAGTACGAGGAGATAAGGGAATAAATATTTTTAAAGCAACCTCTTAATTTTAATTTTAGCAATAGCATGGGCCACCACGCATTGTCAAAGGCGCCAGATATATCTAAGAAGATGCCTAAAACGTATTGAAAACTTGACTCGGTGACAGTTCTCCTTACAGATATAACCGCATCAGTTGTCGATTTTCCCAACGTAAAGCCGAATTGTCTATCATGAAATTTAACTCCACCCGGTAGAAGTCGTGGTACTACAAGACGCTCTAAAAGCTTTCCCAGCGATGGTAACAGTGTTATGGGTCGATAGGATTTAGGATCGTCCGGCGGCTTATCGCCGCTTTTTGGTATTATTCGAATATTACCGCACCGCCAAACACTAGGAAATACTCCTTCCGCAATGCAACGTTTAAAAACTGTTAAAACCGTATCACCCGAAAGTTTACAAGCTTCTTTTATCATTTTGTTTGATATTTTATCGTCGCCCGAAGCCTTATTTAGTGGCAATGACCTAACAATACTGAGGAATTCGTCTGAAGATGGTAAGTCAGACATTGGAGACAATGGTGGTTCAATAGCCCACTGCCTAATTTGTCGGTGATAATCCGTGTCATCCTCCGGCCGATCGTCAGGCACAAGTGATTCTAAAAGATATTCTGTGGTTTGTTCTACTCCTGTAGTATAACTATTATTAATTTTGATGTTCTGTACGTATGCAAGGTCGATTGATCTATTTGCTTTAAATTCATGATACAAAGGTGACCAGGGACCCTCTCTATCGAGTTTATCAACAAGTTTACGTATTAAATTTCCCTTTGATTTCTCCACAGCAGCTCTATAATGAGACCTGGCAACTCTAAGAGCAATAAGAGCATTATTGTAAATATCTCCTGTTACGTTACGCTTTTTAATGTCATTTAGTTTTTTTACGAGCTTTTCGATAGATTCTACGTAATTCGACTAATTTATAATTCCACCAATCACATCTACGAGTGTTAGTGATAGATCCACGGCCGATACAAACATCAGCACAATATGTGAAAGTATCTGATAATATGTTTGCGCTTTCCTCAGCTGATAGACCACTGCGACTGAAGTCTTTGGCATGTACTGCAAAGAGTGAACCAAATAAAGCCCAATTTGCCCCTTTAGTTTTATACCTAAAATTGTAAGGAGTTCTTTGTGGATATTGTGCAACCATTGGTATGAATTCGTACACGATTAAGCGGTGATCACTACAGGATGCGTCCGGTAGGACACGCCATCCAGATATCGAGACGTCGCCGCGCGTAAGCGTCACGTCAATAGAAGACTCACCCATTGGGCTGCAAAAAGTTGGTGGTGCATCAGGGGTATTGTGGATAGTAAGATTCATTTCCGCAATAAAATCTTCAACCGCACAGCGACGAGCCATGTCAGCTGCACGCAATTTGCCATACCATAAAGTAGAAGAAGCATTGACATCAGCGCCAATGATAATTTTGTGTCCTATGAGGGACCGCAAAACGAAACGTAAATGATGTAGATGAGGATCAATAGGATGTGAAAATTGAAAATAACAGCTCACTATGTAAACCCTACAGGTAGAGGATGAGATCTCAGCAACGGCGCAGTGTGACGTCATAAGGTTACGCAAAGATGTTACCGTAAAATTAGAACTTGCAACATATATCCCAGCCCGCGACCGGCCATCTAGTTGTACTACATAATTCCGCAATTGAGCGCTTTGATATTGCTCTTGTATAAGGACAATGTCTAACTTTTGTTCCAAAACTAAGCGATCTAATTCTGACGTGGCTATTTTATCATTATGAAGATTTAACTGGCCTATTGAGATATTATCCATTTTATTAAAAAGGTACTACAGCTACTACTGTATAAGCTATTCAGTAATTAGTATTTAGGATTAGCTGCTCTAATTTAAGTTTATATGTGGAGCAGTCTTGTGATCCACATCGATGGTCACATGGTTTTTTGTACCGGCTGCATTGTGCGCATTTCGGTTTAAAATCTGGTGTGTCCTTATCCGGGCAAGCCCTTGTATCGTGGCTGGCCGCGCAATTAGCACACGTAGGAGTTTTAATAGTGCAAAATTTTTGAACATGACCGAATTGTTGACAGTTTAAGCAACGAACTACTTCTAAGTCGTCTATAAACCTACATGTGGCCCAGTCTATATATAATTTATCTTTTGTGCTAGCCAAGTGTTTCCTAACCTCTGTCTCTAATTCTAAGCCTATCCATTGACGTCCGTTTTCCAGTTTACGATGCCTGACAATTTTGGTCGTTTTTAAAAAATCGCTTTCGCTTAATTTTAATTCGTCCTTGATATTCTGACGATATAAAGCTGTTAGGAAGGTACGATCCTCCATAGAACCGGGCACGTCTTTTACAATTATACGGGGCCTTCGGCCTTTCGGCTTTTCTAAGCGTAAGCCTACAGATTTAATGGCGTTTACTGCTTCTAGTTTTTTAAGCTGCCGTTCATTTGCGACCCGCAACACGACGCCTGCCTTTGCGGTTTTTTTGACGCCTACAATTTGAAAACCTTCGTCGCTAGGTTTAATAGCCTTCATGAGAGCTTCTTTTGTAGCTGACGAAGTTGCATAGTCCGCTGAACGTTCCGTAGTAGGATACGCAATAACACACGGCCTAGATACGCGCGCCTCAGCGGACACCGGACACGGGGCTGATCCAGGTGGTAAGCGAAGCCTAAGCTTGTCCGCGTACGTCAAGCCCGGCTGTTGAACGGCGACACCCCCCACCCGGCGCTCGAGATTCGCTAATTTCGTTTCATTGCTAGCAGATTTAATTGCCAACAATGAGACGATACCGGTAATCCGCTGGGTTACGTCCATAATGGCGGTCCTATTCCCCACATTCATTCGCGACCCCTGATCGTTTACCAATTCGTTAATTTTTGCCAAATATTCGGTTGCCTGAGACACCAACTCAAAATAATCATACTCCCCACAGTTATCACGACCACTAAGAGACGAAACACTCTCGCCCAAGTCCGAAGCCCTAATTCGTTCAGTTCTACTTTACTACTTTTAAGCTTTAAATAATATTATATATTAAAAATATAATAAAAAATAGTAGACCACCGACTTTGAGTACAGGGACCAAGAAACCGATGGTTAGGGCTACAAAGACAGGAACCTCCTCACTATACGTGCCGTGTCTAGGAGTAGGACTGTCTTCTGCATCAGACCCTTAATCCAGCCATCTAACGTGAGCGTCTTAAGGTGTTGGTCGAGGGTCTTAGCAATCAATGTTAATCTGGGGGCACGGTCCTGCCCCCGCCAAGACGAGCCAAGCGAAGCGCAAGAGCACTACCTACCTTTTCTCGAAGTGTTTCGTCGTTTTTTTGAACCCTCATAACTTTGGTTCCTGATATACCAGATCGTTTAAATTCTCAGAATATGATGTTACCAATAGACTAATGAAACATACAAACTGAATATTCGTATAACACATTACTTCAGAAACTAGATATTTGCAAACACAAAAAGCGTTCGTTTCCCCTTCGTGATGGTAGCGAAACGGCGAAGCCATACATTTTTACTGAGATGTAGAGTTTATGAAGTTAGGGTTGGTAGAGTTTGGGCGTGTAGATTCAGAACATTGGCTCTACATCAGATCTGATATCTTTTTCACAGGGTAAGCCATATGCAGTCGTCTTGGCAACATTTTACATGATAATGTTTTTGGAGGGATATTATTGCTGCCTCGGTGGCGTAGTGGTAGTGTATGCGACTGTTGTGCTTGAGGTCTCGGGTTCGAATCCCGGGTCGGACCAAATGTTTGTATGGATTGCAAATATTTGTTTCGGAGTTTGGGTGTTTTCTATGTATAATATGTATGTATTTACAAAAAAAGTATATATGTATTTATATCAGTTGTCTAGTATCCATAACACAAGCATTGCTTAGCTTGGGACTAGATGGCGTTGTGTGTTAAATGTCCGGAATTATTATGATTAATTATTTATTACATTTATATATACATATTATTTACATTTTTAAATATACATATAAAAACAAATACATTTAAAAATATAAAAAATAGTAGACCACCGACCTCGGGTATAGGGACCAAGAAACCGTATTGTGAGGAGGTTCCTGTCTCTGGAACCCTAGTTCCAGAGACAGGAACCTCCTTACAATACGAGCCGTGTCAAGGAGGACTGCCTTCTGCATCAGACCCTTGATCCAGACGACGACTATCGGAACAATGATTACCGAATCCACATTCCACATATCGAAAATCTCGTGAGATAAATCCAAATATTTTATTTGTTTTTCTTTTTCGACTTTCACGAGATTCTCGTCATGAGGAACGGCGATATCGACAATCATTGCGCGGCGCTCTAATCGATCTATCACCACAATATCGGGCTTATTGGCAACAATAGTCCTGTTTGTGATAATAGATCGATCCCAATATAACGTAGCACGACCATTCTCGAGAACTGGGTCGGGCACATACCTATAGTATGGCACCTCTGAATTCACAAGTCTGTACTTAAGGGCAAGCTGTTGATGTACGATCCTGGCTACTTGGTTGTGCCTGTGCAAATATTCGCCGTTAGCAAGACGAGAACAACCAGAAATAATATGCCTGATAGATTCTCCAGGACGGTGACATGCCCGACAGATGTCGACCGTACCATCTCTCAGGATATACTTCCGATAGTTATTCGTCATGATAACTTCGTCCATAATCGCACAAACAAAACCTTCGGTTTCTCCGAAGAGATCACCATACCGTAGCCAGGAAGTTGAGGCCTTGAAGTCTATATCAGGCCCATTAAGAGCCCGATAAAACCGACCATGAAGTTCTTTGCCCTTCCATACCTCCCTGCGATCATCAGTACTAAGTACTACAGGTTTGCGCCAATTCTCTTTAGCCAAAGCGAGCGGAGTGAGTCCGGTATCCACTGCAACTACATTACGATGCACTCCCACATCAGTGTGAAGAAAATATTCTCTAAGATTGTATATCTCGCGATTGTGTAGGGTCTTGATATTTAATAGTCCACGACCCCCAAACTTTCGCGGGATATACAACCTCATAACCGATGACCGTGGGTGATGCATTCGGAATGCAGTCAGCAATGTACGGACTCTCCGGTCTAGGGCATCTAATTTGGTCTGAGTCCATCTAAGTATACCAAATGAATACATCAGAACCGGCATGACCCAACCATTGTAGGCTCGCACCTTGTTACCGCCTGATAAAAGAATTTTAAGTACTTTTTTCAGGCGGCCAAAGAAGCGTTCCCGCAACGACTGTTTCATATCAGATTCTGGTATTCCTAAGGACTGTGAAAAACCTAGATACTTGTAGGTTTCAGTTGCAGACAGAGATCTGAGTCTTGTAGAATCTGAAAGTTCTATTCCTTCAGATTCCACAATCACACCTTTCTTTACATACATGACTGCGCACTTGTCTACACCAAATTCCATCTTGATAGAATTACTAAAGTTTTCAGTGACCTTTAGTAACGATGTCAATTGTAATTTAGTGGGGGCAAGTAGTTTCAAATCATCCATATAAAGAAGGTGAGGTATAACTCGATCGACCTTCTGCAACCTATAGCCTAACCCTGAACCCTCCAACAGAGTGCTTAGAGGGTTCAAGGCCAGACAAAACCACAAGGGACTCAGACTGTCACCTTGAAAGATGCCCCGCTCTATATTTATAAGTACGTCGCTTGCCGCAGTCTGCCGACATCCAGGATAGCGAAGTACTGTTCTCCATTGTCCCATACACGACTTTAAGAAAGTGCACAGAGTTGTATCAATTTTATAGAACTCCAGCACTCTCAAAAGCCATGTATGTGGAACCGAGTCATAAGCCTTCTTGTAATCTATCCAACATGTCGCCAGACTCTTACGGTTACGACGTACTTGTTGGCTAATGGTCATGTCTATGATAAGGAGCTCTTTAGTGCCACGGGAACCACTTCTACATCCATTCTGAGAAACGGAAATTATCAAATTATTATTAATATGTTTAGAAATTTTGAGTCTCAGAATAGATGTCAGAAGTTTATTTTTTATTATTAGAATACGCAAGGATCGGGAGTCAAAAACTGATTTGTGTCACTGTATAACATAGACAGAACTTATAAAAATTTGAATGAAGCGTACATTACGCAACTCAAAATATGCGGCTAATGTCTCACTATATAAATAACAGTAGTTAGGCCTCACCCTAATATATTGTATTTGTAATAGAAAATATTGTATAGTTAAAATAAATCATTTTATATAAAATTGTTTATCTTTTATTGTTTACTGTCTGAGCCCCGCGGTACCGGGTACACGCAACAGACGCGGGGCGAAGCTAGTCTAAAAAAGGAGACTAAGGTCCTTCTATCATCAGTTACCTGTCAGTGAAAGTCCCGTCAAAATTGGTCCAGCCGTTCCTGAGATTAGCCGGAACAAACGGAGACAAAAAAATGTTTATTGATAGTACCTACTTTTGTTTATACTTTCATATGCATTTAATGAAAAGCTGTTAATTTGTAATTACAGACACTTCAATTTAATTGTCTAGTCTATCTGATCAGTGGGGGTAGCCAGGATCATTTTCAAGGGAGTGCAATATAAAATATAGAATGAAATCAGGTCTTTACCTATGAAATTGCTGTTTGTATGTGAACTAATTGTGCCAGGGGGTGCAAGTGCCTCAAGGCGCCCATGAGCTGACCTGCGTAACTTCCTCTGTGTCCGTTTTTAATAATGCTTAGCTATTATTTAAGAATAGAATAGAATAATCTTTTATTTGGCCCAACGCCGAGACATAAAAAACTATTACAAAAATAAAATAAACAAGAAACTTAACACTAGAGACAGAAAAGAGAAATTAACATAAATAAATTATACAGACAAAAAAAAAACGTTTTTTATACATGTTGAAATTATATTTATTATGTGTCTCGAAGCTGCGGCCAAAAGAGTGTCCAGTTCAGGTAAATGCTGACACAAAGTGCTCAGCCCTGATTTTCAACTGGGACCGGTCGCCAAACACAGAAAGTAATTATAGAAAAAAAAAGTGATTGAATAAAAAGTAAATTATGGACAATGACAGTGCAATAAAGGATGACCATAGTTAAAACAAATACAACAACAAACAAATTACATATTCTGAGAAAATCATAACAATGTGTAATTTACAATTAAAGAAATAAACAAAAAGAAGGATAATAAGTACGAAGTATGACACAACCTACACACACAGAATAGTCTAATGTGACTATTTAAATTAAAGATGTGTTGATGTTAATATTGCCAATGTCTCTATGTGTATTTGTAAGGTATTGGCGCAAGCGTGCTCTAAATGTGTTTAGAGTCTTTAATTTGCGTATGGGGTGGTATATTGGTCCATATTTTGGATGCTGCATAGCGAAAGCACATATTTAACGTAGCGTTATGTTATAGGCGTCATACTTCTTCGATAAAACATTCGTTGAAATTGGTTCAGCCTTCCAGGCATGATGCCGTGACCCATTGCAAGTAAATAGCGAATCATTTTTATATAATACAAGCTGTGCCCGCTACTTCGTACACGTGACATTTGGATTTTCAAGCAATTTTTAATTTTTCACTGTTTAAACCTTCCCTGGACTACGACAAACATTTCAAAACCAAAATCAGTTAAATCGGCCCAGCCGTTCCCGAGTTTTAGCGAGACAAACGAACAGCAATTGATTTTTATATAAGACTAGCTTTTACACGCGGCTTCGCTCACGCAAACTTTCATCCCCTGATTTACCCCCTTAGGGGTGGAATTTCAAAAAATCATTTCTTAGAGCTCACTTTCGTTATACAGGGTGTCCCAAAATTCAACGATAAGCGAGCGCCTAAAGGTAGACCTGCTAATGAGTACATAAGTAAAAATAATAAAAAAATTATACCTAGTTTTTTTTTTAGTTACAAGAAAAATTTAGAATTTCTTTGAAAAATTATCTTGTACCTAAATAGTGCTACTATTCACCACAACTCTTAAAAACAACAAATTGCCCGCAGTTTTTACACAAAAAACGTTACACAAAAATTGTCATCGTTGTCGTTCAAAATATCATGAAGGGTGTAAATTTTCAAAGAAATTCTAAATTTTTCTTGTAACTAAAAAAAAAATTGGTATATTTTTTTTTTCTTATGTACTCATGAGCAGGTCTACCTTTTGGCGCCCGCTTATCGTTGAATTTTGGGACACATGGTATAAAGAACTTACCTACATGCAAATTTTCAAAATTGCTACGGCTTTTGAAACTAGTTTCATACTTTTTCAGCGTCGTTTTTGGTCGTAGTTGGGTTTTAGTTTTTACTTTTTTTATAAAAAAAAAGTAGAAACTATAGCCCAACTACCACAAAAAACGCCGCTGAAAAAGTATAAAACAAGTTTCAAAAGCCGTAGTCACGCGTTGTTAAAGTGTTATGGACTATGGTTCATTAAACTACATGGACAACTGCTTTTGAAACTTAGTAATGTACCGTAATCCATAACACTTTAACAACGCGTGACTACGGCTTTTGAAACTTGTTTTATACTTTTTCAGCGTCGTTTTTTGTCGTAGTTGGGCTTTAGTTTTTACTTTTTTTTATTTAAAATGTTTTGGTGCCTTTATAATATTAATTTCTTTGCAAAGTATATTTTTAATAGGCACCATAGAAATATCACATTTATCGAATAAATACGGACAAAGTTACGAGAAAATGCTTCGAATGATACCAAAAACGGCATATTTATCTCAATTTTTTTTTTTAAAACAGTAGGTACTTTATGTCGGCTAGAGGGCGCCACATTAGATTCAGTGACATATCATATAGCCTAGAACCAGCGGACGATCAAGACGCTTCTAACGAGTGTGCGTGTGAACTGAGGGACCATAGTGATATTTTTGTTTGAAATTTTTATAAGATTTAGTAGTAGGCTCAAAACAATTGTAGAACAAATATGAGAATTTGTAAAAAGATATGTTAAAAACTACAGCCCTTTAAGTGTGGTCCCTCAATCCTCACATACCATCAGCCAGATCTCGGCAAGTATGTAAAAAACTAAGGTATTGTGACTGCAGACATTTAGTAGAGAATTTGTAAAGATATATACTAAATAACTGAGCACAAATCATCAACGATTAAAAAAATACAACGACTATACTGTGGTCCCTCAGTCCACACACGAAAGATTTTGTTATACTGAATATTATCACATCAACGGAATAAAATCTTTATTTTCTTACATAATGTTTTAGAACAAGTCTTATAGCAATTTGTAAAAAATAAATTTAAAAAAAATATCGACGCACTTTGAAGATATTTATAATTGAAGCTGGTCCCTCAATCCTCACGTTCTCAAACATACTTGCATGTCTAGCTGCTAGACGACTAAAGTATCACAAAGTGTAGTGTATTAAACTTTTTGTAAAAAGTTTCTACAAAATAATAGGTATCTTTAATTGTGTGTATCTTACCTCTAAAATGAGATTATAGCATTTCAGTGTTCTTATGAACAGATATACGAGTAGTGTGACCACACAATGAAAAAAAAATGTAGACTACCAATATATTTTTTATTGTAATAGTCGAAACCCAAGGTTGTACGGTTGATTTAGTGTTATGTTACATTACGTATCTTTACAAAGCATGAAATAAAGTAGCTTTTAGACGCTTATCACCATTTAGGCTATGTTTCAAGGAAGCTTTATGTACTTATAATACCCCAGTATTTTACAAACCATTATGGTAACATAGTGGCATTATTTATACAGCTCAGTTTTATACGTTCTATTAACACATAAAATTGAACATTTAAAAACACAGGATTTTGTAAAATATTTACAAAAAGTCCGCGATAGTACCTATCGCGATCTATATTAATATTATAAATTTGAAAGTGGCTTAGTCTGTTTCTCTATTACGCTTTCACGGCTAAACCAATAACAGTGCCTGCACTTGGTAAGGCATATAACTTATTGTAATACTTTTGTTTAAGTATGTGAAAAAAAAGCTAGATAGAACTTTTTTTCACAAAACAGAGTCATTCGCATTTTTTGCCAGGGCGTTACAGTACGGACCAACAAATCTTCTTACATTCATTAAGATATAACCTTTTACGTACTTGGTAGTAGTATTACAATAAGTTATATGCCTTACCAAGAGCAGGCACTGTTATTGGTTTAGCCGTGAAAGCGTAATAGAGAAACAGACTAAGCCACTTTCAAATTTATAATATTAATATAGATCGCGATAGGTACTATCGCGGACTTTTTGTAAATATTTTACAAAATCCTGTGTTTTTAAATGTTCAATTTTATGTGTTAATAGAACGTATAAAACTGAGCTGTATAAATAATACCACTATGTTACCATAATGGTTTGTAGAATACTGGGGTATTATAGTACATAAAGCTTCCTTGAAACATAGCCTAAATGGTGATAAGCGTCTAAAAGCTACTTTATTTCATGCTTTGTAAAGATACGTAATGTAACATAACACTAAATCAACCGTACAACCTTGGGTTTCGACTATTACAATAAAAATTATATTGGTAGTCTACATTTTTTTCATTGTGTGGTCACACTACTCATATATCTGTTCATAAGATCACTGAAATGCTATAATCTCATTTTAGAGGTAAGATACACACAATTAAAGATACCTATTATTTTGTAGAAACTTTCTACAAAAAGTTTAATACACTACACTTTGTGATACTTTAGTCGTCTAGCAGCTAGACATGCAAATATGTTTGAGAACGTGAGGATTGAGGGACCAGCTTTAATTATAAATATCTTCAAAGTGCGTCGATATTTTTTTTAAATTTATTTTTTACAAATTGCTAAAAGACTAGTTCTAAAACATTATGTAAGAAAATAAAGATTTTATTCCGTTGATGTGATAATATTCAGTATAACAAAATCTTTCGTGTGTGGACTGAGGGACCACAGTATAGTCGTTGTATTTTTTTAATCATTGATGATTTGTGCTCAGTTATTTAGTATATATCTTTACAAATTCTCTACTAAATGTCTGCAGTCACAATACCTTATTTTTTTACATACTTGCCGAGATCTGGCTGATGGTATGTGAGGATTGAGGGACCACACTTAAAGGGCTGTAGTTTTTAACATATCTTTTTACAAATTCTCATATTTGTTCTACAATTTTTTTGAGCCTACTACTAAATCTTATAAAAATTTCAAACAAAAATATCACTATGGTCCCTCAGTTCACACGCACACTTCTAACGATACCTCATTTGTCTAGTTCCAATAAGTAGTGGAGGAGCTATGAGGGAACAGATGAACATACATACATACATAGCCTGTCAAAATCATAACCCTCCTTTGGCTTTGCCGTAGTCGGGTAATAAGTAGTGATTTTCCGTAAAGAGCTCATGCAAAGCCGGCGGGTTGCTAGTACGACTATATTATAAATGCTTGCTTCTTGAGGAAGGATAGACTACTTTTTACTGCGATATCCGACAAACACGCGGGCGGAGCCGCGGTCAAAAGCTAATATAAAAAAAGTAACTTAATAAAAGAAATAAATTTAAAACATCATTTTTATTCCTTTATAAAACAACAATTTTAAATAGAAGTATAAAATGATGACATAATAGGATCAACATACAAAATAATAGGATTTAGGACACAAGAGCTACGCATATACCTAAAAGGTCTATCGAATGTCTATCTATGTATACCTACCCAACATGTATAAAGCGTGATCATATACATACATATTAACAATTTTAAAATCCCAACTTTTCTTGAAATCGTTATTTGAATATCACGTTGACTGTACATCACTAAGGTGACAATCACCAAGGACCTGAAGGAAAGTGATCACCATCGCTTATCCCGCCTTATTGCTTCGACCACGCTCAATGAGAATAAATCAAATGACATATCGATTATAAAAAATCGATTTAGCTGTTTAGTAGGTAGAAGGTAAGGGAAGGACACACATACAAGTCAAACACTCCTTTTACCGTTGTAGGGTGAAAGGAATGTTTAAGGATGGAACTGTTGAGGTATTTGAATGTGTTTCTTGGCTCCAGATGGCGTGGCTGAGCGGCATCTCTGTAAGAAAGAAATTTCACTATTTAATTAAACAATTCAGGGCTCGAACCTCTCTTAATTATAATTTGAATGCCTCATTGGTACAGTGCGACTACTGGGTAGGGATGGCGATTCTTTGCCAAAAATATCGTTTTTTGTACGATTTGAATCGAAACCTAAAAAATCGATCCACAAAAAAACAAGGTTTAAAAGATCGATTTTCAATAAATCAATTTTTTTTTTCAAGTTTTCATTTATTATGTAATTATGAATCCATTTTCTAAAAAACAAGAAAGATAGCATTATAAATGATTTTTTAGTCCAGGGTTAAATTGAAATTGTGAACAGACACTTCTATTTTATTTATTTATAGATCAAAGTCAGATCAGGTATGAAAGAAGACATTTATTTTCATAATCACAAATTTAAAATAAAACCGACTTTAAGAAGGGGACCAAATTGAAATGGGACATTTGAAGCACCAGCTTTCAAATAAAAAAAGAATCATAAAAATCAGTTCATCATTAAAAAAAAACAGTAATTGACAACCTCCTCCTTTTTTGAAATCGGTAAAAAAAATATTTAGTACATGAAAAGGTTAAAGGTCTCAATGCTCCATATCTTAACTTTTTAAAAACAATAATCAGTCAAATCTACTGGGGTCTGGGACCCGAGCGGTTCCGCTTAACACTTGCGATATTGGCGGCAAGCGGCAACTGAAAAAAGGCGCTCACAAGGAACAAAGAGAGACAAAGGAAACTAGGCATACCGCCAATTCGCAAATTTTTGACTATTCAACCCTTTAATCAGTAACACCGTATTTTTACCTATACATTTAACTAATTGTAAATAAAATGGATTGTACCAACACAAAAAAAAAACGAATGGCGATTTTAAGGGTAAAATATCGATCCACTGAATCGACACAGTACTGTATATCGATTTAAAATATCGATCTTTATGGCCTGAAAAATCGATTCTTCGATTAATCGATCTCAGATCGCCATCCCTACTACTGGGCTTAAGTCCTCGAGATCGATTCCCGGGCCAGACCAAATGTTTGGATGACCTACAAATATTTGTTTCGAAGTTTCGAATCCCCAAAATTATACTTCATTATCAACAGCCTATTGCAGTCCACGTGCTGGCATCTCTACAAACCACTTGGTTCGATCCTCAACTTCTCTCATCCAACTCTTAAAAGCCATCCTGCGTAAACCATCACCCTTGCCTATCCTCCTTTCGTATCCTGCCTGAAATTGTCACTCCATCATCATCATCATCATCTCATCCAAAAGACGTCCACTGCTGGACATAGCCCTCCCCCAAGTTTCTCCACAACATCCGATCCTGTACTGCCCGCACCTAACGCTTTCCTGCGACCATTACGAGGTCGTTGGACTACCTTGGGGGAGTCTACAATCGCTGCGTCTTCCGGTACGCAGTGGCCACTTAAGAACTTTACATCCCTATCGGCCATTGTTTCTACTAGCAATGTGACCGCCCACTGCCACTTAAGCTTATAATTTTTTTGGGCAAGATCGGTAACTTTGGTTTGTCCTCGGATCTCCTCAATCCTGATTCGATCACGCAGAGAAACTCCAAGCATTGCCCTCTCCTCATTGCATTGTCACTTACTTCTCTATAATCTGCTTCAGAAATGACAGGTCTCAGCATTTCCACCTTCTTCACTGGAGGCTGGTCCATGTCGTGGACCAGCTTGTAGGTCTCCGAGTTTTGCAGGTGGTCGAGAGATACGGGAGGCTTTTCGTATTTCATGAAGTTGATTCTGAAATATGTTTATTATTATTACTGTCAAGTCTACAACTTGTAGAAGAAGAAATAAGTTAGAGAGAGAGCACAAGATGAAAGAATTATATAATTTATAATCAAATTCTTTTAGTTTTAACGGCGCTGACTAATCTACATTATACATATACCAGTGTAGGCACCGAACTGGCGTGCAAATATGAACGTCACGGTGGGACTGGGCCCATAGCACACGGCGTATTTTAAACGCGCAGAGGACGCGCGTTTCAGGAACGCGCGTTTTCTGCGCCGTAAATGTCTATTTTTGCGTATTTAATATTCAAACGCGCGTGTTAAGCGCGGTCGAAACGCGTTTGAAGCGCGTAGAAATCACACAATCTTCTTTCACTCGTAAATGGATCTATCCAATAGATTCGCTTATTTTTATGTTTTTTTCTTTTTAAAAGCAATTCTAAAGCCAGCGTATGCAGTGCTGTCTCAACCGACGCCATTGTACAACTGACGAGGATTGTCTACGAGCGACTACAGCGCGTGTGTATCGCTGCATCTGCGCGTATACGCGCAGTAGACGCGCGTTTCACAACTGCCCCGTGTGCTTAGGATATAAGGTTGCGTTCAAATCTCGTTTGAAGCGCGTGTACGCGCGCCATCTGCACGTTTAAAATACGCCGTGTGCTATGGGCCTAAGACCATTGACTGTACAACGGCAGATTTAATAAAAACAAAACTTATGTGTATTCAATCCTCACATAAAAACAGCTGCCACACGCCAAATATTCTAGCACACGATCATGAATGTCTGCATAACAACTTTATGTGTAGGCAGGACAGTACGTGTATTACATTAGAAACAGTACAGGAGCACATGTATGTAGGACTTATAATAGACAATCGATTTAACTGGGGTGCACATATAGACCACGTCTGTAAAAAATTGCGAGCTATACTGAGTAAACTGTATATACTAAGGTACAAAATGCCATATGAAACTTTACGCCTCTTATATCTGGCACTGGCAGACTCAGTTATCAGTTACGGATTGTGTAGTTACGGCCGAACTTACAAAAGTTATGTCGAAAAGATATACAATTTACAATTAAGAATGTTAAAAGCTATTGTGCCACCAAAATTAAAATTTAGATTTCAAGATAATTATAAGCAATTATTCCAACACTGTAATGTATTACCAATACAATGTAAAATTAAAATGGCTATTATGAAGGAAGAAATTGCGAATATAGATCAGCTCTGTGTACGAACACGTAATTGTAACTTGAGACAACTACCAAATTTAAAAAAATATACCTTGCCAAAATTTAATAATTTATATGGCACCAGAATATGCCGGTACATATTGCCTGATATATTAAATACTATACCAGAGCATATAGTACAAAAATATATAACAAAGGATAATTATAAAGAAATAACGAAGAAATTCCTAATGGACAGCATAGCTTAGCATACACCCGTGTGTGGGTGTTATTATGTTGTCTATTAGTCTTTGTATATGCGCTTGCCGTCCCTAACCTTATTTGTGTTTGTGTTTTGTGTATATTTTGCTAAACTGTTTAAATCTGATATTGCTAAGTTACTTATTGTTTACTAATGGACCAACTCCCTCTCGCCTAAAAACCCCCGTGGTTTAAGCGGGAGATTCTGTTTTTTGTATATCTGTAGATATGTTTTGATCAATAAATAAAAAAAAAAAAAAAAAAAAAAAAAAAATAGCCTTTGATGTGTGCTGTGAAACGGTACTAGCTCTCTTGTGTTCTCTATTCCACACAATGCAATGGATATTTTATTAATTAATCATTATGAAATATCTGCACCTTCTTATTAATATCGTATACAATCGCGCCAATTTGACCACTTGCCGATAAAGTCAGATAACTACAGTCCTGAAGATATAGCTTGATCTCTGTGACAGATGGCGAATGGCGACGAACCGACGAAGTTATTCCGAAAAGTGATTTTAATTTGTATATTATCAAGCTTTAATAATATACAAATTACAATATTAGCAATCTTAATATTTTAAATAGTATTATTTGGCAGATAACTATCTGAAACTTTATCAGGAACTGGTGAAACTAGGCCTTAATATTAATGCTAGGCTTATAATTCTAGGTATGTGTGTGTTAAGATTGACAGACAGCGGACAATATAAAATAATTATGGTTAGTTATATGTTTGAAAGTTTTTAATTTAATGTGTTGACTATGTACCTGAATACGTTTTATTACTTGGTGAAATGTCAAATTGATTCTGTAGTAATTCGAAGGACACATATTATATAGCAACATGGTAGGGAGCATGATATAAAAAACAGGTATGGCATTCCGAGATAAATAGACGACGAGATGACGTCATCACCACTATCGCTTGTTCAGTGTTACCAGTAGTGTGAAATAATAACTCCCCAACCACCATTATTCCCTTTGTGAATTCGATAGAACAATAAAGTTTTACGTTATCATATATTTAAATACAAATATTTTGTTTGATTATGTATCTACACAAAACAACAATTTAAATGCATTTTACATTTTTTAAATAGAACGGTGACTGAAAATGTTTCCATCATTTCATGTTATGTTGCTATTAAGTGGTAACTGGATAGTGACGTCACCCTGGGTAGCTTTCGGAATGTCATACCCACAGAACTACTAGAAAAGCCTTTGACGTAATTTCGTAAGTAATCTTTTGTCGCCGGGACGCACACATAAACGATTAATAATATTATACACACATAACTAAGTCTATTCTAATTCGTCCAAGGGATTTAATGAATATAATATTAAACTACAACCTTATGCTCTTGGCATTAAGTAGAGTTTTACGTGCAATTTTGTGTTTAGAGGTGGATCTTCGTCTTTATGACCCACCCACCGTAGAGATGTGGTCCTGTCGATTGTAATAATTAAATTTGCTTAATTTCTATATGAAATAGTTCTTACTTTTAAATATCGCTATCCTATTTTTTATATGAAATTCACTGTCTTAGAAATTGATTGAGTGAAATTGTACTAGTTTCTTGTGTTAATATCAAAATAAGACATTTGTTTTGTCAAAACATAAGTACATATTGTACATCTAATTTTGGAGTTTGACTTTTCATACTTATCAACACGACACAACTTTCTATAGACGTAACACACATAATCTTAATAATTTTTCTGTAGAACCCTGTAATCAACAGTAATTATGAGGTTATTTTAATATCCTTACAAGATGTACATTTTTTATATCTGAATTTAAATACAAAAAAACAATGTATAGACGTCGGACGGCCCGAAAATGTTAATCTTCAAAATATGTTTTAAGTTTTAAAAGAAATATTTCTATTATTCCTATTCCATTTCATCAAAAAGCTTTCCAAAAAAATTCATATTAAAAATTATTTTGCAGTCGGTTAAAAATCATAATATAAAAAAAAACTTCGTTTAAAAAAACCGACTTCAAAAACTGAAAAGTATAAAATAACTTAATTTGTATGTGCTACCTATTCATAGGTTTGAATTCGGCGCCAAGCCAAATGTAATAGTAGGTACCACACTCGCAATATTCCGAGACGAACGTCAACGACGTCACCGACGCTTCGGTTGTTTTGTCCTACGCGAAGAGCAGCTATCCCGCTCAAGGTCACGCGCGGCGAGTCCTTCTATTACATTTTGGCTCGGCACCGACTTCAAACCTATGAATAGGTAGCACATACAAATTAAGTTATTTTATACTTTTCAGTTTTTGAAGTCGGTTTTTTTAAACGAAGTATTTTTTTTATTTTTCGCTTTTTAGTCTCTCTCAAGTCTCTCATCATCATTTCACCTAAATAACTTGAAAGAATACGACTAAAGGTAACATACAACATACTGTATAGAATAATAAATAAATATTTCGGACATGATGTTTACAGAATATGAAAGCATGCAGACAATTGCCTTAACTTTATTGCAGGCGCTCACGTAAATTTGAGGGTTTCCTTCAATTTCCTTGGGATCCCATCATCAGATCCTGATATGGTGGCCATGGGACCACATGGGGAGCATACCCTTTCGAATACAAAAATAATTTTCAAAATCGGTCCACAATTGACGGAGTAATCAATGTACATACATCAAAAAAAAAAAAAAATGCCGATGAAATTGAGAACCTCCTCCTTTTGGAAGTCGGTTAAAAACAAATCAACTCTTTCTACTTAAGAAAAACACAAACTAATAACATCGACATCCACAATTTTGCGGTATCGATTGCATTATAAATATTTGGGCACACCCCTATGCCTTACACTAAATCTGTTCGGGTGAAATAAATCGAAATATTCACGCAGGAAATGCAGTTCATTGCGTACTCTTGTGGAAACAATGTAGTTAGTAATCGAATTTAATACGCAATGTATGATTGTTTTATTGTTTTTTCCCGTTGAAAGTAAAATGCGAATGCGACCGTTCAGTTAATGCCAGCAGACAAAATAGAGGTATTTGGACTTATTTCGCGGCGCGCCTGCCCCGCCTACATAACATTTCTACCTATATTTTTTGTTCTGTGGTCATACCTGTATTGTTATACCATGGCAGGTAGTAGCCAAACGCAGGCGTTCCCCTCTGTCAAAGTATAAGCCCAAATGGGCCTATACATACTGTATTTGGGAGATCGTTTTTTGTTTTTTCGGAAGACGGTCCCCAATTCATCTCATCCACATTTTTTATATTTTTTATCATTAATTTCATCAAGACGAAGACTTAAAGACTTATGAAGTTATGATATGAAGACTATAAACACTTGACATTGGCAGAAATAGCTGATCCGAGAGATCCGGCTGGTTGCCATTTCATCAAAAGAAGAAGAGAAGAAGAAGATACTGTATTTATGTGTGCGTGAAATTGTGAATGTTTTATTTTAATTTTTTTGTCAGTTCCTAGTGACAGACGACTGTTTTGTTTGTGAGTGAAAAAAATGCGTTTAAAATGAAATAAATATATTATAATAATGAATCGCTCAAATGTATGTACGCGCATAACTTCCGATCGGCTGCACCAAATTAAATAATTCTTTGTTTTATGTGTTCGTTATTTTTAAGACAAGATTTAAAAAGTTAAAGATAACGGGAAAAGTATTTTTTTTTGTCCGCGACTGTACACTGCCTGTGGGAAGCTGAGACAGGTATGTAAATATGGCGGTACAAAGTTCGCCGAGTCAGCTGGTAAATAAATATTTTTGGACATCTAACACACGACGTCAGCCAGTCCTAAAACTAAGCAGCTTTTACTATGAATACCAGACATAGTATGCGTATGTGTGAAAATTTCCACCCCCAAAAAACCACAAACTGTTTTATTTCCGAAAAAAAGCTGTGTGTATTATAGATGGAGCAGGGGAGCCAGGCCTCCAGCCGTCCCTCGGTTAGAAATAGAGAGACGATCGCGGTACCTATCTGTGGAGCCATTACGCAACAAAAACTCCAAGAGTGCTGACAGAATAATATGTTGCCAAAGTAAACCAGTCCTCCTCAGATGCAGATGCGTCTGTGCAGGTAGACCGGAGCGTAGACAACAAGGTTTATGTTACTGGTTGCTTAGCCAGTAACATAAACCTTATTGCCTACGGTTCGGTCTACCTGCACAAATCTAAATTAATTAACCAAATGTTTGTATGATTTACCATTTTTTGTTTCGGAGTTTGGGTGTATTCTAATATAATATTATGCATGTATTGACAAAAATAAACCTACGTATTTATATCAGTTGTTTAGTACCTATAACACAAGCACTTCTTAGTTTAGGACTATATGGCGTTGTGTGTTAGATGTCTGAAATATTTATTTAAAATTCAAAGGTATATTTAAATACAACGACGAAAAAAAAATGACGATACTTCTATACAACCTTTCATCCCCCCCATTTTTAACCTATTGCAACCCTTTTTTTGCAATCACCTATGTCCTTTCTCAGGCTCTAGATTATCTGTGTACCTACATTAGTATTATTTATTAGTAAGGATTATTATTACCTATTTAAATAAAAGATAGCTAATGAAGTAACAAAAGAATCAATGATTAATGCAATGATCGTCATTGTTCATGCATCACTCACTTCAATCACTTTGTTATAAGCCGTGATAATATTTTTCCGAAGATTATTAAAATCAACGAGATGACAGTTTGACTCTCTGGAAATTGGATTTAAAAATAATTATCTTTAAATATAATAGTATTGAAGTTTCACCCCCTATAGTTAAATAAGTTGTTCAAATTTAAATCGGAATGTTACCAATTCCATTTCAAAATTAATATTACACTTAGTTCATAAGTATCTGTGTTTCAAAAATTATGACGAATTAAAACAATTTTAGAATTATTTTCTTTGTATCGTCTCAAAATATAATATGACTTACACGTTTTTGAACTATATTAAAAATAAATACATTGCGAACCCTCAAATGTATAAAATACGTACTTTTGAGTTTTGAGGGTTTTGTTTTCGACCTCTGTACAACTACAATGTACAAGACAGTTCCTCTGGGTCATCAAGGGAAACACTAAACTGCACGGTACTACTGATTTATTGCTACAATGTAGACACACAATACAGGAAAAACGTGTTCAACAAAAAGATATTTTAACAGTCTTAATATCAATCGACTCGTAACTAAACGATACCGCGATTCAGCCCAAAATCACAACGCCATCTATCGAGTCAAGATGGAAACAAATTGATTTTGTACAACCTCTGTGTAATTTATTAGAGTTCAGTTTTATTTTTACATTCTCTCATATAAAGCCTTATATTAGAAAATAAAAAGAATTTTAAGTGAATATAAATTGAAAGTATTACATACCTATGTTGTCTACAGTACGACTTGGTATCACCCCAAGGCCAAACCTCATTCCATAGTTCAATCTGCCATCCCAATTGAGAAGAAACATGCAAAGAAACAGACAAACAAACATGTGAACAGACAGACACACAAACTAATGAACATGTTAATTATTCTTACTAATAATTTTGCCGAACTTTATGTGCAGCTATTTTAAATTACAATTACACACATCAAAAGTGTCTAGGGATCAAGCATTTTTATGCGGATTTCTTGAGATTGAGATGTGGCTTTGGCCCTGGCCTGCTCAGTCGCCAGACTTGAACCCGATTGAGCATGCATGGGATATGATACAGAGAAGAGCTCTGCCGAATATGGAGGGTATCCAGTCGCAAGAAGACCTTTTTTTGTTGTTGCAACGAACATGGGCGGCCATTCCACAGCGTGATTTGGATGAACTCATTTTGAGTATGCCAAACCGATGTTCTTGTGTTAGTGTTCGCGGTAGAAACACGGATTATTAATTGTTTAAGTTACCTACTAAATTTTAAAGAAAACTGTTATTTCAGTCTTTTTTTCGAACTTTAATGTTAGTGGTTCAAATGTCAAAAATCCTTTTATTAGGAAAATGGCAAATTTCTTTATTAATGCAAAGGTGACTTGGTTTATCGTTACTGTGACAAACGAAAACACTTTATTTGATGAATCCTTAAAGAAAATTTTAATTAATATCAATCAGGAGAAAAGTTATTGCAAAAATATATGTTGATCCCTAGACACATATGTTGATCCCTAGACACTTATGATGTGTGTATTTCATAGTTAAATATTTCATTTAATCTCTTTCTCAAACTAAGATGAGAAACCTCCTCCTTTTTTTGAAGCCGGTTAAAAAGGGGGCTTCAAGACTACAAAATACAAAGCGACTGCCATCAGACTTTCACAGCCCAAGTTTTAGGCGAAATCGAAGCCCTGTAGAAAAACTCCAAGGACTCGTAATGATTGCGAAGGATGTTCGTACGGCAACCGGGGCCGTAGGCTTAACGTGCTCTCTAAGGCATGGAGGAGCATTGCTAAGAATGGTCACACATCCACATGGTGACCTGGCTAGAATTGGACCTTCTCGGTTACAACTGAGCCCCTCGTATCGTTACGAAATATTTCATTCACTAATATACATATTATTGATAACATATATGTATAACTAATTGACCCGGCAAAAGTTGTTTTGCCATGTATAATCGAAGGAACAAAAAAATGTCCAATATATAAATACAAAATAATTCAATGGCCATTTAAAAACTTTGAGTTTTTACAAAGCTCGGATTAATTATAACTTCAGTACATATTATTATGTAAATGAATTCTATACATAAATAAACTCCATGTACTACTAAAGTAAATATTTACACAACAATACAATGAATACAATAATCAATTATCTACTATATACATACGTATATGTATTTATATACAAAGTATTAGACCCTAAAGTCATCCCAGTCGGGCCAACAGAAAAACATAAGTCCGCGTCGTCCGGTCGGTCGGACCAACAAAAAAACAAGTCCTCATTGTCCGATCAGTCGGACCATCAGGAGAAAAGGAAGTGTAGTACGATCAGTCGAAGGAAGTGATCGGACCACGCGGTCTCAGACGAGCGTCTCTATGCTATAATGTGGTCTAAATATAAACTTTATGATAAATATCTGTAGTGAATTATCAATGGGAACAACAATTCAGTACAAATGTATCTTTATTAAGTACCACTAGAATAGAACTAGCAAAGTTATGTTCACACTTTAACTTAATTTCTTTTCGGATCCCAACACATAAATGTTTATGATTTATTAATAACACTTAAATAAATTACAAACGACATAAAAAATGATATAATGAGGATATTTACAAAAAAAATACCGTGGCCCTTAAACCTTTTACGACTTAGTAATTACAAAAAACTTTTTATATAAAAAAAACCGACTTCCAAAAAATAACCAACGAAAACTCCCTGGCAAATAACACTAAAAAGCGTAAAATAAACTGGCTCTTCATAAATTGCTATATGCCAATTCTTGTCTATACCTAATTCTTTATTCATTTAAATAGTAGTATTATAATGTGTGCCAGGTAGCTAAAATCTGTTTAAGTCGGTGCCAAGCGACTATCGCTTAGATTTTTGTAATTGTTCGTTTGTATTCTTTTTGGCTTGGCACCGACTTCCAACAGATTTTCATAGAAACTCTGTAAACAAACGTCGCAACATCATCGAGTTTGACTCGTTTGATTCGTCTCGAGGCATTCCAGTAAAAGCTTGTTTATAAAAAGCTTTTTAATTTAATTTATTTTAAATAATAGATCGATACTACAGTTGTAATTACATATACCTATATTGCATGATATAATTGGTATGTTGCATTCATAATATCATACACACTGCCACGGTGTGTGTGTGGTGCGCTTGCCAAATGTTTTAATTTCATTGCCAATCAATCGTTATCAGGTTACGATGAGCCAATCATTCCCATTACATGTAATTCAATTTGAAGGTAATAATGTGCGAAGTTACCGTTGAAAAGCGCGCCAAGGGGCACATGAAAAAAGTATTTTTATTCTGTATTTCCTAAAGTCAGTTTTTATTCTTTTTTATTTTTGAAATCCTTCTATGTTTTCATACAGATAACATAATGTCAGGATGACACGTGTATTACAGAGTCTCATATTATGTAATAACGGTTTTTTGTTTTTTCGGAAGACGGTCCCCATTTCATCTCATCCACGTTTTTTTATATTTTTTATCATTAATTTCATCACGACGAAGACTAAAGACTTGAAGACTTATGATATGAAGATTATTAACACTTGACATTGGCAGAAATAGCTGATCCGAGAGATCCGGCTGGTTGCCATTTCATCAAAAGAAGAAGAAGAATTATGTAATAACACTTTAAAAGTAGGTTTAGGTTTCATTTTTTTACAAAGATTTCGTGAGGCGAGAAATGGCGGTAATACTTAGTCTAATAGGCCGTTTACACGTATTAAGTAAGACGTTTAAGTTGAAATTAAGTTAAAGGTAAGTTACCCACTTATCAACTTAATACGTGTAAACGGCCTTTAAGACCATTTGTTAATTTTGATGACCTGACTGTGTGAATAAGTTTCTGTGCTATGTCACTATAACCTAAATATAACTAGGTATACCAACTGACACGTAAGTAGGACTTCTTTTTTTAATTTAAACTAATATTATTAAAAAAAATGAAGGACCAGTTTCACCAGTTCCGGATAAATATTCAGATAGTTACCTGCCAAAAAACACCATTTAACAGATAAAGATACATGTATTTATAATATACCTAGGTACATGTCTAGCAACAAAACTTGCAAAACTGAAATCTGTAGCTATTTGACAGATATTTGATATTAGTCTTCAGGGTTCGTATCAGTAAGTGTCAAAATTGGCCTTGATTGAAATAAGTTGCATTTAAGTTACGTGTCAGTTAGTAACTTATCTAAACATAATGTAATGGAATGTCAAACCTGTCATCGTATGGTAGTAAGTCGCTTTCGAACCTAAAAATGACACAAAATGACATTAATGATCACTAAACTGATTCATAACTACATATTACTTCGTTTAAATTATACTATAAATATGAAAACACATTTGTGTATCAGATGGGCCGATGTTATAATTAAACCGAATTTGACATAATGATTTTTAAACTCTTCTTTCATTGAGGTAATCGAGAAGGCAGTAACTCAAAGGTGGCCATTTCGTATTGCTTATTTGGAATGTACGAGAATCTCTCATTCGACACTCTTTTATGACTTATTGCCCTCTCGATTACTACGGCAGCAATCAAGCCACGTGAAATTTTATTAATTTTGCCACAGATTATAAATTAATAGTTTTTTTAAATGGAGTGCTACATTTAACCAATTAAAATGAGACTATTGAAAAATAATCATCAGTTGAATTACAACTTCGGCTCATTTTAATGTATGTACAATTGTACATATTGCTTTTTACTGAGTACAATGGTAAACGATAAAATCCAAATAATATCAAAAGTGAAACAATACAAATAAAAAGAGACAAACAAAAAAAATATCGACCTTGTGCACTGCATCTATGATACGTCACTATTCGATGGGCCATATTTTTTTGAAAAGGAGGTTTTGGCCTTACTAGCCAGACGGGGGTAGGCATAGTGTTTTGTTAAGTTTTTCTTCTCTTTGCAGTGCTGTTGTCCTGGTAGTTTGCACCCTTAGTCGGCTCTTACGATAACCACAATACATTTAATTTTCCCTGGGACTTCCCGAGTGTCATAACTCGGTGTGTTCGTGGGTCACCGCTGTTGATCCTGGTGTACAGGAGTTACAGTGGTGGGCGTGTGGGCGGGATTAGTAAAAAAAAAAATACTGGATGAATAGGGGTCGTGACACCAATAATCACCAATAATACAATAATCCGTTATCACATGAACAGCCGAATTAAGCCACGTTCTATCATAATTATTCAATATAATATGTATAAAAAAAAAATCGTTGGGTTGGAGTGAACTTTTATCGGTTCGCTGGATATATTATATTTAATACCGCATTCTTATATATTTCTTTAAGTATTGCTTCACTTTTGTTAAACCAATACACATTTACAATTATATTATTTAACAAAAAATCCACAAAAATGTACCCCATGGTTTTTCCGTTAAGCAATTCAGACTGTGCTTGAATTGTTTCAGCAATCAGTTGCTCATTATAAACGTCCGAAGCCTTCCTCCATCTTCTACCTCCTGGGAGCACCACAGGCCTGGAGTCAGGGTCCAAAGGACCGAACATCCTTGTGGGCTTCCCCACGCGTGGCGTTGAGCGCTGCTTTATTTGACGACCATTGGCTTCCAGTTGATGGTGTTGTACCTATATTTTTGGTTAGTAATTTGTAAAGCCATGTTATATGGAAGATAATTTATTCATGAGACAATCTATAGAGCAAGACAGCCCAGCGTAATAGCCATAGCACCTTTTCCCGATACCAAACAATCTGTCATTTGTAGCGGGGGAAATCATCACACATACACATTTTAGACTTACACACAAAAACAATCGCCTGTCACTACGAACTCACATTCACAACTTCACACACACATAATCTCCTTCTGTGTCATACCAATAAAACGCGTAGGCCCATTTGAGCTTATACTTTGACAGAGGGGAACCCCTGCGTATGGCTACCATAGAGGTATTATAGATAGAGCAGGGGAGCCAGGCCTCCAGCTGTCCCTCGGTTAGAAAGAGAGAGACGGTCGCGGTACCTATCCGGCTCTCTCTACTCGCGTATGCGCAGTTAGCGCGGAAAAACAGCATAGCAGAACGATTCGACCGTTAATTGTTGTGATTGGATAACCATTATTAGTCCTTTACTGCGCATGCGCCAGTAGAAAAAGAGAGATGGGGTACCGCGATCTTATCTCTCTTTTTAACCGTTGGACGTTTCCGCTTACAGGCAGCCGTATGTCTTCCCTACTCTATCTATAATATGGCTCCATGATGGCTACTGCCTACTGTATTGCTTTATGATATCATCTCTCATTTGAAAATTATAATTTATTATGAACAAACTTTTCTGCCAATTAAAAAGGATTTAAAGTAAATCTTCTTCGTATCAAGTTGACACAGCATCTCAAAGTTCTTTTTTTTTTATGTATGGCCCGCCAAAATGACTCTACTCTGCCTGCTGGAAAGCATAAGCAGAATCCAAGAGTGGTGGTCACCATACTCACTGCGAATGCAGACAATGCAGCATGGCGACCCACACCATGGCGGCCTAGTGATGCTTCTGCATCTTTTATTTTAGTCAACAAGTATGGAACTTGTTGACTAGACTATTTGGGCCTCCGGTCTCGCACTCACCAACGAAACACGACAGCACGAACGCTGTCATTTTACGTTGATTTTCTGTGCGAGGGTAGTACCGCCCACCGCCCCGGTCGAACCGGCCCAATCGTGCTGAAATCAGCGTGACTCTACTACCTGTAATTCATCTGAAGAATCTATTTACGCTATATTGCTGCATTTCTCTTACTTCATAAGCTAAATACATATGTCACATCGACAATATGCATAGTATAAGGTACAATTTACAAGGTTTTGATTGTAATTTTTTCCAGGGGGGGTTTAATTTAACCCAAAACCTTTTAAAACTTAACACACCTCGCAAAACAATTATTTTTTTAAATATAAAAGACAACTCCCGCACTAGGAATAAACCCTGTGTCGCTGTTTTACAAACATACATGAAACGGACACAAAGGACACCCAGACTCAGAACAACAATTTGTGAATCACACAAAGTGTTGTCCTACGTGGGATTTGAACCCACGACACTTGGGGAAGTAGGAAACGGCGTGGTGACCGTTAAACCACTAGGCCAAGCAGTGCAGTCTTGGCCATAATAATATCACAATTTTAGCAGATAAAATCACCATTCAACAGATTTATAGTCATCACATGTTTCTATTTCATCAACGTAGTTCTAAATCATCAGCGTCATCATCAAACGGCTTTAATTTTCCTACTTCAATTTGAAATAATTGTATACTAATAGAATTCCACTAACCTTCTGCATTTTCTCACTTCGCATCTCTTCTTCTGGTATCTGCGGTGTCTGCACTCTCTTACACTCCTGCGTTAGTCCATTCATCTCCTGCAGCCCATTATTCTCCTGCATTTCTTCTATCGTCACTTGATGTCCATCATTTTCGTAAGCGGTGTTGCCATTCTGAATTATTTCGGATTGCTCGGAATTTTGAACTGTTTGTTGTTCTTGCATACTTTCAGAGACATGGTTTTGAATCACTGTTGAATAAAATTAATATATTAATAACTTTCAAATGCACTTATCTTATACATCGGCGGACTTAATGCCCAGGGCATTCTCTTCCAATCAACCTTAGGGCGGTGTAGAAACCTATCGAGTAGGTGCAAGGAGGTTACACAGTATCTATTACCATGTCCGGGTCCGGACTAAGATTACAAAATATCGCCACTCTTTTTAATCCGTGTTTATCGTAAAAGCAGTCTAAAGGAGAAAACTACGCCTGAGAACAGTACGGCACAGCACATGAGAAGGAAAACATGAAACAAACTCTTTTTTACCCGACTACGGCAAAGCCAAAGGAGGGTTATGATTTTGACAGGCTATGTATGTATGTATGTTCTTTTGGTTCCTCATAGCTTCTTAACTACTTATTAGAACTGAACAAATGAGGTATCGTTAGAAGCGTCTTGATCGTCCGATGGTTATAGCTGTATGACGTGTCACTGAATCTAATGTGGCGCCCTCTAGCCGACATAAAGTACTGTATTAAAAAAAAATGAGATAAATTTGCCGTGTTTGGTTTACATACATAAATTTTAAAAAAATATTAGCTTTTTCTCGTGACTTTGTCCGTATTTATTCGATAATTGTGATATTTCTATGGTACCTATTTGAAATATAGCTTTGCAGAGAAATTTATATTATAGAGGCACCAAAACATTTTAAATAAAAAAAGTAAAAACTAAAACCCAACTACGACAAAATCGACGCTGAAAAAGTTTGAAACAAGTTTCAAAAGCCGTAGTCACGCGTTGTTAATGTGTTATGGTATGGTATATTTCTACGTAACGTGTGACTACGGCTTTTGAAACTTGTTTTAGTTTTACTTTTTTTAAACGTGTGTAAACCTCAACGGGCTCTCACCCCACCGAGGTTTGCAACGGAGTGTTGTGTAGGAATTGGACAAACTAAAACCACAAGGTGTGCAAGGGACCCAAGAACGATAAATGGTAAATGATGATTGATGGTATCTATTTTTGTCTACATAACTTTCGCATTTAATAATATTTATTCTTATATATATATTTCGCATTTAATATTTATTGCCTTTGAATCAGTAGAACAATAATAAATCAGCAATTCAGCATAGTACAGCCATTTAACATTTGTATGTATTAACTAACACGTACCTTCCATTTCTTGATGACTATGGCTCTCGGTGTCGGCAGCTGAAACTTCCGTACGATTTTCCTGGAAATCAAGTATAACTTTGCCTTCTTAAATTTCCTTGCCAACATTATAACATTTATTAGTTCTCCAGCATGACTTAGCCTCGTAAGGATTCTCAGATAATCTATTACCTGTTGTCCCATTTTGTTAAGTTGCCTGGATACCAGCTCTAGAGTCTGCTGAATGACTTCAGGTAACTGAGCGAGCGCCGCGAGCTGGGCGCGCATCTGCAACAGTTGCTGCTCCACTGGCGCATTGGGATCTGGAGTATGAGTTATCGTAATTCACAGCTTTATATAGGTTTTTTCAATTGCACACTATCAGCAGTGAACTGCAATAGGCTGACGATGATTCATTAAGGTCTGTATTCACAAACGAAAATCTCTCAAAGTTAACACTGTCTCCCAAAATACAGGCTTAAGCCAAGTTTAGGACTCAATTTCAGTTACTTTGAGTGCTTCAATGTTTTGTGTCATGTAAATCACTGGCCTTGTATCTATTTTATTTGTGTTAATAAACATCTGTTTTTAAAACTATGATAATAGAGCAACATTTAAGATGTCATCTGAGCGAATTCTAGCAGCGAGCGCTCCTAGATTCCTTTTCAAGAAAACATTCTCAGTGATTACAGCAATGGGAAAGGAAATATTTATCAACAGCCTTTAACAGTCGACTGCTGGATGTAGACCTTTCTTTAGCAGGAAGGAATTTATCACATACATTCATATTTTGTCGGGGACATTATTGTGACATTTAGAGTACCTACTTCTTTTACCGGATGGGGTCAGAGTAAATAATTATGATGTTCTAACTGGTAAATTACCCTAACTTATTATATTACTTTACTTACCAACCATAGACTGCACGCTCCTCACTAGCTGTTCTGATAATTTATTCTCCATGTCTTCTCTTGTGTCCTGCTTTTCTTCTTCTATTGTCTCTTGGACTTCTTCTACTTCTGATTCTTGTTCTATTAACGCTTCTTCTTCTTCTGGAATTTGTTCTATCTCTGGTGGTGGAGTCGGTTCTCTTGGCAGTGGCAACGGGAGTCCTATATATGAAATGAAAAGATTTTCTACCTGTTAGATGCCTAATGTGGGTTTGTTAAAGCTTAAGTCTCGTAAATCGACAACACGAACCCTATAGAGAAGTTGTGTATAAAACAATCACCATAAGAACGTTAATAGCGTGTAGTAGCATTATATACGCAGTTTGGCTCTATCTAGATTGCGTTTCTTCATTTGTATGTGCAGCATAATGCAAATATTATACAGTCATCAATGTAATTACATTTACTGTTACCTGTATCTATAAGATCAGGAACTTCGCTTTCTGGAAGAGGGTCTACAGCTTCTAGGTACTCCGGAAGCTCTGGCACAAGAATTGGTTCCTCAGGATCTACTGGTGGTAGAGTGGCTTCGATTTCAGCGCGCTGTTCCCATGGAAGTGGTCCCGTTTCAAAGTCCTGGGAATGACATGTGGTTGATGGAATGGTACATTTACAATTTAAATGTTTTATTTGGGATTGGCGTGTAATAATGTGGAATTTTCGGTTGTGATTGAAGAGTTTGTGCAATGAATCTCACAACTGCATGAAATATGTAGTATATACACTGATACTTTAAAATTGAAAGTAGAAATAAATTAATATTATTGATTCATTGTATATTGTTTATTTAAAAATCACCTTAAAACAAGCGAGTTTATTGGTAACAAACAATCTGCATACACATTTATTTTTAAGAAAATACACCCAATTGCAAGCACACTAATTGTTTCTAGAACATATAAGAACAATAAAAATTAAGAATTTAGATCTTCAGTTATCTTCATATTAGTGTTTACATTTCTAATAGATAAATCAAAATAAACTTTTTAAAATAATGATACAATTGAAATAATAAATCAGATGTTTCCCTTATACCTCAGGTTTATAATCCGGTGCAACTTTGGGTTTTGCTTGTTTCACTATTTTCACTTTATAAGGTTCCTGGAAAAAAAAGGAAAATTAGTATTTAACTCAGGGCATAACATTTTAATTTGCTTAAAGTATTAATTTATTTGCTAATAGAAATACAACTTAAAATTAATGTTACAGCCAAAAGTGATTCTCCGCAATGATGATTCACCCTTTGAATTTGATTAAAGAGTATCTCAAGGTAGCATCGTGGGTCCGGATCTTAGATCACTTATATAATTTTAAATATTCATAGAAAACAAACTTATTTTTAATATTGAATACATAGTGATATGATTTGTGAAAGTCATGTCATGGATCAAGATTGTATAGTACAATAAATGTACTTTCGTATTTTAGTACCAACGATAAAGATCAAAATACTTTAACGCAACTAGGTCATGATCACTTGCAATAACTGTATTCTTTAACTTATAATACTTTATCCATACAAAGTAAAGATTTAAAAAAATTTAAATGACACTAACGAAAATAACCGACTAAGGAAAGGAGTAGGTTTTCAATACATTTACAATACATGAAAATAATTATTGAAATCTCTTAATAAATAGCAAGTCTTTCGCGATATACAAAATAGTCGAATGGAGAATTCATTTTGAAGTTGAATAGATATGAAAATATTTATAGAAGCATAATTAAACACCGTTAGGAAACTCACAATTTAAAATTATTATAACTCAACAACCGTCCACAGCAAAACCTGGATGAACACTAACATTTTATCAAATTCACCTAGAATTTTGTCTTTGAAATATCGCCAAGAATGTCTGATATAATATATGGTCCACGTTAATAAATGTCATTATTAGATATCGATACGGATGTAAAGACAAATTTAGCTTGCGTGTTTGCATTATTTGGCAATGGGTATGCCACCGAGGCTGTTTGGAGTAGGACACTTCCTGTAGCAGTACGTCACATCAGCAGATAAAGTAGCAAATAAAGGTAATTTTTCTTGAGATTCTTAAAGGTGTTTTGTCAGACTCGCTATGGTTTTAGGCAGCTATGGTTTATGGCTTCCTATGAATAATATAAGTTATTACAATTTGAGAAATCAGTGGGTTGCTGTAATAATTACTAATCATTTGACTACCTCGTTGGTCTAGCGGTTGACGTGTGCGACTGCTGATCATGAGGTCTTGGGTTCGATTCCTGGGTCGGAACTTATGTTTGTATGATCTACAAATATTTGTTTCGGAGTTTGGGTGTTTTCTATGTATAATATGTATGTATTTACAAAAAAAAAGTATATATGTATTTGTATCAGTTGTCTAGTACCCATAACACAAGCTCTGCTTAGCATGGGACTAGATGGCGATGTGTGTTAGATGTCCGAAATATTTATTTTATTTTTTTATTAATTTCATAACGAAAATATTTCGATAACGAGAAGGCTATTAGAACCGACATTTTTTCAAGGCCTCTATTATGTTTTGTACGAATTTTGTATTAAGTTCAAAATAAATTGGCTGTTCTCTTATTTTTTAAAGTTATCTGTACATTTAAAGTCTAAACTTACTTCTACAATTGCTTGCTCTGCATCTGTCCAGCCATGATATCCAAATTTCGCTTTTGGAGATGGTCTTTTAGGCTTCTGTAGGAAAGTCGTCCATCTCTTCTCCTCCTTCTTTTTTTCTGCCTCTTTCTGCCTCGCCAGTTCCTCGTTCAAAGCTTTTAATACTTCTGAGTCTTTCAAGGAGCCGATCATAGGTTTGATCTTTTGGAAGTCCACGCTGGAATCGTCAGTACGATGCATATGGGAGTTTAGCACCCTGGAGAGGCTGTTTTCAACCATTTTGGAAAGAACAGTGTCAGTGTGGAGTATTTATAAGACAGAGAACTAAAGAAAAATATATGTGATGAGAGACAATGCGAAAATATACGAAATAAGAGCTAAGTCGTGAAATATGAATAAATTTATCAACAAGGTGGTAGATGAGTGCCATAGTTAATGACCAAGAAACTTGAGCAACGTTTTAAAAGCTGTCTTTAGCTAACAGCATTAAAGACTTGTTGAAAGCCCTCATGAATTGAGAATTGTTACTCCATCAAATTTAACCGTTAACCGAAGCTTCGGAGCCTGTCCCTCATTTTGAACTGTAACAAACTAAGAATCTATAGGTCTTAGAGGAAAAACATCTTTATAAAAACAGACTCTCATTGTAACAAGTACAAATTATTAAAAATAAAAAACCCGACTGCGTCAATATTTAAGAATAATAACATATAAATTTTATATATATTCGTAATCACCGTAAAAATTCTTTATTTTTATACCACACTCGATGTATTTAAAAAAAAAAAATATATTACTTTTTGGCGCCAAAAATCCTTATTTTTATTTTTTTTTTAAATTTTGATGTACCCAGTGCCACTCTCACGACTAAGACGAATCTATTGACACCACTCACAAAAAATACGACAAGCCGTTTAGGCTCTAGGGCGTGCCAAAGAAATATACATACATACATACATACACTCGAAAAAAACATAACCCTCCTTTCGCAGTAGGGTAAAAAGAACAATCTATTACAGTATGGACTGTATATAATAAAAAAAAGAAAAAACTAAAACCAAACTACGACAAAAAACGACGTTGAAAAAGTATGGAACAAGTTTCAAAAGCCGTAGTCATGCGTTACGTTGAAATGTACCATAATTTATTAACAAATCAATTAATTGGAACTTAATTTTTTCGGGTCGGATTAGGGCTCTTCACAGACGAGGGGATTTTTTAAGGATTATTTTCTGTCATAAAGAAATTTGATGTTGTGGTTTGAAAATTATGAAAAGTGGTGCATGGAATTTGATAATGCATGTACAAAAAGGTTTAAAAACGCTTCTTCATGGTAATAGGGCTCTCACACATAACTGCGATGCGATGCGGCGTAAGTTCTTGCGGTGCGAGCTCGCAAAGATTTGCGATGCGTTGCGAATTCGCAGTTATATGTGAGAGCCCATAATGCTAAAGAAATAAGATGAGTATATGAAGAAATAAGAAATATTGTAGTTAATGTTATTCTAAAACATATTTAAAAATATGTTTATTTCTTAAATATGGTCTTTAATTCCATTTCAAGTTAAAAGAACGAAGTTTCTTGACATTTACTGGAGTAAAATTTGACAGCTGTCAAAATTTTCCACAGTGTAAAAGAATAAAATACGATGACTTATTTTAAGGAGTGGCCTATCCCGGAGGTCCAGCAGTGGACTGTTAAAGGCTGTTGATGATGATATTGATGATACATATAAGCCTTTCTCTTGAATCACTCCCTCGGGTGAAAACGGCATCCAAATCCGTTGCGTGGTTCCAAAGATCTAAGCATACAAGAACAGGAAGCGACTGTACTATGTAATGACATGGCGGATATGAGACACAGTTGTAAATATTCACCCCATAACGTGTGCCTCTCTTAACATCTCTGCTTCTCCAGAAATCAATTCTGCAATTTTTTCTTCAGTTAATCCAGGTTTTCCTAATTCCTCTGAAAAAAGAAATTCAATCATTTTATCACGGTTTTGTTAGCTTCACCCGTATATTTGTTTGTGTGTCGGTAATCGTCTTTATTGAATTCGATACCACTACCTATAATTTGCTGGGTGCTTTGTGTCTTCTGGTCTGTTTATATCGACTACATGGAAACCTTTGAATATCCTTGAAATCAAAGTATATCTCTTAACACGCATTAATGTTATAAATAATTATCTAACTAAATAGTAATGTATAAATAAATATAGTTTAAATATAAATTTTGAATGATATTTATTTCTTTTAGGACATTAGAAGGTTTATAATCGAGTAAGTAACAGTAAGCCAATTACAAGTCCTTACTTGTAGTGATAATTATTAATAATATATAGGTATTTTACCGTGGGAGAGCCAAGTTTCGGCATGCATCGCCCCCATCGCCTTCCCCATCCCCCAAAGGCCGGTAACGCACTTGTGACGCCTCTGGTGTTGCGAGTGTCCATGGGCGGCGGTAATCGCTTACCATCAAGCGATACGTGTGCTCGTTTGCCCCATATTCTATAAAAAAGCGTTCTTTTTATGCCGTATGTTTTCTTTGTCCTAACTTTACGATACCTACTTGCCAACTCAGGATCCATGACGGGTTCTTCTAATCCATCCACGATTCCTTGAACTGTGCCAATAATTTCTCCCGATTCAGTTAAATAAGGAGATCCTCTTGGTTCTTCAGTTGCTGGTTCCTATATGACATGTCAAAAAAGAAACATTATTTATTTGATTGAGAAAAAAACTTTTTATAAAAAAAAAACCGACTTCCAAGTTTGTTTTAGTGAGCCAAAACCTACTTTCTCTTGAGAAGTCTATGTCTACTGTTAAAGGATACTTTGTGATACGTTGACGATAAATATTCATAAAATGGTAGTAAAAAAAAATATATAAAAAAGTTTTTTAATTTAAACGGTTTTATCGAAAATAATGCACTAAAAGGTAAAAAATAAAAAAAAATTGTCTGATAAAAAATAAAATCGTTGGGCGTAGCGTAAACTGAGTTGACTTGATGGAAACACGGGCCCAACGATTTTATTTTTTATCAGACAATTTTTTTTTATTTTTTACCTTTTAGTGCATTATTTTCGATAAAACCGTTTAAATTAAAAAACTTTTTTATATATTTTTTATTTTCAGGTTTTTAGGTTTAATTTTTCATAGTAATAATCAGATACCTAAATTACAGATTCAATTTCTAAATTTAAATCTTATTATTATACGCCATTTGGTGGCTGCGCCCATCTTAAATATTGAGGTTGTATAGTGCACTGTATTCTTCTTGTCAAGCCCTTTTATTTGATACCCATATTGGTGGGATTGATAAAAAATTGTTATCAGCCATTTGGTAGCGGCGGCCATCTTAGATTTCAATTTTGCATAGTAAATTGTATTCTACTTGTTGAGACCTTCCATTTGATACCCATGTTGATGGGATTGATAAAACCTAAGTTATCCGCCATTTTGTAGAGGCCGCCATCTTGGATTTTAATTTTATATAGTACATTGTATTATACTGGTTGAGCACTTTCATTTGATACCCATATTGATGGGATCGATAAAACCTACCTTATCCGCCATTTTGTAGCGGCCGCCATCTTGTATTTCAATTTTTTATAGTATATTGTATTCTGCTTGTTGAGCCCTTTCATTTGATACCCATATTGATGGGATTGATAAAACCTACGTTATCCGCCATTTTGTAGCGGCCGCCATCTTGGATTTCAATTTTTATAGTATATTGTATTCTGCTTGTTGAGCCCTTTCATTTGATACCCATATTGATGGGATTAATAAAACATAAATTATCCGCCATTTTGTAGCGGCGGCCATCTTGAATTTATAATGATAATGAATAAACATAATTGTATTGTCACCAAAATCCAAAGTGTATACAAAATTTCAGATCAATCGGTTGACAGGAAGAGGGTGAAATTTGAATTACTAAATTTGACCCAAGAATAATAAATAAATAAAACAAACGGGGTGAGCTAAATAAAACCGTTTAAAAACCGTTTAATAAAAAAGGTAGTAGAGCCACGCTGATTTCAGCACGAATGGGCCGTCTCGACCGGGGCGGTACTACCCTCGCACAGAAAATCAACGTAAAATGACAGCGTTCGTGCTGTCGTGTTTCGTTGGTGAATGCGAGACCGGAGGCCCAATTAGTCTAGTCAACAAGTACCATACTTGTTGACTAGACTAAAAGATGCAGCAGCATCACTAGGCCGCCATAGTGTGGGTCTCCATACTGCATTGTCTGCATTCGCAATGAGTATGGTGACCACCACTCTTGGATTCTGCTTATGCTTTCCATCAGGCAGAGTAGAGTCATTTTGGCGGGCCAAACATAAAAAAAAAAAAAAAAAAAAAAAAAAAATGCAGCTGAAGATATTTTCTATATTTCATTGTAAAAAAATCTTCGGCAAATACGGGCTTGTTCGGACGTTCGGCCGGAGTGACAGTACGATACCGGGGCCATAAAGGAAACCGGCGTTAAGGAAATGACTGGCTCTCAATAACCTCACTGAGACTTCCGGGGGTCCGATTCTCTCATTCTGGGACACTTTAAAGGCGGCTATGTACTTATCTCTTAAGATGCTCTTGGGTTGGGCTCAAAAATAGCAATTTACCGTATGCTGAAAAGCGATGTGTTGGTAACTGTAATGCTGGGGCCACACTACCGGGAAAAGTCAATGATGATCATCGCATAAATCATAAATACTGCGTTAATTATTACGTTAATTTTGTTCCAACTACAAACAGTGTGGCCGCTTCAACGCATTAATCTCTGATGTACCATCACTCGAGTTATCACCAAACGGGAAACGGCAATGTGAATGCCGTTGTAAAATTATTGCAATAAGTCTTGGCTACACCAACGTCAAACGTTCATCATAGCGATAATTAACGGCGTTTCTCGTTAGTGTAGCCCCAGCATTACAATTCAAAATATAAATAACAAAAACCATACTTACTTGAACAAGAAAATGTGGGAAACTTCGTTTTTGCATAGACTCTGGATCAAACACAACTGGCCTAAAACCAGCCATAGGATCGTTTCTAATCTCTTCTTCTACCAGTTTTTTTTTGGTAACTTCTTTGTTTTCAGTCACATTATTTTGTGCGACATCTATTTTTTCAATGGAAATGTCGCTGTTCTTTATACCGTTTTCTTTAGCTTCGGTTATGTTTACAGTTCTCTCAACCATAATTCTCTCTGCAATAATCTCTTCCAGATTAGTTTCTTGTTCTATTTTTACTTCAATTTCTTTAACTGGTTCTGTTTCGGGACTCTGATTCTGATTGTCAGTTTCCTTCTTATCAGCAGTTTCTTGTTCTGTTATAATAGCTATAGAAGTTCCATTGTTATCAGTGGCTGTTTCGCTTTTTTCACCAATTTCTTCAATGGCAGTCTTAGGTTCTTCAACACTATTTTCTTTTGCTTCTATTACAGACTCTTCAGTGTAACTCTCCTGGTTACTTTTCAAAAACGTTTCGTTAAACTCTGTTACTTTGGCTTCCTTCTTCGTTTCAATACCGACTTCTTCTTTATATTCTTCTATGCTCTTAATGGTTTCATCGATAGCAGATGCCAGTAATGATGACTTCCTTTCAATTTCTCTGATTTCTTCCTGTAGAAATATGTAAAATTAATGTTTTCGAATGCATTCTTTTACAGTATGAGGATTAGCAATGTGGAAATTGGTGTTTGTCATGGCAGTTTCAAAATGAAATAGATTTCAATCAGAATATATAAATGTTTGTGTATTTAATGATAAAATTACTTAAGATTAGGAAATATTATGGAACATACCTTGCCGAACTGTGGATTATCAGCACCACCAAACAAACCAGGTTTTCTATATACCATTGGAAATTTAATTTTATATATCGGTTTACTTGAACCGCCAAATAATCCTGGAGTTTTGAATATCGGAGATAAGGGACATTCAGTAGGGGGTGTAGGTAAGGGAGGGTCGTAAACAATTCTCTCTATGGTCGTTTCAATGTGTGGGATTAGTTTCTTTTTAACAATGTGTGGATCTTCATCTTTTGGGCTTAGACTACAGTCTCTGGGAACTGGTGTTGCACTTCTGCTTTTTGGCAGAGGGATTGTTAGTTTGAAGACATACTCATCAGTTAATGGCGTTGGTGGCATAGTGGATGGAGTTGGAGTGTCTATAGTACTTGGCTCACTCTCGAGAGATTCTTGTGTCTTTAAATCCGTACGTACAGTCAGCTTTTTGTCTACAGATTTTTCTGTAAATGATGATTCCTGAACGTTACTTTCAGGCATATAAGTTTCAGATCGATAACTTTCCATCGATATATGATTTGAAGTTGTTGAAATATCAGCTTCAGTAGTCATCTTTGATTGTGATTCCATTGTCATTTCAAGTTCTGAATTAAGCTTAGATTTTTCTATGAGTACGATAGGCCGGTCCAGCTGCAATTCTTTGCTCATTTGTATTTTATTAACTTTTTCTTCTTTTATTTCAATAATTTCAGGAGAGGCCACCTCTTCTGTTTCAATTTCCTTTACAATTTTAAGAGCTGCATATTCCTCTTCTTTAGTGATTGCTGGTTTTTCTGCCTTGACCACGATATTTTCTGTGGTATCTTCAATATGAACTTGAGATTCTACTTCGGTTTTAGCAACGACTATCTCCTGTTTATCTTCTTTAACTTCTACTACAGGCTGAACTACAGCACTTTCTCTGTAATCTTCTTCAATCACAGCCACAGATTCTTCCTTTGTTTCAATATTAGTGAATTCACTTTTAGATTCATTCTCATTGACTTCACTTGATTCAGCTAAATATTCATTAAAATCTACTGATAAATTTTCTTTTTTAATAATTTCTTTAATTTCAACTACAGGTTCAATGACCTGTTTTGTTTCTTGGATAACAACCTCTTGGATGTCAGTGGATTGTATGGCGGTTTCTTTTTGGTATTTTTCTTGTTGTAGTGCTTTACTCTCATGTATAATTTCTTCAATTTGATGTACTGTAGCGTCACTTTTTGCAGTCACTCTAGACAGGTCTTGTGTTACTTCAACTATTTTGCCTTGTTCGATTTGCTGCACTGCGCTTTCAAGTAGTACATTCTCAGACTGCATAGCTTCCATAGCCTCAAAAACCGTATTTACTTCTTCAGCACTCTGTACAGATGATGTTTCAGAAAATTCAGCAGGATCTTCAAAAATTACATCTTTGTTCGTATATACGTGTGCTTCTACTACGGCAACGTACATTTGTTTAGGAGTCTTTGCCTTGTTATGTTTAATTTCTTGTTTATCAGGTTTCTTGTAACATCTTTTTTCAGAAGTCTCAGAGGAAGAATATTCTTTTTTAAAAAGTCTCTCTTCACTAATTTCTTGGGAGGACCTTCGACTGTCAATTTTAGCTAGCCATTCTAGAGGATCACTTTCTTTAGCTACTTCTTCTTCTATTTGGCTTCTACTCTTTGATCTTCTGCTACGCTGCAACATCTCCTTCTTATCTTCTTCAAGTGCTATCGTCTGAAATTCTGATAAAACAGCATCCATTTTCTGTGTCATATCTTTGCTTAGTTTTTTTTCTGTACGCTGAGCCATTTGAGCGCCAGAAATTTTCTTCTGTTCGACTTGAATTATACCTATAGTTTTTGCTTCCTTTTGCTCCTGTTTAATATCAGTTTTTTCAGTGGTTTTAATATTTTTTAAATCAGTTTTCACATGTTCTTGTTTTTTTGTGACAGTCGCCAAATCTTCATTTGATTCTATCATTGAAATCGGAGTAACTAATTCTCTTTTATGTACATGTTTCTCTTGAACAGGAATTTCAAACTTCTTTTCCACTACTTGTTCATGCTGTAGATCAACTCTCGTTCTAGCGTTATTATGTTTTACTGTTTTGCTAGATTCAACTACTTCTTGTTGAGTTTTTATTACATCTCTAGCTTCTCCTTTTATTTGTGACTCGTTATCGGTTTTCTGTGTCTGATGACAGCTGTTATTAAAAACAGGTTGAGATAAAAGAAATCTAGATAATGCGACCATTACGTCTGTTAAATGAATGAAAAATGTCCTAAGTAGCAAATCATAGTGATAAGAAGAATGAACCACTCCTCTTAAATTAGGTATTGTCTGCAGACCTATTTCATATATTCGTTGCTGTGCCCCCGAATTATCAGAATTGGTTTCAGCAGAATTCATTTGTGTTATTTTTTTATACCGTTCAAAATTAGTCTCTAAAGTTTCTTTGTCATCTTTTTCAGAAACTCTTTCTGATCTATAACGATCTTCGGTGTTGCTTTGTTGGTTCTGAACATCCTCCTCAATATATTTTAAGTGTTCCTTATTGGATGCTATTTTATCGATAACTTCAAAATCTGTTTCTTTAATTTCACTCGATTCTAATACTTTTTTAATTTGTTTTTCATTTTTCACTGTTGGTATTTTCTTCTCAGGTTCATTAATTACATTACCAGATTTTTCTTCTTCATCTAAATTTAGGTCCACCTCAATTTCTTTCTTGATATTTTCTGCAACGGATACAGCTCTTTCTATGCTATCTTCAACAACAGCGAGGGCAGTTCTTTCGATTTGGTCTATATTTATTTCGTGTTTCATATTTTCTATATATTTTAATTCTTCTGTAATCATTTTTTCTTCTACATCCTGCGTAATTAAGTCTCCTTTGACTGACATCTCTGCATTCATTTTAAAGTTTTCTTCTTTAATATTCTGTTCTTTTGTTGCCAATACTGAACTTGCTTCTTTAATATTCGATGAAAAACTTTCTTTACTCCGGAGGTCTTTTGTTACTGATACCTTTTTAGAATCTTCAGCAGTTTTGATATTACTAATAGTAGTCTTAGTAATTTCCTCTTCAGTACTCTGAGATTTCTTACACAACATTTCCATATTTGTATATTTTGATAAAAGACTATCAATTTCAACATTTTTTACGTGTTTAGTTCCATCTGGATTATATTGTTCGGAAATCGGCAGCTTAAACTTACTTTCGAAACCATTGCTTTTATAGTGAGTGTTCAAAATGTAGTCTGGATCAGCATCGTTAGGACTTTTACCAAATTGATCCTTAAAATTTGGATTTAGGATGATTGGATCTTCTAGAGGTGGCACTTCAGGTAAGGGCTCAGTCGAAAAGGGCCGGTAAGGTTTGGTTGGGTTTACAAAAGGAGATGCATTCAAAGATCTAGATTCTGCAAGTAATATGCTAGGGTCGAAGGAAGTGTCTAGAGGGGTGTTTGTGTCACCATAGTCTATTGGAGTACTTCCTAGGTCGGCGGGTTCTACAAATTTTTGGATTTTGAATGATACCTCAGTCGGTTGTGATTCGGGGTCTAAATCGCCCGGTTCGTAGAGTATCGGGTCTTGGTCGTCCAACACGGGGTCGTAGAGACCACTGCAACAAAAATAAGATACCTAATATATACGAATGTTAACTTCAAATACTCAAAAATATGTGCACTGATCGAGGTTAAACTTTAACGCAATCATCATCGTTCCGTGCTGGACATAGGCCTCTCCTTAGAAAGGAGGATTCGGCCTACTATACCACGCTGGACAGACGGTTTGGTATAAGGTTTGTGTGAGGTGTTCCTTCTCTTTGCAGTGCTGTGTTCCTGGTAGTTTTCTCCCTTAGTCGCCTTTTACGACACCCACGCACAGTGTGTAATATGACAGTGAAAACGGACATTTGCTATTCGTTCCATAGATTGAGAGGGCTTTGTTTTAGAAGGGTCCGAGTGAACTGCCGCGTGCCAATACGATCTAGTTAAGTTAAGTAGTAGTTAAGTACCAAAGTTTTTTGCGGTTTTAAATCAGAAAAAAATTATTAATTTCTTTGAAATAAATGAATTAAATGTAGTTTTGTATTTATTAATCAATGAGTACATAAGAAGCGCATGCTATATGCTTTTTCACGTTATGAAAAAGTGGATAGTTTAGCGTAAAAAAAATATTTGTTCATTTTCCTTTTGATTTTTTTTCTCGGGATCATCAGCATTGGGGCACCTAAATTTTGTTTTAAAATATACTTTAACCTGTCCTCTTTCCATACGGGGATCTCTGGAACTAGACCGTATTGGCACGCGGCAGTTTTACTCGGACCCTTCTAATACAATGCCCTCTCAATCTATGGAACGAATAGCAAATGTCCGTTTTCACTGTCATATTACACACTGTGCCACGGGATGAATAGAGGTTCTTCACTCACGGATATAACACTTTAACGCAAATACAACCCGTATTGAACACTATATTATTAACACATCAATATATCAATATAATCTCATCAAAATGAAATACTTTTACTCTCAAGAACTTGTAATATAAAAATATACTTTAGGCCTGTTCCTCCCATTACCGAAAAGTTTCGGATAGCTTATCTAACAGATAATTTGACATATGTTCCATGTAAATTGTATTAAACCATCTGTCCAAACTATCTGGCACTTATCTGTAACCGTTGAAACAGGGCCTTAATCTTAAAAATACCGAGATATCTCAAAAACTTTGAAGCAATATCCAAAGTCACAGGTTAAGTAATTAAATCAAAAATATATTGTAAAAGTTTTAAATGAGTGGGAGAGTCACGCTTCGACATGAATGGGCCGGCTCTACCGGAGTGATACCACGGTCTCACAGAAAACCGGTGTGAAACAGCGCTTGCGTTGTGTTCCACCGAGTGAGTGAGGATACCGGAGGCCCATACCTCAACGCGCCTAAAGAAGTTTTCATTTCACAAGCTAAAATAAAAAAATTAAGAAACCCCCTAGGCAAGCACTTAATCGAGTAATCGTACGCCAAAAATGCCTTACATCATTTTGGAAAAGAGCTGATACTCTTACGCTGCTGTACCGATATTAACCAAGCAAAGCTAAGAACCACCGCAAGGAAACTGGCTTTCCAATGAAAAAAACCGCATCGAAATCGGTCCATCCATTTGAGAGCTACGATGCCACAGACAGACACACACACACACAGACAGACAGAGACATCGACGTCAAACTTATAACGCCCCTCTTTTTGCGTCGGGGGTTAAAAAATAATTGATACTAACATTATGAGCATTGAGGTAATATCTTGAGATCACTATAGACAATAATTTTACATCACTAACGCGCTCCGAACTCATATTTAGAGGAAAGGATAGCTAATATTTATAACACAAAATGTAACACTGATCAAATCTCGAAATAAACTACTAAATCCTAAGGGCCAGTTTCACCACTTCAGTCAAGACTATTCTGAACTTAACTGCCAAATAACTACTGATTTTGGTTTCACAAGTCTTGGATAGAGACCAATCCTAATCCCTACTAATATAAATGTGAATGTAAGTTTGTTTGTTACGCTTTCATGCAAAAACTACTTAACCGATCATCATGAAACTTTGTACACTTATTCTTGGAGGTATTAGAAGTAACATAATGATACTTTTTATTAAGCGGAGCGGAGAATATAAATCTAAAACTATTCGTTTATAACCAACTTCAAAAAAGGAGGAGGTTCACAATTCGACCGTATATATGTTTTTTTTATGTGTGTTCGCGGATAACTTCGTCGTCTAAGAACCGATTTTGATGATTCTTTTTTTAATGGAAAGGAGATATCTTAACGGTAGTGCCATGATAAGGGCACTAAGATCTGATGATGGCATCCAAGAGAAATTGATCGATTTGAGCCTTCTTGAAGTCGGTTTTTTATTTTGTTAAAATTTTACTTGTGATAGCTTCTATCGCGTGCACTGTGTAAACGGTTAAAGTTTCACAAGAATCATTCAAATAGGAACTGTCGCCCTTTAAAAAATCTTTAAAAAAAGTCCTTGACAGCATATGTATCGTTTAAGGTTGGCTCACTATAACCATTTTTATATTAAAACAAATTTGTGCACGCTGTTATCTATAGGTACTAGGTATACTAATATTATAAAGCTGAAGAGTTTGTTTGTTTGTTTGAACGCGCAAATCTCAGGAACTTTGGTCAGATTTGGAAAATTCTTTCAGTGTTGGATAATACATTTATCGAGGAAGGCTATAGGCTATATATCATCACCAATATACCATACAATACACCATACGACCAATAGGAGCGGAGCACCAATGAAAAATGTTTCAAAAACGAGGGAAAATTATCACGCTACGGGCAATAGGATACGCAAACGAGGTTGCGTGGATCGGCTAGTTTAATAATAGATAATAATAGATAAATAATAATTTAGGCTGGATAACAGCACGCTTTGAGAAAAACCTTTTTATAAAAAAAAACACCGGCTTCCAAAAAAACATCCAACGAAAAGTCTCTGCCAAAAAAAAACTCAAAAGCGTAAAATAAACTGGTTCTTCATAAATTGCGTATACCTAATTCTTTATTCATTTAAATAGTAGTATTATAATGTGTGCTAGGTACCTAGAATCTGTTTGAAGTCGGTGCCAAGTGACTATTGCTTAGACTTTTGTAATTGTTCGTTTGTATTTTTTTTGGCTTAGCACCGACTTCAAACAGATTTTAGGTACCTAGCACACATTATAATACTACTATTTAAATGAATAAAGAATTAGGTATACGCAATTTATGAAGAACCAGTTTATTTTACGCTTTTGAGTTTTTTTTTGGCAGAGACTTTTCGTTGGATGTTTTTTTGGAAGTCGGTTTTTTTTTTTATAAAAAGTTTTTATTTTTCAGTTTTTAGTGCAATCAATCGTAGGTCAGTAGTAAGTTGAACTATTTCATCATCAAGAATACAAATTAAGGTCTATACGTACGTGTAATATTAAAATCATCCTCTAATCCCTAACTGTTGAAGAGTTTAACCTTCTATCATCAGCTCACCTAAATAACTTGAAAGTATACGACTGAAGGTCTTTAGATACGTATGAAATTGAAAGAATTATCCTCCAACTCCTAACCGTTGAGGAGTTGTACCTTCCACCTTCCATCATCAGCTTACCTAAATAATTTGAAAGAATACGACTAAAGGTAACATATATACATATGATATTTAAAGATTTATCCTCCAACTCCTAACCGTTAAGGAGTTGTACCTTACATCATCAGCTCATCATCATAAAATGTTGACTACCAGACGCAAATACCGGTGTACCTTCAGAAAATATACGAAAAACATAGTATGTGCCTATAAAAATGAGGGTTTCCCTCGATTTCCCTGGGATCCCATCATCAGATCCTGATATGCTGGCAATGGGACCACCTCGGAAGCATACACTTTCGAATACAAAAAAAAAATTCAAAATCGGTCCACAACTGACGGAGTAATCGGTGAACATACATAAAAAAAAAAAATACATACAGTGGAATATAGAACCTCCTCCTTTTTGGAAGTCGGTTAAAAAAGGCGATGCAGACGAGTATAACATATGTATCAGTGATCTTTATCTGTTAACTAGTGTTATGTGGCAGATAATTATCTAAACCTTTATCTGAAACTGGTTAAACTAGCCCACTGTAGCACTAGTAAACACTAATTTAAAAGTAATATTCCGAAATGTCACTTGCACTTATGGTCACTATTCAATTTCTAAATGTCGCACCATAAATTAATAATATCACTTTTCAAAATTAAATATTTCAAATACAAAACCGATCATTACTGGCAGAGATCAGACGGTTTAGTAAACAAGATTGTATTCAACTCTAAAGTAATACCGATAGGTTATGTCCAAGTATTATTTAGAAATAGCAAACACTTTCGTACGAACGCCTGTACAAATATATACTCACTGGTTTTTATAGACCAAGTAGAATTTCATATTTTTTAAGCCAAATATTTGTTAAAATGACTTTAACTTCGATCGATTTCGTTGTGTACTGTATGCACGATTAAAATGAAAAACCAAATACAGAACACGACGAACATAATATCAAATCAATCCATATTGACATAAGGACATATCTATTTTAATTACCCTTGGTTTTGTTTTTAGATTAATCTGTCAATACATTCTTAATTCGTGTTGGCAAAGTACCTAAAAGAAATCAATACAAATAAATAAAAACTGAAGTAGCTATTTGTAATTTCAAATAAACAGCTTTTTACTAAATTCATATGAAAGTATACCAATGTATACGGTAGGTACTTATATCAAACTTCTTTTTTTAAATTTTTAACTGTTTGTTTTGAAACGGCTGTATTGACTTTGGCGAGACTTTTCTTAGCAGATAGCTGATGTTAAAAGGAGTAACTTAGATTACTTAATCAATTAAATAGTGTACAATATCCCATTTGAAAGCAACTGTCCTGTCCCGGTTGTCATGAACATATATGGCAATCGATATTGGGAAGTCAGTGCCCTCAAATATACTGACAACTATACTTTGTCCATTCGTTTATTTTCTTTTTGACAGCTCACGCCTATAAATTACCGTTTTTTGTTCAGAATAATGTACTACAGTAATGTCGTACTTTATTGACGGTGACGGTACTTTAGTGAAGTGGCCTGTGCATAACAAACAACCACAGACTATAAAACAGTACTTGAAATACGATAAATCGATCATATGATAGTAATAATTTGTGTGCGTGTGAACTGAGGGACCATAGTGATATTTTTGTTTGAAATTTTTATAAGATTTAGTAGTAGGCTCAAAACCATTGTAGAACAAATATGAGAATTTGTAAAAAGATTTTTTAAAAACTACAGCCGTTTAAGTGTGGTCCCTCAATCCTCACATACCATCAGCCGGATCTCGGCAAGTATGTAAAAAAATAAGGTATTGTGACTGCAGACATTTAGTAGAGAATTTGTAAAGATACATACTAAATAACTGAGCACAAATCATCAACGATAAAAAAAATACAACGACTATACTGTGGTCCCTCAGTCCACACACGAAAGATTTTGTTATACTGAATATTACAGCATCAACGGAATAAAATCTTTATTTTCTTACATAATGTTTTAGAACAAGTCTTATAGCAATTTGTAAAAAATAAATTTAAAAAAAATATCGACGCACTTTGAAGATATTTATAATTAAAGCTGGTCCCTCAATCCTCACGTTCTCAAACATACTTGCATGTCTAGCTGCTAGACGACTAAAGTATCACAAAGTGTAGAGTATTAAACTTTTTGTAAAAAGTTTCTACAAAATAATAGGTATCTTTAATTGTGTGTATCTTACCTCTAAAATGAGATTATAGCATTTCAGTGATCTTATGAACAGATATACGAGTAGTGTGACCACACTGAAAAAAAATGTAGACTACCAATATAATTTTTATTGTAATAGACGAAACCCAAGGTTGTACGGTTGATTTAGTGTTATGTTACATTACGTATCTTTACAAAGCATGAAATAAAGTAGCTTTTAGACGCTTATCACCATTTAGGCTATGTTTCAAGGAAGCTTTATGTACTTATAATACCCCAGTATTTTACAAACCGTTATGGTAACATAGTGGTATTATTTATACAGCTCAGTTTTATACGTTCTATTAACACATAAAATTGAATATTTAAAAACACAGGATTTTGTAAAATATTTACAAAAAGCCCGCGATAGTACCTATCGCGATCTATATTAATATTATAAATTTGAAAGTGGCTTAGTCTGTTTCTCTGTTACGCTTTCACGGCTAAACCAATAACAGTGCCTGCACTTGGTAAGGCATATAACTTATTGTAATACTTTTGTTTTGGTTATAACTTAATGAATGTAAGAAGATTTGTTGGTCCGTACTGTAACGCCCTGGCAAAAAATGCGAATGACTCTGTTTTGTAAAAAAAAGTTCTATCTAGCTTTTTTTTCACATACTTAAACAAAAGTATTACAATAAGTTACCTACCAATGCCTTACCAAGTGCAGGCACTGTAATTGGTTTAGCCGTGAAAGCGTAATAGAGAAACAGACTAAGCCACTTTCAAATTTATAATATTAATATAGATCGCGATAGGTACTATCGCGGACTTTTTGTAAATATTGTAGAAAATCCTGTGTTTTTAAATGTTCAATATCAAAAATATATGTTCAAATATTCAATGTGTTAATAAAACGTATAAAACTGAGCTGTATAAATAATACCACTATGTTACCATAATGGTTTGTAAAATACTGGGGTATTATAAGTACATAAAGCTTCCTTGAAACATAGCCTAAATGGTGATAAGCGTCTAAAAGCTACTTTATTTCATGCTTTGTAAAGATACGTAATGTAACATAACACTAAATCAACTGTACAACCTTGGGTTTCGACTATTACAATAAAAATTATATTGGTAGTCTACATTTTTTTTCAGTGTGGTCACACTACTCGTATATCTGTTAATAAGATCACTGAAATGCTATAATCTCATTTTAGAGGTAAGATACACATAATTAAAGATACCTATTATTTTGTAGAAACTTTTTACAAACAGTTTAATACACTACACTTTGTGATACTTTAGTCGTCTAGCAGCTAGACATGCAAGTATGTTTGAGAACGTGAGGATTGAGGGACCAGCTTTAATTATAAATATCTTCAAAGTGCGTCGATATTTTTTTTAAATTTATTTTTTACAAATTGCTGTAAGACTTGTTCTAAAACATTATGTTAGAAAATAAAGATTTTATTCTGTTGATGTGATAATATTCAGTATAACAAAATCTTTCGTGTGTGGACTGAGGGACCACAGTATAGTCGTTGTATTTTTTTTATTGTTGATGATTTGTGCTCAGTTATTTAGTATGTATCTTTACAAATTCTCTACTAAATGTCTGCAGTCACAATACCTTATTTTTTTACATACTTGCCGAGATCCGGCTGATGGTATGTGAGGATTGAGGGACCACACTTAAAGGGCTGTAGTTTTTAATATATCTTTTTACAAATTCTCATATTTGTTCTACAATTGTTTTGAGCCTACTACTAAATCTTATAAAAATTTCAAACAAAAATATCACTATGGTCCCTCAGTTCACACGCACACTAATAATTTGACTTCATGTAAGTATTTTTTCTATAAATTTAATAAAAAAGGAAATAAAAATAGTATCTATGACTCCAAGATTAATTAATTGCAAGGTTTTAAGTCGAAATCTTGAAATTTAGGATCAAACCAAGGGTTAAGAACAATAACTCTGTTCATTCATCTAATTTACTGATTTATTATTTATATTTTTGTTTATTTACTACTAACTAATAAAGGAATAATTAATATTTAAACTAAAAATATTTGATTAAATCGATTGAAAGTTCTTCATAAATAAAATCGCTTTTCATTTAAAATCGAATCGGTAATGTGTGAGGGCGTGACTAATTTCGAAATTTCTTGAAGTGTCAAAAAGAAAATAAGCGAATGGACAGAGTATAGTTAATGGCGAAATTGTGGTTACATCTCCACAAAGGCCACAATGAAGAAGTGAAGTGAAGAGTATAGTTAAGTTGCGGAGGTCCGATGTCAATCGCTCCGTGTAAAAACTAATACTCACGTAAAACAGGTTGAACTAGTAGCCGGCCCCAAATAATCTTGGGAATATTAAGGCTAGGAAGATTATTTGTATGTATGTGTTAAAATTATGTAACTCAACTAACCGCATCACTCGTACAGTCAGGATGTCACCACACTCAGCGACTCTCCGACAGGCTTCTTCATGAGAGAAGTCAATAGCTTCCTCCCCGTTGATGGTGAAGATCATGTCTCCGCTCTGCAGACCAGCACGGGAAGCCGGCGATGGCGAGTCCGTCTGGATTATAATGTAGCATTTTAGTATTGTTTTTGAAGAAAATAGTTATTTGTTATACAAGAGTGCAAAGTTGCTTTTTAACCGCGTGCTCAATTTTGATGACCGAGCAAGCAAAGGATTCTAAAATTATATAATTAAAAAATTAGAATCCTGAGCGTTAGCGAGGGAATCAAAAGAGTAGGAGGTAAAAAAAATTGCACTCGAGTGCAACACGTAACTTTTCATCCCACCTCAGCAAGGAAATGACTAAATGACGTGAAAAGAAAATGGCGCTGGCAAAGCAAATCAAAAAAAAAGTACATCAAGAAGGTTCCGAGTCTGAATTTTAACAAATTAAAAAAAAATGTATGATAAATTCGGCATAATGGAGGTAGAAGTAAATGGGTTTAATGATGTTTTGACTTCACAAGCTTAGTGCACACGATGTTCTAAATTCAATTTTACTTTATCCTCTTGCGGATAAAAACGTATTTTGCACTCAGATTTCGAAGGTCAGAAATACTCTTTCCGAGATGGTGGTATGAAAACATTCTTTACGCACGCTTGACTTGGGTAGCTGGTGAATGCGTGACGAGAGCGTTACGAAAAGTGTGACCGGGCGAGGCGAACGTAACAGAGAGAGTTACGTTTCGTATATTACTGTAGGGGCAAGAGAGAGAGGTGCGAGCACACATTTTCTTTCTCTCTTTCTGTCAAAGCCAGTTATACATTACCTATATTTTTATAGATATTGCGTACTTTTAAGGTCCATTTTTGCTTATGCTTTCCATCAGGCAGAGTAGAGTCATTTTGGTAGGGCGTAACATAAAAAACAAGTGCGAGTCGGACTCGCGCATGAAGGGTTCCGTAGCAGCAAGTAACATAATATTAAAGTTCTTGTAGTTCGTTATAACTTTGATCGATAAATTGCGGTTTACGATTTATGACGTATTAAAAAAAACTACTTACTAAATCTCGTTCAAACCAATTTTCGGTCGAAGTTTGCATGGTAATGTACATCATATATTTTTTTTTAGTTTTATCATTCTCTTATTTTAGAAGTTACACACATTTTACCACTTTGGAAGTGTCTCACTTTGGAAATATATTAGAAACCTCAATATCATTTTTGAAGACCTATCCATAGATCCATAGAAAAATTTTTTTTTGAGTTTCAGTTCTAAGTATGGGGACCTGACATGACGAATCTATAATTTATTATTTTTAGGGTTCCGTGCCAAAGGCAAAAAACGGAACCCTAAAAATAATTATACAATGATGCTCGGCTCCAATTAGTCATAGCGTAATATTATTATACAGATTCGATAGACAGTATAGCCAACATATTAGTTAGGGACATAAAGAGAGGTAATGTTTAATAAGTTGTTTTTGAAATATGTGATACCACGGCCTCAAAGACAACCGGTATGAAACAGCGCTTGCGCTGTGTTTCACCGAGTGAGTGAGGATACCGGAGTCCCATACCCCAACCCCTCCCCCCATTCCCCACCCCATACCGGGTTTCTGAAGTACCTAATGAAACAGTCAAGCCATACATTTTTACTGAGATGTAGAGTTTGTGAAGGTAGGGTTGGTAGAGTTAGGGCGTGTAGATTGGTTAGAAGCTTGGCTCTATATGAGATCTGATATCTTTTTCACAGGGTCCATAAGCAGTCGTCTTGGCAACATTTTACATGAAAATGTTTTTGGTGGGATATTATTTTCCGTAAAGAATCCGTGCGAAGTCGGGGCGGTTTGGGGTCGAAAAACCGAAACCGACGCCACCCCACAATTATCGCACGCGCCATAAGCCATCCGACACCACTATGCCCTCGCTGGTCCTACATAGTGGACCATTTTTTTTATTTTATTTAATAAGGGGCAAACGAGCAGACGCATCACCTGATGGTAAGTGATTACCGCCGCCCATGGACACCTGCAACACCAGAGGCGTCACAAGCCTTTTAAGAAGGAGTAGGCTCTTTTCTTGAAGGTTTGAAGGTCGTATTGATCCGGGAATACCGCAGGCGACAGTTCATTCCACAGTTTTGTTGTGCGAGGCAGAAAGTTCCTAGAGAACCGCACAGTTGTGGACTGCCAGCTATCTATGTGATGGGGATGAAACTGCTGTCGCGTAGGGCGATGGCGGAAAGAGGCGGCAGGAATCAGCCCGAACAATTCCTCGGAGCACTCCCCATAGTAAATGCGGTAGAAGATGCAAAGCGAAGCCACATCTCTACGCAGCGCCAAAGAGTCCAGCCGAATTGAAGATTCCTGGCAGTCGACGATTCGAGTCGCTCTCCGTTGAATGCGGTCCAGAGGGAGGAGCTGGTACTGGGGAGCCCCCGCCCAAAGATGAGGACAGTATACCATATGTGGCCGAACCTGCGCCTTATAAAGCAGAAAGCGGTGGGCCGGAGTGAAATACTGTCTCGATCTGTTGAGCACGCCAAGCTTCTTCGAGGCCTTTTCTTTGGCCTTATCCTCCAAATGGCCACGGAACTGGACTTCGCTCGATATCTCGATACCTAGTATTCCAATGTTGGCTGAGGTAGATAGGGGAGTGTCTTCAAACCGAGGGCATACGACCCACGGCTGTTTTTTACCGGTGAACGCGCAAATTTGTGTCTTTGTGGGGTTAAATTGGACTAAATTGAGTCTACCCCAATCTGAGACTTTTTCTAAAGAGGTCTCAATTTGGGACACAAGTTTGTTTCGACTCTCAATGACGTTTTCCCAAGAAATATTAACGCGGCCTCTTTTAGAGAGCATTAGAGAGCATCGCCTGTACTGTCATCCGCATAGCAATGAATGCCGCTAGTTTGCAGCATATCATTGACATGTAGGAGGAACAGAGTAGGCGATAGCCCACAGCCTTGCGGGACACCAGCATTCACGGTATGGAGTCAGAGCATTCACCGTTGACTACGACCTTTATGCTTCTACCTGCTAAAAAGCTGGTGACCCATTCGCATACTTTCTCGGGAAGCCCATAGGAAGGGAGCTTTGAAAGAAGCGCTTTGTGCCAGACCCGATCGAAGGCCTTCGCAATGCCCAAACTAACTGCCAAGGCTTCCCCCTTAGTCTCAATCGCCTGTGCCCAGCGATGTGTCAGGTACGCCAGAAGATCACCAGCCGATCGACCCTTACGGAAACCGTATTGCTGGTCGCTAAGCAGATGATGATCCCCTAGGTACCGTGTGGCCATCGCGGTGGTCCATCGTGTAGAGGAGCCATGAGACAATATGTCACCATTGTGTGGGGTAAACATGCCGCATTATTGCATTGTCTGCACAAGCAATGAGTATGGTGACCACCAATCTTGGATTGCTTTCCATCTGGCAGAGGAGAATTTTTTTTATGTATGACATTACACATTGAACCCGGTAGGTGGCGCGCTTGTCGGTATACCACCAAATGTGATCGTTACAAAGAAGGAACTGTCAACTAATACATATATACCTATAGCAAAAACCATAAATAATAAATGAATTAAAAGTAACAAGTTCAATTAAATCAATGTTGTGACATTGTAGCATTGATATATCAATGCATTGTAGACTTAAATAAATCGATGTGTCGATAGTTTGGCACAGTGCCTCCGCCATCTTGGCGTGCACTTGATCTTGCATAATCTGTAATTAAATAAATACACCAGAGTGGTCACAAGTTACGGCCTTTGGGAGATGGGGAGGGGGGTGTGGGAGGGGTTGAGGTATGGGCCTCCGGTATTCTCACTCACTCGTTGAAACACAGCGCAGGCGCTGTTTCAAACCGCTTTTCTGTGAGGCCGTGGTGTGACTCCGGTCGAGCCGGCCCATACATGCCGAAGCGTGGCTCTCCCACGGTACCTAGCTAGTCTAAAATAAAAGTATCCTAAGTTACTCCTTATATCATCAGCTATCTACTAGTGAAAGTCTCGTCAAAATCGATCCAGCTAGTAGACAATCAAATATGGCGATCTAATAAATAGAGGAACGTTTATGAAAAAAAAATCTATGAATCTGCACACAACAATTATTAGTTGTTTCATATTTTTTCCTAGCTGACCCAGCGAAATTCGTACTTCCACATTTTTTTCATAAATACTTTCTAAGTTTCCGAGAAAGTTTTAGTATTAATTCCCACTTCAACTTCCCACGGGGGTAGTGTAAATGTGTGTTTTGTATTTTGTTCTATACAAACCTTGTCCTGACTATGACAAACACGTAAAAAAAAAATACTGACTGGGAACCGAACCCGTAACCTCTGGTAACTAATACATAAGAATATACCACACAAGGGAACCCAGCCAAAACCAATATAAATGGACGTATTCATGCGTACAAATATTTGCATTAAGCGAGAAATGTACACATGGCCTATGACGGCGTTATTCAATTTACCTTTTCAATAGTAAGAGGTATATCCTCATCAGCTCCTCCGACGATCTCGAAGCCCCATTTTTCGTTGGTATCTCGAGTTAAAAAGACGTCTAACGCCATCTATTAGCAGAAAACAAAACTGTCTTAATATATTAAATTAGATTAGTAATGGGCTCGAATCCCACGTGAGTCTGGGTATTCTTTGTGTCCGTTTCATGTATTTTTTTTATTTGGTTTTTACACACAACGCCATCTAGTCCCAAACTAGGCAGAGCTTGTATTATGGGTACTAATCTAAATACATATATGTATATGCATTTTTTTTGTAAATACATACATATTATACATAGAAAACACCCAAACTCCGAAACAAATATTTGCAGATCATACAAACATTTGGTCCGACCCGGGAATCGGACCCGAGACCTCAAGCACAGCAGTCGCCTACGCTACCACTGCGCCACCGAGGCAGTCAAATTTGTTAAGTCCCCCGCGACACAGGACAGGATGTATATTCCTAGGTAATTATTTTTTATAAAAAAATATACCCTTCTATAAATAAAAAGAAATTTGCAAATCCTATCCTACTAATATTGTAAATGCGAAACTTTGTGACGATATATCGAACTTTGTTACTTTTTCACGCAAAAGCTACTGAACGAATTTTGATAAAACTTTACAACAATAAGGCATAGCTTATATCAGATTAACAGATAGACTACCTACTATTTAACACGTTATCAGGCAGGCAAGTAATTTTATACGTATAGATTAAAATCGTTCTATCCGTTTAGACGCTATGATGACACAAACAGACACATACATCCTAATTACACTATATTACTTATATTATAAATGCGAAATTAACTCTATTTGTCCAGCTTATACGGCCAAACAGCTGCACCAATTTTAATGTAATTTGTAATGGAGATACTTTGACTCTTGAGGAAGGACATAGACTACTCTTTGCTGCGATAACCGACAAACCCGCGGGCGCAGCCGCGCGGAAAAGCTAGTAATATTATAAAGGTGACAGAAGTTTGTTTGTTACGCTTTCACGCGAAAACTACCTAACCGATCATCATGAACCTTTGTACACATATTCTGGGGGTATTAGAAGTAACATACAATACTTTTGTTAAATGCGAGCGAAGCCGCGGGTGAAAGCTAGTTAAACTTATAACATAAACTGCGCAAAATCTCTTACTCACTTTTAGGTGTCTACACACTCCCTCTCTGTTTCAAGGAAGAGTTTAAGACGCCAACACTGTTCACACTCACAGTTAAAATTTAACTGAGGTACTTTCTTGGCAGTTGTTTAATTGACACAATTTTGAACTAGCTATTTAGAACAAGCTTGGTGCTCTTTCTATTCGAAGCTAGTTAGCTAGCTAGTAGACCTATGACCCGAGATTGTGACTCCGTAGCGACACGGAGTACGAACATATATAGGTACACCTACACATTGATGTGTCTATTTGTGATTTCAAATTGACAGCTTTTCAATAAATGCATATGAAAGTATATACGTTACTTCCATGAAATAATCATTTTTAAAAGTTTTTGTCTGTTTAAGTTATGGAATCAGGCGTTACTTTGCGGAAATCCATGACATTAAAAGGTAAATATATTTCATAGCATTTTTGTCTGTTTGTTCCAACTAATCTCTGGAACGGCTGGACCGGCCTGTTTTATGGCCTGAAGGAGCAGTACGTCACCTGTATGTCCCAGAGTTACATGTAGAACTTCATTCCCGATTAGTTCAACCACTAAAACATACACATTTACTTTTTGGCCCTTCGTAGGAATCGAACCCAAGACTTCTTAGACGCTATCATATTGCATGCTATTCGCTAGACACACCAACGAGGCAGTAAATAAAACTTCATACAATATTTGGAATATCCAAACCAGATGGTCTTGCATTTCCAGTTGGTACCGATATTTTACTGAAAAAAATATCAGCAAATATTAAAACCTTAATAAAATTACTTAAAACATGCGTTACATAGATATAGGAGTTTATTTCTGTTTAATTTCCTTAGTTTTTTGTAAAACTAACGTGAAAACACTGACGGATTCTAATGGCCAAGAAATTATAGAAATTGATGGACCTAAAGGTATGATTTTTTCTCACACAAATGTATTTTTAACATCCGTTTGTTACATTCCTCATTGCGTCACTGTCCTCAATTCTGAGGGTTGTGATTTCTATTTGGAAGTATTCTGCGAGTGGCAGCTCGCCACCTGTTCCTGTTCAGTATTGTTGAGAGTATCTGCCCAGCGCAAAGGGCTACGGCCTCTTGGTCTTTTCCCCTCGATTTTGCTCGTCACCAACAACCTTTCGAGGTCATCGCCTGCCTCTCATTTATTACATTAACTACGTGAATAATATGATAGGCTAGCTTTTACCCGCGGCTCCACTGCCACGTCACGTCGGTTATCGGAGTACAGAGCACAGTATATTATTTCCCTTCAATTGCGGACATCTTATTTTATTTGCGTTTTAGATAGGTAATAGGTAAACAACACTTCTACTAAAATCCCCAAAATTTTTCTATAATTAGTTTTAGAGAAATTTAGAAAATCGAGAAATGTCCATAGAAATCAGAAAAACGCTTTATCTCCATAATAAAATGTTTTTTCAAGAGGAGGATTCTTTATTAAGATTCAGATGTATTTCAGGCATTAATTTAATTAAAAAAGAGTAAAAAATGTCATCTATTTCGGGAGAAAAAAAATATTTTCTATGATTTGGTTTTTATTTTTTTTCTGAGGCATCTAGTCACGGTCGCATTTTTTTTAAGTGCTAAATTATAAGTTGCAGTTACTATAACTACCACAAAAAAAACCAGATGCTTCGAATGCAGGACTTCAGAGATATTCAGTTTTAAAATATTGAATTAGGGTTGGCACTCACGTCTGTTTTTATGTTCAGTGATAGTCTTCCTAGATTTTAAGTTTGAATGTGATGGGACAATCCAAGGAAAAAATTATTACACCTCCTAAAATAATATTTCACATAGTCAAAGAAATTTAGAAACGAGAAATATAGAAATATAAATACCTATAGAAACTATAAAACCACTTTATATCTTTATTTAATCATTTTTTCCATTGGATGTTTTATTATAACAATTCGGATGTATTATATACAAATACATCTGTAAATAAATTATTATGACACATAAGTCTTTAGAAAACCTAGAAGATTGCCACTGAAATAAAACCATGGACTTGGGTGGCAATCCCAATCCACGATTTTAAAATTAAATATCTCTGAAGTCCTGTGTTGGAAGCATTTGGTTTTTTTGGTAGTCGTTATGGTAACTGAAACTTTTAATCTGGTATTCAAAGAAAAAGCGACCGTGATGAGATGCCCCAGAAAAAAAAACAAAATATAGAAATAAAAAAAATTGGCCGAAAAGGACTAAGTTTATATTTAGATTGGATGTTAAACTTTTTAAAATAAATGAGTACCTAAAATACAGCTGAATTGTAATAAAAAAATTGGTATTGAATTATTTAAAAAAAATAATGTATAATCCTTAGTATATATATAAAAAACTTTTTTTTTTTTTTTTTTTTTTTTTTTTATAGTTAAGTGCCAAAATGACTCTGCCCTGCCTGATGGTAAGCATGAACAGAATCCAGGAGTGGCGGTCACCATCCTCATTGCGAATAAGGACAATGCAGCATGGTGACCGACACTATGGCGGCCTGGTGAGATGCTTTTTCACGCCCCGCTTAAAAGACCCGGGATCATAGTGGGAAGGAAACACGTATGCTGGTAGTGAGTTCCAGGTTTTCACCGCTTGGCACAGGAAGGAAGAACCGAAGCGATGAGTACGAGAACGTATGTCTACTACTCTGAAGCGGTGACTTCCAAGGCCGGCACGTGTTGTCCTGTAGAGGAAGGGAGAGGGAGGGATCAGTTGGAAGAGCTCTTCAGAACACTCTCCATGATAATAGCGATAGAGGACTGCCATGGAGGCGATATCTCTACGCAACTGCAGAGGCTCAAGGGACTCGGTGGCTTCGGGACTGTTGACAATGCGGATTGCTCGCCGCTGCAACCGGTCGAGAGCGTCAAACAGGTACTGTGCGGCACCATCGCAAAGATGAGAACAGTACTCCACGCACGAGCGAACCTGGGTCTTGTAAAGAAGACACAGATGCCCGGGCGAGAAGAACCGTCTCACCTTGTTTAAAACACCTAGCTTACGCGAGGCCGCTTTAGTGGCACTCTCAACGTATTCACGTGGGTTGAGATCTCGGCAGATATCCATGCCTAGGATATCGAGCCTACCTTGTAATGCCATTTGAGTGTTCTGAAAAGTGGGAAGGGGAAGGAATGGAGACTTTTTGGCAGAGAACGCGCACACCTGTGTTTTTTTGGCGTTGAACTCGACCAGATTCTCACAGCCCCATTGAGAAATGCGGCCCAGAACATGGTCGAGTTGAACGACAAGCTCGTGTCGTTTTTCCTCAATATCTGCTAGCTTGGCTGTAGTGTGTCCAAAATATCGCCCATGAACTGTGCTGTCGTCTGCATAGCAATGAATGTTGCCAAGGGCTAACATGTCATTGATATGCAGAAGAAACAGTGTGGGCGACAGGACGGAGCCCTGCGGTACTCCGGCGTTAATCGATTGAAAATCGGAGGCCGCACCGTCGCAAAGGACTCTGATGCGGCGCTGGTGCAGGAATGCGGCAACCCAGTTGCAGAGTTTGGGGGGCAAGCCGAAAGCCGGTAGCTTGGAGAGAAGCGAGCGGTGCCAAACCCTATCGAAGGCCTTGGACATGTCGAGGCTGATGGCCAAGGATTCCCCATGCCTGTCAATAGCCTCACCCCAAAGGTGAGTGACGTACGCTAGAAGATCACCCGTAGATCGGTTCGGTCTAAAACCATACTGACGATCATTTAGTAGGGAGTGATCTTCCAGGTAGTGGACCAGTTGTTTGTTTATTATCCGCTCAAACACTTTGCAGATAATGGAGGTGACGGCTATCGGACGGTAGTTGGCCGGGTCGGAGCGGTCGCCTTTCTTGGGGATCGGTTGAACATTTGCCTCTCTCCAAGCCTCCGGAACATCTCCCGAGGAATATGACAGGCGATACAGGCGCGTCAATACCGGAGACAACTCTGGTGCACAGTTCTTGAGAACCACCGCTGGAATACCGTCGGGTCCACTGGCTTTCCGGACGTCGAGTGACCGAAGCTCCGCACGGACATCACTCAGCCGGATACGAATATCTCGCATTGTAGTGTCACAGGTCGGAATGGTAGGCGGGTGCTTGCCGCGGTCATCGATTCGGGAGTTAGCCGCAAAAAGATCAACAAGCAGTTTCGCTTTCTCCTGCGGCTGATGGGCCAGTGATCCATCTGGATATTTCAGCGGTGGTAGCGAGGACTGGCAGAAGTTGGACTGCACGGCTTTGGCCAATTGCCAGAACTTTCGGCTACCCGTAGGGTATGCGACGAGTTCTTGACCAAGCCGCGCGATGCGCTGGGCATCCGATCTGATGTAAGCCTTCTTGCATTCCCTAGTGGCTTTGTTAAACGCTGCTTTTAGTCGATCAACGTCAGCAGAGCCCTGAGCGCGGGCCCTGATCCATGCGCGGTAGGCCGATTGCTTCTGTGAGACAGCATGGGCGCACTCGCGATTGAACCAGGGACGGGTCGTTGCGCTGGCGACCTCACTGTGGGGAATATAGTATTCCATTCCTACAGTGATCTCGCCAGCCACGGCAGCCGCACTTTGCGACAGATCTTTATCTTTGAAGCAGCGTTGAGCCCACGGGATGGATGCAAAATAATCCCGCATACCATCCCAGTCTGCCGACGAGTAGTGCCATAAACGTCTTTTTGCTGCCACTCGTCGTGGAGGGGCAGCAAGAGGCACCGTGGTGGATACCAGGCAGTGATCGGAGGATCCCAGGGGGGCGAGCACCGATACACTGTACTGCACTGGGTTACTCGTCAGCAGTAGGTCCAGCAAAGAAGGCGCTTGACTAGGTATGTCTGGTATCCTGGTGGGCTGGAGTACCAGCTGGGTGAGGTCATGCGTGAGAGCGAATGCGTGGACAGTCCGACCCGCGTGGTCAGTTCTGGAAGATCCCAACCAGGACTCATGGTGGGCGTTAAAGTCTCCCAGAAACACCAGTTCGGCGGTCGGAAACTGCTCCTGCGCTTTGTCCGCTGCCTGGCTGAGATGTTCAAATAGTCGAGTTGTTTCAGAGTCTCCAGAGTGGGATCGGTATAGGCAGACGTAGATACGGCTCATAGAGCCAGTATCCACGTGGAGCCATAGGATGGAGAAGGATGGGTCCTCAAGGCAGCGTAATCGGCGATAACAAACATCCGCCCTGACGAAAAGACATACCCCAGCCTTCGCCAGGAAGCACTCCTCAAGCACATAGCCAGGGTAGTGAAGATATGTCATGTCGGCAGGGCGGCGTATTTGTGTCTCCGTTAGGAATAGCATGGCCGGCCTTGCCGTCTCAAGATGCTGGTGGACGGCGTTGAGGTTTGCATGGAGTCCACGGATGTTAGTGAACTCCCCCACAAAAAGTGGGTTGGTGGGAGAATGAAGTGCCGCTGTAAAACGTTTTTGCTTTTTCCTTGCTGCCATGATAAAAAAGGGGGGGAGGGAAATGGGAGCGTAAAAGGCGTGACAGTCATCGTGGCAGTGTAATACTGAGACTTGGAATGCTGTGGCGTCATACAACGGTGAGGCATGACGGTGACCGAGCCGTCGGACGGAAGGGCCCCCGTACCCTCCCGGAAGTGGTCGCCTGGTCCCACCGTCCGGTCACCAACCGGCACGACGAGCCACTCCGTGGATTATGCGCGACCTGACGGGGCAGCCTCCCAGGGTGGTTAGCCGCGGTTGGGCCCCTCTCTATGCCGCGGGCGGCCAGCGGCACCACCGTTTCTACGGGTCTCCCTGGCCGACAAAGTCTAGTCTAGTCAACAAGTTCCATACTTGTTGACTAGACTAAAAGATGCAGCAGCATCACTAGGCCGCCATGGTGTGGGTCGCCATACTGCATTGTCTGCATTCGCAGTGAGTATGGCGACCAATACTCTTGGGTTCTGCTTATGCTTTCCATCAGGTAGAGTAGAGTCATTTTGGCGGGCCATACATAAAAAAAAAAAAAAGACAAAAAAATGTTTTCCTAAAAATTTTTGTTTTATTTTTTTTCTGATGCATCTCATCACGGTCGCTTTTTTTTAAAATACCAGATTGTAAGTAGTAGTGACTACTATTACCACAAAAAAAAACCAGACGCTTCAAACACAGGACTTCAAAGATATTGAATCTTAAAATTTTGCATTAGGATTGGCTCTCATGTCCGTGGTATTATTTCAGTGGCAGTCATACCAAGTTTTTAAGCTTTATATATTTTTACTAGCTGATCCGGCAAACGTTGTTTTGCCATAAAAAAAAATTGGGGTATAAAAAATAGATGTTGGTCGATTCTCAGACCTACCCGATATGCACACCAAATTTCATAAAAATCGGTCCAGCCGTTTCAGAGGAGTATGGTAACTAACATTGTGACACGAGAATTTTATATATAAGATGATAATAATCTAAGAAAAAACATATTATATCTACTAAAATAATATATAAACTTAATCTAATTCGGGCAAAAAAATGTTTTCCTATATTTTGCTTATATTTTTTTTCGGAGGCATATCATCACGGTCGCTTTTTTTTTTAATCCTAGATTATAAGTTGCAGTTACTATTATTACCACAAAAAAACAGACGATGCATACAAAGGACTTCCGACATATTTATTTTTAAAATTTTGGTTTCAGATTACCACTCAAGTCCGTGGTTTTATTTTAGTGACAATCACCCCAGTTTTCTAAAGGTTTACATAATAATTTAATTACAAAAAAAATTTGAAAAGCCTCATCTATTTTGGCGATTTTTATTTTTATATCATTGGGTTTAATTTTTTTTCTGAGGCATCTCATCATGATAGCTACTCCTACAAAGATATTTAATTTAAAAAAATTGAATTAGGATTGCAACTCAATTCCGGGGTTTTATTTCAGTGACAGTCATCCCAGTTTTTTAAGTTTTATATGTGACAATTATCCAAAAAAAATCTTTATCCTAAATTAATATTTTGCATAGATAGAGACAGTGCCGTCTTTACCATAAGGGCACACGGGGCCAGTGCCCAGGGCCCCCGTCCTCAGGGGGGCCCCGAGGAACCGACAATTTTGTCTCAGACATTTGTTCTCGTTATAATTTGCGTACACATTACACTTTTTTCACAAAGAAATATAGTACACTAGCTATTGCCCGCGGCTTCGCTCGCGTGGAAGTTGATTATATGTATTTAATTAAAAACTGTAAGTATGTATGAATAATTTATTCATGTTTTTAAACGTTTTATTTATTAATGTTTAATCAAGAGCCTATAATCAAGAGATAATAAGGATTTTCATACAAACTTTTGAAGGCCGATGGGGCCATAAAGTTCTTAAGAGACGACCGTATACGACGCAGCGTTGGTAGGTACAGGGTAGTCCGACGACCTGGTGAAGACGTCGAACTATGGCCACATGGAAAAATTACGGGTGGAGTAATGAACAGCGCCTGACTGCCCTAACTGTTTCGCTTAGGGGGCAAGCGTTATCACTCCTAGAAGCACTACCTGGTTCAGGTAGCGGATATAAACAATTGTTAGAAGCGCTCAAGTTGAGATATGGGAAACGCTACCTGAAACACGTTTTCCGCTCCCAGATACGCGATAGAGCCCAATGCCCAGGAGAAGGCCTGCAGCAATGTACGTTGGAAATTGAGAACCTCGTACGGAACGCGTAGATGATAAAAGCAAACAACGTGCAGATTTTCATAAACAGCATCAAGGACTTGGAAGTAAGAGCTGCAGTGGTAGCCAAGCCACCATGCTTCAATAAGTGAAGCACTGGCACAAGTCCTGGAAGTCGAAGCGGTTCGACAGGATATCCGGCCGACCCACAAGCGAAGTCTCAGAGGAAATAAAAGAGATCAAGTCTTCTTTTGAGAGGGGTTCTGGGATCATGTGCTACAGATATGGCGAGAGAGGTCATCTGCAGCTAAGTAACCCGCTAAAGAGTTCGCAGATGTCCAGGTTGAAAAAAAAATAGAACTGCCTGGAGGAGGTGCTGAGGAAACTTTGCGACAAACAGTTTGTTTATCTGAGACGCACGTTCCAAAGCACCAATCTGGAAAAACATGATAAACAACATATAAAAGGTGACTTCATGAGATAATCAAAAGAATAAATCTCGATGACAGAATGTACTCCGACTCGAAACTCGAAATCTTGCTTCGAACTCGTAGCTTGACTTTTGGGACCCTGTGAAGATGAAACAATGAAGTTAGCACAAGGGGATGACGTTGACCTAAAGAAACTTATCATATGGTAAGCACAATATAAACCTGCTTAGAGTCATATATCATCTGCAAGCGCTATTACTAAAGTTTACTGGGCACAATGGGATAGATTCTACAGAACGGGATACTTTACCGGAAATGGGAGAAGACTAACACTAACTACCTGCAGATAATTGTGACAAAATCTAAGGTTCCGGACGTTCTCCGTGAAGTTCACGATGGAGCTTCAGGAGGCCATCCCAGTGTCAAGAAGTGTCGGCAAGATGTACAGGTTGGCATCCTAGTGGCGCCATAAATGTACTACTTGTATACTGCTGTAAGAAGGCCTACAGATGCGAAACCAAGAAACCAGCAACTGTAAAATGGACTGGAAACTGCAGTTGATGACGGTGCGGGAACGAGAAAATCCGATACGGCTGGCACTCAAACGGTTTTGATATAGGTGCACTGGTTTGGCTGAATAACTCGACACTTATGCATAGAAAAGCCCCAAAACTACAGACCAAGTGGGAGGGTCCGTATAAGGTTAACCGGAGTAACGACGTGACCCAAAGGATTCAGCGACAATCGAGTTCAAAGTAGTGCATATACCACCACCACCTGGCTAAATATAGCAACGATGCAATGTTATGAAAAATGAACATCCAGAAAAAGACTCGTCAATCGGTTAAACCTAGAAAGTTCTAGTCACAGAATAATAAAATTTAAGTGAATGTACATAGCGTCGAATATAGACTGATTGTCGCGCGACTGACTTGTTCACATTCGACAGCGTTTTTTGGAACCAGGCGTTTCGAGAGGCAGTTGAACTTTCCCAAGCGATCTAGTAATAGCAGTACCTAGTATAAAAAGACAGTTTAGTTTGAGCTACAGTGCGACAAATATCTGAGTGATGTCAGTGATTAACAGAGCGACTTCGGAGGTCATTAAGGACTATTATTCTGAGTTATTCTGTCGTTATAAGAGTGTTTATAATAAAGTCTCTTTTACACGTCAGAAGGCTTACTTCTCAAATTAGTCGAACCGGAACACATAACAATAAATAGAAGGTTTTGCTTAACACAAAACCTGAAAGAAACCAAAAATCTAACAGCATACACGATTACTCATAATAAATGTTCATAGTAGAAAAATGTTAGCATAATACACTTTATTTACTTTCCAAAAGAGCCCCTAATTCCTATGTGCCCAGGGGCCCCAGCTTAGGTTAAGACGGCCCTGGATAGAGATAATATAGAAAATTATTTAAATTCATGATAATTTGTATGTTTTTATTAGAGCCTGACCTACTCGGCTTGTATGAAATGTTATCGGAAAATAAAAAAGAAATAGAGCTTTCTATTTTGTGAAACAAATCCACTTCAAAAGTGTAAAACGAATTCACAAAGATTTAACTAGGTATAGTAATTTATCTGCTAACGAAATTTTTTTCACTATGCTTTACTGTAAGGAACTGTGATAAGATACACAAATAACACAAACACAGTCATACAAGTATCCTATTTAACTAACTTAATAGATATATGGTATCTAAAGCATCTATACACATTTTTTTTTGACAACCCTATTTCCATAGAAAAATCGAAAAAACTTAGAATCGTTATATCTCTGAAGTCCTGCATTATAAAAATTCAATTCTTTCAGAATAGGAAGGTACAGGACTGAAGTATTTTTTGTTGGTAAAAAAAAATGCGACCGTCCCATAGGAAATTTTATATATAATTTTTTCTGAAAATTATAAAATATTTTTTTACTCAATTTCTGGAGCACATAAAGACTTGTTATTAATAAAAATACTTATGTTTATATTCCTTAATTTATTGCTAATTTTAAATAAAGTAAGTGTTGGTTATTTTGTGAATTATCTGCAAAAATGTTTTTGACAAAGTTCATTGACCTTTCAATAAATGCGTTATAGTTTCAAAATTATAAAATATATTTAAAGTCGTGTTTCATATTTAGGTGCATTACAGTTATATGTATACTATTCAGCGATAAAAGAGGGGTGTCCTCAATTGAAGGAAAATAATATACTGTGCAGAGTAGCCTAAGTCCTTCCTCATGAATCAAAGTATCTCCATGGTAAAATTAAAAGAGTTTTATACATGGAAGTTGATATAAGAGCTACACACATGCTGCATTGTTGTATTGTCTGTATTCGCAATGAGTATGGTGACCACCACTCTTGGATTGTGCTCATGTTTTCCATCAGGCAGAGTAGAGTCACTTTGGCAGGTTCATATAAAAAAAAACAGTCTCAATTACGCTCCGTCCCATCATTTTTTTAAACTTTCACCATTAAATCGGTAATTTAGTATTCCTTTAATTGAAAAATTCCTCCGATTGAAATCAGTTTTGTCCTCAAGGAAAGTAAGCATCGAACTGTTCTCCGACAAAACCATTTCAATATTCTTTTATTAAATGTATTTTCCAGAGCTGCCTCCAGGATTGGAAGAGGAACCTGGCGCGGACAGTGACGACGATGACGCTTTTGCTTCCACCCTCTCGGCTTCTAAAAAGGACACTAAGAAAACTACCATTGTAGGATATATTTTAATAATATTGTTAGTTTCATGAGAGAGCTTTATTTAAAAGAAGAACAACTTAACACTGCACATCTTACCGACCATCATTTCAACCACTTCACCATTCGAGATTCAATGAGCGAGAGCATCATCGACATTAAATCAATCACGCTATTCATGGCCTTGCGGATATTGGTGATAATTTTAAAAATTTCGCTTATTAGGCTTATTAGGCTGCTGTAGTGTGGGTTACCATGCTGCATTGTCCACGGTTACAATGAGTATGGTGTCAACCACTCTCGGATTCTGCTCATTCTTTCCATGCCAGAGTAGAGTCATTTTGACAGCCATTTCATAAAAAATCAAACTCATTTCTTCCGTGTCCGGTTGTAATTATTTGCGTAAACGTATGTATGTCTGTTTACACCACAAACAAGATATCCAAGACCTGTCTGAGAGTTTATTTGTATGCTAATCAACGCATGAACTTGTGTCCGTTTCATGTATGTTTGTAAAGTCCCCCGCGACGCAGGATTTATTCCTAGTGCGGGAGTTGTCTTTAAAAAAAAAAAAAACTTTTCATATCGCGATGCACGATTAATAGTAACCCCGTAGTTCGGTCTGTCTTTGTTAGATGGCGTTGCAGCATATTAGTATATTATATCAGTTGTTACGCTGTCACAGGTGTCTTCAGGTAGAAGGAATTTGAAAGACATTGAAAAGCCAGCCGGGTCCGCTCAGGAAGACGAGGAAGCGAAGCTAGAGAAGGAATTGGCCGAGATTTATAAGGATTCTGGTGAGTAATAATAAGAACCTCTCTCTTTTTTAAAGTGATAACTTCTTATGGGAGAGTAAACCGCTTTGTTTCGTAACGCGGTACTGCGCCAGCCTGTCTGGCTTCTCTTTTTCTCACGCATACGGCAGCGGTGGGCAGGCTCCTCCTCTCTCACTCTAACCCACAGCGCTAGCCGTAAATATATAGTTCAACTTATGGTCCGTACTCACATAAGGTATTAATCGATAGTTTTACTCCAAAACGAGTAATAATTAACGTGTGGACCGCAAAACTCACGACTCGAAACGCTAGGAAGTTAATATCTATTTGGATATTTTTAGATTATAAAGACATTACAGAAGAGACGGTAGTGCAAACAGTAACATCGTCAACTGAGATACCGACCAAAGAGGATGAGGACAAACCTGTCGCCAGAGCCAGAAACAGGTTGGTAATTAAAATAAATTTTATCTTCTCAGCCAATGAGGGTAGACGGTAAAAATAAATTTTAAGAAGTATTGTAGTGGGTAGCAGTAAGGCCTACTAATATCACACTAATGTCATCACACTAATATATATAGGCGAAAGTTTGTGTGTATGTTTGTTACTTCTTCACGCAAAAACTACTGAACCGATTTGGATAAAACTTTACAGTAATATAACTTATACATCAGAATAACACATAGACTACTATTTGCCGCGATAACCTACATTTGACGAAAATTTGACAATATATTGTGGACAATTAACAATATTGTTACTGAAACCTTCGAAACACATCATGATTTGGAGATTCCTGATGATATAAATAAAACTTCATTTTTTCTGTGATAAATTCTTACATATTATGCACCAGAATATTGCGGGTCTGATAAATAAATCCGATAGCCTCGCAGTTTGTTTAGAAGAGTTAAGTGACAAGAATATTAAAATAGACGTCGTTTGTATCACGGAACACTTCATTTTGTCAGGTTTTGAGGAATACTTAACGTTACCAAATGACCATCTAGCCACATCGTATAGTAGAAAAGACAAAAAGAGAGGCGGTGTCTGTATATTGATCAGCAAGGGACATCAATGGCAAGAAATTCGGGAATTGAATAAGTTGACTGTTTATGGGACTTTTGAGTGTTGTGCTGTAGAATTGACGGAGTGTAAAATTATTATAATATGTTTGTATAGAGTACCTAAACACAGTAATTTAAGTTTATTTTTTGAACGGTTGGAAATGCTTTTAAAGTTGCTTTGTGGTAAGCGTAATAAAAGGGTTGTTATTGCCGGTGATTACAACATCAATGTGTTGGACAATAATAGCACTACTAGGGAATTTATATGTTTGCTGTCGCAATATGGTTTAAAACTAGCAGTGCGAGAACCTACCAGTCTTCAAAGTAGAACCTGTTTAGATAATTTTCTTCATAATTTTCGAAAGCAATGTAAAATTCAAGTTTTAGATTTTGCGTTATCTGACCACACATCACAAATAATAGAATGCCCTATTGAAATGCAGGGCGAAATTAAATGTTGGCGCATAAAAAGACGAAATTAAATTTTTGGAAATGTTAATAAATTTAGGTCGTGCCTCGGTAGTCTATCGTTTGAAGACATATACTTAACCAATGACGCAAATGTGGCCTACAACACGTTTATGGATACGTTTAGTTTATTTTATAATCTTTGTTTCCCATATAAAACCATAAAAATAAAATCAATACATAAGGCTAAATGGATATCCAGAGGTATAAAACAGTGTAGCAAAACTAAACGAAAACTTTTATGGATTTATAGGCTAAGCCCCAATAATCATAATAAAATTAAGTATAAAGAATATGCACGAAAATATAAGCGTATAATTAGATTAACACAGCGATCTCAGAACATAAATAGTATCAAAACCTCAAAAAATGTCTCGAAAACCACTTGGAAGATAATCAACCAGGCTAAACGGAACTCCTCTCTAAATATTATTTCTAAACTAAGAACTAACGATGGCGCTGTAATTACAGGTCCACAGGAGATAGCCAATGCCTTTAGTGATTTTTTTGTAGACAAAATTGTGCCTATAAGTAACTGTGGTACAAAAGTAACAAAACACATTGACAGGCAAAACAAATCCATGTTCATTTCGCCTTGTATTCCATCGGATATTGAGAATATCATATCAACGTTAAAAAACACCAATAGTGTGGGGTTTGATGGTGTTTTGACTAGGGTTGTTAAATCTTCAAGTCAATGCATATCGAAACATTTATGTCACATAATAAATCTGAGCATCACAACAGGCACTTACCCGAAGGGACTGAAAACATCAGTAGTAAAACCGCTTTTCAAAAAGGAAAACAGAGAGCTCATGGAATTCTATAGACCCATTACATTAACACCTGTTTTTTCTAAAGTCTTTGAAAAATATATACATAATCAGATTTATAATTATTTAGAAAAATATAATATCTTGACCACTGAGCAAAAAGGGTTTAGGCGGAATAAAAGTATTAATAGAGCAATTTACGACTTTTTAAATGTAATAATGGCCAAAGTAGATAGTAAGATACCAGTGAGCGCTATTTTCTGTGATATGACTCAAGCTTTTGATTATGTGGATCATGAAATTCTACTTGCAAAGCTTGATCATTACGGAATACGAGGAAATGTCCTAGGTCTTATAAAATCCTATCTGACTGACCGGCAACAATATGTAGAAATTACTCGCGTAAATAACTCAACGAAAAATGAAGAAATATACACCTCTCATATGCGAACAGTGAAGTATGGCGTGGGTCAGGGTTCTGTCCTGGGTCCTTTGCTTTTTATATTATATATAAATGACCTACCTAAAGTAACTGATCATCAAATTACATTATTTGCGGATGATAGTACAGTTACTATAGAATGTACAAATGAAGAAGAATATAAAAGTGAAATAAATGCTGCATTATTGACTATAATAGACTGGCTTGACAATAACAACCTTAAAATAAATGTATCAAAAACTAAATTAATGCAATTCTCACAAAGAGTACTCACGTTACAAAATTTGGACATAAACCACAAAAATACTAAAGTTTGTGAAGTTACCACAACGAAGTTTCTAGGCTTGACTATTGATAATAGATTAAATTGGAAAACTCACATAGAAGATTTATGTAATAAAATCAGTAGCTCAGCATACGCTTTGTTTAAACTTACGCCAGTATTGAATGTTGATGCACTGCTTACAGCATATCATGGAACTACAGAGTCAACTCCACTCATAAAGACGTAGTTTTTAAAGCTCAAAAAAGATGCATTAGAGCCATGTTCAATTTAAATAGTAGAGATAGCTGTAAACCATATTTTATAAGGCACAAAATCTTGACTTTACCCTCTCTATACATTTATGAAATAGCAACTTTTGTAAAATCAAATCCAGAGTTATTTGAAACTCTTTCAGACACTGTTACACGAAATAGAAGGACTAATACACGTTATAGACTTCGCATACATAAAGCAAATACAGCTTTATTGCATAAAAGCATCTACTGCATGGCGCCAGTGATATTTAACAAGATACCACAAGAATTTAAAAAATTAACTACTAATTTATTTAAGAAGCGCCTACATGATTTTTTAGTAAAAAAATGCTACTATGCAGTGAGTGATTTTCTCTCAGAAAAATAGGAATATTCTGTCTGATTATTAGTTGCAATTACCTAATTTTATTATTACTTATTTAAATTGATTTGTTTGTAGATTATATGCTTTATATTTAATATTATTTAATATATATTATAGTATGGATTGACAATTTTGACATTTAATTTATATTATTTTTAATGTGACATTGATAATAACTATTGACATTTTAATTATGTTTGTTTGAAGTATGTGATGATGAATTTAGTTTTTACTGACTTCTTTCTATTATTTAGTGACATTGATAATTTCCGTTGACATTTATTCTTGTTTGTCTGAAAAGTGTAATGGTAAATGTAATAAATAATATATAGTATTTCAAATTAGGTGATTGTTATTCTTTTAAAAAAAATTTTGCATGCCGTTAAGGTAGATCAAAGAGAACATGTTTAAAAAAATGTAACACCATTGTACACCTTTGTTCAGCGAATAAATGAATTATTATTATTATTATTAACCGACATACACGCAGGCGCGAGCAAAAACTAGTGTTGTTTATAATTGTCTGTCAAAAGGTGTCATTTCATGGTGGCACTACGGTAGCTAGTTGTTAGAGTAAATTAAAGTAACTGTATGAGCGAGCACAAACTGTTGTTCCACGTGGAATTAGAACTCACGACACTTGGCGCAATAACAAGCGTCGTGACGACGGCTTAAACCACTCGGTCAACCGTAGGAAGATTATGATGATGATGAGTTAGTTCATAGACAGTAAACATCTGCACCACCCTTGATAGTTTTCCCGCTCTACTATGATACTGTTTATGTATTCCTAGCCGATTTGCACATCTCAACCGAGACAAGTCAACTACGCAGGAGATATTATAGTGCACAAGTATGTGCATAAACACAGGTGCACTCTCTGATTCTTCATGACTGGGGAGAGACCAGGCGCTGGATCGTGCTTTACGTGGTCTCCGAGGCCTATGCCATGAAAAGACACTGAACTTTTCAAATTGTGTTTATCTTATTGCAGCTTCAAATTTGCACCGGATTCTACGAATAAGGCAGCAATTGAAAAGTTCAGAACCTCAATAGATGAGATCAGCTGCAAAAATAGGGAGAAACTAAGCGTCACTGTAAGTTTTTTTTTTTTATGTTTTGCCCTGCCGAAATGACTCTACTCTGCCTGATGGAAAGCATAAGCAGAATCCAAGAGTGGTGGTCACCATACTCATTGCTCGTGCAGACAATGCAACAATGCAGCATGGTGACCCACACCATGGCAGGCTAGTGATGCTTCTGCATCATTGGGCCTCCGGTCTCGCACTCACCAACGAAACACGACAGCACGATCGCTGTCATTTTACGTTGATTTTCTGTGCGAGGGTAGTACCGTCTTCAAGCATTGCACCAAATTAAAATGGGAACCCACGAGAAGCACCAGCTTTCAAATAACTAAAGAATCATCAAAATCGGTTCACCCAATCGAAAGTTCTGAGGTAACAAACATAAAAAGAAAATACATTCGAATTGAGAACCTCCTCCTTTATAACCGACTTCAAAAAAAGGAGGAGGTTTCTCAATTCGACCGTATATATATATATATATTTTTATGTGTGTTCGCGGATAACTTCGTCGTTTATAACCCATTTTGATGATTCTTCTTTTGTTGGAAAGGAGATGTCCCGACAGTGGTACCATGACAAGGAAACTAGGATCTGATGATGGCACCCCAGAGAAATCGAGGGGAACTCTCATTTTTTTCAGGCACGTACTATGTTTTTCGTATAGTTTCTGAAGTTACTCTGGTATTTGCGTCTGGTAGTCATCATTTAATGATGATGAGCTGATGATGTAAGGTACAACTCCTTAACGGTTAGGAGTTAGAGGATAAATATTTAAATGTCATATGTATGTATGTTACCTTTAGTCGTTTTCTTTCAAGTTATTTAGGTAAGCTGATGGTGGAAGGTGGACGGTACAACTCCTCAACGGTTAGGAGATGGAGGATAAATCTTTAAATGTCATATATATGTATGTTACCTTTAGTCGTATTCTTTCAAGTTATTTAGGTAAGCTGATGATGTAAGGTGGAAGGTACAACTCCTCAACGGTTAGGAGTTGGAGGATAATTCTTTCAATTTCATACGTATCTATAGACCTTCAGTTATATACTTGCTTGACACTAAGATCTGATGATGGCATCCAAGAGAAATCGAGTCGAACCTTGAAGTCGGTTTTATTTTTGTTAAAATTTTACTTGGTATCTTTTTATTTTCTTTTCAGAGCCCTGACACAAATGAACCTGTTTCACTCAAAAACCCGAATTCTTCCTACAAACTCCAAGTTCCCATGATAATAGCTCACTTAGGTCTAATTTTAATAACAGTAATATGCATTTAATTCGTTTCTTTGTTTATTTAATTGTGCAAAATGTTAGTGCACATGTAATCATGTTTTAATGTTAGATTGAACCCCGGACATGACTTAACACGCTAACGACTTTGGATTATGGGCCCGTTTCACCGCCACTGCCAGATAACCATAGTTTTCTTTTATATTCGACTGCCTCGGTGGCGTAGTGGTAGCAAATGCGACTGCTGTGCTTGAGGTCTCGGGTTCGATTCCCGAGTCGGACCAAATGTTTGTATGATCTGCAAATATTTGTTCCGGAGTTTGGCTGTTTTCTATGAATAATATGTGTTTGTACTTGTTGTGTGTACTAAAAAAAAGTACAAATGTATTTATATCAGTTGCCTAGTACCCATAACACGAGCTCTGCTTAGCTTGGGACTAGATGGCGTTGTGTGTTACATGTTCAAAATATTTATTTATTTATATGTGTATATTAGCCTGCCAAAGTGACGTTACTCTGCCTGATGGAAAGCATAAGCAGAATCCAAGAGTGGTGGTCACCATACTCATTTCTCGTGCAGACAATGCAACAATGCAGCATGGTGACCCACACTATGGCGGCCTATTGAAATGGTTCTGCATCGTTGGACCTCCGCAGCTCCGGTCCGTACTCACCAACGATACATGACAGTACGGATGCTGACATTTCAGTTTCACAAATGTCGGATAGGGACGTATATGTCAAATCACCACACACATATCAGCAATATTATCCGTTCCATATGTTATATGTCAGATAACTATCTAAAACTTTATCAGGAAGAGATGAAACTGGCCCTGAAATCTCGGTTACTAATACACAACACGACTAATTAAATTAGAAGAAAATTTACTAATGGATTTCATTTCAAAGAAGATGGCTGACACTAAAGAACCTATGGACATTTGTTTTTTTCTCTAAAACATCTACATAAAAAACAATGTCAGATTTAATTCTTCGAGTGAAGTTACAAGGAACCTCCCTCCCTTTATTTCTAAGGGGACTGAGGTCTCACATGTTTCTTTTACTCATTATCCGGACAAGTAACCGGATAAGTAAGAAGAATAGCTAGTGTTGTTTCTTACGGAATGTAGGGAAAATGTCAGATAAAAAATAATTGAAGGTTCAAAGTTACGCACGGGTACAAAGTGACCTGCGCGCTGCGTTCGAATTTGTATTGTGTTAAATGTATGTTATTTACACCCTGTTTCACCGCTTGCAGTACAATAAAGCTTATCCGACTGATAGTTTGACACAATTTGTAGGGAATCAAACTATCTGTCAGATAAGAATATCATAAACTTATTTGTAACCCGTGAAACAAGGCCTAAGTTTGTTAAATTCTGTGTTAATTTAAATAAACTTTAAAATGTTTTATTTTGATGGTCCCTGCTTTTTCACTCCCAAAAGATAAGACAAATCCTTGAGTTACCCCATAATCAAATTAATATACACCTTGTCTACAGAAACTTTTCTTGTTTTTAAAGATCAATGTACTTATGTATTTACAAAAAAAAGTATATACATAAAATATGTATTTATATCAGTTGTCTAGTACCCATAACACATGGTTGGATGTTGGATGTTTTTAAGCCGTCCAAAGGCCTCCAACTAAACTTCAAAGTTGTTATCCTATAATAACAACGGGGACCGCCTGCTTAACGTAAACCTCCGAATAATGGCGATGCTTATGGTATCGTGCCACTAGCGATCACCAATCCAGGTACTGACCGCGCTGTCGTTACTTACCCTTGCTGATTGTTTCTATTCACTGAGTGCAACTGCCAGTTGCAAGCGTTCTTCTTTCTGCAATCGTTAACGCCTAAATTCTCGTGTGTCATTGGCTAATCTTGGACGAAGTAATCTTAGACAAAGTATTAGCCAATGACACATGAGAATTTAGGCGTTAACGATTGCAGAAAGAAGAACGCTTGCAACTTGGCTAGGGGGTTGATCAATGAGCGCCTTAGAATACGTATTTCAGCTTGTTGTAAAGAATTCTCTAAAGTAGATAATATTAAGTACCCGATACCCGGTATAGGTACCTATCAGTTATCAAAATTTCCAAGGACAAATGCAAAATTAGGTAAAAATTATTGATCTGTTGCGAATCGTAAGTGAGTCAGATATTATAACCAGATAAGTACATAACATTATCTTTTAATTTTGAATGCAATCGTTATATTACTTAATATAAACATACATACACGAAACATCATTGTCAATGAGTTTTTCTTGATAATAGAAATTCTTAATAGCCGCTCGGAGTTTGATCTTCGCACGTCGCAGAGGCAGTCTAGGTTGCGTATACATGTCAGCTAGTGCTTAATAACAGCCTGAAGTTTGTAAGTTAGGGTCCCGAGTCTAATCTCTCGCCGGTCGGGTCGGATAATTGTCCCATCCGACTGTGAGAGTGAGAAAACAGATAGTGCATCTGTGTTTGTGCACACACTTGTGTACTTTAATATCTCATGCATAGTAGGCTGGTCAAACTGGCCGCCGTGACCGAAATGGGCATGGAGAACATCACAAGAAACACTCACTCTAGTATCATTCAAAGGGAAAGCTGAGGCGTACAAAACGTCCAGATTTGACATTTAGACTATGGGCCCGAGTCGAAAATTGATGGGTCATCTGAACCACCAGGAGACCTTTTTGAAAGATACAGGGGCATAGAACAATAGCATTCAACACTATGCCGTCATTTGTAAGCTGTCCAACTGAGTACAGATGAAGGGGAGGTGGTAGCAAACCTCGATTTTTCTCCCTTATCACATGATTTTTGTACGGAGTTGCGGAATAATGTATTAAAAAAGGTATTGAAATTGTATGGAACCGATGCCGTACTCTCTATTCTATCACTACTCGTATGATGTCTAATTCGAGTCGTAATATCGGACAAGTCAATAACCATAAACCAAACATTTAAGTCCGTGTTTTGACAGATTAAGAATTAGGAATGTCACCACACCTGTTCATCCCGTAGGTGTCATAAAAGCCGACTGAGGGATCAAACTACCAGGACAACAGCACTGCAAAGGGAAGGAACACTTGAAATAAACCTTATTAAATACCAACTGGTCTGATCAATTGGTTTGGTTGAAGCGCTAATCTCAGGAAGTACTTATCCGAAATGAAAAATTCTTTCAGTTGTAGATAGCCCAGTTATCGAGAAAGGCTATAGATTATATATCATCACTCTGCAACCAATATGAGCTGAGTATCAATAAAAAACGTTGCGAAAACGGTTACAGTTTCGCAAAATTAATGTAGTATGACAGAATTATTCCCTTTACGAAAAGTCCGCGACAACATATTACGTTAATTTTAAAGATAGCCAATCTTATTCTAATCTTATTCTATCTCTATAACCTTTTTTATGGCAAACAAAGTTCACGTTATTATAACATCATGCTGCTGGCAATAGGAGATGCAGACGCTAAAGTCGCTTCCGCTGGCTCTTTCAGATCTTTTTAATCAATCAACGGATTTTGATGCAGTTATCAGTAATAGATAAAATGATTCAAGTGGAAGGTTTATTTGTAAGAATGATGAAAAAATTATATGGAAGGGTACCTAAAACATGCATATTAGAATAGAGAAAAATCGAGAATGTGAGAGACTTCTCTGTGAAGTCGGGCCGGGTCGCTTGTTTACAATCAAACAAATAAGGAAAACGTTAAACTACAGAATAATATCGATTTTATTACACATACAATCGCTGCGATATCCTTTTAGGATTATTTTCATTACTTAGATAACCAAATTCAGTGTTAGATGATTCACTCGATATCTTTTCGAGATAAGATAGACACTCAGGGTCCGCTCAGGAAGACGAGGAAGCGAAGCTAGAGAAGGAATTGGCCGAGATTTATAAGGATTCTGGTGAGTAATAATAAGAACCTCTCTCTTTTTTAAAGTGATAACTTCTTATGGGAGAGTAAACCGCTTTGTTTCGTAACGCGGTACTGCGCCAGCCTGTCTGGCTTCTCTTTTTCTCACGCATACGGCAGCGGTAGGCAGGCTCCTCCTCTCTCACTCTAACCCACAGCGCTAGCCGTAAATATATAGTTCAACTTATGGTCCGTACTCACATAAGGTATTAATCGATAGTTTTACTCCAAAACGAGTAATAATTAACGTGTGGACCGCAAAACTCACGACTCGAAGGCTCGCATCGAGCCGGCTCGATGGCTCGACTCCTATTACATTTCTCCATTTCATTTTTTCTTTAATTATTTTATAATTAAGAATTGCTAGACTTGCTAAATTTAGCCACCGTCTCCTTTGTTGAACAGACATCTTTCGGCTCGAACGGTTCGGAGAATACTGAACGTCGAGCCAGACGATGCCCCACTCGATCGATAAATGCTGAATGTGTGGACGAAAGCCCATGCCGTGGTTTTTACTGGTTGGTTTTAGTGGTTGAACTGGTAGCCGACCTCAAACAATCTTGCGAATTATAAACGCTAGGAAGTTAATATCTATTTGGATATTTTTAGATTATAAAGACATTACAGAAGAGACGGTAGTGCAAACAGTAACATCGTCAACTGAGATACCGACCAAAGAGGATGAGGACAAACCTGTCGCCAGAGCCAGAAACAGGTTGGTAATTAAAAAAAATTTTATCTTCTCAGCCAATGAGGGTAGACGGTAAACATAAATTTTAAGAAGTATTGTAGTGGGTAGCAGTAAGGCCTACTAATATCACACTAATGTCATCACACTAATATATATAGGCGAAAGTTTGTGTGTATGTTTGTTACTTCTTCACGCAAAAACTACTGAACGGATTTGGATAAAACTTTACAGTAATATAACTTATACATCAGAATAACACACAGGCTACTATTTGCCGCGATAACCGACATACACGCAGGCGCGAGCAAAAACTAGTGTTGTTTATAATTGTCTGTCAAAAGGTGTCATTTCATGGTGGCACTACGGTAGCTAGTTGTTAGAGTAAATTAAAGTAACTGTATGAGCGAGCACAAACTGTTGTTCCACGTGGAATTAGAACTCACGACACTTGGCGCAATAACAAGCGTCGTGACGACGGCTTAAACCACTCGGTCAACCGTAGGAAGATTATGATGATGATGAGTTAGTTCATAGACAGTAAACATCTGCACCACCCTTGATAGTTTTCCCGCTCTACTATGATACTGTTTATGTATTCCTAGCCGATTTGCACATCTCAACCGAGACAAGTCAACTACGCAGGAGATATTATAGTGCACAAGTATGTGCATAAACACAGGTGCACTCTCTGATTCTTCATGACTGGGGAGAGATCAGGCGCTGGATCGTGCTTTACGTGGTCTCCGAGGCCTATGCCATGAAAAGACACTGAACTTTTCAAATTGTGTTTATCTTATTGCAGCTTCAAATTTGCACCGGATTCTACGAATAAGGCAGCAATTGAAAAGTTCAGAACCTCAATAGATGAGATCAGCTGCAAAAATAGGGAGAAACTAAGCGTCACTGTAAGTTTTTTTTTTTATGTTTTGCCCTGCCGAAATGACTCTACTCTGCCTGATGGAAAGCATAAGCAGAATCCAAGAGTGGTGGTCACCATACTCATTGCTCGTGCAGACAATGCTACAATGCAGCATGGTGACCCACACCATGGCAGGCTAGTGATGCTTCTGCATCATTGGGCCTCCGGTCTCGCACTCACCAACGAAACACGATAGCACGATCGCTGTCATTTTACGTTGATTTTCTGTGCGAGGGTAGTACCGTCTTCAAGCATTGCACCAAATTAAAATGGGACCCCACGAGAAGCACCAGCTTTCAAATAACTAAAGAATCATCAAAATCGGTTCACCCAATCGAAAGTTCTGAGGTAACAAACATAAAAAGAAAATACATTCGAATTGAGAACCTCCTCCTTTATAACCGACTTCAAAAAAAGGAGGAGGTTTCTCAATTCGACCGTATATATATATATACACACATCAAAAGTGTCTAGGGATCAAGCATTTTTATGCGGATTTCTTGAGATTGAGATGTGGCTTTGGCCCTGGCCTGCTCAGTCACCAGACTTGAACCCGATTGAGCATGCATGGGATATGCTACAGAGAAGAGCTCTGCCGAATATGGAGGGTATCCAGTCGCAAGAAGACCTTTTTTTGTTGTTGCAACGAACATGGGCGGCCATTCCACAGCGTGATTTGGATGAACTCATTTTGAGTATGCCAAACCGATGTTCTTGTGTTAGTGTTCGCGGTAGAAACACGGATTATTAATTGTTTAAGTTACCTAATAAAATTTTAAAGAAAACTGTTATTTCAGTCTTTTTTTCGCACTTTAATGTTAGTGGTTCAAATGTCAAAAATCCTTTTATTAGGAAAATGGCAAATTTCTTTATTAATGCAAAGGTGACTTGGTTTATCGCTACTGTGACAAACGAAAACACTTTATTTGATGAATCCTTAAAGAAAATTTTAATTAATATCAATCAGGAGAAAAGTTATTGCAAAAATATATGTTGATCCCTAGACACACATGTTGATCCCTAGACACTTTTGATGTGTGTATTTTTATGTGTGTTCGCGGATAACTTCGTCGTTTATAACCCATTTTGATGATTCTTCTTTTGTTGGAAAGGAGATGTCCCGACAGTGGTACCATGACAAGGAAACTAGGATCTGATGATGGCATCCCAGAGAAATCGAGGGGAACTCTCATTTTTTTCAGGCACGTACTATGTTTTTCGTATAGTTTCTGAAGTTACTCTGGTATTTGCGTCTGGTAGTCATCATTTAATGATGATGAGCTGATGATGTAAGGTACAACTCCTTAACGGTTAGGAGTTAGAGGATAAATCTTTAAATGTCATATGTATGTATGTTACCTTTAGTCGTTTTCTTTCAAGTTATTTAGGTAAGCTGATGGTGGAAGGTGGACGGTACAACTCCTCAACGGTTAGGAGTTGGAGGATAAATCTTTAAATGTCATATATATGTATGTTACCTTTAGTCGTATTCTTTCAAGTTATTTAGGTAAGCTGATGATGTAAGGTGGAAGGTACAACTCCTCAACGGTTAGGAGTTGGAGGATAATTCTTTCAATTTCATACGTATCTATAGACCTTCAGTTATATACTTGCTTGACACTAAGATCTGATGATGGCATCCAAGAGAAATCGAGTCGAACCTTGAAGTCGGTTTTATTTTTGTTAAAATTTTACTTGTTATCTTTTTATTTTCTTTTCAGAGCCCTGACACAAATGAACCTGTTTCACTCAAAAACCCGAATTCTTCCTACAAACTCCAAGTTCCCATGATAATAGCTCACTTAGGTCTAATTTTAATAACAGTAATATGCATTTAATTCGTTTCTTTGTTTATTTAATTGTGCAAAATGTTAGTGCACATTTAATCATGTTTTAATGTTAGATTGAACCCCGGACATGACTTAACACGCTAACGACTTTAGATTATGGGCCCGTTTCACCGCTTGCTGATAAAACTGATAAACTAATGTCGAATTATCTGCCAGATAACCATAGTTTTCTTTTATATTCGACTGCCTCGGTGGCGTAGTGGTAGCAAATGCGACTGCTGTGCTTGAGGTCTCGGGTTCGATTCCCGAGTCGGACCAAATGTTTGTATGATCTGCAAATATTTGTTCCGGAGTTTGGCTGTTTTCTATGAATAATATGTGTTTGTACTTGTTGTGTGTACTAAAAAAAAGTACAAATGTATTTATATCAGTTGTCTAGTACCCATAACACGAGCTCTGCTTAGCTTGGGACTAGATGGCGTTGTGTGTTACATGTTCAAAATATTTATTTATTTATATGTGTATATTAGCCTGCCAAAGTGACGTTACTCTGTCTGATGGAAAGCATAAGCAGAATCCAAGAGTGGTGGTCACCATACTCATTTCTCGTGCAGACAATGCAACAATGCAGCATGGTGACCCACACTATGGCGGCCTATTGAAATGGTTCTGCATCGTTGGACCTCCGCAGCTCCGGTCCGTACTCACCAACGATACATGACAGTACGGATGCTGACATTTCAGTTTCACAAATGTCGGATAGGGACGGATATGTCAAATCACCACACACATATCAGCAATATTATCCGTTCCATATGTTATATGTCAGATAACTATCTAAAACTTTATCAGGAAGAGATGAAACTGGCCCTGAAATCTCGGTTACTAATACACAACACGACTAATTAAATTAGAAGAAAATTTACTAATGGATTTCATTTCAAAGAAGATGGCTGACACTAAAGAACCTATGGACATTTGTTTTTTTTCTCTAAAACATCTACATAAAAAACAATGTCAGATTTAATTCTTCGAGTGAAGTTACAAGGAACCTCCCTCCCTTTATTTCTAAGGGGACTGAGGTCTCACATGTTTCTTTTACTCATTATCCGGACAAGTAACCGGATAAGTAAGAAGAATAGCTAGTGTTGTTTCTTACGGAATGTAGGGAAAATGTCAGATAAAAAATCATTGAAGGTTCAAAGTTACGCACGGGTACAAAGTGACCTGCGCGCTGCGTTCGAATTTGTATTGTGTTAAATGTATGTTATTTACACCCTGTTTCACCGCTTGCAGTACAATAAAGCTTATCCGACTGATAGTTTGACACAATTTGTAGGGAATCAAACTATCTGTCAGATAAGAATATCAGAAACTTATTTGTAACCCGTGAAACAAGGCCTAAGTTTGTTAAATTCTGTGTTAATTTAAATAAACTTTAAAATGTTTTATTTTGATGGTCACTGCTTTTTCACTCCCAAAAGATAAGACAAATCCTTGAGTTACCCCATAATCAAATTAATATACACCTTGTCTACAGAAACTTTTCTTGTTTTTAAAGATCAATGTACTTATGTATTTACAAAAAAATGTATATACATAAAATATGTATTTATATCAGTTCTCTAGTACCCATAACACATGGTTGGATGTTGGATGTTTTTAAGCCGTCCAAAGGCCTCCAACTAAACTTCAAAGTTGTTATCCTATAATAACAACGGGGACCGCCTGCTTAACGTAAACCTCCGAATAATGGCGATGCTTATGGTATTGTGCCACTAGCGATCACCAATCCAGGTACTGACCGCGCTGTCGTTACTTACCCTTGCTGATTGTTTCTATTCACTGAGTGCAACTGCCAGTTGCAAGCGTTCTTCTTTCTGCAATCGTTAACGCCTAAATTCTCGTGTGTCATTGGCTAATCTTGGACGAAGTAATCTTAGACAAAGTATTAGCCAATGACACATGAGAATTTAGGCGTTAACGATTGCAGAAAGAAGAACGCTTGCAACTTGGCTAGGGGGTTGATCAATGAGTGCCTTAGAATACGTATTTCAGCTTGTTGTAAAGAATTCTCTAAAGTAGATAATATTAAGTACCCGATACCCGTTATAGGTACCTATCAGTTATCAAAACTTCCAAGGACAAATGCAAAACTAGGTAAAAATTATTGATCTGTTGCGAATCGTAAATGAGTCAGATATTATAACCAGATAAGTACATAACATTATCTTTTAATTTTGAATGCAATCGTTACATTACTTAATATAAACATACATACACGAAACATCATTGTCAATGAGTTTTTCTTTATAATAGAAATTCTTAATAGCCGCTCGGAGTTTGATATTGAGGCAGTCTAGCATAGAAAAATAGCATTCAACACTATGCCGTCATTTGTAAGCTGTCCAACTGAGTACAGATGAAGGGGAGGTGGTAGCAAACCTCGATTTTTCTCCCTTATCACATGATTTTTGTACGTAGTTGCGGAATAATGTATTAAAAAAGGTATTGAAATTGTATGGAACCGATGCCGTACTCTCTATTCTATCACTACTCGTATGATGTCTAATTCGAGTCGTAATATCGGACAAGTCAATAACCGTAAACCAAACATTTAAGTCCGTGTTTTGACAGATTAAGAATTGGAAATGTCACCACACCTGTTCATCCCGTAGGTGTCATAAAAGCCGACTGAGGGATCAAACTACCAGGACAACAGCACTGCAAAGGGAAGGAACACTTGAAATAAACCTTATTAAATACCAACTGGTCTGATCAGTTGGTTTGGTTGAAGCGCTAATCTCAGGAAGTACTTATCCGAAATGAAAAATTCTTTCAGTTGTAGATAGCCCAGTTATCGAGAAAGGCTATAGATTATATATCATCACTCTGCAACCAATATGAGCTGAGTATCAATAAAAAACGTTGCGAAAACGGTTACAGTTTCGCAAAATTAATGTAGTATGACAGAATTATTCCCTTTACGAAAAGTCCGCGACAACATATTACGTTAATTTTAAAGATAGCCAATCTTATTCTATCTCTATAACCTTTTTTATGGCAAACAAAGTTCACGTTATTATAACATCATGCTGCTGGCAATAGGAGATGCAGACGCTAAAGTCGCTTCCGCTGGCTCTTTCAGATCTTTTTAATCAATCAACGGATTTTGATGCAGTTATCAGTAATAGATAAAATGATTCAAGTGGAAGGTTTATTTGTAAGAATGATGAAAAAATTATATGGAAGGGTACCTAAAACATGCATATTAGAATAGAGAAAAATCGAGAATGTGAGAGACTTCTCTGTGAAGTCGGGCCGGGTCGCTTGTTTACAATCATCGAGATATAATGTATAGAGAAGACGCCACTCATAAGTGCGGTGTTCCATGCAATTGCGGCGCATGCGCCGCACTTCCTTCAGTCGCTTGCTAGCTACACTCTGCAGAAGCGGTGGCTTTAGCGTGTGATTGTTTAAATTTAAAAACGTTCTAAAACTCGTGAAATATGCCATTTTGTGTCTTGAGATATTGCACTAATAATACAAGGAATACGGAGAAAAACAAAGGAATAACTTTTCACCAGTAATTAACTAGATATAATTGTTTTAAAATTAAATACGAACAAAAAATTTTAAGACGCCATTGTTGCCTCACTCGACATAGAGTACTTAGAGTTAAACATACAGAAGTGATATTTAGGTAGAATTAAGTGAAGTTAAATGCACAACGTACCTAACGTATTTAATTGCATAAGGAAATATAATATGTTGTTAAAAATAGCTTCGTTAATAACCCTTAACACTTTTTTTGTAATAATTACACTTAAAATTATACATAAAGTATAATTAAAAAAACTGCTTTTATATTTTATACCTCGATGCATTCTACAAAAAAACTGAAACTGTCAAAGCTATTGAAGTACTATTTACTCAGTGTGAATTTCCTAATAAAATTTCGTAGGTATAAAGCTATTTATCCGTTCTGCTTTGTGCTTGGCGCTTACTCTATTAAAGCGAATCTTTGCAACAGTTCGTTGGCCAAAACGCGTAAGCGCCATGAAAATCACGGCGCTTATGACATTTCGCTCGCGAGGAAACTATAGCTCAAATGCGATAGAGCGCTGCTTTTTAATACTGTTGGATTAGACTACTAATTTGTTTGGCTGCGCTGCAGCGCTTTTTAGTTTTAATTAAAATATAAACGGAACATATAATTGGTTTTGAGTGGCTCCTCTAGTACGTAGTACGTAATATCTCGATGTTTACAATCAAACAAATAAAGAAAACGTTAAACTACAGAATAATATCGATTTTATTACACATACAATCGCTGCGATATCCTTTTAGGATTATTTTCATAACTTAGATAACCAAATTCAGTGTTAGATGATTCACTCGATATCTTTTCGAGATAAGATAGACACAATATGTATTTAGTGACACTATTGCAGTGTATGACAGTAGAGTCAGCTGTCTACTAAATAATTTCATACAAAATAAAGTTAATTTTAATTTGAGCGATGGAGCATCCGAGTTTCGCTGAAGCCGGTGGAGAACCTGGTATAGAAATATGGACCATAGATGTAAGTTTTTAGAATACAAAATTGTGTAATTATACATTTGAAGTCGGACCGGTGAAGGTTGCGAGGGAAGAACGGGGTCGATTGTTGTGATAAACCTTGGGAGAGGCTTATGACATTGGACATCTTTCGCCTGATATGATGATGATCCATTAGATGGATCATTAGCGCTCACATACCGACTTTCATTTGACTTTATTTTATGTCTGTTTTGGTTCAGAACGCCAAAAACGTAGAATAGCACAGTTTTGAATCCATTTTACCGACTATTTGGCAAGACAACAAGTTGCCTTCAGAAGGAATATCTATAATAATATTATAAACGCGAAAGTTTGTAAGTATGGATGGATGGATGGATATATGATAATATGGATGTTTGTTACTCTTTCACGCAAAAACTACAGAACGGATTTGGATGAAACTTTACAGTAATATAGCTTATATACATCAGAATAACACATAGGCTACTATTTGCCGCGATAACCGACATACACGCGGGCGGAGCCGCGGGCAACAAAACTAGTATTAATTAATTTTATTATTTGAGAGCCAGCATTCTCTGAACATAACATTTATTTATTTACTTTTAACCGACTTGAAAAAAGGAGGAGGTTCTATGTTCCACTGTATGTATTATTTTTTTGCCTGCGCGAAAATGCCTGAAATTTGATTTTGCACTTTAGGTTCATTTGCGGACTTACTGTTTAAAGTCTAAGACCAGTACGAAGAGTTTACCAGTCAAAATATGAATGATGCAGAGAAAATAGGAAGTCGGTGCATTATACATAGGTGCAAATTAGTGTGTGCAATGGATGGCAATAGCTATATTTGGACATATGGATATTTCATGAATCTATTTATTTGCAGAAATTCGAGCCTGTAGCAATAGATACTAAACTGCATGGAAAGTTCTACAATGGGGATTCATATATTGTATTGAAGGTAAGTGTCATTGTTAATTTTTACCCGACTACGGTAAAGCCAAAGGAGGGTTATGATTTTGACAGGCTATGTATGTATGTATGTTCATTTGTTCCCTCATAGCTTCTTAACTACTTATTAGAACTGGACAAATGAGGTATCGTTAGAAGCGTCTTGATCGTCCGCTGGTTATAGGCTAGATGAAGTGTCACTGAATCTAATGTGGCGCCCTCTAGCCGACATAAAGTACCGTATTAAAAATAAGTTTGAGATAAATATGCCGTGTTTGGTATCATTGGAAAGGGCGTTACTTGTACATTTCAAAAATATATATGTATTTAGCATTTGCTCGTGACTTTGTCCGTATTTATTCGATATTTGTGATATTTCTATGGTACCTATTTAAAATATACTTTGCAAAGAAATTAATATTATAGAGGCACCAAAACAATTTAAATAAAAAAAAGTAAAAACTCAAACCCCACTACGACAAAAAACGATGCTGTAAAAGTATGAAACAAGTTTCAAAACCCGTAGTCACACGTTATTAATGTGTTATGGTACATTTCTACGTAACGTGTGACTACGGCTTTTGAAACTTGTCATACTCATTGCGAATGCAAACAATGCAACAATGCAGCAGGGTGACCCACACCATGGCGGCCTAGTGATGCTTCTGCATCATTGGGCCCCAGGTCTCGCACTAACCAACAAAACACGACAACACGAACGCTGTCATTTTACGTTGATTTTCTGTGCGAGGGTTGTACTATGTACTATCTCTACTACTATGGCAATATAGTAAGATGCTTCTGAATCATTGGGCCTCCACCTACAGTCTCGCATTCGCACAAATTTTATTTTAGCTAAGTCTGTTAAAAATACACATCAAGGTCTAAGCGCTCCATTTTACACATGCTGCTTATGGTGCGCTTTTAAACTAAACTTCAGGATTCTAAACTAAGCATAGATTGAATAGATGTTTTTAAACTATATCTGTTCAGTCCTCTCGCCAATGCAGCGTTCACCTTGGGAAGTTTGCAATGCCTATAGGGCCCATGAATACAGGCATACAATCGCTAAGCTAGTTCACTGGCGAGAGCATTAAACTTCACGGCGTTTCACCGTGTTCTTATTCTAAGCTAATGTAATATCAAGCACTTACTGGAGATGCTTGAAGTCCTTGATATCGGCGGTCTTGATAGGGGCGCCCCTCTGCTGATATTCTCTCCGCGTTCACACATTCATACTCCTAAGTGGCTTACAGGCTCCCTAAGTATCGTTGTTACAATACACCCGTTTTAACTGTCGCGGATCGCGCCTATTTGACGGGACTACTAAAACTCGCGAGTCCAAACCAGACCAATTATAACGGTAACCAACGAAACACCGAATTGGATGGACAACCAGCTAAATTTTCATTAAACGGCAATCCCGACGAACCTTGTTCGACCGTTTTTACAAAGCTTCTCGTTAGTTCTATCTTGTCACTTCAAAACGTCAAACAAGAAAAATGACAATCAAAAATGTTGCCATTATAATGACGTTCAATTTCTAACAATATCTACTACTTTTAAACGAGAAATTCTTGTATAGGTATACTTATATCTGATTCTCGGAAGCGGCTCCAACAATATTCATGAAATTTAGTATGCAGGTTTCGATTTAACTAGATCATTTTTAGAAAATTCATCCAGGTATTGAGTATTATACCAGTAAGATGTTAGAAAAAGATTACCATAAGAATGATATAGTACTTTTATCTAATTAGATAACATAGAGTCCATAGAGATAGATATCTCTATCTAAACTATCCACGCTATCTCTATCTAAGTCTAAGCTTTAAATATGTGTATGTATATTTTTTAAACTAGCTTTTCGCGTGCTTATATTTTCACTGCATTATTGTCTGCATTCGCAATGAGTATGGTGACCACAACTCTTGGATTGTGCTCGTGCTTTCCATTAGATAGAGTACAATCACTTTGGAAGGCTATAATAAATATATTTTGCCTGCCTCGTTGGCGCAGTGGTAGCATAGGCGACTGCTGTGCTTGAGGTCTCGGGTTCGATTCCTGGGTCGGACCCAAATGTTTGTATGATCTGCAAATATTTGTTTCGGAGTTTGGGTGTTTTCTATGTATAATATGTATGTATTTACAAAAAAAAGGAAATGTATGTCTTCATACTAGTTGTCTAGTACCCATAACACAAGCTCTGCTTAGCTTGGGACTAGATGGCGTTGTGTGTTAGATGTCCGAAATATGATTATTAAAACTGTTAAAGCTTTATTATTTGTCAGCCGTTGAAAATAAAACAAAAATTAAATGTCAAGTGAAGTTTACCACCATACATAAGAGAAAACACACCTTACATGTGCGAGGGTAGTCTCGCACAGAAAATCAACATAAAATGACAGCGTTCGTGCTGTCGTTTTTCGTTGGTGAGTGCGAGACCGGAGGCCCAATGATGCAGAAGCATCACTAGGCTGCCATTGTGTGGGTCGCCATGCTGCATTGTTGCATTGTCTGCATTCGCAATGAGTATGGTGAACACCACTCTTGGATTCTACTTATACTTCTATCAGGCAGAGTAAAGTCATTTTGCCAGGGCCAACCTTAAAAAAACATTCGATGTTACCAGGAAATCGACTAGACTTCTTCATATTATTTCCTTCCAGACAACCGGCACTGACCAGACGAGTTTATTCTACGACGCCCATTTCTGGCTCGGTGAGAAGACCACAAAAGACAAGAAGGGCTCGGCCGCCATTTTGACTATTACCCTGGACGGTATGCTGGGAGGGAAAGCAGTTCATCACCGAGAAGTACAGGGATACGAATCCAGCTTATTTTTGGGCTATTTCAAACCAGGTACACACTTAATAATAAACTAGTTGAACCCCGTGGTGTTAACGGGCGGGGCAAAGTTAGTCTAAAAAAATGGTTATCTGTAAAGTCTGTTTACGGACGATAGTTTAACGTGACAACGTCATAACGAAACATTGATGAAATTATGAGAGATAGACGCGGCTCAAGCGCTGCTTCTAGCTCTCGCTTGCCAATGAGTCATGTTTTTTCGTGTGTGTGTTTCTATCTCTCACTTCCATTTAAGGCTTCAAGCCTTAAATGGAACGCTTCAGAGCGAGCTAACGCCGCACGAGTCATGTTTTTTCGTGTGTGCAGCCGGCTCCATCAAATTATAAGACGTTGTCACCTTAAAAATACGTGTGGCACTCGGGGACTGCCGCGGTAAAGCTATTGCATAGCATTTTTTTATCAACTTATGCAATTATACAGATGGCGCTTTTTTTTTTTGCCTGTTTCTCATATAATATTGTTCATAAAGTATTTAAATAATAGAGGACGTTAGTGTACCTCGTAGTTACGAAACAGCTTTAGCAGGTGGCACTGACCGGTTTTTATTTATGCAGTATTTTTTTTCTTTGAACATATATACTTACACGCAGGCACACATGCGGTGAGTGTGGCATTATAAAGATATGATAGATACCATACACCTATATACTGTCTCAAACCCAGACTATTTTGTCTGTCTGCCTCTGACAGTTTTCGGAGCAGCTCGTCTCGATCCGTATGAGCTTCGGGTGTTAGGTTTTTTCGTTACGTTACGGAATATCTGAACAAAGGCCTCAAAGCCTGCAATAAAAGCTATGCAACAGCTTAAAAATGTGTGCCGTTATGGGATGCCTGGCAGGTGTGAAACATCAAAATTGTTTTGAATATAATAAAATGACTGTTTATTACATTAATATTCATTTCTAATAAATACAAAAATTCAAAACTGTAAAATTTATTTAAAATCGCGACGCTTCGCCGCTTTGTGGTGTAGCGTCGCCATGGCAATACGCCAAAAATCTGATTTACCCCTCGCCTATAGATGTTTCACACCAAAAATTACAATATAGTATAGTGGCGAAGCGTCGCCACGGCAATTCTCGCCACCCCAAAAATCTGGTTTGCCTATAGATGTTTCACATCAAAAGGTAGTCTAACTTACTCCTTATGTCATCAGCTATCTGCCAGTGAAGGTCCCGTCCAGCCGTCTCAGAGATTTGCCGAACAATCAAACATAAAAATCATGGTCATGTAGAACTACCACGCCTATTTATCCCGTGGGTGTCATAAGAGAAGGAACACTTGACACAAACCGGCTACTAGTTCCACAGGTGTTACCTGAATTTTAGTTTGAGCGGACCAATGGCATTGGACCTCTGCAACCCTGAGGGCGAACTGAATTCGAAGGTTGAACTAATTGTCAGTATATTTGAGGGCACTGCACTGTCTTCCCAATAACGATTGCCATAGATATTCATGACAATCTGGACCGACGGCTTAACGTGCTTTACTGATTGAGTTACCTAAATCTTCTTCCAGCTATCAGATACCTCGAAGGCGGTAACGAGTCAGGGTTCAACCAGGTTGTAACGAACGCCGGTGCTGAAAAGAGACTGCTCAAACTAACTGGCACTGAAAATATGAGGATCAAAGAGGTAAAATAAATAAACAATATTTTTCTTACATTGCGGACAACGCCGTGTAGTCAGTAGGTACAACACAACTGATATAAATATATACTTTTTTGTGAATACATACATATTATACATAGAAAACACTCAAACTCCGAAGTAAAGATTTGCAGATCAGACATTAAGTCCGACCCGGGAATCTAACCCGAGACCTCAAGCACAGCAGTCACATAGACTACCACTGCGCCACCGAAGCAGTCAATTTTTTTTTTTTTTTTTTATGGAATAGACCGGCAAACGAGCAGACGTATCGCCTGATGGTAAGCGATTACCGCCGCCCATGGACACCCGCAACACCAGAGGCGTCACAAGTGCGTTACCGGCCTTTGGGGGATGGGGGGGGCAGATAGGGGGAGGGGTTGGGGTATGGGCCTCCGGTATCCTCACTCACTCGGTGAAACACAGCGCAAGCACTATTTCACACCGGTTTTCTGTGAGGCCGTGGTATCACTCCGGTCGAGCCGGCCCATTCATGCCGAAGCGTGGCTCTCCCACTGTTACAATGTTTTATTGTTTACTACAATTCTTATTTTAAATTTAGGACACCTGAGAAACTACGTCATTTAGCGTTAAAATAAGCAGAGTAATAAAATAGTCAATAATACATCGTCTGTCTTGAACAGGTTCCAGCAGAAGCCTCCTCTCTCACAAAGGAACACTGCTTCATCTTGGAAGTGGAGCATGATATCTTTGTCTTAATGCCTGAAGGGGCCAGGGCCACGCAGAGAAGGAAAATCATCAGCGTTGCCAACAGGCTGAGAGACGATGAGCACAATGGAAGAGCTACTATTGAGATCATTGGTAAGAAATTAGATTTATTTATTTATGATATGGAGGACTTACAGCTAACATAATAACATTTGCAATCAAGTAGACAACAGTGAGCCAATTACAAGTCCTCACCTGTAGTGATATGCTAAATATAATGATGTGAGCGACAGCATACAACAATTTTTGTCTTTATTCATATTACTTTAACTTTTAAAAAACTTAAGGTCTACGCAGACACTTTTGCACCTTTGAGACACTCATAGGGAATGGATCTATATTGTCCTGCTTACAAAGCTCATTAAAAGCCCTACTCACACGCACAATATAGCTGTTCTGCCGATAATTGGTAGATGCCCTTGGTACGCTTAAAAGAGGGTTGTGACGGAGTGGTCTGTTGGGAACATGAAAGTTATTTTTTTCTAAAAGTTCCGGGCAGTCTATACTGTTATTAATTATTTTCATTAGTTAGATGTTAAGGTAGTACATTCTTTAAATTTAATTAAAAGAGTACCTCGGCATCATCGCCCACTGGTAGCTTTCTCAAAGAACTAGCAACATTGCCACGTTGAATGGTAATATTCAAGGTGCAGACAAGGAGCGAGGAGTCGTCACCCTCCTGTTGACGGTCTGCTTCCAACCAGACGCGTCCTCCTTCTCGTCCACTTTACCTCCTAAAGGCCAGAAAGAGATAATTAGTGTGTCAAGGTAGTAGAGTCACGCTGATTTCAGCACGAATAAGCCGGCTCAATCGGAGTGGTACTGACAGAAGACCAACCTAAATTGACAGCATTCGTGCTGTCGTGTTTTGTTGGTGAATGCGAGACCGGAAGCCCAATAATGCGGAAGTATTCAAAGGTCTCCATAGTATGGGTCATCATGCTGCAGCATGACCACTACTCTACGATTCGGCTCATGCTTTCCATCAATCAGAAACGAGTCACTTTCAAAGGTTCATCTTTATATATATATATACCTATATAAATCTTCTGTGCGTGTGTATGTGACCAAACTCCTCTTAAACGGCTGAACCGATTTTAATAAGAAAAATTGTGTCTATTCCTGAGAATTTGAGAACGGTTTAGATTAAATAAAAAACTAAAATATTCTGGAATCTTCAGGAATAGACACTAAAACCGCGGGCAGCACCACGGGACTCAACTAGTTTATATATAAGAAAACCGAAAATAGTGTAAACGCGATTACATCTGCTATGGCTCAAAGTTCCATACAATGACAGTTTAAGTTATGCTGGTCGTTGAAACACGAAATTATTATTATTATTACCTGAAGATATATTTTTCCAACTTTCATGTCAAGTGTTGTAAGTCTTAATTTGCATATGTTATTGCAGACGAGTTCTCCTGCGACGAGGATGTGGCTCTCTTCTTCGAAGCTCTTGGCTCTGGCTCCAAGGATGAGATTGGAAGCGATGACTCTGATTCTTCTTACGTAAGTATCACCTCTATTTATTTTTACCTCTTAACGATTTATTAACAAAATGTACAAAATTTTATTAACTTCATCTGTCAATCTACTGAAGACTGATCTGACTTTTGATCATCAACATCTTTTCTCTGCATTGTCTTATCGGTAATATCTTACACTAAAGTCATTTTAGAACTTATGTTACACATACGTTTTATGTGTGAATTGTTATAACTTTACACTTAATTTATGACAAATCTGGCACGAAAACAATGAAAACATAGGTGATAGACTTAAATTCACTGGTTCAAAGTTACTTCGTCGATTTCATAGCCATCTATCACAGAGATCGAGCAGAAATGGGTGGTATAGGGTTTGTGTCAAGTTTTCCTTCTCTTTGCAGTGCTGTTGTCCTGGTAGTTTGATCACTTAGTCGGCTCTTACGACAACCGGAGGCCCACCCAATCCCCAAGCCCCATCCCCCTTCCCATCCCCCAAAGGCCGGCAACGTACATGTGACGCCTCTGGTGTTCCAATACATCTGCTCGTTTGCCTACCTATTCAATAAAAAAAAACCCACGGGATAATAGGTTGTATTCTTAATTCATCAACATCCTTTTAAACACAACTTAATGCACTAATTAGTTAGTATTTTTTCACTGAATTATTTCTGATTGTTACAGAGTTATCAAAGAGAGAACATATCTGCTGTCTACTTGTATAAGGTGTCTGTTGGGGATGATTTGGAACTTGAAGAACTTGTCAAACCATTTAAACAAACCAAGCTTTCTTCTGAGGTAAGTTCTCTTTTTAATATCTAGCCAAGACAAGAGAGACCTTAACTATATTGTTATATCTTTTTCTAAATAAACGTTTAAATTAAGGGAGGTACAACTCAGTCTATGACATACTATTGCAAAACTATACATTCTTATCTATCTTTCCTTCGATCAATAATAGTACTATTTGTGATCGAAGCATCTATCGAAAACAAAATGAACTACTTAATAACTATACGTTTTGCATCGTGCTATTGAAAGTTTTCGCAGTGATGTATTTTGTAATCCACCTGTCTTTCTTCTAATTCAACTGGGTATCGGCGCAGAAGTTTACATTTGACTGACATGGCTAAAGCTGCAATACCTCAAAGAAGCTAAACCTAAAGTACACTTATTTCTTTTTGTATTTACAGGATATCTTCATTCTGGATACCCCGTGCTCTGGAGTCTACATCTGGATAGGATCTGATGTCAGTTCAGACGTCAAGAAGACCTACAGTGATATTGCGGACAAATATCTGGAAATGAAGAGCTATCCAGATTGGGTAAGTAAAGAAAACTGCTCGACATCTTTTGGGTGACACTGGAGACAGCAGTAACTGACTTTTAGTCAAGATGTGAATTAAAAAAGCAGAAGGGGAAAAGACAATGTTAAAACATTAATTTCATCATGACGAAGACTCGAATACTTAAGATTTAAAGACTATAAATACCTACTTGACATTGGCAGAAATAGCTGATCCGGTTTGAAATAGCTGATGCGGCTAGTTGCCATCTCATCATCAAAAGAAGAAAGCAGAAGGGAATAGTCTCGCACATCAATATGTTTTGAGAGAAATAGCTGCTGCTAATATCTCCTAAGACTTTTAAGAAGAAACACAAAGATGTGAGTCTACGCCAGTAGGACAGATCACTCACTGATGAAGATACTTTTCTATATCTTAGAAAGTTTCATGTCTCATAATAATCTCTCATCATTGTTGAAGGTATTTGAATAAACTAAAGGACCGTGGAAAATTTTTCGCATGAAATTACAGTTAGTCTATGGGACTTTTTGGTTATCCATACAAAAAAAAAACAACTTAAATCTTCCATTCAACAAATAGTCCTAGAGATTTTTTTATAAAGAAGTCAGCCGATAAAAGTTAGTATCTTCAAAAGAACAAAACACCAAAGAACATTTCCCATCTTAGAATTATATTACCAGAATCTTCTGATTTTTTTTCCAGATTCTTCCAGAAAACAGCTAACACAAATACACTATGCTATTTTTTAGGTAAATGTAACCATGGTCGCCCAGGGTTCAGAGAGCTCCAACTTCAAGCAGTACTTCCACAACTGGGATTCTTCTGGTGCTTATCGCTCCAGGGCCGTGACTGACAGTGGTGAGTATCGGCAGGGGAATATCTCTTCGACATAAGTATTCAAGACTCCCAAACAGAAGCTGTATTCGTGAATCTGAGGATCGACCCAGGTGGAGGGGCCTATGTCCAGAAGTTTACTGCGATAGGCTGATGCTGATGATGAAGGATACCAATCATTAAGAATTCTCTGTGATAGGCATTCCTGTCCTTCCTTGAAAAGAAGTGAATAAGCAGAGGAGTAATTTTTTACATCTCATAATCGTTCTCGAAGGTAGTCGATGAGAGTATGTGAAGCCGTGATATCACTATTTTGGCACAAATACCTAGTTACACAGTACACATACTCATCGCTTTTCGTCGATTTTGACGACTGGAGGCCTCAAACCCCCTTTTTCCAAGGGAGTTCCTTTTCCTCCCTTAGGTTAAAGGAGTGGCACCCAAGGTCGTGAAGTCGTTAAGTGAGGTTGATTGTTTCCTATTACATAAAATTTGTTGACATTGAGCCTATTCTTTACCACACTTGATTTTCCAGACGCTGGCTATTACTCTGAAGACCAAGAACACGCCACTACCGCTGCTAAACTGATCGGGAAGAGCGCTGCGGCCAGGGGTTACATGCCTGACCAGGGTGACGGAAAGTTCAGTGTTACCAGGTAAACGTCTTGATGGCAGTTATATGTATGAAAACAGTGCCTTTGTGCTGGAAAACCTACGTCGATTTCTAAATATAAATCTATCAAATACCTTGAAACGATCAATTCTTGTATATTATTTTTTAATTAAAAAGAGACAACTCCCTGATTAGGAATATAAATACATTCTGTGTCGCGGGGGAGTTTACAAACATACGTGAAACGGACACAAACAACACCCAGACTCAGAACAACAATTTATGGATTGTCCCATGTGGGATTAGAGCCCACAACGCTTGGCGCAGTAGAATGCGGCGTAGCGACCGCTAGACCTAATAGGCCAACCGTGCAGTCATAAAAACGAAACGGCTCCAACGAGTTTCATGAAATTTAGTATGCAGGGGGTTTCGAGGGCGATAAATAGATCTAGCTAGGATTCGTTTTTTAAAAAATTTGCAACCGAAAAATACCGAGCAAAGCTGTCTTCCAGGTACCATTGCAGGTACTTAATAAATAATTAATCACTCAAATAAAAGGTACTATGGTCTAAGTTGAGTAATTAATTTTGTAAATGTTGGTTGGGTCAAACTAAAATATATTTGCTTCTACTTTAAAAAAATATCAATTGAGCAACTTCATACTAAACGATATCGCTTTCCACGACAAATACAACTTTTCATCCCCTTTTCAACCCTATTTTCGCAATAGAATGTAACCTATGTTCTTTTTCAAGATCTAGACTATCTCTGTACCATATTTCTTTTTAATCGGTCCAGTAGTTTTGACGTGAAAGCGCGACAGACAGACGGACACTGTTACTTTCGCAATTATAATATTAATAAGGTAAACACAACAGAGTGTTTTATTGTTTTATTAAAACACAATAAATAAAACGTTTCTTTACGTTGTCCAGGTTGTCAAACGGAAACGAAGATGTGACAGAACAGTTCACAGAAGGCTTGTCTGTACTCTACCAAAACGAGGTATACTTGATCAAGTATGAGTACACTAACTCAGAAGGCGCTGATGCTACAGTGGTGTATTGTTGGATCGTAAGTATTTTACACTATCTTCAAGGCAGTAGAGCCACGCTGATGTGGGTACGATAGGTCCGGCTCGACCAAGGCGGTACTACCCTCGCACAGAAGAACTACCTAGTGACAGCAGCAGTGCTGGCGTGTTTCGTGTTTGTCGTGTTATGATGTACTCATAGCCGGCTTTGGCCCCTGCGGCCAGTCTCAACGGAGGCCAGCCAACTACGCAGAAGATATTATAGTGCACAAGTGTTTGTGTACACCCAGGTGCACTCTCTGTTTCCTCACTCTCACAATCCAATGGGATCTATCTATCCGACACGGGGAGAGATCTTTACACAGCTTTACATGCTCTTCCAGGCATGGAGGTTAAGATCCAAAAAATAACACTTTTTTCCTCGAACTGGGAATCAAACCCGAGATTTCTTGAACTTCAATCGCATACGCTAACCATGGCGAACTTCTATTCTGGAACACCGATAGATACCTAAACATGTATCTTCCACTAAAACATTATCTCATCTCAGGGTTCTGATGCAAGTGAAGAAGACAGAGCTACAGCCTTCGACAAAGCGTATGAGTTGGAGAATGAGATCGAAGGAAACGTGGCCCTCGTGAAGGTACCCCAGGGGAAGGAACCGAAGCACTTTTTGTCTATTTTCAAAGGTGAGGTAATGATTTTTGAACTGTCGCCATTCGTCAGCATATTCGGTATACCTAGTAATGTTTGTTGGTGTCATGATAAGCGGTCTTGACTGATAAGAGGCCTTCTCCAGAAGCGATAGAATCGCTATTGATCCGCGTTTCCATAGTCGGATAATTTCCACCATCGAGTGACTATTCCTTAAGAGTATCGTCGCAATTCGTAACGGAATCGCTGAGTGTTTAGAAATACGTTTCACGAACGATCATACCGGCAGTGCCGATATTATCGTTCGTGAAACGTAATCACTCTTATCGTAATCAATCTTAAAACCATAGAGCATCTCTATGGTTTTAAGATTGCTATACAAGTGCATATGCAATACGCAAGATCATTTAATTTCTATCTGAGTGTGATTTTATCCTTAAGTATTAAGTATGTATTTAGAAATAAAGGGATCTATCTATATAACTATTATAAAAATGAATCGCCGAAATGTATGTACGCGCATAACTTCCGATCGGCTGCACCAAATTAAATAATTCTTCTTTTGTGTGTTCGGTATTGTAAGAACAAGGTTTGTGTACAAGCAAAATTAAAAGATAACGGGAAAAGTCATTTTTTGTCCGCAACTGTACACTGCCTGTGGGATGCTGAGACAGATATGTAAATATGGCAGTACGAAGTTCGCCGGGTCAGCTAATTAAACCCCGACCAAAAAGAGGGGTGTTATAAGTTTCACGTGTCTGTATGTCTGTGGCACCGTAGCTCCCGAACGGATGAACCGATTTCAATTTAGTTTTTTTTTGTATGAAAGGCGAGTGTTCTAGACATGTTTCATGAAAATCGGTTGAGCCGTTTAAAAATTATGAGGGTGAAAGTGGGGAAGAGTAACCGAATGTCTGCAAAAATATCATCGAGTGGGGTCTCAAATGAAAGCGCATAACGTGTTTTTTACTTTTTAAAGGAAACTCACGTTATTATATCGGGAGTTTTTATTTTTATTTTGAGAATTTATAGTTATACACATAAAATATAATAATAATTCATAATTTTACAGGTGACCTAGCGATAGTTTTCGGTGGAACCGAAACTGACAACAAACCTACAAACAAAAATGGCTCTTATGAAGAAGACAACATTAGATTGTTCAGAGTAAGTAACTCATTTCAATTCAATCTCTGGCTGTCTTTCTCTAGCCTAATTTTTAATATTTTTTCCATTGAGTTAGATCGTTTAATAGATACACCCGTGGGAGAGCCACGCTTCGGTATGAATGGGCCGGCTCGACTGGAGTGATACCACGACCTCACAGAAAACCGATGTGAAATAGTGCTTGCGCTGTGTTTCACCGAGTGAGTGAGGATACCGAAGGCCCCAACCCCTCTCACCCTATCTCCTCTCTGGTGTAGCAGGTGTCCATGGGCGGTGGTAATCGCTTACTATCAGGCGATACCTCAGCTCGTTTGCCCGCCTATTCCATAAAAAAAAGGTCAATGATTCTGTCGGGTACGCCATACTTTTCTTGAAAAATAGGCGCCACTGTAGTTAACAGACCTGTCAAGTCGAAACAATTCTTGTCTTCATCAAAACACTTCATTTTTAACCGACTTCAAAAAGAAGGAGGTTCTCAATTTAGTTGTATTTATTTTTGCATTTGAGTGCATTTTCTTTGAAGGCGGTTTTCTTTGTTAAAATTTGTGATAATTGCAATAAATAACGGCTTCCGACTTCTGACGTCACTCTTTACTCGTACAATATGTACCTACAGTTAATGTTTTCATAACTAAGAAAATTAAATTATAAAAGAATAACATAAAATATGAAAATAATTTTCCCCTTATAACAACATTATATCGCGGTCTTCAAAGTGAGATCTTCTATTTTTTTTTATCAAAATTCAGCGAAAAGTTGCAAATAAAGAAGCGTTTAAAGTGAAGAATAATTTATTATAATCACACGATGTTTTTTCTGGTCAGGTGGAAGGCACTGCACTCGGGGTGGACATGCGCGCATCCCAGGTCCCGGAGACAGCTGACTCTCTGGAAGATGACGATGTCTATGTATTGGAAACCAAGGACAAGATCTACTTGTGGAGTGGAAAGGTAATCTTTTTCAATCGGCTGGTGACTGATTAAACTGGTCTAAAGTGTCCGGACGTAGGCCAACTTCATCTTTGATCATATGTTCATCAATTCATCTGTAAGTTATCTTACATACCTGTCAACTTAAGCAAGATCCAAGTATTTCTCGATTATTTTACTACAATCACTGATTCCTCTATTCTCATACCTATTGGCTAACATTTGTTTTGACCACGTGATTTAGCTTTGAGGGACGTGGAGACGTCATTTCTATACCTACATTTGTTATTTTTCTATTAACGTTTACGTTTGTAGAACACCAACTTGGCTAGGGGGCCGGTCTGCTGGTTACTAAAGTGTTGGGTGTAACAATTTGTAATGATTATTTTTTATTTATTGAAATACCTATACATTTAAAGGAGTTACGTTACTAAATTTATTTAGACAATTACAGTCCTCAAAATATAGCTTGATCGTGGCAGATTGCTACAAATTGAAGTAACTTTGAACAACTATTGTATTTTGTATCATCTATAATTAATTCGCTTAATCACAGATGAAGTACAATACATCACAAATTAAAAAAATCACACAATTGTACCTCTTGTGAGTTGTAAAATGACACTAATGACAACTTTTACAGAGATCAAGCTTTGTTTTAAGGACTGTAGTTCTCTCTTCTGTGACTGTAGTAGTAGCTTAAAAAGTAACGGCATATAGGTATCGTCGGTTACTTCAATTACCATTCTTTAACTCTCTATTATTTACCAATAGGAGTCGACAGAAGAAGAACAAGAGGCAGCAAAGAAGTTCGTGAAGGTGGTAGTTGGAGAAGGGAAAGAACTCATAGAGGTGGCGCAGGGAGAAGAACCTGATGAATTCTGGGATGCCCTAGGTAGGTTTGCTTTAATCCCATATACTAGCTGACCCACGCAACGTCGTCTGTGCAAATTTTTTTTTTACATAAAAAAATGTTATAGTGAGCCAATCCTAAAAGGCAGACATATTATTATGCTGTCACGGACTTTTTTTTAGAACTTTTAAAGGGGAACAATCCTTTCTTACATTTTTTTTTGTGCAATTTTAACCATTTACGCAGCGCACGCAATGGAAACTCTCAAAAGGAATAATTTTCCCCCGTTTTGTAAATATTTTTTATCGGTACTCCACTCCTTTTGGTCGAAGCGTGATTATATAGCCTATGGTCTTTCTCGATAACTGGGCTATCTAATACTAAAATATTTTTTCAATTCGGTGCAGGTCTTCCTGAGATTAGCGCTTTCTACCAAGCTTTATAATTTTTGTATAGATACATACTCAGACTTTGATCACGTCAAACCTATTAACAAAATACGGGGCGAATGTTACCATTTAGAACGAGTTTCCCTTGTAACTCTCAGCTAAGGATAGATGGATAAAGACATTCGTCAATCATTTCGAAAAGAAAGAACGAAACTTTGTACCCGTTTTTACGAAATTTTATTAGAATATCACTCTCTGGGTGAACACTAGTTAGTCTAAAAGTGCTTACTAAATACCTACTCTAGCCGGTTATCTCTTATAATAAGAGTCTTATTACAAGCTTTTTATTAACTTGCAATGTATGTATGCTGCAGTATGCTTGTAAGTTCGGGTGGAATCACAGCTTGCTTCATAATTGAGTTGCACTCAATTATGAAGCAGATATCTTCAACCGATTTTGCTGAAATTTTGCAAGCATGTTTATACAGCGTGACAATACAATATTATAATGACATGGAGCTGATCTGATGCTGGAGCTGGAAGGTGGCCAAAGGAACGTCGTAAAGAAACGTCGCAAAATCATCGAGTTTGGACTCGTTTGATTCGTCTCGAGGCATTCCAGTAAAAGCTTGTTTTTAAAAAGCTTTTTAATTTAATTTATTTAAAGGTAAAAAAAGAAAACTGAACTCTTTCTGATCTTTAGGGGGCGAAGTGGATGAGAAGGAGGACGCGTCTGGTTGGAAGCAGACCGTCAACAGAAGGGTGACGACACCTCGCACCCTGTCTGCAGCCACGGTCACTGTCAGCCGCAAGATTAAGTTTGAAGATTTGGACACTGAATACACGCAGGAGGTGATAATTATTTAGCCATATGATGATGATGTTCTCCTAGCCGATTTCGGCCACGGCAGCCGAATATTTTTATGTTTCTGGTCATTAATATTGACAACTAACTGACCCACGCAACGACGTTTACGTCTCCTATTGCCCGAATTGAATTCATTTTTTACAAAAAATGTGAAAAATGAAGAACCGCTCGACCGATTTTGTGCAAACTTCACATAAACCATCTACTAAATAATACTACAATTTGGTTTAGATAGGTGAGCCCGTTCTTGAGTTATACAATTACAACAAAAAGTGGCATTGATTTTTATATATATTGATTGATAACTGTTGTGAGTAGGTACTTTTTTACTCGACTACGGCTAAGTCAAAAGGAAGAGTTGTAGTTTTGGCAGTCGATGTTTGTTTGTTTCACGTCCACCGTAGCGCCTAAACTACTGAATCAATTTCAATGAATGAGGTGTCAACATAATTCACAAGACTTACGCTATTTACATTTTATCAAAGGTTTTACGGCGGTTTATAGTTTTTAAACCTTTTCATGTTCATAGTATAGGGAAACAAACGAGCGCACAGATCCTGGTGGTAAGCTACCACAACCACATGCAGACCTGAAACTCAAAATTTACAAATCTGAGGCTGTTTTGGAAACTTTATTCCGCAGCGTCGAGGTTTCCCACTTGAATATTCTTATCTTATGAGAAATATTCCAGTATTTATTAAAGTAGCCTTATCTTTCAGGACCTATCTGATGACGGAGTGTTCATTCTCGATACTGGTGAAGAGTTGTACTTGTGGCAAGGAAAGAACATCCCTGAACGGTACAAGGCTGCCAGAAGTAACATCGTCAAGGTAAATAGAAACTATTTAAAAAAAAACTTCGACAAGCTAATGTTTACATACCTACTATAAAATAATCTAAAAATAAAACCGACTTCAAGAACTGGACTAAATCGAAATAGGACCACACGGGAAGCATCAACTTATAAAATAAAAAAAAACATCAAAATCGGTTCACCTAGTCGAAAGTTCTGAGATAACAAACATAAAAAAATACAGTCGAATTGAGAACCTCCTCCTTTTTTGAAGTCGGTTAATGTTTTTTTTTTCAACGGATTTCAATGCAGTTTCATCAATAGATAGAGTGATTCAAGAGGAAAGTATAGATGTGTAATGCACACATATTATAGAATAGGAAATCCGAGAAATAATTAGAGATATTAATTTATACACCGTGTAGTGAGCTACCGCATTTTGAATACCCGGGGAGGTATTTTTGATGTCTTATTTTTTTATTTATTTTTTAAAATGCTCAAAATCCTACAGGAATACATTGAAGATGACGGTCTGGAACGCACCGTCGACTCAGCTTTGGTTGTCTTCGTGAGACAAGGGGAGGAACCCAGCGTGTTCAAGAAACTATTCCCAGAGTGGGACAATGATTTGTGGGAGGTAAGTTATTTAGAAAGGAAAAAAAGAAGCATAGTGGACGATAGAACGATGGAATAGTGGTTCAAGCGGTCGCCACACCGTTTTCTACTGCACAGTGTGATGTATATTGCGAGAGAGAGACAGACTCTAACCAAACTCAGTCTATCTCTCTACTCCGATCACGCTTTCCGACCATTCAGAAGCCCCTCTATATATATATATGCTCTAAGGTTCGAACCCAAATGTGGCAACACTTTTGTGAACAACAAATTGATATTTTGAGTCTGCGTATTCTTTGTCCGTTTCATGCAAAGAGGTTTCATGTATGTATGTAGGTAGTAGAGCCACGCTGATTTCAGCACGAATGGGCCGGCTCGACCGGGGCGGTACTACCCTCGCACAGAAAATCAACGTAAAATGACAGCGTTCGTGCTGTCGTGTTTCGTTGGTGAGTGCGAGACCGGAGGCCCAAATAGTCTAGTCAACAAGTTCCATACTTGTTGACTAGACTAAAAGATGCAGCAGCATCACTAGGCCGCCATGGTGTGGGTCGCCATACTGCATTGTCTGCATTCGCAGTGAGTATGGTGACCACCACTCTTGGATTCTGCTTATGCTTTCCATCAGGCAGAGTAGAGTCATTATGGCGAGCCATACATAAAAAAAAAAAAAAAAAAAAAAGTCCCCTGCGATACTCGGGTTCGATTCCCGGGTTGGGTGAAAGCTGTTGTTGGGTTTTTCTTACACCCTCTATGTGGTAATCATAGTGCAGGCTCTCTAGTTTGGGACAAGACAGCCGTAAAACTTTCGCGTTCCATGATTTAATAATAATTATTTTTACGGGAATTAACGCGATCACTTATTAAAAGGTATTACATACCTCTGAATTGCCTGACGTCTCGACCAGTTTGCACCGGCCTTGGTCAGAGGCTGACTGATTCAGGCATCAGGTATGTAATGCCTTTTAATAAGTTATCGCGTTAATTCGCGTGAAAATAATATTATTATTAACTCAAGAGAGTGAGAGAAAACATGTTACACCTAAGTAAACGAACATCAAACAACGATTTCATCTGGTTTTTTTTTTAATTTTAGAATTTGACATCCTACGAAGACATCAAGAGTGAAACCAAGGCTGCCAACTCAAAGTGAAATGGCAACACCGTAATGTTACAATAATGACGTTAGGTATAAGAGCACAATGACCATTTTATTCTTAATGTATTTTCGAATTATTATTTATTTTCGGAAAAAAATAATAATATCATTTTATTTTTAATCTTATTGTATTTTGAAATAAAAATCACTACATTGTTTAATTTTTTTTTATTTTCACTAGTTTTTTAACCGACTTCAAAAAAAAGGAGGAGGTACCCAATTCGACTGTTTTTTCTATTTTTTGTTACCTCATAACTTTCGACTGGGTGAACCGATTTTAATAATTATTTTTTTATTTGAAAGCTGGTGCTTCCCGTGTGGTCCCATTTATATTTAGTTTAGATTGAAGTTAGGTAGTAAGGTTTTTTTTTTGAAATTTGTGATTATTGCCTATGTCCTTCCTCAAGGAACAAAGTAGATATCTCCATGCCAAATCTCAGTTAATTTAACCAAAGTTACAAAAAAAAGCGGCCAAGTGCGAGTCGGACTCGCCCATGAAGGGTTCCGCAGCAGCAAGTAACATAATATAATTTTTGTTTTATTTTTATATTTGTGTTGATTGAATGAAAGGTAAATTGCAGTTTACGATAAGACGTATTAAAAAAAACTACTTACTAGATTTCGTTTAATCCAATTTTCGGTGGAAGTTTGCATGGTAATCATATATATTTTTAGATTTATCATTCTCTTATTTTAGAAGTAACAGGGGGGGACACACATTTTACCACTTTGGAAGTGTCTCTCGCGCAAACTATTTAGTTTAGAAAATAAAAATTAGAAACCTCAATATAATTTTTGAAGACCTATCCATAGATACACCACAAGTATGGGCTTGATGACAAAAAAATTTTTGAGTTTCAGTTCTAAGTACCCCCAAAATTTAATGATTTTCACATAAAAATAGAAAAAAAATTGTGTGAAAATTATAATGCGGTTCACAGAATACATCTACTTACCAAGTTTCAACATTATAGTTCTTATAGTTTCGGAAAAAAGTGGCTGTGACATACGGACGGGCAGACAGACATGACGAATCTATAAGGGTTCCGTTTTTTGCCTATGGCACGGAAACCTAAAAAACCGTAGTTCGCCGTTGTAAGTATAATAATAATAAGTATGGTCACCATCACTCTTGGATTCTGCTCATGATTTCCATCTGGCAAAGTAGTCACTTTGGTGTTTCCATAAACAAAAAAAAAAAAAAAAAACAACCCAAAGAGATTGTTTGTGCTTTTGTCTATCATTGTTAAAATATTTATGTAAAATTATAGTAACTGTCTTGGAATCAATCTTAATCCTCATCAACAGCATTTAACAGTCCGCTGCTTGACATAGGCCTCTCCTTAGAAAGGTGGTTGTGGTCTAATAAACTACACCACGCTGGCCAGACGGGTTGTATAGGGTTTGTGTCAAGCGTTCCTTCTCTTTGCAGTGCTGTTGTCCTGGTAGTTTGCTCTTTAGTCGATTCTTACGAAAACCATGGGATGAATAAGGTTCACACAGACCGGCTCAGAGAGTATTGGCCCACTTTTATCTTTTCACACAGACCGGATCGTATACGCTTGGAATTGGCCAAAGGGGAGTCGCCAACTGTTTCAAATAGACCGGCTGTGGAAGAGAATTGGAGCCGATCGGCAGCACGAGCGAGATAAAGCACGCAATCGTCGCCGGTCGGCTCCTCTTATTATTTCACACAAAGCGCGTTCAAGCATTCTTAATGACAAAAGAAGTGCACATGCAAAAATAAACTTTACTACAATTGCTCAAACCTCTGTTTCCAATGTGATAAAAATCTGCTCTCCTCTCCGAGCCGGTCTGTGTGAACGGATCCCAGGGGTGCTGACACTCTTTATTCTCAATCAATACACATGTTTATACTTATAATCATATATTATGTACAATAATTATATTTTACTACTACAAGTACTATGCTATACACTGGTTTATAATCTGCAATAGATTGTTATTTTCTAATGCAGCGGCAACTCTTTCTTTATCAGCCAACTGTTTGTTCACGGCATATTCTGAAGCATGGGAGCCAGGAGTTATCTCCACCTCTACTTTGAACCTGGCTGGGAGAGCACGGAGGAGCTGTACACGAATTGAGAGTCCTGAAAGAATTAAATAATCCGTTTTTAACACACATTTTGTGTTTTCAGTTTTTTTAAACATGACTAATCTCACTCACACACCCACCACTGCAACACCGGTACACCAGGATCAACAGTAAAGACCCACAAACACACGGAGTATTTTCTTTACATAGTATAAAATGCAGTCACTCCTGCTATCCATTCGCTTTGATCTTTAAACTATTTAACAAATTTTATCGCAGTTGTGGCGACTTCCATATACAGCGCAACGGAAATATACTACAGCGCCATCTATCACAGATACACTGAACTACGGAGTAATGTACTATGCAAAGAAACTACCAATTCTGAATCGCGCAACAGAGGTTCTCGGGCCGATTATCGTATATACCATTATCAATCGTTGGGCAGTAGGCCCACCAGGCATGATCACCTTGCCTGGTCGGAGGATCCTTTGTGTTGGAGGGACATATCACCCGTTCCTCCACACAGTTTTCAGTAATAGAAAGAGTGATTCAGGAGGCAGGTTTATATTATGTGTAATACAAGCTTATTATTGTAGAGGACTTCCGACAATTTCAAAGACATAAATATTAATTTAAAAATTAGTATAATATATGAAATAATCTGTATATATAAAAAATGAATCGCCGAAATGTATGTACGAGCATAACTTCCAATCAGCACCAAAATTACCAAATTTTTTTTTTTTTTTTATGTGTTTGTTATTGTTAGGACAAGGTTTGTGTACAAGAAAAATTAAAAAGTTTTTTTTTTATCCGCAACTGTACACGGCCTGAGGAATGCTGAGACAGATATGTAAATATGGTGGTACGAAGTCACTTCATCACCTAGTAATAATGTATAATAAAAAAAAAATATGTTGGCTTGTCCATACAGGTGACATATAAGCCCCAACCATTGTGTTACCTAACAAGTATTATTAATTAAGATCTCATTTGAGAAGGCCAGAATTCCTAGAAAGATACAAAATGACTGCCTCATTGATGCAGTGTTAGTGTATGCAACTGATGTGCATGAGGTTTCGGGTTTGATGTCCGAGTTGGACCAAATGTTTGTATGATGTGCATATATTTGTTTCAAAGTTTGTTTTCTATGTATCATATGAATTTATTTCCAAAAGATAATATTTAAGTATTCTATCAATCAATCTAGCTTTTATAGTACAAGACGTCTAAAATATTTATTGAAATATGAACTATACTAAATATAATAAACAGTTACAATTCTCACCTATTAGAGTAGCCATGCTACAATGCGGTATAGTTGGTGTAAAGCTAACCTGGACTAAATTTTTTTCATTATCAACTTGAATATTACTTTCTTCAACTACTCGCAGCTCTTCTAATGTCAAGGGATGTTCAGGATCATTGATATTGCGTATTAAATCAAAGATTTCACGGGCATCGAATAGGTCTTCAATGTTTTCATCATAGTCCGCAGAGGTGATTTCTCGCTCTGAACCCTTATCGTAAATATCGGGATTCACGTTGTCTGCAGTTTTCGTCATTATAATTGAAACTTTTAAGAATAGACTAGAAGAAATGTAAGCTTAAGAAATGTATGCACTAAAAGACACGATAAAAAGCACAGCACGACAAAATACAAAGCACACATCCGTCAAAGCAATAATTAGGACAGCAATGACAGCATTGACAGCCTTAATTAATTGACAGCTATTCGTTCAAATTAATTATTTCATTACTCTATCTGTACTTCGACAATTTAAAATATTTTTGATTTGTTTAAATACTTCTTACTTTTCCTCGTTGGCTTTTATTTTATAATTTTACGATCTAATTTTTTTTATAGATTTCCCCTGTAGCAAATAATAATAATTTTAATTTTATACTGTTTTGTTTGGGGACAAACAGATTGCGTAAAAAGGAGCATCCAGAAAAGTGACAACTTTGTTCCCGTTCCATAACTTGCCGTTTACATTCTTAGGCATAGCACATTTTGCTATCTCTGTTTCTCCAATGCATTTTATGACTCTTTACTCTATCTTTACTTCACAATCTGAAAAATCTCAATTCTCTATCATAATGGAACACACTCTGTGACAGTTTCACAAATCACAAAATCAATAACTTCCTCCCAAGGCTCTAATACTTTACTTATTCAACCCAAGTTTTTTAAATATTCGTGGTGAGAGAGGCGTTACGTTTAATAGATAACACAGGAATTACATCTAACATGTAAGTTATATTTACTTTGATATAATTTAATATGGAAAACCTTTAGAATCTTTAGTTTTCATCCTAATTTCTCTTTATTAATACCAAATAAAGTATGTTGTCGTTTTTAAATCTTATTTTAAAACTGTTTTAAACTGGTTGTTAGTGGATATTCTTAAATACAACTGGAGGAATATATCTGCATATTATTTAATCCTCAGAAGTATAATTTAGTAGAGATCTTTGAATCTTCCCCAATACTTAAACAAGGGCGGTTTATAAGTGACGTAACAGTTTTTAGAGGTAGTAAAGCTAGGGGTAATAACTTTAGTCAGTATATTACCAGTTAAATATCTTATCTCAACTGTGAACTTTTTTTAATACTCAGTTAAGAAGAAAAAATGTTAATAGTACGACAATTTTATATAAGAAACTCTGTTACTGATTATAGTTGTATTCTAGAGGTTTCTAATTAGTCAACTAAAAAAGTTGCCCATATTTTTGACTATTTTGTTTTACTTTTTTCTTCATAGACAATTATATGTGTTGAATTGATGTATGCTATGCTACATTACTAGGACAATTCAATTATTTTACTTTATAGTCACTTTTGTCAGAACTTCTTTTATAATAATTTATTGTACTCAAAGTTTTATTTAGGTTAAAAGTTGCAAAATTCAAAAAATCTATATAAATTAACAAAATAAAAACCGACTTCAGGGATAGTAGTGTCCTTATCATGGTACCATCGTTGCGATATCTCTTTTCCATTAAAAAAAGAATAATTAAAATCGGTAACTAAACGACGAAGTTATCTGCTACACATAAAAAAAAACATCAATACGGTCGAATTGAGAACCTCCTCCTTTTTTGAAGTCGGTTATAAAATATCCATGTAATAATCCACTGCTTATTACACTGTCATTGATCTACAGAACCATGGCTGCCATAGACCCGTGGACCATACAGCCGCATGAGCATGTCAAGTTTTCAGAACACTTCAAGAACTTGGGACCGGTGAATGGAACCTTGACTGGAGAACAGGCTAAGAGATTTATGTTGCAGGTCAGTTTATATTGCATTCGTTTTTAGAGTTCTGTAGATCACATCTTGAAACCCTTATAATTTCGTCATGTCCATCCATTTATCCTTAGCTTTCCTTCCAAATGGTTAGTTTTAGAAAGATATGTAAGACCGCCTCGGTGGCGCAGTGTTAGCGTGTGCGACTGCTGTGCTTGAGGTCTCGGGTTCAATTCCCGGGTCAGACCAAATGTTTTGTATGATCTTCAAATATTTGTTTCGAAGTTTGGGTGTTTTCTATGTATAATATGTATGTATTTACAAAAAAAGTATATGTGTATTTATATTAGTTGTGTAGTACCCATAACACAAGCTCTGCTTAGCTTGGGACTAGATGGCGTTGTGTGTTAGATATCTGATGTCTGAAATATTTATTTACCATATGCCCCACGCTAACCGAGTGCGGGTTGAGACTGGCAAGATAACGTTGTGGCTACGTAATCTTGCCGTTGGATGTTTTTAAGCCGCCGAAAGACCTCCAACTAAGCTTCACGACTGTTATCCCATGATAACAACCGGGAATAAAATTCATGTGTATAATTTTTTGCAGTCACAACTTCCACCGCCGATTCTTGGACAAATCTGGTCTTTGGCCGACACCAATGCTGATGGGAAACTGGACTTGAAGGAGTTCTCTATCGCTTGTAAGGTGAGATTCTAATCTATCTATAATAATAATATCCACCTAGCCTAATGCCTAGTCTCAGCGGAAATCAGTGTGCGCAAACACAGGTGCACACTCTGTTGCCTCTCTCTCATAATTCGATGGGACGGTTTACCGACACGATCGGGGAGAGATCAGGTGCAGGACCGACAACTTTACGTTCGGGGTTCAGACCCCAACTACCTACCGCACTCCGAGCTGTTATTTAGTATTTCTATAATCTGAAAAACTCAACACTTTTTGGCCCGACCCGGGCTTCGAACCTGAGACCTCTTGATCCGCAGTCGCAAACGTCAACCGCTGGACCGACGAGGCAGTTAATCTATACTCTACTCTATACATACAAATAAATAAAATTTGAGTGTCTGTTTGTAGTAATAAAATACCGCTTTTTAAGGCCTGTATTCACTTTGCTTAGTGCGAGTGCAGGTGCTTAGTGATCGGTGATTGGTGGAAAGTACGTGAGGGCAGCGAATTCGCGGTCCGCACATATTTTGTACCAATCGTTGATCACCTGCGCTTCACACCTGCACTCGCACTAATCAAAGTGAATACGGGCCTTTACTAAATGCATATGTATGTATACACGGTACATGTACCAAAATAACATTATTTTACAATTTGGTCTGTCTGTTTGTTTGTTCCGGCTAATCTCGGAACTTTTTGAACTTTTCGGACTTGAAATTTTGAACGGCTGTACCGATTTTGACGGGACTTTCACTGATAGGTAGCTGATGATATAAGGAGTAACTTAGGCTACTTTTTACAGACTAGCTTCGCCCCGCAGTGCTACCCGCGGTACGAAATAAACCGCGGGGTTCAGCTAGTTGATTATATTTCGTCTCCTATTGTTCTTAGTGTGTTATTGTATATCCCTATGGACTATCGAACAGCAAAACAACTCTCTTTTTTTCACATGTGCATGAATGGCTCCTTGTTTAACTGACTTCATAAAAGGAGGAGGTTATCAATTCGACTGTATTTTTTATATTTGTTACCTAAGAACGTTCGTCTTGGTTAACCGATTTTGAGGATTCTTTTTTTATTTGAACGCTGGTGCTTGACGCACTTGACCGCCATTTCAATTTGGTACAGTTCTTAGTAAGAACTTCTTAAAGTCGGTATTTTTTGTAAATTTTTTTTTTCCCCCTTTTTTACAGATAATTAATCTCAAACTCCATGGAATTGAAGTGCCGAAGACCTTGCCACCAGCTCTTCTTACCTCGCTAAGTCCTATGGGTAAGAAATATATTAATTACCTATTAAGCATGTTGTTGCCTAGATGCCTGCTTATAGATATAATAATATTAAATTCAAAATTTCAAAAACCCCCTACTCAAGCACTTAATCGAGTAATCATACGCCAATGATATTTTTGCAGACATTCTGTTATTCTTCCCCACTTTCACCCCCAAAACTTTTAAACGACTCAACCGATTTTCATGAAACATGTCTAAGAACACTCGCACATATCTCAGCTTTCATACAAAAAAAAACTAAATTGAAATCGCTTCATCCGTTCGCGAGCTACGGTGCCACAGACAGACAGACACATCAAATTTATAACACCCCTCTTTTTGCGTCGGGGGTTAAAAAGAAAAATATTGGAGGTACAAATATAATAATAATAATCTCAAACTAGACAGGGCCTGTACTATGGTTAGTAGACTGCTGATACATACTTGTTCATTTCGAGGAATTTATCTTTATTATATACATCTACTTCTACTTTATTAACCGACTTCAAAAAAGGAGGTGGTAATCAATTCGACTGCATTTTTTTTTTTTATGTTTGTTACCTCATAACTTTACACTAGGTGACCCGATTTTGATGATTCTTTTTTTATTTGAAAGCTGGTGCTTCCAGTGTGTCCCATTTTGGTCCAGATTGAAGTCGTTTTTTTTTTTTAATTTGTGATGTATATATAAATGAATCGCCGAAATGTATGTAGGTACGCGCATAACTTCCGTTCGGCTGCACTAAATTAAATAATTCTTTTTTTGTCGTGTTCGTTATTGTTAGACCAAGGTTTATGTACAAGAAATATTAAAAGATAACGCGAAGTCTTTTTTTTATGCGTGACTGTACACTGCCTGTGGGAAGCTGAGACGAATATGTAAATATGGCGGTACGAAGTTCGCCGGGTCAGCTAGTTATGTATGTATTAATATATATGTATGTTTATCAGCCTACCTGGTTACCATAGTACAGGCTATCATAGCATCATTACACAATTATTTTTCCTGGATGGGATCCAACCCACAACCTTTAGCTTAGCGGTCGGTATCATTAACCACTACACCACCACTAACCGCCTGCAGGATCTGGGAACTGCTGTTATTAGGACATCCAGACCCCTTCCAGCGCCTACCATTAGAAACCAATATATTTCAAAATAGTATAGCTTCCATTCGAAATGGTATCAGTTGCATGGTAATATAACTGTAGAAAATGCATTAGCACTGCTTTTGCTTAAAAGTATATTATTATGTAGACAAAATTACTGATACTTATTTTACATCGACAGGCGCTCAAAAACCACAATTTCCACCAGCAAAACCACCCATTCCACCAATGCCGGCCATGCCACCACAACCTTTAATTACCGGTCTACAAACACAGAACAACCAATCATTATTAGGTGACCTGGTTGGACCCCCATTAGTCAATCCAACCCCACAACCACCACTCATACCCCCAATGGTACCGCCAGTAAAACCTTTAATACCTAACACGGTCCCAGATTTGATATCCGGGGTTAAACCACCAATGGCGCCTTTAACACAACCTCTGGTTAGCAACATACCAATGGTTCCTTCACAACCAATGACTCAACAACCATTAATACCAACAGGACAACCAATGTTACCGCCAATGAACGCACAATCATTAATCGACGCACAAACGTTGGTTGCAACTTCACAACCAGTTATGTCTTCGCAACCATTGATTTCTACGCAACCAATAATACCGCCGCAGTCGATGATGGCTCAAAATCCGCCTTTGATACCGCCACAACCGTTGGTTGCTCAACAACCACCAATGATACCTCCGCAACCGTTAGTTGGACCAACTCCAATGATTCCTTCCTCACAACCGTCAATTCCTGGAGGTACAACCATGGGTTTGTTGATATCAAGCCCTCCGAAGCCAGGAGTGACAGCCATGGCTGGAATGGGACAACCAATTACTTCTACTCCAATCACTGCTATCAAAAGTGATAATACGTCTAAACCTGGTAAGTCGTTTTGTTTTTAATTTAAATATTTAATAGCACCCCACGAAAATATTTCAATAATGTCGCCCCACGCGTTTTACATTAAAAATATTTTCTACTTTTTAGTTCGATTGCTATGAAAGTGTGTTTTTTAGTTTTTTAAACTATAATTTATTTTCTACTTTTTAGTTTGGTATTTTTACAAAATATTATAAAATAATTTTATAAAATACAAAATTAAAAAGTGTTTCATTAGTTTTTTAAAACTATTTTTTTAGATAAAAAACTTTTTTTTTTATTTATTTTTTCACATTATTGTAATGTCATCGGCCCTTGACCCCTGTGCTTTCAAGCTAGTCAGTCTCCTAGAAGTAGGTGAAAATGAATTTAAAAGATTTTGTTACATACATACAGGTCAAGCTAATAAAAGCGTGTTAAAAATGGCGTCTTTGCCTACAGATAATGAATTGAAATCTTCTATTATGCAATCTATACGAGCAGAAGAAATCGGTCTTATTCGTATGGTAATAGATTACAGATTAGAATACAGAGTGTAATCACCCCTATCCATCCCGTGGGTGTCGTAAGAGCCAATTAAGGCAGGGCACAAACGTGGACACTTCTGTGTCTTGTGGTAGATAATAGCTACCGATGAATCTTTGATTTCTATAGAATCATTATGAAATCATCCACTCCCTGCGCATACGTAAATATTTTTCTGTGTCCAGTTGCTACCACTTAACACATACTCATGGCGATCAAAGTGTTGGGTGTCGGTAACTGGAAACTAAAAGTGGTCAGTTGAAGACACAAGCAACATTAACATATTTTTTCTTTACAATTCATCGACGTCCATCGTGAGACTAACGGAAAACAAGCAACGAATTGTAGCCAGTAGTAAAACCGGTGACTGTGTTCGATTGCCGCCACCGAACGCAGCAACTACGGTTACCAGTGATAGTGCACCGTGTCGGCAACACTAAGTGTCAACGTTTAACGCAGCACCTAAAGCCGAATCTAAACAGAACAAAAGTTGTCAACTTTTATGTTGTCAACACGTGTTGGTGATAAAAGTTTCTGTAAAGCCGAGTCTCTACCGAACAAAAGTTGGCAACTTTTGTGCTGTTAACATTTTTTGTGTTGTCAAATTTCGGTGGAGATGCGCCTTAAGGGAGCAAATTACCAGGACATCAGCAGTGCAAAGAGAAGGAACACTTGACAAACCCTATCTGGGTAGCGTGGTAAAGTAGTCCAAAATCTCCTTTCTAAGGGGAAGCCTATGTCCAGCAGTGGACTTTTAATGATTCATGAAACCAGGGTCGGGAATATAGAATAGGACTGGCATAAAGGACTCAAGCGTAAGGTAACAGTAACACCGACACTGCAGTATCTTAAAGCAATTGAATACGTTCCTAACAGAGCGGACAATGAATAATAATTCTTTTTTTCTAACACAGAATATTTACAATTACTCTGTCTTAAATTAGAAATAAATTATCTCTCTGTATTAAGTTAGTTAGAAAACTTTTATTTTCCATATGTCTCACTATTACAGTTGTCACAATAACTAGTTTTTCAATGTTGAATTTTTTTGTGAAATACGTCTATACAAACTAAGCCGCATTATTCGTACCTTGGTATTAATCCAAATCCAGTCTTCTGCCTGATGAAAACGTGAGCAGAATCCAAGAGTGCTGGTCACCATACTCATTGCGAATGCAGACAATACAGAAATGAAACATGTTGACCCACACTATGGCTACAATTGAGATGCTTCTGCATCATTAAGCCTTCAGTCTCGCACTCACCAACGAAATACGACAGCACATTTTACGTTGATATTCTGTGCGAGGGTAGTACCGCCCCGGTCGAGCCGACCCTTTCGTGAAGTGAAGGGAAAGTCTGAATAGTGTATGGTATTACCAGGTTCCGTGGTGGGTTCGGCGGTGACCAGCCCCACTGAAGTGATGGGTGTGATGTCTCCACCAGCAGTCGTCGAGTGGGGTATACCGCAACCACAGAAATTGAAGTAAGTGTATGGTTTATTGAAAGTACACTTTTTCTGATATCAAACTGGAAAAACCACTAATTCTTATACATATATTATAAGAGTACAAGTTTAGTTTAGTGGGACTAGATGGCGTTGTGTCAGATTCTTTTTATATATGAGCCTGCCAAAGTGACTCACTTTACACAGCCTGATGGGACGCATGAGCAGAATCTAAGAGAGGTGGTCACCATACTCATTGTGAATGCAGATAATGAAACATGGTGACCCACACTATGGCGGGCTAGTGATGCTTCTGCATCATTGAGCCTCCGGTCTCGCACTCACCAACGAAACACGACAGCACGAATGCTGTCACTTTAGGTTGGGACTTGTTGGCGTTGTGTGTCAGATGTCCGAAATATTATTAAGCTGTTGCATAGCTTTTATCGCGGGCTTTGAGCGCGGCGACCGAATCAAAAAATTCCGTAACGAAAATAAAACCTAAACCCCGAAGTCGCACGGATCGAGACGAGCTGCTCCGAATTCGGACGAATACATAAGCAGCTGTTTGTGAGAAAGTATATAGGTGTATTAGGTATGTATCATATCTTTATAATGCCACACTCACCGCATTTGCGTCTACATGTAAGTATACATGTTCAAAGAAAAAATAATTATAATTGCATAAGTTGATAAAAAGATGATAAAAAGCTATGCAATAGCTTTACCGTGGCAGTCCCCGAGTGCTACACGTTGGGTTTTTTATTATTAAGTTATCATAATGCATAAACAGGTACACTCAGCTATTCAATGCTACTGACCGCGCGAAGAACGGGTCGGTGTCTGGAGCGCAGGCCCGCTCCATCATGCTGCAGTCCCGCCTCCCTCAGCAGGCCCTGGCACAGATCTGGGCTCTGGCAGACCTGGATTCTGACGGGAAATTAGGTAAGAATCATTTAGGTTTTAGTAAAATGTACAGTCCTTAAAATATAGGTCGATCTCTGTGACAAATGGCTTCGAAACCGGCGAAGTAACTTTGAACAAGCGATTTTATTTTGTATCACCTATATTTTCATTGTTAACATTCCATTTTATTTATACTAACTTAGTGCAAGTCAAGTAAAAATCGGTTCAGCCATTTTACAGATAAACGGAAAATATTCAAAACTGGTCCATAATTGACGGAGTAATCAGTATGTAATACATATATTAAGAAAAATTTACCCCGAATGCATAACCCTTTTTAAAGTAGTTTTTTTTAAACATGTGTCCACAGGGTGTGAAGAGTTCGTGCTGGCAATGTATTTATGCGAGAAAGCAACGCAAGGGGAGGCAGTGCCGGTTAAACTACCCCTAGAGCTCATCCCCCCTACGTTCAGGTGAGAATCATATCATTATTGAAAATATGTGTGCCATCAGTGGCACAAATATTTGGTAGTAAGTGGGTAGTTGTGAGGGTAGTTTGTGAAAATATCAAGTTGGTATATGGTTTGTGTCAAGTGTTCCTTCTCTTCACAGTGCTGTTGTCCTGGTAGTTTGTTCCCTTAGGGCCGGTTTTTCAATAGTCAGATAAACAGTCAAATAGCATTTATTCCTCAGTTTGCGTAAGTTTGGGTCTTTCAATAGTCAGACATCAGTTATCAGACGAATAAAGCTGTAATCTGACTGATAACTTTATCTGTGCTTTCAAACCTCAGTTAGTGTTTTATTCTGTAGAATAGTGATTTGACGTTGTGTATTTCTCTTGTACCTATTTGTGGTAAAGTCTAAGTACGTTGTCGTTATTGAATATTTGATAGATTATGGATGTTTTTGACTCGATTGACTTTTTGTTCTGAGGTAAAAAGGGTAATTAGAGAAATATAGGTTATAGATACTATAGAGAAGATGAAGAATTTTTATTTCACACACTGCTATCTAGTTCGAAACAAAACAGAGCTTGTACTATTGGTAACGAGAAGATTTCCCTAGTGGCCGTTTGCGGAACTAACGTATGACGGACACTTCTACCTGGCAGTTTAATGTACAGAGCGAGTGCATTGTTATTGTTTCATTGATAGACGTCTACGGAAATGTAAAAAATACGTATTTTAAAAGTGTAATGTTAACGTGTATACGTATTTTTATCTGTCATACGTTAGTTCTGCGACTTGCCGCTAGGGACTCTGCTCGTCACCATTTAAATTCTTTCTACAATGATTTCATTGATAGACGTCTACGGAGTAGTAAAAAATACTTTAGGACCACTTCGTGAGGGTAAACAGTATTCTAAAAGTGGAATGTTAACGTGTATACGTATTTTTATCTGTCATACGTTAGTTCTGCGACTTGCCGCTAGGGAATCTGCTCGTCACCAATAGGTACAGAGAACTGACATAAATACAAATATACTTTTTACTTTTAAACACATATTTATTAAACGTAGAAACACCCGTTTAAAAAATTACTATGCACCACCCGCAAACCCGGCATTTCATTTTTATAAATTTTGATTTTAATCATTGTTATGGACTCTACTACAGGAATATCATAACCGACTTTTTACTAAATTATTATTTACTACATCTATTATAGACAAATAATAATTATAATCGAATGCTTTCATTTCATTTAATTAAATATCCCAAACCGGCAATCATAAAAAAGACAAAAAGAAATAGAAAAAGAACAGTCAACTTGAATGTTGTCTAAAAGTTTCTGGTCCTTATCTAACGTGTGACTACCTGTATAGCTGCATCTCACTTGCGCATGATTACAGTGAACATAGCTGTGAAGGACCATCAAGTAACTATCTGACTGTTTACTCCAGATTGAAAAACACAAAAAGTTTATTCGCTTGTTAGCGCTGGATACATTTATTCCCTTGTTAGTTATTAGACCGTTTAACTGCGGATTGAAAAACCGGCCCTTAGTCGGCTAAGCCGGGTCTCCACCAAACAAAATTTATCAATTTTAGTGTTGTCAACACGTGTTGGTGACAAAAGTTTCTGTAATTTCCTTGTGTTGGCAACAAAAATTGTCAACAAATGTTGAAAACAGGGTTTTCGTTTTTGGCTTGACAGAGCCAATAAATATTTGTACTAAACGTACAAAGAATACGCTTGTTGCAAATATTTATTGGCTCTGTGGAGACGCTTAGTTCGAATGTTTTTCAAATTGTTGGCGTCTCGGTGTAGACACAATGGAAACAGAAGTTGGCGATTTTTCGAAGTGTTGCAAACATTTGGAAACACTGAAATTGCCAACAATTTTTTTTGGTGGTGATGCATCTATACGACACCCTCGGGATCAATAGGGGTGGAGACATTCCCTATTAATCTTATAAATTTTCACCAAATTGGGTTTTTGTGTTTGTTTTTGAAGTGAAAACTTCTTTAGGCGCGTTGAGCACTTTTTAGGTGAAAAATAATCATGGAATTCGCGTCATGGTCCGCAGTAGCTCCTGGAAAGCATGTCAGGTGATCATGCCTGACAGGTCGCGGCCCAACTGTTGATGTTGGGAAGTTGTATAAATATATATGCCAATCGGCGCGACAACTTCTATATCGCGATACAGGATAAGCAGTTACTCTGTAGTTCGGTGTGTCTTCAGTAGATGGCGCTGTACTATGTTTCTTTTATGTGAAAGTCGCCACATTAGTGTATTCTCTTATGTTCAGAAGGGAATCAGTGACTTCGAATACGAGTGCGAAGTCTTACGAAGAGAGACGGAGAGAGAATATGGCTCGCGGTCAGGCTGAGTTGGAGAGGAGAAGGACTCAACTAGCCGACGCGCAGTTGAAGGAGAAGGTATATTCTCAATGCTTTTTTTTACTAGGTTTTATTTAGTCCTGTCCTGTCCGATGTTTCCGTAATCAAATCTTGCAAGAGCCATTTCTTGATTTCCGATTTTATGATCCTGATGACAATGCAATTATATATAATCGGTATTCTTATTAATCAAAAATGGCCGCCGTAATGAAATGGCGGCAAACGGCGTACATATTTCTGAACAACTTACCCAATCAAATGAAAGGGCTTAAAGTTATTTTTTTAATTAACAAGTAATAAAAGCTTGTTTTTTAAATAACTTTTTATATTAATTACTTGTTTTAAATATTTAATTTTGGAAATAGTATAAAAGATTGAATAAATTAATTAAGTTTTATTTTGTCTTTTAAAACGCATTCAAGGAAGCCGAGGTAAAAATGAATGGTTTTTAATTATTTTGTTAAATTAGATTTAATTTATGGATTGTATTTAGAACTGGTTTGATTGCATGGTTGGCATGAGCGTTCGCCACGCCGCTTTCTACTGCACCAAGTGTTGTGGGTTCAAACCCCACATAGGACAACACTTTTTGTGATTCACAAACTGTTGTTCTGAGTCTGGGTGTTCCTTCTGTCCGTTTCATGTATGTTTGTAAATTCTACGAAACGCGAGAGTTGTCACCGAAAAAAACAAAAAAATAAAACAGTATAATAAAATAGAATTGTAAACAGTTTTGTTCTGTGGGAGAATCCCTCCCCATCCCCCAAAGGCCGGCAACGTGATAAAACTGGCACGTAAAGAATGATAGAGATCGAGTTATATTTTAAGGTTTATAGATAGCACTTTTTTATATGTAAAAGGCTATTATTATTTTTATCAGGCGGAAAGAGAACGCAAGGAAAGAGAGGAAGCTGAAAAAAGGGAGAAAATACGCTTAGAAGCGCAGAAGAGGGAGCAAGAAGAATTGTTAAGGAAACAGAAGGAAGAACAAGTAAATAATGCTTTTTATTACAAGCTTTTTATTAACTTGCAATGTATGTATTATGCTGGAGCTGGAAGGTAGCCATAGAAACTCTGTAAACAAACGTCGCAACATCATCGAGTTTGGACTGGTTTGATTCGTCTCGAGGCATTCCAGTAAAAGCTGGTTTTTTAAATAATAATAATAAATATTTCGGACATCTAACACACAACGCCATCTAGTCCCAAGCTAAGCAGAGCTTGTGTTATGGGTACTAGACAACTGATACAAATGCTTTTTAATTTAATTTATTATTATTTTTATCGTGCAGGAGAAACGTGAAGCCGCCCGAAAAGAGATGGAGAGGCAGTGTCAACTAGAGTGGGAGAAGAAGAGGTAAGATATGTCTTTTCCACTTATCCACACATACACACTCGGGCACGCATTTACGTACACACATACATGTACGTACGTAATTGTTACCTACCCTATTATACAGGGTGTATCTGATAAATAAAACGAGTATTATTGATGTATACTGTGTTTACAAGTAAAATACACGACACAGTAATGGCGTGTCGCAAAAGACAATCGTAGAAAAAAGTGACGGGGTTCACACCGCTACGAGTGGAAAGCAAACTATACGTAAGATAGAGAGAGAGACATACTATCCTATATATGTTACCGTCAGATTGTCAAAACCGTTAGATTGTAATCTATCTCGCGAGATTGCAAACAGTCGAAAGATTGTGAAATGATATTGACGAATCGCAAGTCGCGTGCTGATTGGTTGAATGGGATATGTCCCGCGCCGCTATATTTATTTGTTAATTCGTCTTTGTTGTAAGTATTTTTGTGATTGTAAATTGATTTCATGTTGAAAATACCTTACAGCTTTAGAATTAGTTATATTAAATTGTTGTGACAGTAAAAATAATTTGTGATTAATCAAAGAAGTTCTAACCAAACCTAACTCTGTGGCCATTGAACGGCCTACTGTAAAACCGACCAATCAGGGACAGTTGACTATTTGACGCGCGTAAGCAGTATATCACAGTTGACAATCTATCGATAGTTTGCAATCTCGCGAGAAAGATTACAATCTAACGATCTTTACAATCTTACGGTGACATATATAAGGCTGCAAACTTAAATTTATACTAACAGTATACAACAAAGGCCGAGTGTTGTGGGTTCAAATTCCACATGGGACAACACTTTGTATGATCCACAAACTGTTGTTCTGAGTCTGTGTGTTTTTGTGTCCTTTTTATATTTGTGTTGAAAGCCTCACACGACACAGGATGTGTTCCTAATGGCGCAGTTGTCTTTTTCAAAAAAAGATGAAAAAATAGATTGCTTAAAAATAAAGCAAAATGGGCAATTCTCTAGAAAAAGTGTTTTGTATGCCTCTGAATGGTCCTTCGACCCACGAATGAGGGATAAAAAGAATATTGTAATTACTAATCTTTGTTGAAAAAAGTATACCAAGGTATATTTCTGTTTGAAATCAAGTGAAACCCGATTTGGAAAATAAAATTCAATTTTCCCGCACACGTGAAGAGAAGGAACGCTTGACAGACTTGACACAAACCCTATACCAGTACCAACCCGTCTGACCAGCGTGGTATAGTTGGACAAAACCTCTCTTCTATCCAGGACTCGTGAGCTGGAAGCCATGCGGACAGAAGAACAGACTAAAGTGTTGGCCATGAAAGCGAAGAGCCAGGCTCTGTCAGCTGAGCTGAGCACCGTGTCTGCTAAAGCCAGTAACCTTGCCAAGGACATCAGGGAGACCAGGACTGCTGTAGCATCGGCCAAGTGTACTATAGATGGCATGAGGTAAGAGATTTCTATTAGCCATTACAACAAACGTCGCGGGCGACACTAGTCTAAAAACGTAGCCTGACTTCTCATATCATCAACTATCTGCCATTGAAAGTCCCGTCAAAATCGGTCCATCAGTTCCAATTATTAAGTATTAGCCGAAACAAACAGACTTACAACAATTTTAAAAATTGTTTTTATCTCATGCATATAGTGACAAGTTGTTAATTTGAAATTACAAACAGACACTTCAATTTTATTTATTTATATAGATTGTGAAGGAATGGATATCCCGTTCCTCCAACACAAAGGGAGAATTCTCCGACCAGATGAGATGGTCATGCCTGGCGGACCGCGAACCGACTTTTGATGTCAAGAATTGGTATACATTCTAATCTGCGCGACAATATGTATATCAGGAATAGTACATTAGTCACGAGACAGTTACTTCGTAGGTCAGTGTGTCTTCGGTAGATGGCGCTGTAATATGTTTTGTTTCCGTTTGTGGAATTTGTCACACCGCTATAGTGTGGGTCACCATGCTGCATTGTTGCATTGTCTGCACGAGCAATGATTATGGTGACCACCACTCTTGGATTCTGCTTATGCTTTCCATCAGGCAGAGTAAAGTCACTTTGTCATGCTCTATATTTAAACATCAGTCGGTAGCTGATATTTCAATAATCACTCTATATGACTCTTTTCAGGTCCGACCGCGACTCGAGTATGGCTGAAATGCAGCAACTCAAAGCTAAAGTTAAGGAGTTGAATGCGAAACAAATCGCTTTGAACAAAGAAAAAGCGGAATTGGATGCAAAGGTACGTGGCCATTTAGATAGATAATAATAAAGAACATGTAATATAGATTGGATTGACTGCCTCGTTGGTCTGGTGGTTAGCGTAAGCGACTGCCGATGAAGAGGTCTCGGGTTCTATTCCCGGGTCTGACTGCTGTTAGGTTTTTCTTACAAGAAATTCTTAATAGCAGCCCGGAGTATGGAAGATGGCGGTGTTTCCCGCCCGTGCCTCGGAGAGCACGTTAAGTCGTCGGTCCCGGTTGTCATGAACATCTATGGCAATCATTACTGGGAAGTAAGTGCCCTCAAATATACTGACAACTAGTTGTGGAGTGTCGCTCCGTGTAAAAACTGATATTCCGGTAAAACTGGTTGAGCTAGCCAAATAATCTTGGGAATAATAAAGGCTAGGAAGATGATGATGTTATTCTAATACTTCAGATACCAAATTATTGTTTCATCTAAGTTATGAAGTGACACATATTAATGGAACACACATATAATTCATTTTGGTAACGGAATAAATAAATGCTCGAAACGTGTAGGTAACCTTGCAATTAGCGTAGGTAGCGTTGCCTTGAATAAAAATAATTTGTTTATTTTCTCCCATATACATATCTATTATTTATTTATTTTATAACAGTTTTTATAACACATCCTCTAGTATTTTAGATGTATATCAAGTTCTTTGTTAAGTTTATTATACAATATGGTTTTTCTGCAACAGGCTAAAGCGTCAGAAGGTGCTGGTGAAGATGGCAAGTTGAATATGATGGAAATTACTCTCAAACAACTAAGAGATAAGGTAGGTTTTTGATTGTCGTGATTTTACTACTATTGTTGTTCTAATTGTAGTATCTTTCTAAGTATATATATATATATACTGCACGTATAGCGAAGTGGTCACCTGCATCTACCTGCTGTGCTGAGTGTTGTGGGTTCAAAACCCACATGAGACAACAATTTGTGTGATTTACAAATTGTTGTTCTGAGTCTGGGGTTCTCCTAATGGCTGAGGAGTTGTCTTTATAAGAAAAGATAAAATTAATAGATTGCTTAAAAATAAAGCAAAATGGCCAATTCTCTAAAAAAAGTAACTTTTACGCCACTGAGTGGTCCTTCGAGCCACGACTGATGGATAAAAAGAATATAATATTGACTAAGCTTTAGGTATATTAAAAAAAAAATATACCAAGGTATATTTCTGTTTGAAATCAAGTGAAAACCCATTTGGAAAACAAACCTCAATTTTCTCGCACACGTGAATTATGCTTTTAAGAGCCTACTGTTGGTATAGTGGACTAGGAGCTGGCTACGAAAACGTGAACTGATAAGGTGTAGTAACGAATTATATATATAACCTCTCCTTGGTAGCTTATAAGTACCGAGCGAGGCCCGTCAGAACTCTCTCCCGGGGCGGAAGGCGTGGGTGGGCGGTCAAAGTCGTAAATAAATAAATAATAAATAAATAAATATTTCGGACATCTAACACACAACGCTTACACCCATCTGATAACCAGATCAAACTGTTTTTTTGAAATTGTTTTAATTAATGAACACATTTATGATGGCTTGCCTATCGAAAAGTTGTCGTGACTATTTTCAAAATAAAATTAATTTTTAACACTTTTTTTCTTCCCTTTCACTCTATTGACAACCAACTAAATTTAGTCCCAAATGTTCATTTTCTACATAGAGAATATGCCTGAGTAGGCTTACTTATTTCTATACAGCTACCTGGCAACAGGTATAAACAGGTAAATCAATATAGGTAAATACACCGAGCTAATAATAACTAATCGAAATTGGTAGCAAAATAAAGGTTACTAGCTGAATCCCGCAGTGTTACCCGCAGTTATTGTCGTACCGCGGGTAACGCCGCGGGGCGAAATTTGGTTTGGATAGGTGAGCCCGTTCTTGAGTTATACAATTACAACGAAAAGTGGCATTTATTTATTTATTTATTTATTTATTGGCTCACCAACAATTGTTTACACTGAGTATATATCAAAATACAGTTTAAAATATATCTTAGTAGTCTAGTGTAACAATCACTAACAGATAAGCACCGCATGCACCTTCATCTTATCATATTTAATAGATCAATAATAAACATCTTTTCCCTGTGCAGCTATAACAATTTTGTTATTCCATAATTAAATACACGAACAATCTTACTCAATAATCACTTAGGAATTACAACTATATATAATTTTTCGGAACCTGCCAAACGAGTCAGAATGAATATCAACCAAATTACTGCAGCCATTAATCAATTTACACAGTCGTGGAATAATGGAATGTGCTCCTAGGACAGTCCTACGAAGAGGCGGATGCAAGGGCGTTATAGGGGTTCGGGGATATCTTGCAGGGGCTTGAAATTTTATTTTTTCCAACAACGAAGGGCAGTCTATTTGAGATCTCATCAACTTAAACAAGAAAAGGGAGTCAATTACGTTTCTTCGTTGCTCTAGTGAATTCATTTTAAAGTGAGTGAGTCTTGATTTGTATGACCTGATAGCTTTACGCAAACCCACGGAGAATGTTAAGTGCCAGAGAAACCTCTTCTGAATTCTTTCCAGTCTTAACGTATGTGTGGCATAATGCGGTCTCCAGACTGTGCTGCAGTATTCCAAAACACTGCGGACAAGGCTATTGTACAGCAGTATCTTGGTCCCGCAGGACCGGAAACCAACAACGTTTCTTAGAACAAAACCCAGCATTCTTGAAGATTTTTTTATGACCATCTCAATGTGGGGGATGAATGTCAACTTACTGTCGAACAAGACGCCTAGGTCCCTGATTTCATCCACTTTCTGGATTATATTGGATCCTATGTAATATGTAGTTGGTAGTTGATTACGCCTTCTTGAAAATTTTACGTGGTAACACTTTTTGACATTTAGGCTCATATTGTTATTCGTGCACCATTTCATTACGGCATCTATGTCCTTCTGAAGTAGTAGAACATCTTCTTCAGCCCCAACAACTCGATAAAACTTAAGATCATCTGCGTACATAAAAACTTGAGAGCAACGAAAGCAATTAGATAGATCATTAATGAAAGCATTAAACAATATTGGGCCCATGTGAGAGCCCTGTGGGACTCCGGAAGAAATCTCGTAGACATCCGACTTGAAGCCATTAACCGCGACGAAGAAGAAACGATTGTGAAGATATGATGACAGCCAATTAAGGAGAGCGCCAGTAATTCCATAGGCTTTTAGTTTGTCCAACAGAATGCCGTGAGGAACACGATCGAAGGCTTTGCTAAAGTCTGTATAAATTACATCCACCTCCTCACCGCGATCAATGACCTCAACCAGAGTTTCAGTAAAGTGAGAAAGATTTGTACATGTTGACCTAGATCCAAGAAAACCATGTTGTGAGTCACTTAAATAAAGCTTGAAATGGGACTGTAAATATGGGCATATTAAGGATTCGAAAATCTTGGCAAAAGTGGACAAAATAGAGATAGGTCTGTAATTGAAGACAAGGTCATTTTCAGCGCTCTTGTAGATAGGAATAACCTTTGCTCTTTTCCACATATCTGGAAATACACCGCTACTGAGGGATTTGTTGTAAATCAATGATAAAGGCAACACTAGTGAATTAGCACATTTAGAAATGAAAATGGGTGGTATCCCGTCAGGTCCAGCACCCTTTCGACAATCCAATGACTTTAATTTACAGAGTAAGGTCTTATGCTCTATCCTTGGTGCTGTCAGAGGTAGGCTTCCATTTACTAATTGTAGTAGAAAGTCCGAGATAGGTTCCAACGGTGCAGCTTTTGGAGCGCTATAAACTGAAGAGAAGTGCGAGGCAAACATTTCGCAGATTTTAGGTCCATCAGATGTTGTTGTCGTATTATCAGACATAGTTAGAGGGAATGAGCTCTTACCGCCCCGCTTATTCTTAATAAAAGCCCAAAAGCGTTTTGGATTCTTACGAATTTCTGTTTCAATATTAGAAATGTATGTGTTATAGCGTTGTGTAGATAACACGGAACATCGCTTACTGATCAATTTCAGTTCTATTGCGTCCATAGGATTTTTGTATGTCTTGTATCTTTTTCTTAGCTTTTCTTTTTCTCGAAGTGTTCGTATTAAGTTTCTGTCAAACCACGGTGGGAATTTGCGTGATTGGGCTTTTTTGGGAGGTTGGTGGGCCATTACAATATTGCTTAATACCTCATAAAAAATATTAAGCATTTCATTAACATCCGCCATTTCGCGAAACAATTGCTCCCAGTCTGTGCTATCGAGTATGTTCCGAATAGAATCATAGTCTAGCTTGTAAAAATTTAATTTGACATTATCGGAATTATATGGAAGCCTTAAATCAGTGTCAAATTTTAAAATAAACTCAATGGGGGGATGTAAGGGGTCTATTACGCTTAGTGCATTACAAACCGGGTGAACTTCACTGTCAGTTAAGTGAGTTAATACAAGATCCAATATCCGTCCTGAGTTATTAGTAACATGATTTAGTTGCAGGAGTTTGTTGACATGAATAAAGTCTGTGAGCAATTGACTCACACCGGGCGGTGAGTATCCACTATCTAAATCGTTTACCAGGTTCCAGTTAATGCAACCCAAATTAAAATCACCAACTATACAAAAATCCAAAGAATGTTCAAATACACAGTTGCAATTGTCCAGAAAATATTCAAGGGTTGCACGCGTTAAGGGAGGTGGTAAATAAACTGCGCACAGAGCTATTCGACGCTTAGGTCTTGCATTTGGAACATCTATAGTGACCCAGAGATCCTCGCATTGACTCTCCCATTTGGACACACGTTTCGAAATAATATTTTTTAATATTGCCAACAGTACCCCTCCGCCATCTTTTTTCTTACTGTCCCTATCCCGTCTGTAAACTGTATATCTATTGTCAAATAACTCTGTGCTCAATACCGACTCATTCAACCACGTTTCCGTTAAAATTATTATGTCATATGATTCGCATGATAGCTGACTGTAGAAATTATGTGTTTTAGTGCGTAATCCTCGTGTGTTCTGGTAATAAATTTTTAACCTATCGAATTTAAAAAGAAATAAATGCCATAACAAAGTCCTAAAAATGCTAAATAATTATGCTAACTTATTTAAACTGTCCGTATTTTTAACCAAAATGTGTTCGTGTTCTTGTGATTTGCGCATGTATACACGACCCCCTCTAACCCAAACATACTGATAACCCAACTCCCTCGCTCTCAATCTTGCTGCGGTGTGCAGAGCCTTGTTAGTACTCGATAGATGCTCGTTGATGTATACAGGGGTCTTAGGTCCAGAATAACCGACGTGTGTAGAATTTAATTTGTTATCAGGATTGGATTTGTTGTAGGTTATTGTGGCGGCAAGCAAGTGATCTCGTAAGCGGGAGGAAGCGAGCTGCACCACGATAGATCGTGGACGAGTGTTCTGAGGATGGAGTTTAGCCACCCTGGTGCAGTGCAAGATATCCCGATCCCCCACTGTGCACCCCACCACCTTAGCTATGTCGGTTACGACTTGGAGTAGGTTTTCTTGTTTTTTCTCAGGCAAGCATTGGATCTCAATGTTATTTGAACGTGTTTGTTGTTCCAAATGATTTAGTCGAAGACTAAGATCGCTTATTGTACTTTTCATAATCTGGTTATCCCTTTGTACCTCTTTAATAGTTTCCTTACAGACAGTATGTTCTTTGAGGAGATCTTCATATTGGCTGTTCATAAAAATCATCGATTCGTTCATTTTTTCAATATTTTCTTTGATGGGATTCAATTCCTTATTGATAGTGCTATTGAGGTCCCTGTAAAATACTGACAACTGTTCCCTTAGTTCTCCCTTCATTACGTCTCGGATTATTTCCCGAACATCCTCTGCTGACAAGGGTTGTTGTGAAGCCGCCTGAGGTGGGGAGTTAATAGCTTGTCTTTTATTACCTCTGGTGGTAGATACATTACGTAACGGTGTACTATCGTAAGAACCCACTGCGCCGCTGTTCAAGCAAATGTTACAGAACCAAGTTGTAGGCAAGACGTAGTCATCATTCAGAGATAAACAAAGGAAGTGATATGCTTTTAAACATTTTTTGCATTTAGCATACTTTTCGTCGCTTGACGGCCTGTTACAGCATCCGAACAAAGACCTAGGTTTTTCCACATTCTTAGTTGTCATTATTATTGGTATAATATTCTGGTGTTTAACAAAAATCTCAAAGCTATCACTGTTTTTTCTATCTCGGCGGTTGCGCGGTAATAAGTGTCTAGCGTAGTCGCGAGAAAAAGGTCGTAAGTGCGCTGTATATTGCGTCGCTTACGCGTTGCAATGATACACCGCACCAAACTATTGCCGTCGGTATATTTATATTTTCAACTTTTATACATCAATGGTTTTAGTTAAATTTTGTTCGTAATATTCACTGCACTGTCTAGTTCACTAGTGAAATTGTTCACAAATAGCCTAATAGACACTTTAACATTTGTTCACAGAAGTTTTTGTTGCGTATTAACACCACAAAACAATTAAAGTGAGGAGCACACTTAAAATATGTTGTTTACTACTGAACTGTTAAGAAAGTAATGGCATTGATTTATATATATATATATTGATTTAATAAGTAATGGTATAGGGCTTGCCTGAGAAAAATAAAGAATCAATAAAAAATATTTAAGAAAATAGTCATGACAGTTTTGCGATAGGCAAGCCATCATAGATGTGATCATTAGTTAATACAATTTCAAAAAAAAAAACAAGTTTGTTCTCGTTATCAGATGGGTGTAAGTCGATCTTCACCGGCTCTTAGACTATTACGACACCCACGGGGTGAACATGGATGGCGAGACTCTTATTCTTAATCTACATTAATTGTCTGCAGGTAGAGGCTGCGAAAGCTTTAGTAGAATCGAAGAAGCAAGATCTGGAGACGAACAAATCTTCTCTCTCTTCTCTGCACGAGACGGTAGCATCTCTTGGCGAGAAGTGTGATAGAGTGTGGAAGTTATACGAGCAGAGACGTCAGGAGTACACCACTAGGAGTTCAGCTCCTGCTGAGAGCGCTTGGCCGAGCGATGGTGAGTGCTTTACTTCGGACCTTTTTCCTAAACTAGGTTGGGGTCGATGAGGGAAAGAGTGTCATGTCACTCCAACACGAAGGGAGGATCCTCCGACCAGGCGAGGTGATCATAACTTTCGTGTCACGGCCTGTCAGTTGATGTTGGGACGTTGTATATATAATAATCGAAGCGAGAATTTCTATATCGCGATTCAGGTTTAGTATAGGATATTAGTTACTCTGAAGTTCGATGTGTCTTTCGATAGATGGCGCTGTAGTATGTTTTTTGCTGCGCTGTGTGAGATAGTCGCCACTACAGTCGATCGCAAGAATTACTACAGATGTTCATATGGTTATCAGTCCCCCTAGCCAAGTTGCCAGCGTTTTTAAGCTATTGCATAGCTTTTATCGCGGCCTTTGAGGTCTTTGAGCGTGGCGACCGAATCAAGAAATTCCGTAACGTAACGAAAATAAAACCTGACACCCGAAGCTCGCACGAATCGAGACGAGCTGCTCCGAACGACGAATGAACTGTGAGAAAGTATATAGGTGTATAGGTATCTATCATATCTTCATAATTCCACACTCACCTAAGTACAGTATATAAGTAAGTATACATGTTCAAAGAAAAAAAGTACTGCAGAAACAAAAACCGGTCAGCGCCATCTGTTGAGCTGTTTCGCAACTACGAGGTACACTAACGCCTTCTATTATTTAAATACTTTTTGGACAATATTAAATGAGCAACTGGCAAAATAAAATAAATATAATTGATAAAATTGCTATGCAATAGCTTTACCGCGGCAGTCCCCGAGTGCTACACTTATTTTTTTTTCTTTCTGAAATCATTAACACCTAACTTCTCGTGTGTCATTGGCTCATCTTAGAAAAAGTAATGTTAGACAAAGTATTAGTCAATGACACACAAGAATTTAGGCGTTAACGATTGCAAAAAGTAAAACGCTTGCAGCTTGTCTAGGGGGGCAGGACCGATGCCTGAAGCGATATATTTTTTATTTATACATTTCAAATTATTTTGATTGCCTCGGATGCCGTAGTGGTTAAGCCTGTCACCTCGGTGTTTTCTACCGCGCGTGTTTTCTTAAGTATTGTGGGTTAAAACCTCACATGGGACAACATTTTGTGTGATTCACAAATTGTTGTTCTTAGTCTAGGTGTTCTTTGTATCTGTTTCATCTATGTTTGTAAAGTCCCCCGCGACATAGTAATATCCTAGTTTGAAGTTCCTTTAGGAATTTAAATATATTCATAACAATATTTAGGTTCGTACTATCGTAGATAGTTTACCGAACTCGAACCATTAACTCTCAATCGCAAATACGGACAGTGCTGATAGATTGATGAAGTAATTGTCCTACCAGATGCAGCATGGGCCACTTCCAATGACGCGTGGGGAGAACCAGCTGCTGCCGAAGAAGCGTGGGGCGATGCTCCTGCCACTACTGGTATGTAATATTTCATCTCCACTAATAAACCAAAACCAACCTATAGTCTATTCAACTTCCTCTGAGACAAAAGGTAAACAAACCAGAAAAAGGTTCTTTAATAGGTCAAATTTTATATGCATCTGAAATCAATAAAAAAAGTGACATTTTCTTTCTTTTTCTTGGAAAATGGCAAACTGTGCCGTGGTCAACAATTTTGCCAGTGTCAAGTACAACGGAAATACGTGTGTTAAAAAATAAAATAATTGCAACTGTCCAAATTTTCCGAGTTCACCGTGGACTGACTAAAAAGTGACATTAAAAACACCTAAAACTGTAGCTGTTCCCAAACTTTGAACGTATTGTAACACTACTAAATTGAAGAGTAGTGATAAGGCAAATAATTTACGTACAAATGTGAAATTTTGTAATTAGTTTGGTTACATCGGCCATGTTTACTCTCGATCAACTCGTTTGAGAAACATTGGTTTCTTTGTTTACCTTTTGTCTCAGAGGAAGTTGAATAGGGTATAAAATAGTCTTATATCTAGCATCACACTAAATAATCACAAATTTTAACAAAAAAAAACGATTTCAAGAACTGGACCAAATTGAAATAGGCCCATACGGGAAGCACCAGCTGTTAAATAAAAAAAAGAATCTTCAAAATCGGTTCACCCACTCTCAAAATTGATAACCTTCTCCTTTTTTAAAAGTCGGTTAAAAAGATGATGACCCTAGGCACTTTTTGAGAAATTAGAGTTTTTGTCGTTTGGATCGTCGGTTTGTGACGTAATGAAATTAAATAAGCTTTTCTTGTTATAAAATCTACTGACTTTTTAACCGACTTCTAAAAAAGGAGGAGGTTCGCAATTCGAATGTTTTTTTTTAAGTTCGCTAAATACTTCAGAACTTTCGATTGGATGAACCGATTTTGATGATTCTTTTTTGAAAGCTGGTGCTTCCCGTGTGGTCCCATTTAATTTGGTCCAGTTCTTGAAGTCGTTTTTTTTATTTATTTTTTATTTTTTCTTCCATTTCATGATGTTTGTGTCGTATAAGACACAGATACTTTCCAAAACATCCGTGTCCAGTGAGCACCTACGTCAGTCGGTAAGAGAGGGTGTAATGTTGCCTCTCTGGCGAATCTTTCATGATGGGTCTAAACATTGATTGTGACATTTCACGCAATGATTACGGAACCCAAACAGCTTTTTTTTATGGAATAGGGGCAAACGAGCTTACGTATCGCCTGATGGTAAGCGATTACTGCCGCCCATGGACACCCGCAACACCAGAGGCGTCACAAGTGCGTTGCCGGCCTTTGGGGAGGGTTTGGGGTATCCTTACTCACTCGGTGAAACACAGCGCGAACGCTGTTTTACACCGGTTTTCTGTGTGGCCGTGGTATCACTCCGGTCGAGTCGGCTCATTCATGCCTAAGCGTGGCTCTCCCACGGTACTTAATCTAGTCCTCATATTTAAGTACTGTTTTTTTCATCTTCCTAGCCTTTATTATTCCCAACATTATTTGGGGTCGGCTATTAATTCAACCGGTTTTACCACGGAGCAACTGGCATCGGACTTGACAACCCTAAGGGTGAACTGAATTCGAAAGTAGAACTAGTTGTCAGTATATTTGAGGGCACTGACTTCTCAGTAACGATTCTCATAGATGTTCATGACATGTTTAAATTATGTATGACCTATAAATATTCCCAAAAATATTTTTGTGTATGCGCCAAAGTGACGTTGTGATGTTTTTGATGTTAGCGACGGAGATGGTGACGGGAGGGGTCGCAGTGGGGTCGATGGGGGTCACAGCGGGGTCGGCGGGGCCGGTGGGGGTCGCAGCCCCCCACTGGCGTTGCGTGTACGAGTTCACGGCGCGGACGCCTGATGAACTCAGCCTGCAACCTGGAGATGCGGTGAGTGAATTTAGTTTTTTATGTTTTCCTGACCTAGGATTATTTACATCCAATTATGTACATGACAGACAAAAGTATATGCATAAATATATATGTATAATTATGTACGTTTAAGATCAAACCAATTACATCAATCGAAAAGAGAAGAATGAAAGCTGAAACCATAAGCAAAAGGTCTGTTGATCTTGAGTTTGGTTGTCTCTTAAGTTCACGCGATCCCCGGCGTAGGTCCTCCATGGGCGGAGGACATCCATGAGGATTTCCCCCCGTCAAAAAAAATGTAAATTCGATTTCCACCAAGGATAAATCTATCTAATCTAATACCTTTAAACGAGCAATTCTTGTATATATATATATATATTTTATATATAATCTGAATCTCGGAAACAGCTCCAACGATTTTCATAAAATTTTGTATGCAGGGGGTTTCGGGGGCGATAAATCGATCTAGCTAGGATTCATTTTTAGAAAATGTCGTTTTATTCGTGTTTTTAACAATCAAATATATAAAATTAATGTACATCTAGCGCCATTTATCGCAACTCAAGCGAACTACATTAAACTATACTGGAATAAGGTGCAGAACAAACAGTATTAGGGCGTACCAAGAGAGGGCGCCACTTAACTTTTTTTTTATTGGAAGAAATATAACAAAAAGGTGGCGTTTGGATAGTCCCAACCCCACTTATAAAAAAAATACCGAGCAACGCTCGGTCATCCAGGTACTAATCATAAGTAAATAATAATTATTGTAAGTCAATAAGTATGATTTATTGAAGTAAAAACTTCTTTAGCCGCGTTGAGCACTTTTTGGTAAGAGAAATTCTTATGAGGACGCGTCACCGACATGCTAATGTTTGATGTTGATAATTTTAATTTAAACATGAAATTTCTAATTTTACACATTAATTTTACAAATAACATTCAAAGTTATAAGTTTTCGCTTCTATCGGCAGTCCTAATGACTGCCAATATTTTTTATGTAATTTATCAACGGTCTGATCAATATTCCTGCCACGGGCCACAGCTGTCTAGTTCGCGATCGGCCATGCGTATGTGAGATGTGGTAAAATATTATTATTACTTTAAAATGTCCAGGTATACGATGCACCTCCACCAAGAGGTGATGCTGAACCAGGTTGGAGATGGGGTACCGCTAGAGGTAACAAATCTTTTTTTTTACATGTAATCTATTTTATATAATTCTCGTGTCACGATGAACTCCAAAACTATATCTAACTGATTTTCAGATTTTTATTTTCAATGTCTTTTACCGGGCATGCGTAAGATAGGATAGTTAACAACACGCTTAGGCCTGTGGAGGAACGGGTGTGATGTCCCTCCAACACACGGAGGATCCTCCGACCAATCGAGGTGATCATGCCTGGCGGCCACGGGCCGTACGGTTGATGTTGGGTTGTTGTATATGTGATAATCGGCGCGAGAACTTCTATTGCGCGATTCAGGATTGGTAGTTACTCCGTGTTGTGCGTTACTTCATAGTTTGGTGTATATCCGGTAGATGGCGCTGTAGTGTTTTCATGTTGCGCTGTATGTGGAAGTCGCCACAGACCCATGGGAGCTGAGCATGATTGAACATATAACATTACAAAATATTAAAAAAAAACTCCCCCTCTACTCAGAAATCTGAAAGAACTGAAAACTTTCTAGACACATTCCAAAAAAAATGAATAAACTGAATCAATATCGGTCTATTCGTTTATGATGCTCAGGACATATTGGATTATTTCTGTTGTAATCTGTTAAAAATGATTTTAACCGATTACATGACTTAGATCTTTATTCAAATCTACTTTTTAGCCATAAATAAAACTTGCAACCAAAATCACTATTGACCAGTGATTTTCAGTCAGACTCTCCATAAAGCAATGATTTTCCACCAAAATCACTTATGGCCAACCTCTTAAAGCTATTCAAATCTTCACTATAACAAATGCTATATTAAATAACTCAAAAACCTTAAATGCGCGATTCAGAATCAGTAATTACTACGTAGTTCACCTATTCTTAGCTAGATGGCGCTGACATAAATTCTTTATATTCTCCGCAGGTCAATCGGGCTGGTTCCCCGAATCATACGTGGAGGATATCAACGCCCCATCTGTTTATACTGAAGTCATTGAACCGATGGAGACCAAGACACAGCTTGAAGGTACTTTTGATAACACCGTACATCTCCCATTATGTCTATGGGTAGAATCATAGTAGTAGTACCTTACCATAGAGTGTGAAGATTATTTAAGAGCTGACATGGGAAATAAGGGAAGGCTACAACGATATTTCTATTGGATAAGCAGCATTCTTGTCATAGGTCGACGTTCTGTAAAGAGTTATACTATTTGTATGTATCTGTAAGTATTCGAAAGAGTCAGTATACAAGATTGATCCGGGCTGAACTCCCGGGCCCCCGATGTTCTCGAACAATCTAAATGTTCTTGGTACAACCACATGGGTGCACAGTGGTTTAAGTGGTCGCCACGCCGCTTCCTATTTCGCCAAGTGTTGGTTCAAATCCTGCATTGTTCAACACTGTCTGATCCACAAATTGTTATTCTGAGTCTGGGTGTTTTTTGTGTCTGTTACATGTATATTTGTAAAGTCCCCCGCGACACAGGATTTATTACTAGAGCGAGAGTTGTCTTCAAAAAAAGAAACAGCCGCGAAATGTCCAGGTGGATATCCCAACACACAAAATCATATTTCCGATTCTATAACTGCAACGGACGCATATTATTCACTTCGCAAATATTCTTTATGCGACGCTTAACACACATTATAACCGGGAAACCCAAATTCCGTTCCAACGGCGAACAATATTTACCAAAACGAGTTTCGATCCAGGTGTAGCACTTTGATGTCGGGGTTCCAGGGATTTCCTTTCGAGGGTGCACCTGGTTCTCCGGCTTCTAGTACCCGAGACGAATCAATTCGGGTCCGACATGCCACCAGGTTGGTATCCGAGGGGACACTGGTGGTTATAAGGCGATATCGCCCGTCCAATATCACGAATATCGAACATCCTGTATCGCGAGAGACTTAATATACATACAAGAAACGAACACCCAGACTCAGAAAAACAATTTGTGGAACACAAAAAAGTGTTCAAGTAGGATTCGAACCCACAACACTCCTATATACTGACGTAATAATAAATAAGTATTTCGGACATCTTAACACAACTCTATCTGGTCCCCAACCTAAGCAGAGCTTAGGTTATGGGTACTAGACAACTGATATAAATACATATATACTTTTTTTTGTAAATACATACATATTATACATAGAAAACACTCAATATCTTACCAAGTCGTATGTGCTTCCTTATGTGGTGGAGGGGCTGAAAACGTGCTGTATTTCAGGTATCGCTGAAGTGCCCGAGGCTGAGATATCGAACGATTTGGGCGGTGCCATGCCTGTTGTGGGTAAGTGATTCTTGTTCATCAATAGCCAATAACAGTCACTGCTGGACATAAACCTCTCTTTAGAAAGGCTATTTTTTTTATGGAGTATAGGGGCAAACGAACCTGATGGTAAGCGATTACCGCCGCCCATGGACACCCGCAACACCAGAGGCGTCACAAGTGCGTTGCCGGCCTTTTGGGGATGGGGGAGGGAGGTAGGGGATTGGAGTATGGGCCTCCGGTATCCTCACTCATTCGGTGAAACACAGCGCTGTGGCTGTTTCACACCGGTTTTCTGTGAGGCCGTGGTATCACTTCGGTCGAGCCGGCCCATTAATGCCGAAGCGTGGCTCTTTTGGTCTCCAATACAACGCAAGCCAGTTGGTATATGGTTTGTGTCAAGTGTTCCCTCTCTTCGCAGTGCTGTTGTCCTGGTAGTTTGTTCCCTTAGTCGACTCTTACGATAACCAATAGCCTATTAAGGAATAAAATGGCTACTGGTTGTTTCTAACCGACTTCGAAAAGAAGGAGGTTATCAATTCGACTGTTTTTTTTTTTGTCTTTCGACTGGGTGAACCGATTTTGATGATTCTTTTTTTTTTCATTTGAAAGCTGAATGCTTCCCGTGTGGTCCCATTTTAATTTGGTCTAGTCCTTGAATTCGGTATTTTTTGTTAAAATTTGTGGTTATACTTTTTGATAGTGTCCCTATCGAAACATACAAACAAACAAACTCTTCAGCTTTATATATTAGTATAGATATAAATTTTATCAAAAGTTTTATTCTGGTTATAGTTTCTTTTTTATATATGAGCCTGCTAAAGCGACTACTCTGCCTGATGAAAAGTATGAGCAGAATCCAAGAGTGGTGGTCACCGTACTCATTGCTCGTGCAGACAATGCAACAATGCAGCATGGTGACCTACAATATGGCGGATTATTTTTAAACTTTCTTGTTCTGTTTATTTCAGAAGGCGGTGACTTCTATATAGCAGCGTATCCTTACACCTCTACCGAGCCAGGTGACCTGACCTTCGAAGGGGGGGAGAGGATTGAGGTGATCAGGCGAGACGGGGATTGGTGGACCGGCAGGATTGGCATTAGGTGAGAGCAATATCTTTCTTCAATAGAAAACGCCCGCATTAGGTATAAATCGTGTTTCGCAGGGGATACAAACATAATATCTAAAGCATAGTTCTTTTAATGGTAACTTTTTAATGGTATTACACCCATTTTTGAAAAGTGTCTTAATTAGATTCTATAGTGATAAACCACTGAAAAAAAAACTCAAATTTTTTATTCAATCGATAAGTGCCATAAAGATGCATAAAAATTTTATATTTCTAAATTTCGCGCGAAATTTGTCAAAAACGCTAAACGCAGTGGACGCCATATTTCTCTGTGGTAATTACGTCAGTTCGCTTTGTAAACAAAAAGAAATGCGCTGACAATATATAGCATACGCTGATCAGTTGATAGTTAACACTTTAGTTTACACAACGGTTTGACGTAAAAACATGGCAGCTACTATTTCATGGTGTTACAGAACAGATAAAAAAAACTGAAAACTTTAAAATATTTTTTTTTTAAATTATTTTATGAACTAAAACCAACATTTTCCGACTGATTCTTGCCTAAGGTATGTCAATAATAATTTTTTTTTCGTATACAGTAAAATACCTAAAAAGACCCTTTTTGTTTGTTTGTTGGTCACCCATCCATAAAATGAGCTGGCTATGGTTGGTTAAGTTTGTAATGGAGCCATAACTGTTTGTTTCCAGGACGGGTATATTCCCATCGAACTACGTGACGAAGGACACGACGACTACGGACAACATCGCGCCCATCCCCGAGGCTGCGGAGCCCCCCGAGCTGGAGGGGCCCGCGCCCCCCGCGCACGCCCCCGCCCCCGCCCCCGCACCCGCACCCGCCCCTGTCTCGCCCCCCGCACTGGTATGTACTCAGCATCAACAAGTCTTTAACACTACACTGCGTATCTATATACGCCTCTACTTAAAATTTACAAAAAGAAAACGACTTCAAGAGCTGGACTAAATTGAAATGAGACCACACGGGAAGCACCAGCTTTCTAATAAAAAAAAAGAATCATCAAAATCGATTCACCCAGTCGAAAGTTCTGAGGTACTAACATAAAAAATACAGTCGAATTGAGAACCTCCTTCTTTTTTTGAAATCGGTTAAAAAAAGCATCTCGCCAGGCTGCCTTAGTCACAAAAGTGTGGGTCACCATGCTGCATTGTCCTTTTTCGCATTGAGGATGGTGACGACCACTCTTGGATTCTGCTTGTGCTTTCCATCAGGCAGAGTACAGTCAGTATGGTATAGTGTTTGTGTCAAGTGTTCCATCTCTTTACAGTGATGTTGTCCTGGTAGTTTGCTCCCTTAGTTCGGTCTTAAAGTTGGATTAAGCGAATGGTAATACTTAAGCCCGTTTTCACCAACTTACTCCTAACTAAGAAAAGAACTCCCTATAGTAGGTAACTAAATATTAATCTTAAATATTATCTAATTTCGTTTTCACCATACTAAGTGACACCTAACTAAGGTGATGCAACTCATTGAGTAAATATAATAAAGTAAACATTACACTTATAGCTACTTAGTAAAACTTATTAATTAGTATTGATATATTTGTTCAATTTTTACTCTCCTTGGTTAACCTAAATCTTGTAACAAAATCTTTATCGCCATATTTTGTCAATAAAGCTGATCTTCTGGTATTCTCGATCTATTGAATAAACTAGGATTAATTATATTATCATCTCTAAAGTCACAACAGTATTGAAAACATCTCATAACTCCTTCATTTCAATAATTTTAAGCAAAATATCAATTATCTTTATCACCAATGTATTTAATTTATGTTTATTCAGTCAACAATCGAGCCCCTAAATTTAAAGAGACATCTAAGCACTAATCTTTAGGGGATATACCTAAGTATATCCCCTAAAGATTAGTGAAAACGTCACTAAGGGTTACCTAACTAACTCTCTCTAAGTGGTCCCTTAAATTAAGGAGACATTGGTGAAAACGGGCATTAATAAATTAAATACATGCATAAACATTATAGATAAATGACACCTGGACACAGAACCAATTACCGTGCTCTTTACTGAATCATTCGTTCTGGATGAGAATTGAACCCGTTACCTCTGGCTTGCAGTCTCGATCACCTAGGCCAACAGGCACTAATGAGTCATATATTTGACGGCCTCGCCCTTGGCGGCGCAGTGGTAGCGAGCTTGCGACCAAATGTTTGTATGATCTGCAAATATTTGTTTCGGCGTTTGGGTGTTTTCTATGTATAATATGCATGTATTTCCAAAAAAAAAAGTATATATGTATTTATGTCAGTTATCTAGTACCCATAACACATGCTCTGCTTAGCTTTGGGCTAGATGGCGTTGTGTGTTAGATGTCCGATATATTTATTTATTATTTCCAGGAGCAAAAATCCACCACGCCAATATCATCAGAGGTGGCTTCCATCACGGACTCAGTTCCCCGTCCCGCGTCAGCAGCTCGCCGGGACAGCGGACGGGACTCCGTCACGGGACGGAAGAAGAACGAGATCGCACAGGCCATCGCCAACTACACAGCCTCCAGGTAAATTGACCTTGGGCGTTAGAGAGTATCTTTCTAGGTTACACTTAGTTTCCCAGCTCCTGGTACCCAGTTTTTTTTATGTATGGCCCTGCCAAAATGACTCTACTTTGCCTGATGGAAATCATGAGCAGAGTCCAAGAGTGGTGGTCACCATATTCATTGCTCGTGCAGACAATGTAACAATGCAGCATGGTGACCCACACCATGGCGACCTAGTGATGCTTCTGCATCATTGAACCTCCGCTCTCATACATTTGGCTCAACTGAAGAGTTTATGATGGGACTAATCCCGCCCACACGCCCACCACTGTAACTCCTGTACACCAGGATCAACAGCGGTGACCCACGAAAACACCGAGTTATGACACTCGGGAAGTCCCAGGAAAAATTTAACTGTCTTGGAACCCGCAACGAAATTAATCAGAAGAAAACTGGAGGAGTTGGAAATATAATAAGTCCACTTCCCTCCTTAGCAAAGCGGGAGACAAAATGGAGTCAAAATAGGCAGACGCCTTTTTCAAACCGGGAAGCACCACGGATAAAAATATTATGGGTCCTAAGTGAGCTATATTTGATTTCTATAGTATGTATGGCAGAATCGCTTAAACGCACGGAAATTCACCGCAGTTGACACAAGATCCCCATAATATACTACCCCAGACGTCATTTGTAAGCTATTTAGCATCATGTTACGTTCATTGTACCAAAGACTACATTCCCAGAGGATATGATGAGCCGACTGTTCACAGCTAGAATCAGGTGTTGAGCATTGACACAATGGTGAATCGACTAATTTAAATGAGTATAGTTTGCTCTTAAAGTTACCGTGGCCTGTAAGAAATTGAGCGACACAGTGATCTACCTCGAGCCATGTCCTTCACAACCTTTCGCGAACAGATGGAAAGAACTGGTAAAGGTGGCGCCCCTTAGATGATTCGTCCCATCGTTGCTGCCATTCATCCAAGAGGTCGTTATAGACATTGGATTTTTGTTGAAACAATCATATGATTTTACCGCGGTCTCGTATGCCCAAAAAATCGCATTCCATGTTTTGTAGTGTGGAATAGTACATGGCTGCACGTCTTTGCACCTCGAGATCGACCGGAAGAACACCTGCCAACACCGGTAAAGCCTCAGTGCTAACCGTCCATATGCCTTGCACAAGAAAATCAATGCAGGTCATTGGCCTTGTAACAAACTGAAGAGTTTATCAAGTGTATATATATATATGTCGGAAACGAGTATTTTTCGGGGCAGAAAACGAAGAAGGTACAAACAAATAATCTTCATTATCGATCAGGTAACTTAAAGTGGGAACAACGAGCCGTAAGGTAGTTCCTAGACTTGTTGTCCGCGCGGTGGCCAATCGGTAAGTGAGCTCTGGCCGGCCCGCACGAACCTTTATCTAGACTCTGCCGAAGCGATGACGTTTCACCGCTTGCGTCTCGCTGTCGAATCAGCTCCCGTACTATTAACCGTTCCGACATATATTTGTTGCAGCACGGAACAGCTTTCCCTGACCAGGGGTCAACTCCTGGTGGTGAGGAAGAAGGCTGACAGCGGCTGGTGGGAAGGAGAACTGCAGGCCAAAGGGAGGAACCGTCAAGTCGGATGGTTCCCTGCCAGCTATGTCAAGGTATTTTATTAACTAATATAATGGTCGACTGCCTCGGTGGCGTTGTGGTAGCGTATGCGACTGCTGTGCTTGAGGTCTCGGGTTCGATTCCCGGGTCGGACCAAATGTTTTTATGATCTGCAAATATTTGTTTCGGAGTTTGGTTGTTTTCTATGTATAATATGTATGTATTTACAAAAAAAAGTATATTTGTATTTATATCAGTTGTCTAGTATAATAACACAAGCTCTGCTTAGCTTGGGACTAAATGGCGTTGCGTGTGTTAGATGTCCGAAATATTTATTATTTACTAGCGACCCGTCCCGGCTTCGCACTTCCCGGATTTCAGATGCACCCACCGACGACACGAATCGTGCGTTTTAAATCTGTAATAATTTTGAATATATTCATTTAAATTACTGTAAAAGGCCATATTGATCTATATTAAATGCACAATGTATTTAAGGTACTTAATTGAATAAGGATAAATGCTGTATTGCTTAAAATTACAGGCAGACAGCGGAAGCGATTTTGTTATATACTATGTAGTGATAGGCTTTTTATCCTGATAAAATGTAAAGTTCCAGTGGGATGAGCAATGTAGACACTCTGTATGCTTAATTTGTCGCTGGTTGAGCCCATTTAGGCAACATTTTATTTTATTTTTTTCCTGTTTAATAGATACTGCAGTCGTCTGGGCGTACATCGGGCCGAACTACTCCGGTCCTATCCAAGATGGACACCCTCCCTGCTGAGACCGTCATTGATAAGGTATGTTTATTGAAATAAATGAAAATATCCGCTCATCCATGGATTACTATAATAAATATTGTATGATGATATTTGTTGTGTCTGTGTGTAATTTGCCTTTAATATGTATATAATCTTATATATAAAATTCTCGTGTCACAATGTTAGTTACCACACTCCTCTGACATTATTGACATATTAGTTTTAAATTAATTATTCGTGATTTCTGACATTTTCTTCTTTTTATTTTTAATTTCAATTATCATTTTTCTTTTATAATAATTTTACTAATACAACCTTGACATAATATGTATGTATAACAATCTAAAACTTATTGTATTTGTTCAATTGAAGTTTTTTTTTTGTGACATTATTTTACGCATTGATCTGTATGTTATATTAGTCGGTACCAAACTTAATTCTATTTGCTATTTTTGTAACGATGTAAAATAACGACAACCACCATTAAAATTTGCACACCTGAGAAAGGTAATAAATCAGCGCAACTATTTATATGTATCATGACAGCTTTGTACCTACCTGTTTTATGCAAATAAATGATTTGATTTGATTTGAAACGGCTGGACCGATTTTTATGAAATTTGGTGTGCATATCGGGTAGGTCTGAGAATCGAACATCTATATGTTACACCCCAATTTTTTTTTATGGCAAAACAACGTTTGCCGTTCAGCTAGTAAGTTATATAGAAAGTGTTGTTGGATTGAGTTTAACAGCCCAGAATATGGAAGTTTGGTTGTGTATAACGCACGTTACTCAAACAGCACGTTAAGCAGTCGGTCTCCGTTGTCATAAGACTCTACGAACGTACATACGGCGTGACCCAGGGAGCACGTTAGAGATTAACATATTACAAAGTTCAGCCGTGTCGTAGTTAACTGACCCCAACTTAATTTGTATTTACGTATATTTTCCTTTACAGGTGATAGCGTTATACCCGTATACGGCTCAGAACGCAGACGAACTGAGCTTCGAGAAAGACGATATCATAGCAGTGACGGACCGGAGCCAAGACCCGGCCTGGTGGCAAGGTATACACCCTACATACTTATGTTCTCCTGGTACTATACTTCTCAACACAACAGTATTTTACAATCCATTGCTGGACATAATCCTCTACTTAGGAGATTTTGGTCTAAATATTATAAAGCTGAAGAGTTTGTTTATTTGTTTGAACGCGCTAATCTCAGGTACCGCTTGTCCGATTTGGAAAATTATTTCAGTATTGTTAGTACATTTATCGAGGAAGGTTATAGGCTATATATCATCACGCTAAGACTAATTGGAGCGGAGCAACAATGAAGAATGTTTCAAAAATGGGGGAAAATTATCACGCTACGGGTAATAGACGCAAACGAGGTTGCGTGGGTCAGCTAGTATAATATAAAATAAAGTCACTTCCGCAGTCTGTTCGCCTAGATCTTTTAAAATACTCAAAGGATTTTAATGCAGTTATCATCAATAGATATAGTGATTCAAGAGGAAGGTTCACATAATATGTAATACATGCATATTAAATTAGAGGAATCGCAAAGACTTCTATACGAAGCTGGGACGGGTCGCTAGTCAAACTAATATTATAAAGGCGAAAGTTTGCGAGTGTGTATGTTTGTTACTTCTGAACGGATTTGGATGAAACTTTACAGTAATATAGCTTATACATCAGAATAACACATAGGCTACTATTTTGCCGCGATAACATTCGTACACGCGGGCGAAGCCGCGTGCAACAGCTAGTTTTAAATAAAATCGATTAATTTTGATAAAATCGGAAACATGTGGGGCCATTATGACTATTTATCGTATTGTCGAAAAACAATGAATAGGAGTTTACGACTTTCATTTTAAATGAATACTTATGATAATGTTTGTATTATTATTGTTTTCAGGAGAACTAAGGGGCATGACCGGCCTATTCCCGAGCAACTACGTCACGAAATTAGTCAACTAAACAAACTATTTACTAATAATTTGTCCAGTAGATGACTACAACCAGTTATAATCTATCTACTATTAGTCAGTTTGTCCGATTTGTGACTAATCATTAGTCAACTAGACAACCATTGTACAATTAGGAAGTCTAATTTATAAACAATCATTAGTTAACAACTGTTGTACAATTGGTAAGTGTATTTTATGATCATAACTATTTTATTAGTTAATTAGACAACTAACATGCCTATTAGATAACTAAAGATTAGTCAACTCGGTGACTATCGTTCCACGAATTAGCCGATTAGGCGAGTATTATGCACCTGTTTAATATGTAGACAAATATTACTATTACTAATTAACTTATAATTGTAAAAGTTACTCAAAATAACATTAGTGGCTTAATTTAATTTACTTTTATCCAAATATACACTTGTAAGCTGTATATAATATTATGCTAACTTAGTGTCGGACGCCCACAGACCAGCTGGAATGATGACTCGCGAAAGACCGGAGACCCAATGATACAGAAGCATCTCAATAGTAGCCATAGTGTGGGTCACCCTGCTGCATTGTTACATTGTCTGCATTCGCAATGAGTATGGTGACCACCACTCTTGGATTCTGCCTATGCTTTCCATCAGGCAGAGTAGAGTCACTTTGGCAGGACCTGGAAGCGAGGAGCCCAAAATCGATCAGAGTATCGTGCAAGAGTTACCGTGGGAGAGCCACGCTTCGGCATGAATGCGCCGCCTCGACCGGAGTGATACCACGGCCTCACAGAAAACCGGTGTGAAATAGCGCTTGCGCTGTGTTTCACCGAGTGAGTGAGGATACCGGAGACCCATACCCCAACCCCTCCCCCCATCTCTCAAAGGCCGGTAACGCACTTGTGACTCCTCTGGTGTTGCGGGTTTCCATTAGCGGCGGTAATCGCTTACCATCAAGCGATATGTCTGCTCGTTTGCCGCCCTAGCCCATAAAAAAAAAAGGGAGAGGTCTCCAGTAGTGGACTTCAATAAGCTGATAATGCTAATAAAACGTTGTTTCTTAATCTTACCCATGGTATACTGGTATATAATACTTTGTTACCGTGGGAAATATTCGCAGTTATACTTCAATAATGCCATTATAAATATGTTTTAAAATATATAATCTTGTAGGTGTTATATAGACAATAAATTATGCATATTACATTTATTGTTTTATTATTATATAAGTGTAACTAAAATGATAATCAGCAAATGTGGGCCATTTATTACGACTCAGTCAACCCCTTTGGGTGATAAAAGTCGTGAGTATATTATGTGTTACACCCTTTTTACCTGACTAGGGAGAAGCCAAAAGGAAAGGTTTTAGTAAACATGTATGTTTCACTTGAGACTACTGCACCATTTTTAATGAACGAGGTGTCAATAGATTTGAAATAACAACAAGTAACATAAGGTTTATATTTTTTTTTATAAGTTTTACGTAGTCGAGTTATTCTTTTTTAAACTTTTTCAATAAATAAATAAATATTTCGGACATCTAACACACAACGCCGTCTAGTCCCAAGCTATGCAGAGCTTGTGTTATGGGTACTAGACAACTGATACAAATACATATATACTTTTTTTGTTGTAAATACATACATATTATACATAGAAAACACCCAAACTCCGAAACAAATATTTGTAGATCATACAAACATTTGGTCCGACCCGGGAATCGATGACCCTCATGATCAGCAGTCGCACACGCCAACCGCGAGACCAACGAGGCAGTCGAATAATGGTCACGTTCTAACGTACATCCGTACTTTTTATAATATTTTTTTTTTCTGACATATAAAACGCCATCTAGTATCAATTAATGCAGAGCTATAACAAGTAGTTTGACTGATAGAAATTAATACTTTTTTTGCAAATTTATACACTGATAACACCGAAGCATAGTGCTTGTTCACGTTGACTCGCGGGCGCGGTCACGAAATATCAAACATATGACGAGATATCCAAGTGTTCACGTTCGAAACGCACGTGCGGTCTAAGTAGCGATTGGCGCGCTCGCGGCAATATCAAACGCGAGAGATGTTTGTGTGTGTTCACGTCGAACTAACGGTGGAGCGCGCGATTCACTCGCGACGTCAGGTAAGTTCAACCAGTTTGAACTTATCGCTCGAAACGATAGCACCTATTTATCATGTCTTTCAATACAGAAGAGTTTGTTAGTGCTGTTCAGGCAAGAACTCCGATTTGGCAATGTAAACAACCTCTGACAACACGTCACACTCGCGCAAACGCCTGACGGCTAATGTGAACACGAGCACGCAACGTATACCGCGCCCACAACCGCCGCCTGATCCTGAGGTATCTAATCCGATCCGGGAATCGAATCCGATACCTCAGCATAGCATTCACATTTGGTACGTCTGCACCACCGAAGCAGTCATAATCTGGATGCTTAAATAAAACACAATCAATTTTTTAATTTTTTTAATATTTTCTTTCTATTACTTAAACCAACATCATATAAATATTATTACTATATAATTTTGTTGACCGCAACACAAGACTGTACTGCGCTTATAAAATTCAATTAAAACAATTACCTACTACAATAGTATTCAATGAAAATTATATTTATTATTGAAACCAAATATACACCGTGTTATGCTAATTTATCACATTTAGGGTCGCCTAGTCGACCCTAAGCCGCCCTAGGGTCGACTAGGGAACCCTCGCGTCATTTTAGTAATTAGCAGTCAATTTAGGTAAAATTTGAGACTAAGATACAGTTACAAAAAGGAGCAAATAAAACGCCTGATGAAAGACGTTGCTGGCCTTTTGAACCGACTTCAAAAAAGGAGGAGGTTCTCAATTCGACCGTATATATGTTTTTTTTATGTGTGTTCGCGGATTACTTCATCGTTTATGAACCGATTTTGATGATTATTTTTTTAATGGAAAGGAGATATGCCAACGGTGGTACCATGATAAGGACACTAAGATCTTATGATGGCATCCAAGAGAAATGGAGTCGAACCTTGAAGTCGGATTTTGTTTTTGTTAAAAAAGAAATTATAACATTGAATACTTGTTGTATGAAATAAACTACGATTGTGACAAATCCAGAAAATGTTGCTGTCTCATCAAGTTTACCTAAAACTATAGAGACAGCAAATAACAAAAAAATGTATAATTGAATTTCACGCCAATAAACACAGAACACTACAAAAATGTGGGGTAAACAAAAAAAAAACTAAAAATTTATACCAAAACGGATAATAGTTTCTCGATTTCGGATTAAAACATAAAATTTTGAAAAAAATATTGTCCCATCAAATACTATATTGTCTGTAATATGAAACAAACGATGGTACAGTTTGATTCATGGTACAAATTTTCTATATAGTACAACTTTTACAAATCGATGGTACAACATATACAATACAAGTGTGTACAACTCGTACATTTTATTAAAAGTACACAATTTCATTGATGTATATAATAATATTTGGAAAGCGAATTTAATGTTAAGAACACCCCTTACCTTTGAAATTAACTAAAATTGTGACCAAAATCTAATAAAAGAAATACCTAACGGACTTTTAAAGAAAATTACAAAAAAAAAAGAATTTTATCCCTAATTTGATTAATGATATGATAAATAAAATTCCGTCAGTTTTATTTCTCTGGCAAAAGGGGTTGGGCCCTAGTCTTAAGTAGGGGTTCTAGTCGACATAACTCGTAAAGGAACTGGAGTAACCGATATCGCAGGGAGACTCAGTTGCCGTCACGCTGGTGTGAAAGTGAGCCGGTCATGTCTCCAGACGGACTGATTGTCGCTGGAGCCGACAAGAGTTAGAGTGAAGACCGCGATTAGGCAAACGTAGGACGCCCTGCGGAACGATAGACGATTGGGAGAGGTCTTCGTTCAGCAGTGGATATGGCGATAGGCTGATGATGAAAGGAGGCAGACGAGCTAACAGGTCACCTCATGGTAAGCGACTACCGACACCCATGGACATACGCCTTTTGAGCTCAGAATTATTGAAGACATGGTTTTTGAATTTCGGTAAACAAAGAGTAAATAGTTTTGGCAATTTATGTATGTTCCACTTCAGCGTCTAAACTTCTAAACCGATTTTATTGAATGAGGTGTCAATGGATTTGTATAATACTAGCCCAGGTCACATAGGCTATATAAAATTTTACAAAAGTTTTAACGTACTTTGCTGATAGGTTTTTAACATTTTTCTGATGCCCAGGTTTCATGCTATACCGTGGGCCTCTGTTACATACTTTATACATGACAAACAAACATTATTTGTTTACTTTTATATAATATAAGGTAAGGGAAGGTTTAACATTAAATACAGTTGTTCTATAACAGAAAATTTGGAAAAAAAACATTACATATTTTTTTGCAATAATGGAAACGCTATTTATTGTGAATTTCATGTTGCGATGGTACATATGTACACATAATTAAGACTATATTTCTTTAAGATTTAAAATTTCAATTAATATTTTGTTATTCATGAAAAGATCGAAAATACAATAAATCTATTCTGAGCGTAGACTTCACTTAATTTATTTTTTGGTAAGATTTTTTTTCATTTAAATGAGCCTGCTAAAGCGACTACTCTGCCTGATGAAAAGTATGAGCAGAATCCAAGAGCGGTGGTCACCATACTCATTGTTAGTGCAGACAATAATAATAAATATTTCGGACATCTAACACACTACACCATCTAGTCCCAAGCTAAGCAGAGCTTGAGTTATGGGTACTAGACAACTGATACAAATACATAAACACTTTTTTTTTGTAAATACATATTAATATTATACATAGAAAACACCCAAATGCCGAAACAAATATTTGCAGATCATACAAAAACTTGGTCCGACCCGGGAATCGAACCCGAGACCTCATGATCAGCAGTCGTACACGCCAACCGCGAGACCAACGAGGCAGTCGAATACAATGCAGCATGGTGACCCACACTATGGCGGCTTATTGAGATGCTTTTGCGTCATTGGGGCTCCGGCACTCAAAAAGGAAACACGACAGCAAGTGAAAGAAAAAGTGGAAGTTGTGGCTTATCAAGAGGTTAAACAGATCGTAAAAATAAAGAGGATTGAGTGCTTTACAAACAAGAGTTAGTGAGAGGGTAGTACCGCCCAGTGGTAGTGGCTGTTACATTTTTTTATGGGATAGGGGGGCAAACGAGGGGCCTGATGGTAAGATATTACCGCCGCACATGGATACTCGCAGCACCAGAGGCGTCACAAGTGCATTCTCGGCCGTTTTTTTTTTTTAATTACCCGCCAAAGTGACTCTGCTCAGCCTGATGGTAAGTTCAAGCAAAATCCAACAGTGGGGGCCACCATACTCACAGCGAAAGCAGACAATGCAGTATGGCGTCCCACACTATGGCGGCTTAGTGAGCCTTTTAAGGAGTACGCTCTTTTTTTAAGTTTGAAGGTCGTATTACCTTGAAAACTATATTAATTGAAAAGATAATATTTTTGTGTAAATACTTTATGTATTATCTGCATATCACTGTTGCACAGCTTGCATGAAAGGGAACCCCGAAACAGATGCAAAAAAAATAGATAAAAACAATATTTGAAGAACTTTTGTGAGTTTTTGAAGTGTACACAAACCAAATTAACATTTTTATATGTAAACTAGCTGCGTCCTGCGAATCAGATATTGATCACTATTCAATTGATTTTATTTTCGTGTTGCCTTATTTTTTTCGAAAATAAAAGTAGCCTAATTTACTATTTATAACATCAGCTTTCTGATAGTGAAAATTTTGTCAAAATCAGTCCAGCCGTTTCAGCGATTAACAGAAAGACAAAAAATTTTTTTTTTTGCGGTGAATACCGTATATAATACTTTCATATGCATTCAGTGAAGAGCTGTTAATTGGAAATTACAAACAGACACTTCAATTTTATTTATTTGATATATATAAAACACCGATTCAAATCTATGGCCAGCACAGAACCGCAAATGACGTCATCAACATGAAATTCACAAACAATTTTAAAAGGAAGGGTTACTTCATTGCTGATGTTGGCTGGAGTTGGCGCCAATCGCGTCGCGATGGTCGCGCCAATGCCTTTCAACGAATTTTTTAATATAGTTGTATGGCTTCGAGTCTTTTTCACCTATGACATTGTCCACCTGCAAAAAAAAAATGTATTAAGACCCATTGACACCGGGTAACAGTCTGTTATTTTTTACGGGAGGAAGTCTTCACAATATACGCATTTTAGACTTACAAAAATATTCGCCTGTCACTGAGTGTCACTACGAACTCACACATAGGAATCAGTTAAAACAAAACATTCACAATTTCACACACACATGAATACATTTTGTGTGTGTGAAATACACATGTACACACATAACCAGTATAAACCAGTGGTTAGAGCTCCAAGTATAGGAACTCCTCACTATACGTGCCGTGTCAAGGTGGACTGCCTTCTGCATCAGACCTTTGATCCAGTCATCTACCGTGAGCCTCTTAGGTGTTAGTCGAGGCTCTTGGCTATCAATCTGTGATCCGATACGACTATCGGAACAATGATCACCGAATATGCACGTAGAGATAATCTCGTGGGATAAATGAAAAAAGTTTATTTGTTTTCCTTTTCTAACTTTTTATAGTTTAGGTGGCAAAGGAGCAGACGTAACGCCTGATGGTAAGCGATTACCGCCGCTCATAGACACCCGCAACATCAGAGGCGTCACAAGTGCGTTGCCGGCCTTTGGGGGATGCGGAAGGGGATGGGGGGTGGGGTTGGGGTATGGGCCTCCGGTATCCTCACTCACTCGGTGAAACACAGCGCAAGCGCTCTTTCACACTGGTTTTCTGTGAGGCCGTGGTATCACTCCGGTCGAGCCGGACCATGCATGCCGAAGCGTTTCTCTCCCACGGTAAAAACGAGATTATCGTCACAGGGATCGGCGGTATCGACAATAATAGCGCGGCGCTCTTATCGATCTATCACCACAATATCAGTCTTATTGGTTTATTATTATTTGTTTATATATGAGCCGACTAAAGTGACTGATGAAAAGGCTTGATGTAAAACATGAGTAGAATTCCAGAGGTAAACATACTCATTGTGAACGCAGGCAGTGCATCATGGTGACCCGCACTATGGTGACCTATTGAGATGCTTCTGCATCATTGGGCCTGAGGACGCACCAACGAAACACGACAACACGAATGCTGTCACTTTAAGTTGGTCTTCTATGCAGGCGCGGTTCTAAGGGGGGGTCACAGGGAACATGGCCTTCGCACTAGTCTGCCCTCTGGTCTACTGAGGTGTGCTGCTATGCAGACAATAAACTAATACTGGCTACAGGATCAGGCTTAAATTGATTAAATATTAGTGATCCCCCCAAATTTCAAGCTGCGACCGCGCCTGCTTCTATGAGAGGGTAGTACAGTTCCTGTCGAGCCGTTCGTGCTTGAATAGTGGCTCTACTAACTTGAATTTGTTTTTGTATATTGTCCTTACCTTGTATGGAGGTGTTATGATCACTTCATTGTAGACTCTGATGTTCTGTCCGGCCCAGGAGACATCATCGATAACCCTCGCAATGGCCATGAACAGTCTCTGTCCCTCAGGGTCTAAGCATGCTGATAGTGCTGATACCTGGAATACAACAGACATAACAGTTAGATTTCATGAACAATAATATTTTGGACATCTAACACATAATGCATATAGTCCCATACTAAGAGCAGAGAGAGAACAGAGCTTGTGTTAGGGGTATTAGACACGAGTGGGCAGGGCGGCAGCACAGGACCTTTTCCTTCCGACTGACGCAGGTCCTTTCCGGGCACAGTTGCTTCGGGAAGTACCTACACTCGGTCGCCAGGAGGGAATTGGACTCGGCCCAGCATACGCTGGCGGTTTGCCCCGTTTGGGCGCCGCAGCGTCGGGCCCTCACTGCAGTCATCGGAGGCGATCTCTTGCTACCGGCCGTCATACGCTCCATGGCCGGTAGCGATAGCAGTTTTACCGCGGTCGCATATTTCTGCGAAGAAGTCATCTCGCAGAAGGAGGTGGCGGAGAAGGCCCGGGAGGACGACGTCCACTCGGACCCAATCCGCCGCCGGCGAACCTGGCGACGGCGGCGCGCCTATCAGCGCCTCATGCCGCTCTGAGTGTGGCCGCGGATGGTCGGGACGGGTTTTCTCCTCCATCCGCTCCAGTGGCCACCCGCGAGGGGGCGACGTACGCGTGTGCCCGCTTCAGTGCGGGCAAGCGCTGGGAGGGGTCCGGATGTGTTAATAACTGCAGTCCCCCGGATTCCTCACTTCACAGGCGCAGAGTGGCACACTGTGTGGTTTTAGTCGGTTCGAGTCCGACACACCGCCCCGCCGTAAACCCCGGTGGGGTGACGGTCCGATGGGATTTCCACAAGTAAAAAAAAAAAGTTTTTTTTTTTTTTTTTCCTTTTTTTTCCCCTTTTTTTTTTCACATATACTTTTTTTTGTACATAGATACATATTATACATAGAAAACACCCAAACCACAAAACAAATATTTGTAGATCATACAAACATTTGATCCGATCCGGGAATCGTACATGAGACCTCATGCACAGCAGGCGCTTACGCTACCACTGCGCCACCGAGGAAGTCATGACGCAGAAGGTAGGTGTAAGAGCACATAAAGCCGTAGGTCCTGTGCTTGATGTCTCCCTGGTCGTGTCGGTTAGCCATCACATTGGACTGGGAGATTGCCACTAGAAGGTGTTAATACTGGTTTGTACGAACTGCCTCATTGCTCTAGTATCGTCACTCGCTCGGTTAAACACAGCGTAAGCGCTGTTTTGTTTCAAATGCAGCGTAGTAAGACCTATCGCAAGATGGACGGACGACCTGGTTAAGATCGCAGGGACTCGTTGGATGCAGGCCGCTACCGACTGGTCGCAATGGAAATCAATTTTTATATATTTATAATCTGAATATCAGAAAGGGCCCCAATGATCCTCATTTATCAAAAAAAATACTGGTCATCCCTATCCGGTACTAAAATTTATATAGCCTATACCCGGGTCACCTTGGCTATTATTACAAATCTGTATCAATGCATCTGTATGTTTTTAGCACTGGAAAAACGTTTTAAAAACACAGACTACATATTTTAAAAGAAAGGTGTTGCAGGAAGGTTTACAAACCAACCTAATTTAGATAGTAGAAAGATGTGCTCGCAAAATGATTGTGTTAAGACTTTCCCGACATTTACACATACACATAGTTTTTTTACTGTATAGCAAAACTTACTTTGCAAAAATTTTAGTGCTAATAAGTCCCTCTGTACAATTATATTTAAATCTATACTAATATTATAAAGCTGAAGAGTTTGTTTGAACGCACTAATCTCAGGAACCGCTGGTCCGATTTGAAAAATTCTTTCAGTGATGGATAGTATATTTATCGAGGAAAGCTTTAGGCTATATATCATCAAGCATAGACCAATAGGAGAGGAGCATCAATGAAGAATGTTTCAAAAACAGGGGAAAATTATCAAGCTATGGACAATAGCAGACGCAAACAGGGTAGTGTGGGTCAGTTAGTAATCTATACAAATAAATAAAATTGGAGTGTCTGTTTGTACTAATAAAATAACCACTTTTTACTTAATGCATATGTATGTATAAGGAGTAACTTAGGCTACTTGTTTTTGGACTAGCTTCGCCCCACGGTGTTATCCGCAGTTGTAAAGGTACAACAATAGCAATGGGTAACACACTGGGACTCAACTAGTATTATAATAATTATGTTACTAATCTCTTTTCTAAGGAGAGGCCTATGTCCAGCAGTGGACTGTAAAAGGCTGTTGACAATGATGTACTGACAAAACACATTTCTATCCACCTGGTATTGTAAATGTGAAAGTTTGTGACTAATGAAACATTGCAGTAATATAGCTCATAGAATAGAATTACTCTGTGTCTATTTTTTACTGCGATATCTGGTATAAAGGCAGATGGAGTAGTGGGTAGTAGGTTCATAAGTAAATTCACTAGTAAACACATGGCACAATTTACTAACAATAGTCTTTAAAAAGCGCAGAGTACCTTACAACTATCAATCAAATCACCTTTTTATCTTTTGACATGTTGTTTATATTGTCTAGCAATAGAAAATAAGGCCAGATTACATAAAAAAAATTAACACCAAAATTTTAATATGCACAACTTTTTTAATTACCAAATACCGCGAAAAAGGAAAGGAGGTTGTATAATTATGTACTTACTAGTCTTCTTTTATTCTCTATTGAATTTCGAACTCTTGTGTTCAGTCTGTGCAGGTTGAGGCTCTGTGGTGGCTCCGGAACTGTGGTCACTTCTTTCTTGATTTGCACATCACTTACGAGCGATAAATTCACGATATTTACATCATGGCGTTTAGGATTTCCACTAGAAGATGGACATTTAAGAATTAGCATCTTCGTTTGTGGATCGAAAGCTAGAACTTCTCCCTCGATATTTTCATTGTAACATGTTCTCGTTGCTACTATACTTCCAATAGTAAAACAATCTGACACCGCAGTGGACATTATAGACCGTTTGTGGTTATGACGAGTGCAATTATTATCATGTAATAGAATTGTCGTCGATCGGTCCAACGTGAAGTGTGAATATTTTGTTACTGAACGAGGCCGTCCGCCATTGAACACAAATTGACAGACACAGATTAAATATCCGATTTGAAGTTTCGTGAACGTTTAGTTACCAAAATGTGGTAGTCATTGTACTGTAGGGTTAAATTGGCTCTCATTTCAAAAAAGGCGTCCGCGCCGCGAGTGACCCAAAGATCACAAAACATCCAATAGATCTGCATTATTATTTTAAATAGTATTCGTAGTGAAATATGAATTTTATAATCAACGATTCTGACGTCTCGATGGATGGTGTTCGTGTCACAGAATACTTTTTGCTTCGTGTTGACGTGTTCACTATGAAGTCACGAAACGAAGCACCAAACAAACTCTTCAGCTTTATTTATATTAGTACTCGCTGGTCCACGCAACCTCGTTTGCTTCTACTATTGCCCGTAGCGTGATAATTTTCTACCCGTTTTTGAAACATTTTTCTTTGGTGCTCCGCTCCTATTGGTCTTAGCGTGATGATATATAGCCTATAGCCTTCCTCGATAAATATACTATCCAACACTGAAAGAATTTTTCAAATCGGACCAGCGGTTCCTGAGATTAGCGCGCCCAAACAAACAAACTCTTCAGCTTTATATATTAGTTATTATAGAGTATGGAAAAAATAGATAAAATGTAGCATATATCCTTTCTCAAGAAAAAGAGTATTATAAGGCCAAATTTCATTGAAATCTGTGCAACTGTTTAACCGTGAAAGCGTTACAGACAGAGTTACTCTCGAATCTATATCTATACTATCTTTACTATTATATAAAGCTGAAGAGAAGAGTGGCAAACCGCCAGCATATGCTGGGCCGAGTCCTCACTGCAGTCGCAGTGGTGGCAGGCGGGACTCAATTCCCTCCTGGCGACCGAGTGCAGGTACTTCCCGAAGCAACCGTGCCCGGAAAGGACCTGCGTCAGTCGGAAGGAAAGGGTCCCGTGCTGCCGCCCTGCCCACTCGAGGATGACCGGCTGGAGAGCCTCCACGACGGCAAAGCCAGCGCGTGGAGTCTCCAGCCGGAACGACCAGCGAGCCATCGTGGCTCGACGGGCGGCTTCACGCCACTCGCGTACCTCTTCGGGCGGAGGGCGATAGCCATACTCCGCCCGATATTCAGCCACCCGTCGATACACTTCGGCGAGCACTTCCGCCTCCAAATCCCACGGGGGTGTTCCGGCCAAGGCGCACGTCGCCTCCGTCGACACCGTGTGGTATCCGCGTATGGCTCTGACTGCCAATACCCTCTGAGGGCGCCAGAGGCGCGCCTAATTAAGGGCAGTCAGAGCCGCCACCCACACCGGTGCACCATACAGCGCCATCGACCGGACCACCCCCGTATAGAGGAATCGCGTTGCGACGCTGGCTCCACCCAAATTGGGCAAGAGTCGCCCAAGGGCAGAGGCAGCGCCGACCAGCTTTGGACCAAGCTGTCGGAAGTGCTCGTCGAAGAGCCACCTACCGTCGAGGATCAGGCCCAGATACCTCATCTGGGCCCGAACCGGTACGAGGACCGTGTTGACCACTATGGAGGCGCCGGGGGGCGGACCACGACGGGGCCCATGAAATAATAGGGCCTCCGTCTTGTCCAAGGCCACCCGTATGCAGCTAAATGGCAGACTATTGAAGGCGTTGGCGATGTCCAATGACACCGCCAACACCACGCCGCCACAGCTCACTGCCTCTTCGGCCACGGCCCTAAGGGCTCTATTTAAAACTAGCTGAACCCCGTGGTGTTACCTGGGTAGGTACAACAACAACCGCGGGTAACGCCGCGGGGCAAAGCTAGTCTAAAAAAAGTAGCCTAAGTTACTCCTTATATCATCAGCTATCTGCCAGTGAAAGTCCCGTCAAACTCGGTCCAGCCGTTCCAGAAATTAGCTGGAACAAACAGACAGACAGACGGACAAATATTGTAAAAAATGATATTTATGTATATGTATGTACCGTGTATACATACATATGCGTTTAGTAAAAAACGATTATTTTAATACTAGTTTTTGCTCGCGGCTCCACCCGCGTGTATGTCGGTTATCGCGGTAAATAGTAGCCTGTGTTGTTCTGATGTATAAGCATTATTACTGTAAAGTTTCATCCAAATCCGTTTTCCAAAGTTTTTGCGAGAAAAAGTAACAAACATCCATCCATCCATACTTACAAACTTTCGCGTTTATAATATTAGTAGGATATTACAAACCGACACTCCAATTTTATTCATTTGTATAGATTAGATATCATTTTAAATTTCTGTGCATCTACCATGTTTGGCTCTGCATCGCCCAGAGGTAGACATGCAGAAAATGCCTACGGAATTAAAACTCTTTACAACACCTGTTCTTAAAGATTATATAAATAAATAAAATAAAATTTGTCCGGCACCTGTTGGTTTCCTCAGCTTAGCCACGCTCGTAGATACAAGCTAACAAATAGGGTCCCTTACGAAGATCATGTGCTTTGCTATTACATTACTCACTGAGAATTAAAATAATCTGTGCCAAATATATATTACGTTTGGTTACTGCTTTTTAGCAGGGAACTTCGAAGCTCTTTGCATTTGCCTTTAGGAATATCACTTACGGTAGAATGAATTAGCAAATCCATATAAAAAATATATTTGTACCAAAAAAAAAAACTATTACTCTGAATATAACAAGAGATACCTACTAGTAACATCTAGCGGAAATAATCCGAACTAGGTACATAAACTTACGCATCCTATATCACGCAATGAATGTTTGCGCGTCGATCTGCTAATATCAATTTTAGGGAGTGGTCAGGGTTTTACTTATCATGAAATAAAACAATATTATAATAAAATGCATATCCTTATATTTTAAGCACTTACCATTAATGATTAAAAATGACACCAAATATATATTTACATTGGCGATAGTAAATTAAAAAGCATGTAGTTACATGAAAGCATTACAATTTTTTTTATAAACATTTTTTAATATTTTTTTCTTTTATTTTTCAATTTACTATCACAGTAAGTTCTTAAATAAATGGTTGTTCACGACTAAATACAGCAAAATATCAATAAATTAGCTTTTTGGTGGAAGCTGTTTAGCTGTGTGTTCGATGGTTACATATTCATTTTAGATGGGGTTCAATCCACTATTGATCCACCAATCACCTCCATAATCCATTTCTTTTCATAGTTCCTCATCTCCTCCCCCTTTCTATAAACTAAAGGGGGTTTAACCCAGTAATCATTCATCAAGTACCACCACCACTACTTAATCGTTTAATTAAATCCTTCTCACTTGGTGCAAAATAAGGGATAATCCAATTTGAGTACCAGTATCACAGCAAGAGATATAGAAGATTTAAAATAATATATGTAGTATGCTTTTGAGAACCACACATGTTGTCAGCTTATATTAATATAACAATAAATATTATACATTTCAAATAAATATAACGCAACAATGTTTCAATATTAAATAAATTACTAATATATTTTTACATTTACATAATATTTAACTTTGCTGTATTTATTCGTAAACTGTAGGAATCAGTCACTTTAATCATTTCGAAGTAAACCAATTATTTATAGCATAGTAGAATCTAGACCGAAATTTATTCTTAAAAACGGATAAAACTACCGAAATTCCTTAACAGCGTGGCAATACTAGACTATAATGTCAAACGAAATTTCTTTGAATGCATAGAAACATATTTCCTTGAATGCCTAAACAAAACGTCAGACATTCAAAGATTTGCTATATCTACTTACCGTCATATATCTAGATACTACAATTGCTAATATGGTCAAGATATAGATTAGTAAAAAAAGATTTTAAACTTACTAGAACTCAGCAGTAAACAACTAATGTGACTGATTCCTGTAACTTTATAAAAGCGAATGAAAACTAGCCGAATCTACGAACAACAAAATATTAAACTCTAAAACTAAACAGCTTTTGACAATTTCAATTTAATGTTACGCCTCGTAATAGCAAATTATAGACTTCTTTTTAATGGCAACACTTTTAAGAAATAAATAGGTTTTTCCTACCACAGAGACTGAGTGTTTTTAATGCTAAATAAAATATTATTATGCGTACTTTCACAAGACGAAACTAGAAAATTGGGAAATGCAGATGTTTTTGATGACAAACATCTAAAAAAACACAAGCTGTTACTACAAGAACAATCTTAAAACTTCAACGCTGAGATCAAAAACATCTACAATTTTATGAAAACTAATTAGTTAAGCATTAATCTTATCATTAACGAGATATAAAAAATATTGATAGAGTTATCATTAAAATCATTTTCATTAATACACTCTCGAGGTAAACGTCTGAAGATAACGTGATATCGAAATAGTTTTGAGTACCAAAAGTACCAGGCTGTTAGTAATTGGCAGGAGGTGTAATTCTGAACTGACCATACAATATAAAAGTAACAAGACTAAACAGCTGTCAATAAGAAAAGAAGTACTAGGCTCGCAGTAAAAGCAAAGAGTTCTAAATTCCTAATATTTACTTCGAACAATTTTTTTCTTGATTATTTTTTAATCTATATATATAAAAGCGAAATACCACTCACTTATTAATCACGAAATCTCAGAAACTATAAGACCTACAAACTTGAAATTTAGCAGGTAGGTTCCTTATAGTGTGTAGACATCCGCTAAGAACGAATTTTACGAAACTCCACCCATAAGGGGGTAAAACGGGGGTTGGAAGTTTGTATGAAAGTCCTATGTTTTTTAAGTAAGAGACTTGAAATTTAAAATGTATGCTCTATAGATGGTGCGGAGGTGTACTAATAATGTATCTTTAGAAATCAACCTCCTTTTGGGATTAAAACGGGGGATGGTAGTTTGGACGCAAAAGAGGTTGCGTAGGTCAGCTAGTACTTTATAATAACACAAAATGTGTATTTAAAAGATTTGATCGGGGATGAATTAATGAAAGAAAGATATGGTGGTCTGATATGTTTAAAGATAGATTGTTGCCTATCAACCTCCTTAGTGGTAGAACGTTAAGATAAGAAAGGTGACTTTTAGATCATTTTATGATTGTGTTAAAGATAGTCAACAGTACTAGGCTCGCAGTAAGGCAAGGAGTTCTCTTAAGAAAATGCAGCAAATATTCATTGAAGGATGTTTTTCATGAGAAAATATAAGAGGTTTAAGGCCGCAAGATCACCTTATTTGAGTGCTACAATTAATTTCTTATTCACTTTCTATAAAATATACCAGAAATGTACTCTCCGCGTCTATAGTAATAGAAATACTGACTTCAAGTACTAGGATCACATGAAAAGGAAGGAGAATTAACTCTCTCGCTTCAACGAGTGACGTCACAACGCTAATCTAAGAGTGTCTTAAGCAAAATGACAAAGTTCAAGTGTAAGAAAGTTATACAAAAATTGTACCTAACATCTACCTAGATAAATATATATTTAAAATCTTTTCCACAGTACAAACACAGTCGACGCCCGCTAATCCTAGACAATATGAGCTGTGTTGATGTAATACATCAAAAAATGCTTGACAATATGGTCACCCATCTCATTTCCAATAATAGCCGATGGTAGCTGAACGTCAACTTGTCTAACATTGGCAGCTTATCCTTACTACGGCTGCGAAGACGCGACTTGTAACGATGCGATTTAAATCTATTGATAGATAAGTTTTTTTTACTTTTTTTTAGCTAAGACATTAATAAAAAAAATATTAAAAAATAAATGCGTTTTTTTTTTTCTTTTTCGGCATAGTTTTAGTTTGAATTTAATTTAGACTGGTAAGTTAAGTGGACCCTATTAGGAAGCTATGAGCTATTCCTATTGTATTTGTTAATGGAAAAATTTGGGGTCACCCTAAACATAGAGCCACCCTAATATAAGGTAATCTTATTTTAGGATGTTGCATAAAAGCAACCCTTGTCGGATTTCCAATTTAGGGTGACCCTATTTTAATACACCTTTTAGGGTGACACTATTTTAAGGCCATTATTTAGGGTGACCCTCAGTACACCCCTTACTTCCTATATGGTTAGAATCGCATCACGTTACAAGTCGGGTCGTGTCGCGAGCCACACTCAGTCTTGTGTTCAGTTGATCACAATCAGTCTGGGCGGCAGCATACCGCGCTTGCTCAACCACATTCTGTAACAATACAAACACATACATCACAAACAGCCATAGACAACACCAGACATAGCCTAATGATGCAAAAGCATCTCAATAAGCCACCATGGTGTGGGTCACCATGCTGCATTGTCTGCATTCACAATGAGTATAGTGACCACCTTTTCTGGATTCTGCTCATGCTTGCCATCAGGCAGAGTAGAGTCACTTTGTCATGCTCATATATGTATATTATATAACACACATAGGCTTCTCCTTAGCAAGGAGCTTTTGGCTTCTACAAGATGCTATTCAGACGGGTTGGTATAGGGTTTGAGTCAAGTTTTCCTTCTTAGCAGTGCTGTTGTCCTGGTAGTTTGCTCTCTTAGTCGGCTCTTTTCGTAAGAATGGAGGTGATAAGCCTGTATTCCTAATACGTCACCACACGGTGTCGAAAAACTTACATAAAAAATTGAACTTTACATTTACCAAAGAGTTGATTTTAATTAAACATAAAACAAGTACCTAAGCTTTTTGTACGTTATGCGGTACAAAAGGATGACTTTAGTGTATCCCTTCTCATAGATGTTTGTCTGATACATACCCAATACCAGCTCCAAGAAGGAGCGACACGATGTTGGTGACGAGAACAGCTGCGATCGCCCCTCGGCTGAAGAGGCACGTGCGACGGACGGATAGACAGTGGCTCTGGAATAAAGGACAATAATGATGACTGTTGTTGCAATACTTTTGTTATGGGGAAAACGCTAGGTTACCCTCGCCCATGGATTAGAAAATCTATTTCTGTGGATTTTCTCAATGTACAATTTCAAAAAATTAAAAATTATTTTGGAGTTAAAATGGTAAACTTTACACTTTATATGTGCGATTTCATTATGTTTATCCCTTATATTTTAACCGACTCTAAAAAAGGAGGAGGTTCTCAATTCGAATGTATTTTCGACTGGGTGAACCGATTTTGATGATTCTTTTTTTATTTGAAAGCTGGTGTTTCCTATTTCAATTTAGCTCAGTTCTTGAAGTCAGTTTTATTTTGTGGAAATTTTTCTTCATCATTATTTACGTGTCAGTTGGAAATGCAGTACATTGTAAATATACAAATTCACATCTCAAATGTACCTCGTAAGTTGTAAAATGACACTAGTGACAGCTGTCATAGAGATCTAGCTATGTTTTAGCCTCTCAGCCTCTCGTTAGGACTTTAAGTAAAAAGTATCCTGACATGCTCTTCCAGTTAATTTCACTTAAATTCATTTAGCCAATTATTTAATTAAGAATTATCTAAAGGACACCAATCGCAGAGGAACACTGTACTGAGCAGATCTGTCAAAGTGTAAGCTCAAATGGGCCTACGCATTACACTGTTATGACACTTTATACATGTGTGCGTGAAATGTTGAATGTTTTGTTTCAATAGGGATGTTGACTAATTTTTGGAACCCTTTTCATTTTATAGATAGGAACGTCAATGTTATGAATTTTTTATTTTTTTTTTCATAAATTTTAGATTAAATAAAACACAACTTTAATAAGTTTTGTGTTTAATTTTCGCGCCTAAACGCTTCAAGCTATCACGTGGTCTTAATGACGAAACACTGTATTAAATAAACAAACTGCTGTCAAACTGTCTGTCAAAGGCGTTAGATCATGATAAGACTAGATAATGAACAGCAAGTTTTATAACTATTGTGTTTATTTGTTGACTAGCTATTGCCCGCGGGTCCGCCCGCGTGTATGTCGGTTATAGCGGCAAATAGTAGCCTATGTGTTATTTTGATGTATTAGCTATATTATTGTAAATTTTCATCCAAATCCGTTCAGTAGTTTTTGTGTGAAGAAGTAACAAACTTTCGCCTTTATATATTAGTGCGATGTGAAGTGTGATGATTAAGCTTTTTTTTAAAAAAAAAAAGTTACAAAGATGTTTTCGCGAACTCCGCTGCACAAAAATCCTTGTTATTGTATGTAATGTATATTATGTTTATTATGTATTGTACATATGTATGTTTATTACATATTATGTATGTAATTAACCATAAAAGAAAGAAAAAAGAAGAAAAGAAGCTACTTTCGGTAAATTTGAACGATTTCCTTTGTTGAATGCAGGCTCCATCGTAATTAATTTTAACTAATTTTGCACTTTTAGCAGATAAGCCCCAAAATCGCATAAAATGAATGCAAAATGTAAACAAACATGACAGTTTGACTTTGACAACAATTTTTTTGTGGCTTTGGAAGGCATGCATTTAGATTGGTTATACTACTTGTCTGTGGTTATTCATACAATGTGAAGTAACGCGCTCCGATTGGCATTTGTAGTCACGTGATATTCAGAATTATTTTCAACGTTTTTAGTTAATTTATTAAGCATATTATGATTTTCAAAATCAAAATATGATTTTCAGTTTTTTTTTGAACTCGAATTCTAACTAACTCTAATTTAAACTAAATTCATTCATTTAGGCAAAAACATAACATCATATATTCTTTTTCATGTCAACATTCCTATTGTTATGTGTGCTATGCGATTGTTTTTGCTGTGAGTCTCAAATGTGTATGTGTGTGTTCCCCCCGCAACAAATAACAGATTGTTTTATATCGGGAAAAGAGGCCATGGCTACTCCCCTACTACTAAATGTAACACAGGAGTATGAGCTGATGTTCTAGGTCTTACCTGCTGTACAGCAGGCGCTGCCAGTTGTTGTTCTAGAACTTCTATGGAGGAGGTGGCCGAAGGAGGACCACGGGCGCTCTGAGGGTGTTTAAATCTCCAATCTCTGAAAATACAGCAAACGTTATTAGAGTTATGTTGTCATAATTCCAGTGTTAGTGTATTCGACTACCAGGTCGAGAGTATACGGGTTTATAGCCTTTCACTAAATGTATATAAAAGTATATTTTTATGTATGGCCCTGCCAAAATGACTTTACTCTGCCTGATGGTAAGCATAGGCAGAATCCAAGAGTGGTGGCCACCATACTCATTGGGAATGCATTTTTGTCTGTTTATCTATTTGTTCCTGAGCCCTGTGGAGTTAACGTCGTTGTTGTTGTAAAATTTGTATATTATAATATTTTCATCGATAAGGATGTTTCTATCATTATCATCAGGCCATTGCAGTCCATTGCTGGACATGGGCATTTCCTAATTACCCATAGGTGTCGTAAGAGATAACTAAGGGAGCGAACTACCAGGACAACAGCACCGCAAAGAGAAGGAACACTTGAAACAAACCATATACCATGGTCTAAGAAAACAAGGTCTCGCATTTCGAGAGCTCCCCGAGGTCACGTCACTATCCAGTTACCACGTGATAGCAACATGACAAGAAATTCACCAATCAGCACCGGCGAATAGCAACATAACACGAAAGAAACCAACCAGCGACATCGATGATGACGTCATGTCGTTCGTCGGAATGCCATACCTGGCGTAGTATATTGTTATACCATGCCCTATACCGATTAGTCTGGCCAGCGTGGTATAGTACGCCAAAACCTCCTTTCTGAAGAGAGACTTATCTCCAGCAGCGGACTATGATGATGATGAAGTAAAGGTAAGTTACTCACTTGGGCGGTTGCTGGTCAGGTCTGCTGCTCCATTCCCAGACCCAGTCGTTGGTGTCATCCTGGAATTCGTCACAATAGGTTTTATTAATGTACCTTCAATACCAGTTCAGTATAAAGTGCTATTTAACATGAAAACATAGGTGTAGATGAAATATCCGAATTACACTTGGATGGAATATCCGGATATTATATTCGGATGGAATATCCAGACTAAAGTAAGTATCGAGAAAAATATTATTTTAATCAACTTCGTAAATTTTATTTGGAGTCGGCAATTTTAAGTGGCGTCTTAAATGTAGGTTGTATAATTTACTACTTACATGATCAAAATAGTGACGACTTTGATTATTTTATAATAACAGTTTCGGATTTCTAACACACAACGCCATCTATTCGTAGTCCCAAATTAAGCAAAGTTCGTATTATGAGTCCTCGAAGACTGATATGTACATATTATACCTTTTGTAAAAACATATTAAACATAGAAAACATCCAAACTTCGAAACAAATATTTACAGATCATATAAACATTTGGTCGATCATACAACAGTCGCATAAACTAACGCTGAGCCACCGAGGTAATGGTAATCAATTAATCATAATACGTATACATATACCGTGAAGAGATTAACTTTATGAAAAGAAAAGATGTTAAAGGAAGAAATAATTTCTTACCCTCCAGCAGTTAATATATACTCCTTTCAGCTCATCTTCAGTGGAGGGCTCCAGGTTCGGACTGTTGGGCGGAGACTTTGGGCTGGAAAGAAATAATAACCACATTAGATATTGAATGCCTGGAGTCTGTAATAGATAAGCATACATAAAGAAATAAACAAGTTCCTAAATAATAAAAAATAAATAAACAAGAGTAGCCAAAAGTAGCGGAGTGTACAGTATAGTCCATTCGCTTAGATACGGTCACCTTGACCGCGCCGCGCCGTCTCACGTACGGCAAGCCGCCATAAAATGAAAGGGCCCGCCTGCGGCGTACACCCACAAGTAAGTATGATTTGATTTGTCAGTTTACGCCGTTGTAAGAGACGGATAACTTGAAACCAACTAAGTGAAAAAGCTTTATTTAAATACTAGTTGTTGCCCGCGGCTCCGCCCGCATGTATGTCGGTTATCGCGGCCTATGTGTTATTCTGATGTATACGCTATATTACTGTAAAGTTTCATCCAAATCCGTTCAGTAGTTTTTGCGTGAAAGAGTAACAAACATCTATCCATCCATCCATACTTACAAACTTTCACGTTTATAATATTAGTAGGATCAAGTAGGATAGTAGTACTGATATAAGAATTAATACAATTGACGAGTGAAACCACGGGTGAAGTATATATGAAAACCAGTACATAAAACGTATGTATTTAGCGGATATGTAGGTGTAGCGGAGGCCAGCTATGCAATAAAAGAACAATAGTTGTGCCATCTGTTCAATAATGACGTTTAAAACTGTTTTGTGGTACCACAGAACAGTACACTAGTATTAGTCATACGCATAAAGCAGAAGTAACAAAAAAATTGATTTAATTTTGAATGTGACACTTTCATGTAACTGTTTTAGACTACGGGGCCCGTGTCGAAAATTGATGGGTCATATGAACTACCAGGAAACCTTCTTAGAAAGATACAACCCGGGGCATAAATCAATAACATTCAGCGCTATGCCGTCACTTGTAAGCTGTCCAACCGATTTTTCTCCCTTGTCACATGATATTTGTACGTAGTTACGGAATAATGGATTAGAAGAGGTATTGAAATGGTATGGAGCTGATGCAGTACAAAAATAGTGCGCCACAAAGTTGGGTTTTTATAAAAAAATCCTGGCGGTTCTCTCAGTCGATTTGGTCATATGATTTTATATGTACATAAATCCTAGGTTATACTGGAAAATCTTCAACCCTTCAATCTTCTTTTACCGAAGTTCCGGCCTTTACAACATATTTACTTCAAATAACGAGCTTGCAAAAAGAGGTTTCCGTTCGTTCGACTTAATAACTGCTACAATTTACTACAGGTAAATTAGCTTGGAGAAATTTTTGCGTTTGTAGTAGTGTATGGTCAGCAAATAAAAAAAAAACAACATTGTTTTTTTGTTTTTATTTTTTTAAAGGTAATATACGTTTGTGGCTGGAGCACACCAAATGCGTACACGTTACGCATACGCACTACGTACTAATACGGACGTGAAAATGTGTATCCACTGCATTGTAATCTATGAAACTGTATGAGGCAGACAAGCCAGTTCCAAACATTACAAGCAGTGAATGCCGGTTTTCACTTCAGTGAAGACGTGTATGAATTAGGTGTTCTCCGGCCATAAATATTTTATTCTAATAATTCATCAACCCCAGGCATATCACAATCATCCCCATCCTCGCTTTCATCAGATGAATTATTTAAATTAATTATGATTCGTTCTGATATTGTGTCTAAAGCTGCGTCTCTACCCTGATATTTGTTTTCCTCATCAATAGCATGCAGACAAACTTTTCTCCATTCCTCTACAGTTATGGCGTTCATATTTTCTTTAGCTAATGACATTATAACCTTCATATTCATTGCGACATTCTTTTTTGCGACATATGTTTTCACTATCCCCCTATATTTTCTATAGGATTAAACTCCGGATGGTATGGTGGTAAACGCAGCACAGTATGACCGTGCTGTCGTAATATTTCGTCTATCTTGTACTCTACAAATCTCGCCTTGTTTTGCAGAATCAGTTCATATAATTGAGGCTTAAACAACGTGGATGAATGCTCAATGTTTCGCAATGTCAGCCAGTCAATCATTTGCTGTTTTCTAGAATTACTATTCGGTGCAGGATTTTGTATTGAGTTATGATATGGTTGTACAACAACAACAATTTGGTTGTAAGTTGGGTATTAATTGAGTTTGAATCCACCTTGAATAGTTGTCATAGTTCATATTGTCGTGGTAATCTCCACTTTTTTGGTTGGCTTTAAACATGCATGCATTTGGTATAAAGCCATCCATACCACCAGCATGAACAATGATTAAGCGGTTGCCTTTCGATATATGTTGCTTCAAACCTGAAGTGCTTCCATCTGACCAAGATTTCGAGAGGGTATGTGATGTATGTATATATGTTTCGTCGGTGTAAACAATTGGTCAGCGTTGTTCACGATATTCAGCAATTTTCATCAAATAATTAATTCGCAAGTATCTAATTTCGTGTTTTTCCATAAGAAGTTTCCGGTTACCTTTGTTTGCTTCCAATTAAAACCTAATGACATGACGTGTTTTCGTAACGTGCTGACACAACCTTTATAATCGATATCTTCTTTCAATTTTGCGTGCAAAGTTTTCAAAGTGGGAACTTCTTTATTTGTGATGTGGAAGTCATGAATTGTTCTTCTGATAACTTGCTGATCAAAATTATCGATTACTATTGTAGGATTACGATTCGGTTTCTTTTTAGGAGATTTAAATGTTACTTCCTGATCTGAAGGACGACATTTGCTTTCTGATACTACCTTTCTGACGGATGCTATTGAAATTCCTGTTGATTTAGCAACTAATTGAGTGGGGGTCATAATACTGCTCGGGTTGTTATTACACTCATTTTCGAAATATTTGTACAAACAGTATAAAACTTCTTTAGTTTGAGAAGTCAAAGGCTTGCCTCGACCATGTTTTAACACTGGAGCCATTTTGAATTAACAATATAAAGTTACAACACTTACACACAAATTAAACACTTCAACAAATATTATAACAATAATAACAAACAATAACAACAATCAACAAATACAAAATTTAACAATTAACGTAATAATTATAATTTTTGAATGAAATGTGTGCTTTATGTTCTAACAGTACCAAGCGACTGACGCCGGACTGCACGTGGCACCTGCGGACAGCGTAAACTGGTTTATTCTGGTTTTGTGCGTGTTTCCACTTTCCACTATCAAGTGACGATTTTTTGCTTTATATTGAAACATCTCGGAAATCTCCTAGGCCAAAAATAACAAAAATTTTGACCCCCCCGTAGACGCCCCGGAGTTTTAAAAACCTAGATGAAAGGAAAAAAAAACAAAAATCAGAGTGTTGCTAGGGATAAGTATAAAATTAAATAGTAATGTTAGGATATCGAAACATTTTTGTATAGGCCAGAACGATATAGTGGAAACGCGCTCTAAGATCTAAGTAATATACACACCACTACATATGCAAAAATTTCTCGAGACTAATTTCACTGTACATGTTTCTACCTACTAAGACTGCATACATTCAAGAAAGTGTGATTCAAAATTGTTTTGAAAGTATTAAAAACACACCAAACAATAGAGTTATACTGCGAAACCTGAGTACCAGGAGCCCATATGACGTAAAGAGGTGATTGCGTTACATGTTATTGTAAACATAAAAAATGGCGGGTAATTTACACGAAATTCAACGATGGCGTCGTTTTTAAATCTACTTCAAGGTCAGATAAACACTACGTTTTATATTTTCGCCGAAACATAAATTGGCTCGAAATAAATTGGCGTATTTAGCTACTATCAACTTAAGACATAGCTTATTGGTGTGGGAAAACTCTGGATTAAAAGCCACCCTGTTATTTTTAACTTTATGGCTATAAATTTAAAATGACAAAGGACGGTAGCTTAAACTTAAATAACGTTTATGTATAAGGGGGATAGTGTACTACTATCTTCCTGACCCACGAACCGAACACACCGAGTAATGAAACTCAGGAAGTTCCAGGAAAGTAAACTGTCTTGGAATTCGCAAAAAAATTGATCATAAGTAAATTGAAGGAGTTGAAAATCTAACAAGCTACAATAAATTTAAAATTTAAAAAACCCCCTACGCAAAAATGCCTTATATCATTTTGGAAAAAAGATTATACTCTTACACTGCTGGTCGCTCCAGCCAAACTATATATATTAACCAAACATATTTATGAAACCACCGCAAGGAAACTGGCTTTCAAATGAAAAAAACCGCATCGAAATCGGTCCATCCTTTTGAGAGCTGCGATGCCTCAGACAGAGACACACACACAGACAGACATCGACGTCAGACTTATAACACTCCTCTTTTTGGGTCGGGGGTTAATAAATCTAGCCTAGCTATGGGATGGACAGTTTGGAACTCCATATTCTTTTTTTTAGAGGGTTCCGCCTTATTCTCCTTGTGGTGACGAATTGAGAATACAGAGAGTTATCACCGCGGTGTCGCGTAAGAGAGAAACTACCAGGACAACATCACTGCAAATAGAGGGAAAACAAACTCTACACTAACCCGTCTGATTAGTGTGGTATAATAGTAGGCCAAAGCTTCCTTTCCAAGGAGAGGCCTATGTCCAGCAGTGTATCGTTAAAGGGAACAGGAGAAGACTGCCATGCCCCTATCAGTCAGGACACATCAGGCGTTAAGTCCCTATTGAAGTACTGGCGGTCAGACAGCTACTCAGTCGAGACCTTTCTTAATCAACGTTCACGTGGAGATTTTATTAAATAACATTAAACGATGATTCTGAGTCAGAGCAATTAAAAGTTACTGCAATTTACAGCTTTATTGCCACCAGGCTTAAGAGTAATCCTTTAATAGAAGAGTAATGACCTACTTTGAAATAAATATTCCAAGTACAACTGATTTACAAGAGTCTTCTATAAGGTTCGTGAATTGAATCTATAAGACGCTAGAAATTGAAATAATCTGTTCCTTTGAGAGCCTGATGGTCTTCGGGTCCTCCCTAGATTAGGTTGTTTGAGATTGGCTGTCGAGTTGATTCATAGTGAATACACTATGAACTACCGAGACCTTAAGGAGCTGCAAATACGTGTGCGTGTGAACTGAGGGACCATAGTGATATTTTTGTTTGAAATTTTTATAAGATTTAGTAGTAGGCTCAAAACAATTGTAGAACAAATATGAGAATTTGTAAAAAGATATGTTAAAAACTACAGCCCTTTAAGTGTGGTCCCTCAATCCTCACATACCATCAGCCGGATCTCGGCAAGTATGTAAAAAAATAAGGTATTGCGACTGCAGACATTTAGTAGAGAATTTGTAAAGATATATACTAAAACAACTAAGTACAAATCATCAACGATTAAAAAAGTACAACGACTATACTGTGGTCCCTCAATCCACACACGAAAGATTTTGTTATACTGAATATTACAGCATCAACAGAAAAAAATCTTTATTTTCTTACATAATGTTTTAGAACAAGTCTAATAGCAATTTGTAAAAAATAAATTTAAAAAAAATATCGACGCACTTTGAAGATATTTATAATTAAAGCTGGTCCCTCAATCCTCACGTTCTCAAACATACTTGCATGTCTAGCTGCTAGACGACTAAAGTATCACAAAGTGTAGTGTATTAAACTTTTTGTAAAAAGTTTCTACAAAATTATAGGTATCTAAAATTGTGTGTATCTTACCTCTAAAATGAGATTATAGCATTTCAGTGATCTTATGAACAGATATACGAGTAGTGTGACCACACAATGAAACAAAATGTAGACTACCATTATATTTTTTATTGTATAGACGAAACCCAAGGTTGTACAGTTGATTTAGTGTTATGTTACATTACGTATCTTTACAAAGCATGAAATAAAGTAGCTTTTAGACGCTTATCACCATTTGGGCTATGTTTCAAGGAAGCTTTATGTACTTATAATACCCCAGTATTTTACAAACCATTATGGTAACATAGTGGTATTATTTATACAGCTCAGTATTATACGTTCTATTAACACATAAAATTGAAAATTTAAAAACACAGGATTTTGTAAAATATTTACAAATATAAATAATGTAATTGTAATAAAAAATGTATTGTTTTGTAATTGTAATAATGTAAATATTTTACAAAATCCTGTGTTTTTAAATGTTAAATTTTATGTGTTAATAGAACGTATAAAACTGAGCAGTATAAATAATACCACTATGTTACCATAATGGTTTGTAAAATACTGGGGTATTATAAGTACATAAAGCTTCCTTGAAACATAGCCCAAATGGTGATAAGCGTCTAAAAGCTACTTTATTTCATGCTTTGTAAAGATACGTAATGTAACATAACACTAAATCAACCGTACAACCTTGGGTTTCGTCTATACAATAAAAAATATAATAGTAGTCTACATTTTGTTTCATTGTGTGGTCACACTACTCGTATATCTGTTCATAAGATCACTGAAATGCTATAATCTCATTTTAGAGGTAAGATACACACAATTTTAGATACCTATAATTTTGTAGAAACTTTTTACAAAAAGTTTAATACACTACACTTTGTGATACTTTAGTCGTCTAGCAGCTAGACATGCAAGTATGTTTGAGAACGTGAGGATTGAGGGACCAGCTTTAATTATAAATATCTTCAAAGTGCGACGATATTTTTTTTAAATTTATTTTTTACAAATTGCTATTAGACTTGTTCTAAAACATTATGTAAGAAAATAAAGATTTTATTCCGTTGATGCTGTAATATTCAGTATAACAAAATCTTTCGTGTGTGGACTGAGGGACCACAGTATAGTCGTTGTATTTTTTTAATCGTTGATGATTTGTGCTCAGTTATTTTAGTATATATCTTTACAAATTCTCTACTAAATGTCTGCAGTCACAATACCTTATTTTTTTACATACTTGCCGAGATCCGGCTGATGGTATGTGAGGATTGAGGGACCACACTTAAAGGGCTGTAATTTTTAACATATATTTTTACAAATTCTCATATTTGTTCTACAATTGTTTTGAGCCTACTACTAAATCTTATAAAAATTTCAAACAAAAATATCACTATGGTCCCTCAGTTCACACGCACACGCAAATACGAAAGGTTAATGAAAAAAGGGACTGTTGCACTAATTCTCGTGGTAAGATGTTGCTCGCGACGAACTCTGAAACTATCCAACCGATTTTTACCTTTTTTTTAGGATGTGTTTTGCCTATGTTAAGATAGTTTTCATTACACTTAGACCAATAGGAACGGAGCATGACTGAAAAGAAACGAAGACGAACTTATACAAAATCATGTTCTACAATTAGATACCATTTTTTTTTTTATTACAATTGACGACAACAAATAGGAAAATATCCTATGAGGACAAAAAGTACTAAGTGAATAAGTCACATATACTTCAGTACTAGAAAATTATATAGAAAAGCCTTTGAAATGCTACCAGGCGCCTTTAAACCGCAGTGTTATGATTATGATACAGGTATTAAGTTTCTTCCTTTGAATGTAATACAACACTTCAGTTGTAATGTAAAGATTTTTGTAGCACAGTTGAGTAAAAAATCTAAAATTAATATCGTTTTTATATATTTTTTTACCGACTGCGTCCGAAAGAGGATTACGTTATTCGAGTAAATATATGTTTCTTTGAAACGCTTTGAAATAATTTAGATAGTAGAGCCACGCTGATTTCAGCGCGAACGGACCAACGTAGCTAGGCCGGAACTACCTTCTTACAGAAGATTGACCTAAAATTACAGCTTTGGTGCTGACGTATTTCATTTGAGAGTGCGAGACCAGAGGCCTAATAGATGCTTAAGCATCTCAACAGACCGTCATAGTGTGGATCACCATGCATTGTGGCAATTGTAATTGTCTGCATTCGCAATGAGTATAGTGACCACCACTCTCGGTTTCTGCCCAAGCTTTCCACCAGGCTAAGTAGAGTCACTTTCCCATGCCAATATATAAAAAAACTTTTGGAAAATTTGTGGGGAGAGGAAGCTTCTCCACAATTTATGGGATTTTTACATATTTATTAATTTATTTCGCTTTCTGGTTTTACTTGTAAATCTAACATGTAATACGATCACATAAGTGATAAGAATAGTGTAACAATCCATCCATCCATCTTATTACAAGAGGTATTAAATGATGCTTTTAGCTACCAAGACTACATACATTCAAGCAAGTATACTGCAACATTGTTATCAAACAATGAAAAGCAAACAAGGAAGTTCTACTTCGATACAAAGTACCAGGAGCCTTTATAAATTAAAGAGGTGCATTTTAGTTAGTGATACTCATGTCTCCTTTTAGAACAGTTTGGCGTGCAAAACAATGGCGCCTACTAAACTAGGTGTGTAGAGATTTAATTTCTATGCTTAAGTAGATTATTTACATTTCAAGTGAAGTAAAATGTGCGCAAATTATATATACTTCTAAATACAATAAGACAACAAAATCAATAAGCATGACATTTTCGTGTCCGCAAGTAAAACTGCAAAGCTTGCGCCGAAAAATTAATAAACTTATGACCCAAATTCATTTGCACTAGGAAGTACCAGGGCAACATAAATTTAAAACAGTACAAAAATTTCAGCACACTGAATTCCCGGCAGTCAATTACAGTTATGCGATCCTGACCACCTCATCATCATCAGACTTTAAGAGTCCACGCTACTGGACATACTCGTACGACACGCACGGGATAAATTACACGGGAGTTACACTTCGTATTCTAAATCCGGGACCACACGGATCCTGGTAACTTTAACATTACTTATACTCCCCAGTCCAAATAAGCAATACCCTTATTCTACCCATGCTTTCCAATATCCTTACACTGAACTGTTTAGTTTCTTGAATGTTTGTAAAGTCCCCACATATCATAGGAATTTCATTCCTAGTATGGGAATTATCTTCAAAAAATTATACTTATTCCATCTAATTATTCGAATCTTAAGTTTTAAGGGTGTGTATAATTACAAGCGCACGCACACATAGCGCCGCGCGCAGAAATGAGTTGAATTATCTATAACGGCCGCTTCCACTTACCAAAATCTCTAGTCAAAACTGGAGATAGTTAGAAGCGTCTGATAAACCCTTCGGGGATATAAACGGTATTGTATATATGCATGTGTACAAATATAGCTCTGAATTACAAACGTATATAGTTTCGTTTGCGTCTCATTATGGCTTCATGCAGTTAGCAATTAAGTTTGCGACATGATCGATATTATGCGTGAGCGTGCAACGGAACGCAAACGACAATGCTAATTAGAAAGTAATTGATGTTTGTTACGGCTTTTTACTTTCTTGTTAAAATAATTAACAGTTTGGCTGTTGTAAGAATCGTATCCTATTTTTCAAATTTGGAGATTAAATGACGACTTTTTATCTCATCTCTCGATTTTTTCACAACTTTTAAACCCCTCGCTCCCCCGAATTAGAAGCCGGAGAGGCTTTTCTGACAACCTAATTAATTAGATGACAAGCAGCGAAACTGTCACCATACTGATGTATCAACAATGCAGCATGGTGACCCATACCATGGCGGCATAGTGATGCTTCTACGTCATAGGGCCTCCGGTCTCGCACTCAATAACGAAACACGACAGCACGAATGCTGTCATTTTAGGTTGATTTTCTGTGCGTACCTACTTCATAAACAAAAAGTTAACTTTTCAAACCGATTTGTTAAGACTGTAGTCCTTGAGCGTGGGAATTTGTGATTGAACACCCACATTCATATTTTACATGCACACAAACGCATCGGGCACTGTTGCATACTAACCCTGGCAACTAATAAATTTACTTTCGGTTTATTCTTCTAGTTACATATTCATTAACTGTTCGCCTTTGAAGAATGTTTAGCATGTCCTACAAAGCACGCAATGTATCTTAGTCATATCGGAAAGCCCGCGGGCTTTAAATAACTCGTCAACGGCCGAGAATGGGGTTCAAGTGTACCTATTCATTTTTAATTCATTTCATGGACAAATAATATATTTTACACAGTATAAAATTAAGTCGCTCGCGCTATCTGTCAGCTTAGATCTTTTACAGTAATCAACGGATTTTAATGCTATGTTATGAAATAAAATTTGTATGATATATGTTATATTAATGGAACATAATGTTTCTTAAAAATATAATTTTTGATCGCTTTTATTGCTCATATTGACTAAATTTTACTACATAGATCTTGCTTACTTACGTACTTTTTTCACTTTTTGACAAAAAACGACGCTGAAAAAGTATGAAACAAGTTTTGAAAAGCCGTAGTCACGTGTTTTTAAGAGTTTTGGTACGTTTCTATTTTAATTTAAGTTTTTACTTTTTTATTTAAAATGTTTTGGTGTAGTGATAATAATAATTTATATGCAAAGTATATTTTAAATACCTAACATAGAAATACCTTTCCGATGATACCAAACACGGCATATTTATGTCAAATTCATTTTTAATACAGTACTTTATGTCGGCTAGAGGGCGCCACATTAAATTGAGTGACGCGTCATATAGCCTATAAGCAGCGGACGATCAAGACACTTCTAACGATACCTCATTTATCCAGTTCTAATTAGTAGTTAAGGAGCTATGAGGGAACAGATGAACATACATACATAGCCTGTCAAAATCATAACCCTTCTTTGGCTTTGCCGTGGTCGGGTAAAAAACTAAAAAAATACAGTTAATTTATAAACTCCTTCTTTTTTTAAGACGGTTTAAAAACAAACTATTTGTCTTAAAAATTATATTAAGAGTGTAAAACTTTGAAATGGAAATTTCCTTAAATATATAATACTAGCTTTTACACGGGGCTTCGCCCACACAGATTTTCATCCCCTGATTTACCCCCTCAGGGGTAGAATTTCAAAAATTCCTTTCTTAGTGCTCACTTACGTTACATAAAGAACCTACATGCAAAATTTCAGGATTCTAACTTCAGCGGTTTGGGCTGTGCGTTGATCTCTGGATATGTCAGTCAGTCAGTCACCTTCCTCTTTTATTTATATAGATAGATTACAGATATCAGATAATGTAAGGGATAGGGCATCTATTGTTTTACAATTCACCAATTGATTAAATTGGAACTTAAGGGATGAATAATAATGGAAATGACGTAAAGTGTAGATGGGACCCTTTTTTACAATTTTTGTCTGTCTGTCTGTTTGTTTGTGCCGGCTAATCTCTGGAACGGCTGGAGCGATTTTGACGGGATTTTTACTGATAGGTAGCTGATGATATAAGGAGTAACCGCGGTTGGTTTAGTATCGCGGGTAAGACCGTGGGGCTCAGCTAGTTTTTTTTTTCAAAAAAGACAACCCCCGTATATATCCAATAAATCCTGTGTCGCGGGGGACTTTACAAACATACATGAAACGGACACAATGGACACCCAGACTCAGAACAACAATTCGTGGATCACACAGTGTTGTCCCATGTGGGATTTGAACCCACAACACCTGATACAGTAGGAAGCGGCGAGGCAACCGCTTAAACCACTAGACCAACCATGCAGTCAAAAATAAAACTGTAATTTTAAGGTCTTTCATTATTTCAGTAGTAGTTATTCAATTCTAACAGAAATAATTAAAAATTTTTTTTTTTACTTTTTTAAAAACAATTTCTCAAAGTGTCTCGGTCTGTCAAAGTGTATTCAAAGTACTCGTCAAGACAAATCAAACGACTCCAAACTCGATAGGTTCCGTCTTTACAAAGTTCCTATGACCACCTTCCAGCTTCAACATCAGATCAGCTCCATGTCATCATAATATAGCATTGTCACGCTATATACATATGCCTACAAAAATTCAACACAATCGGTTGAAGATATCTGCAAAATTGAGTTGCAATATTCCGTCTTAACAAATATAGTTAGATATATACATACATAGCAAGTTAAAAAAAAACATAAAAATAAGTTCTGTGTTAATAAAAAATACAAATATTTTTCTTTGAAATTATTCTTTAAAAAAAATTAAATTAAATTCAAGAATACAAATTAACAGTTACAATTCGACACTCACTGGCAACCCACCCTAAAACTTGTCATTTACGTATTATGGAGCTCAGTGCGAACTACAAACGGACGTGGTGTCACCTTGAATATTCGGCGGGCACTGAATTTTTTGAGCGCGATAAAACTTATTTATTGCAATTTACGGGAGACGATATCTACGTACTAAAATGTATGGAACTTTTGTCGCTAAAAATGAATGATGTTTAGCCTTAGATTATGGCTTTTTGGTGAGAATTAATAAAAAACTAAAACGGTAAATCTTTTCTCCATACTTTTTTCTCGCGAAATAAGAAAAAAACATTTAAAATAGAGCACGAAATAGGACAGAGTGTGCTAATTAAAATGGTCGATTTCGATGATTTTGATCTTTGTTAAGGCTTTTGTTTCACAAAAATAAAGAATTATTTTATAAATGTCACTCGGTAGATTGGTAGACTGATTTATTAAACTACTGAGATTTTTTTTCTAATTTCAAATATGAATTGAGTTGTTTGTGTTTTGCAAAACTGCAAGTGCCTTTTCGCGCGTTTTTAGGGACGCGCCCCTTAATGATTAAATTCTGAGGTTACTGAGGCATTTTAAAAGAATCTCAGAAACCTCTTTCTTTATCTTGAAGTATGTTTACAAAGTCAGTGTATTATACTCAATCATGTATTTCGATAGTGCTTACAGTAACCAATGGAGGAAAACAGCCAATTATCATATTGCTAAAGGCTGACCTAAATCCAACGAAGATAATTCAGGACTATTACGCAATTACAGAAGAATTCGTAAATGGCTATTACGCAATACCTATCATTGAACTATTGTTCAAACCTTTTAACAGAACATCATCGTCTTCATTTTCCAAGCCGTTACTATTCTCAAAATTATTTGGGGCCGGTTACTAGTTCAAAGTTTTACTTAAATATCAGTTTTTCCAAGGAGCGACCGGCATCGGACGTCCGCAAACCCTGAGGGTGAACTGAATTCGAAAGTTGAACTAGTTTTCAGTATATTTGAGGGTATTGACTTCCTAATAACGATTGCCATAGGTGTTCATGACAACCGGGACCGAGTGCTTAACATATTTTCAAAAAAAGATGTTAAGCACTCGTGCGTGGCGTGAAAAACCGCCAACTTCCATACTCTGAGCTGTTTATTAGGTAGTTTTTGTAAAAAAGCCCCAAATTTCACTTTTTAACCTGACCAGGGAGTTGAACTCGAGACCTCTTGACCAGCTTTCGCATTTGCTAGCCGCAAGGCCAACCGCAGCAGTTCTCAGAGGAATACTAAAAATAACCAATTTATGACTCAGAGGGTGGCAGTAGACACTTATCGATAGATGACCCTTCTGTTCTTTTGCTGCCTACACCATCATAAAAGACACTTAATTGCAGGTAGTGACTATCCTAAACCCTTTTTAAAAAGAGATTTATGTCCAGCAGTTGGCTATTACAGTCGAATGATTAATACTGACCTGCCTTTGACGCTGGATGCTCTCGAATGTCTCACGGAGGAGTCCCGACTCTCGCGCTGAGCCTCCCTCAGGAGCCTGATGTACTCATTCTCCACGGCGGCCAGTCCACCGCCAGAGTTGAGTTCTACCCACGATTCTGCTGGACAAAAAGAAGAAGAAATGTAGACTGATATCTGAACTTTAGGTCGTTGGAGCTGATACGTGTTAGGAGTGGAGAATGATCGCGATTATTACATAGTGTAGAGCGCCCTGTGGTACCCACGAATTGAGGACTGCTCAAGACCGAGTTGGTTGGCACTCATTGGGGCAGGCCTTCGCACTGGACTGCGGGTCATGTTTATCAGTTCTGTTCATTTAATGTATGTTTGATATGGGTATACGAGTCCATAGTGTACCGGTAGGGATTTGAACTCAGAACCAATTTATTTTTGTGATATTGGTGGCAAGTGAGCAGGCATATCCTCTCAGGTCTCATCGGAGACCAGCCAACTATGCAGGAGATATTATAGTGCACAAGTGCGTGTATACAGGTGCACTCTGTTCTCTCACTCTCACAATCAGATGGGATGTATATCCAACACGACCGAGGAGAGATCAGCGCGGGACTGACGACTTTACGTGCTCTTTGAGGCACGGGGGTTAATATCACAATTTCCACTCCGGGTTATTGTTGTCTATTCCTTTGAGGATATGGCGTGAAGTGATGTCATGCACTGATTCATTTGATCTACGCATATAAAATATATCTAACAATTTAAGCGAATTGTACTCTATACATATTAATGTGTAGTATTTTATTATCTCATCTCGTCTTTACGCAATATCTATGTATCTAACTATTGATAGTATATTTTTATAGAAAACCTTTATTACGTAACTAGTAGACTAGTGGAAAGTTCCCAAACGACTTGTATCATTGTTGCGAATCTAATTAAGTTATAGTTTATTAAAATAAAAAACACGTCTTAATTGCGAATTGAATCACACAATATCTTTACAAAAAAAATTTTTTGTCTCCTGTTTATTCCGGCTAGTCTCTGGAACGGGTGGACCGATTTGGCGGGACTTTCACTAGAGGCCTCTACCCCATTAAAAATGGCCCCATCTAGGATATTTGATACAGAACCATCTATGCCTCGACTCGCGTGTAGCCATTTTTTATTTACGTAACAAAACCACCGCATGTCCGTGGCAATCATTGTCATGTAACGCATCCGGTTTTGTTACTTAAACCATAAAGTAGGTATATTATTATTGTAAAAATAAGCGAAAATAATGTGACAAACAGGTTTTTTAGACAAACACGTGTTAGAAACATGGCAATTCAGAAACTACAGGTCGTTATCTGTATTTTGTAGTTTGTTTGTTTCACCGTGTAAATATCGAGAACTATGAGTCTGATTTAAATATTTATTTTTGTATTGGATAGAGTACTCTTCGAAGGGAGATTGGAAGGTATGTGTGTACAGTGACAACAAACGCAGACGAAACTTCAAACATGAAAAAAAAAAAGTTGTCAGACTAGAAAATAGTTTCAAAATCAATTAAATCAGCTACAAGGTGGCAAATAATACTCATACACTGGATATGACAATACGACATTAAACAAAACAGCGGGCTATTTAAATGTGTTGGTTTACTTTGGAATTTTATAATTTATTCGAAAACGGAAATTTAAAAAAAAAGCAAACTAACTAAATATCTTAAAAAATTAAAACCATTAAGGACACTATTGTATGTAATTTAAGTGCGTGCAAAACTTTACTTATAAGCAAGTCCGTTAAAATAGAGCAAAACATTAAAAAAACTGTTTTGTTCTTATTCAAGTACCTACATAAATTGTACGAAAATAGTTAAATACCCCCGAAACATCATCATCAGCCTATCGCAGTCCACTGCTGGACATAGGCCTCTCTAATTGCACTCCACTTAGTTCGATCCTGGGCTTCTCGCATCCAGCTCCGAAACATTATAAACAAAAATAATATATTCATAAACTGACAACAACGACCCAGAAAAAACCGCGAAAACTAGTTGTCAAGTTTTTTTTTTAAACCACAGATAATGACTCACAATATCAGTTACAAAACAAACATGGCGGCGCTCTTGACAATGCAGAGGTCAAAGACAATAGCACGGGTATCTCAGACTGTGACACCGTGTGACCCGCAGATTGCAACTAACTTGACTATCTGTTGGCACGTTTATGCAATGTGGTTTGATTCGCACTGCACTCGCGTTTAGCACAATCATAAAATCTTAGAATTATCAAACTGAAGAGTTTTGTACTTAAACGCACCAATCTCAGAAAGTAATATGTATTTCGAATGTAAAGGCGCTCATAGCCCAGTTGCACTCGGTGATTAGAAACAATCACAGAGGGCAAGCAACGACGACGCGGTCACTACCTGGATGGGTGACCGCTAGTGGCATGTTACCATGAGCATCTCCGTGATTCGGAGGTCACATTAAGCAGTCGGTCCCTGTTGTTATCAAATGATAACAGTCGTGAAGCTTAGTTGGAGGCCTTTGGGCGGCTTAACATTCAACGTCAAGATTACGTAGCCACGTTGTCTTGCTAGTCCCCAACTCGCACTCGGCCAGCGTGGGGACGTATGGCCTTAACCCTCTCCTGATAGGAGACTCTAGCCCAGCAGTGGGACGTTATGGGTTGTTGATGACTATTTCGAATTGAAAAATTATTCCGCTTATTAAATTATTGAATTAAAATGTCCCGCTTACCTATGGAAGTTATAAATTATATTAATATAATATGTATATATATCTTGTAACCGGTTTGTATCTTTTTAACCGACTTCCAAAAAGGAGGAGGTTCTATGTTCCACTGTATGTATTTTTCACCGATTGCTCCGTCAGTTGTGGACCGATTTAGAAAAAAAAATTTGTATTCGAAAGGGTATGCTTCCGAGGTGGTCCCATTGCCAGCATATCAGGATCTGATGATGGGATCCCAGGGAAATCGAGGGAAATCCTCATTTTTTATAGGCACATACTATGTTTTTCGTATATTTTCTGATGGTACACCGGTATTTGCGTCTGGTAGTTATCATTTTATGATGATGAGCTGATGATGTAAGGTACAACTCCTTAACGGTTAGGAGTTGGAGGATAAATCTTTAAATATCATATGTATATATGTTACCTTTAGTCGTATTCTTTCAAATTATTTAGGTAAGCTGATGATGGAAGGTGGAAGGTACAACTCCTCAACGATTAGGAGTTGGAGGATAGTTCTTTCAATTTCATACGTATCTGAAGCCCTTCAGTCGTATACTTTCAAGTTATTTAGGTGAGCTGATGATAGAAGGTTAAACTCTTCAACAGTTAGGGATTAGAGGATGATTTTAATATTACAAGTACGTATAGACCTTAATTTGTATTCTTGATGATGAAATTTTATGAAATAGTTCAACTTACTACTGACCTACGATTGATTGCACTAAAAACTGAAAAATAAAAACTTTTTATAAAAAAAAAACCGACTTCCAAAAAAACATCCAAAGTCCGAAGTCGGTGCTAAGCCAAAAAGAATACAAACGAACAATTTTAAAAGTCTAAGCTATAGTCACTTGGCACCGACTTCAAACAGATTCTAGGTACCTAGCACACATTATAATACTACTATTTAAATGAATAAAGAATTAGGTATAGGCAATTTATGAAGAACCAGTTTATTTTACGCTTTTAAGTGTTTTTTTGGCAGATAGTTTTCGTTGGATGTCTTTTTGGAAGTCGGTTTTTTTTAGCTTGTAAGATCACTAAATAAATAAATATAACATCATAATAGGAGCCTAGAGCATAATAGAGCTAGTCCTTGTACAATACAGTTACGCCAGATATCCCCACTGACATACTTATACTTACATTATTGGTGACGGTGTGGAAAATCTCTTTGGATCCCCGTCTCTATGGAGACGCAGGAGTTAGGAGTGTGTAGTATTTCCACTAAAAATCACCTAGACGGTCTGCCCCTGCTTTTAGGGAAGACCCAGACTACGTAATTTCGAGTTTTTGTTTGGTTACTTTCATGAAATAAATATATAAAAAAGTTTGTCATGTCAAGGGAGCGTACAGACAGACGATTTATTTAATAATTACTTGTTATATTCATTGTACAACCAAAGCATTTGTGTATCCTATGATTTCTCACTCAAGGTCACCGACCTGAACATGGACGCCAAAAAACACGCGATCTTAAAAAAATAGCTGTACGAAAATTTAAATAAAACCCACATAATACATTTATATTTAAATTACTTTAGATCTAAATAAACTAATTATACCAAACTATCTGACCCAAGCAACTGTATAAGCATCTCTAAAAACTGTCTTTTTTTCTCTCTTTTTCGCACCAACATTTTTTTAACGTGATTTTTTCTGAATTTTCGGAAACTTATTTTTGTGTTTATACCTTCAATCGATAGGGTACAGTCGCAGACGAAGAAAATACAACACTCTACAGACACTTTTAATTTTCTTCTATATAACCCTTGTCCTGACAATAACAAACACGTAAAAAACATCCGTATGGGAGCAGTCAATCGGAAGTTATGCGCATACATACATTTCGGTGACAATTTTTTATTTATTCTATATAATTTAGGAGTCAATTATACTCCGCCTGATAAAAAGCATGCAGAGTATCCCAGAGTCGTGGCCACTACCAATCATAGCGAAAGTAGACAAAGCAGCATGGTGACCAGCGTTGCCAGTTTTTTTTTGTTGTCAAATCGGGTTGATACTTTTTACTGAAAAAACATTATTTCGTCAAAAGAGGGACACTGGGTAAAAAACCGTATCTAATCAGAAATTAAAAAAGAAATATTTCAGAGAAAAAAAGAAGGTCGTTCGCAATATTTTTGTTTTTCTGCTACATCATCCTTAATTCTTGATATCATTAGTGCCAGGTGCCATTTCCTATTTGTGGCAGTAGTACCTTGAAATTTTTGTTGCCTGCCAATTTTATTTTGACCCACACTATTAAAGGACTCGGACCTATAAGTGAGTTTCAGGTTTTGTCTGATTGGCGTGTGAAAGAAGAGCCAAGTTTTTCATTGAGCTCGTCCCCATTAGTCGTAGCGTGATGTTACATAGCCTTTAACCTTCCTCGATAAACGGGTTATCAATATATTAAAAGATTTATTCAATTCGAGACCAGTAAGTAGCTCCTGGGATAATACAAACAAACTATAATATAATAAATTTATTTTACATCTAACATACCTAAATATAGCATGTTTTGATATCAAAGTTACATTTTAATTGCGTATATTGAGTATAATATGCTAATGTGTTTCCTTAACATACTTTATAATGTTATACCTAATGTTAATTCAAAAACATCAACACAGACATACTAATAAATAATAAAGGAAATATTAAATACTAGCAACCCGACCCGGTTTCGCACGGGCTCTTTACGGAAAACATAATATGGCGGATAGCCTATGTTACCCCGTAATTTTCTTCCGACTTCTTCAACAAATCGTTATATTTTGGTCACTAAACTCAAAAATTAAACAAATTAAGACGAAAACCTTTAAATAAATAAATATTTTGGACATCTATCACACAACGCCATCTAGTCCCAAGCTAAGCAGAGCTTGTGTTATGGGTACTAGACAACTGATATGAATACATATATACTTTTTTTTGTAAATACATACATATTATACATAGAAAACACCCAAACTCCGAAACAAATATTTGGTGATCACACAAACATTTGGTCCGACCCAGGATTTGAACCCGAGACCTCAAGAACAGCAGTCGCATTCACTACCACTGTGCCACCGAGGCAGTCATCTACTCTATCTATTGGCAAAAACCGCTTCAAAATCCGTGCAGTAGCTTTCGAGTTTATCGCGAACAGACAGACAGACGCGGCGGAGGACTTTGTTTTATAATATGTAGTGATGTGAATATACCCAACTACCTGACCCCTGCAACCTCTACTGCGTCTCCTATTGCCCGTAGCGTTATGTTTACGCCCGTAGCGTAAACAAATTTCGTTACCATTAAAAAGGTTATAGCGAACCAACCAAATGAACTATTAGATCTTTTAAGGAGTCAATTCTTTCATACATTGTTATTGTAAAACTTTAACATTCTAGGCAGCGCACGCAATGGTAGCTCTCAAAACGAAAAATTTTCTAGTTTTTAGTTTTTTGCAACAGATTTCATTGATACTCCGCTCCTTTTAGTCGTAGCGTGATGATATATAGCCTTCCTCGATAATTGGGCAATCTAACAGTGAATTCTTTTTTCAAATCGACCAGTAGGTACTTTTTTTTATTGGAATAGCAAACGAGCAGACGTATCGCCTGATGGTAAGCGAATACCGCCGCCCATGGACACCCGCAACACCAGAGGCGCCACAAGTGCTTTGCCAGCCTTTGGGGGATGGGGGAGGAGTTTGGGGATGGGGGAGGAGTTTGGGTATGGGCCTCCGGTATCCACACACATGAAACACAGCGCAAGCGCTGTTTCACACCGGTTTTCTGTGAGGCCGTGGTGAATATCACTCCGGTCGAGCCGGCCCATTTATGCCGAAGCGTGGCTCTCCCACTGTAGGTATTCTCTTTGCAGTGCTGTTAGTGGTGATAGTTTGTTCTCGTAGTCGTCTCTTTCGACATCCACGGGATGAATAGGTGAGGTGAGACTCCGTAATCTTTGTCCGTCACCACATGGACAACAAATATTGTACACACTACTGTAAATAATATTTCAGGACAAAGTATGCTGTGGAAAGTCATTGTCACTGTGACTCAGTGTTCGACGACCTTCCAGAAATAAACATCTCCTTGCAGCACAACGAACTTATTAGCAGATGCGTGAATATTAAATTTTCTCAATGTGTACATCGACAAAGGATGCGAGGATTGAAGACAACATAAAGCCACACTGTCCTAGCTGTGCCTGCAAGTGGCGAGATGCTAGGTTTTAAGAACCATATTTTTGTAATTTCATTATAATAGTGTATGAGCCGTTAATGGCCTAATAAATAAATAAACACGGTAGGAAGAGGCCGTATGCAGTCGGATAGTCCATTCGCTTAGATACGGTCATCTTTATCGCGCCGCAGTCGCACGTGCGGCAAGCAGCCGCAATATCCAAGGGCCCGCCTGCGGCATACACCCACAAGCAAGTATGATTTGTCAGTTTAAACCGTTGTATGAATTAATATATTCGTATTTCACAACAATAACCACAATTGCGTGCGGGTGCGCCGACACTATCTAAACGAATTGACTATACATCCTCTGCCAAAGTAGAAGCCAAATAGGCCTACGCGTTACACAGCTGTGACACAGAATGTATTTATGTGTGCGTGAAATTTTGAATGTTTTGTTTTTCATTGTTTTGTATGAGTTCGTAGTGACAGGCGATTGTTTTGTATGTGATTCTAAAATGTGTATGTGTGAAGATTTTCCCCTGCAACAAATGACGGACTGTTTTGCATCCGGAAAAGACGCTATCTACTTCTCTCCGTTCAGTGGCCTGTGTTGCTCTGATGAAGACAACAAACAATAGATTTATAAGTATTGTAAAGGTCGATAGAATAAGACCCAGGATACTATTGTCCGTTTTACCATCGACACCTTGGTCCACACTGCTTGCGCGCAGTCCCAAGACACAGACTGGTGATGGAATTACATACGTCAAGATCCAGTTTGTTTACACGTGCAGAAGCATCTCAATGGGCCACCATAGTGTGCGAGATGTCGCAATGAGTATGGTGACCACCACTCTTGGATTCTGCTCATGCTTTCCATCACTCAGAGTAGAGTCACTTTAGCAGCCTCATCCTACTAATATCATAAACGCGAAAGTTTGTAAGTATGGATGGATGTTTGTTAATCTTTCACGCAAAAATTACTGAACGGATTTGGATGAAACTTTACAGTAATATAGCTTACTAGCTTTTGCACGCGGCTTTGCTCACGCAGACTTTCATCCCCTGATTTACCCCCTTAGGGGTGGAATTACAAAAATTCCTTTCTTAGTGCTCACTGACGTTATACAAAGGTTGCATGTAGGTTACATGCAAAATTTCAGGATTCTAGCTTCAGCGGTTTTTGCTGTTTTTTTTTTTTTATGTATTGCCCGCCAAAATGACTCTACTCTGCCTGATGGAAAGCATAAGCAGAATCCAAGAGTGGCGGTCACCATACTCACTGCGAATGCAGACAATGCAGTATGGCGACCCACACCATGGCGGCCTAGTGATGCTGCTGCATCTTTTAGTCTAGTCAACAAGTATGGAACTTGTTGACTAGACTATTTGGGCCTCCGGTCTCGCACACACCAACGAAACACGACAGCACGAACGCTGTCATTTTACTTTAATTTTCTGTGCGTTGATCTCTGGGTATGTCAGTCAGTCAGTCACTTTACTCTTTTATAATTATAGAATAACACATAGGCTACTATTTCCCCGATAACCGACATATACGCGGCCGGAGCCGCGAGCAAAAACTAGTATATAATAAATAATAATCTGTCACCACACGTTCGGATGTACAAATCAAATACATTCAATCCAATACTTTGGTCTAGTGGTTAGCGTAAGCGACTGTAGATCAAGAGGTCTCGGGTTCGTTTCCCGGGTCGGACTGCAGTTGGGTTTTTCTCACAAGAAATTCTAAATAGCAGCCCGGAGTATGGAAGAGTGTTTCCCGCCCGTGCCTCGGAGAGCACGTTAAGTCGTCGGTCCCGGTTGTCATGAACATCTATGGCAATCGTTATTGGAAAGTCAGTGCCCTCAAATATATGACAACTAGTTCCACCTTCGAATTCAGTTCACCCTCAGGTTGCGGAGGTCCTATCTATGCCAGTTACTCCGTGTAAAAACTGATATTCAGGTAAAACCGGTTGACCTAGTAGCCGACCCCATATCTTGGGAATAATAATGGCTAGGAAGATGATGACTCATCACTACATAGTATAAAACAAAGTCGCTTTCTCTTTCCCTATGTCCCTTTGTGTGCTTTAATCTTTAAAACCACACAACGGATTTTGATGCGGGTTTCTTTAATAGATAGAGTGATTCAAGAGGAAGGTTTTTATGTATAATAAATGCATAATATAGTATGGAAACACTGTTAATTTTCGAGGTTTCTAATGTGATGTAGCAAATAAACACATTTTTTTGCGCTTATATTGCAAACGCTGGTTGCACCCTACGAGATAGATCAAAATAATGTACTACAGTATTGTACACCTTAAAAAGTACTACAAAAAAGTCCGCGACGGTACATGTCTATCTCTTAGGGATAAGCCACAACAACCATTTTTTATTCCTTTATTTTTACGAGAAATAATGGCTTATTTACGAAGTGATTTTAAGCAATACTAAATGAATCCTTATACAATTAACTAAATTAAATACATTGTGCATTTAATATAGATCAAAATGGCCCTTTACAGTATCTAATTTAAATGAATATATTCGAAGATATTACAGATTTAAAATGCACGAATCGTGTCGTCGGCGGGGGCATCTGAAATCCACCCGTGCAAAGCCGGGGCGGGTCGCTAGTGCTTGTATATTATATACATAAACATTAAGTATTACTAATGTGATATCAACACGACTACGTAATAACTTCTGATAAATTTTATATAGCCTATGTGACCCGGGCCGTTATTACGAATCTAATGACACGTCCTCATTAATTGAAATCGGGCATGTGGAATATACAAATATATACATACACTAGCCGACCCGTGCCCACTTCGTTGGGCGTTAATGCTTTTCTTCGACTTGATTTACAAATACTTTTATTTTTAACTGATTTTTTTGTTCAATCATAATAAAATATGGCTTATGTCACTCCTGAATACTGTAGCTTTCTGTTAGTGAAAGAAATTTCAGGTACTACAAACATACATACAAAGTTAGAAACTTTACCTCTTTATCTTATATATAAAATTCTCGTGTCACAATGTTAGTTACCATACTCCTCTAAAACGGCTGGACCGATTTTTATGAAATTTGGTGTGCATATCGGTTAGGTCTGAGAATCGACCAACATCTATTTTTTAAACCCAATTTTTTTATGGCAAAACAACGTTTGCGGGATATGCTAGTAAATTTATATAATAGTATAGATAGAATGCCAAAACTACCCCTTTCGTTTGGTTTCACCGCCGTCGGGTAAAAAGAGGTGCACAGAATTTACTTCGACATAAAAATAATATATACGAATGTTCGGACCAGAGGTTAAGCACACACACAGAATACACATAGAACAGTCTAGACGTAGCCAACGACATTGACTTTCAGAGTTCAATGAACTTTCTTTGTGTCTCATCACATTTTAAACAGTTAAAGATAACATTTTATGCTACCCAAAGTTTATCAGAAGTTACAAAAATATTATGAAAAAATAGGTACCTCTAAAATCTAATTTAATACCTTTACACGAACAATTCTTGTACATAGTACTGTATATAATAATAGTTATATCTATACTAATATTCATTGGTGCTCCGCTCCTATTGGTCTTAGCGTAATGATACTGTATCTATAGCTGTCATCGATAAATGGGTTATCTAATACTGAAAGAAATTTTCAAATCGTTCCTGAGATTTGCGCGTTCAAGCAATTAAACAAACTCTTCAGCTTTATGTATTAGTATATACTACTACTACTACTAATTTATAACCGCTAAAGTTTGTAAGTATGGATGGATGGATGCAAGGGCGGATCCAGCTTTGGCGCCAGTTGTTCATGAAGTCGTGGTCAAGTCACAAGAAGTTATAATTTAATTTTGATAATAAATAGATACAGATAAAAAGTAGGCATTTCAATAATGTATGCAAGTGTAATAATTGTAAGTAATGTACTTGGTTTTCTCGGGCTGTTTCCGCACTTGAGGTTGGACGCCCAGGCTGACCCTCATATTATGGGGGTCAAAATTGCGTTTAATTGTGCCCTGGGTAAGAGCAGAAATAACATGGCAGTCGTGGCACCTCCTACCACCTGGTCGTCGACCTTTGCAACATCAGGGGATTGTATAGTAACCTTAATGCTGTCCACCACCACCTTGAGACAGCATAGCCAGTCTTGCTTTTTTTGACGGAGACGCAGATATCGTCTCCAGTGAACACTCCTACCTTACTCCTTCATCTCTAAGGCGGAATGTGCGTGTCCGTTTGGAGACGATATCAGTTTTCGTCGTCTCAGCAATCTTGAAGGTCCGGTTCTCAATGTGACGGATTCGTGTAGGCGACCTTGTCCGCGATGGCGACTTCGCGTCTATGCGTGCCTCTATAGATCCCATAGCGGTTATGGCTAAACTGACGACTCATTGAGCATATCCAGATGGCTACAGACTTCGTGCAGCAGCAGATCTCGTCCGCAGAGATCGTCTTACTTAGTGATTTTAACGCCCACCACGCCTACTGGCTTAGTAATAAAACGGATCATAATGGGAGATCTGTTCACGAATTCGCACTAGTATATGGCCTGACAAAACTGGTTATCACGCCCACTCGAGTCTCAAATGTGGAGGATCAGAATTCTTCATTGTTGGACCTTTTGCTGACTTTCATCCGGACGGTTACCACGTATCCGAAGACGCTCCACACGATCGCGACGCACGCAGCCCAGGTATGCTTCTCGCCGCATGATCCCAACACCGCTGCTGATTCTGTTGCTGATGTGGTGGTGCAGGGTATGGAGCTTTTCATTCCATCCTCTGTGGTCCCCATTGGTGGCAAATGTCGACCCTGGTTTGGTCCATCTTCCAAAAAGGCTTCTCGTAAGAAGCAGAGCTTGAAAAAGACAACATAACTTTGCCTCCAGATTCTTCAAGCGAGACATTGCAAGGGCGAAGTCGGAGCACATTGCTAGGATTCGCGAGAAGCTTGAACGTCTTCCTCCGGGAACTGGGTTCTTGCCAAGGCTATCGAAGAGAATTTCTGTAAGCCATCCTTTCCACCTCCTCTACACATAAGAAATCATTCGTTGGCCTATGGCAAAGGAGAAAGCCGATCTTCTGGCCAAACTTTTTGCGTCTAACTCGACCTTGGATGACGGGGAACAGGATTCACCTACCATACCGCGATGCTAGAGCTGTATGCTGGATATCTAGTTCTAACAACGCTCAGTACCTTTAACACTTCTATCTCTAGATATACATAAGTCGAGGGTCCTGATGAAATCCCTCCTATTGTGTTGAAGATGTGCGCTCCAGAGTTGGCATCAGTCTTAACGCGTCTTTTTCAGCTCTCCTACTCTTCTGGCGGAGTCTCATTGGACATTGCGAAGGCCTTCGATCAGGTCTGGCGCAAGGCGCTTCTTTCGAAGCTCCCTTCCTATGGGCTTCCTGTAATATTATGTCAATAACTTTTTAGCAGATAGAAGCATTTAAAGGTCGTAGTCGACAGTGAGTGCTATGACTTCATATCTGTGAATGTGAATGCTGGTGTCCCCCAAGGCTGTGTGCTATCGCCTACTTTGTCTCTCTTCGATATTAATGATATTTTGCAAATTAGTGGCATTCATTGTTATACGGATGACAGCACGGGCGATGTTCTCTATACCGGCCGCACTAATATTTCTCGGGAAAATGTCATTGAGAGTCGAAACAAACTTGAGGCTGAAATTGAGACTCTTTGGAAAAGGTCTCAGATTGGGGTAGACTTAATAACCACAATTTCATTGCTAAAAAACTGCCATTGGTCGTATGTTCTCGTCTTGAAGACACTCCCTTATCTGCCTCAGCCAATATTGGAATATTTGGTGTCGATACATCAAGTGAAGTCCAGTTTCGTGACCATGAGAAGGGTAAGGCCAAATTGACCTCGAAGAAGCTTGGCGTGCTCAATAGATCAAGACTGTATTTCACTCCGGCCCACTGCCTTATAAGGCGCAGGTTCGTTCGGCCTCATATGGAATACTGTTCTCATCTTTGGGCAAAGGCACCCTATTACCAGCGCCTCCCTCTGGACCTCATCCAACGTAGAGCGACTGGAATCGTTGATTGCCAAGATGTTTCATATATGATCTCTCTGGCGCTGCGTAGAGATGTGGCCTCGGTATGCATCTTATATCGCATTTACTATGGGGAGTGCTCCGAGCAATTGTTTTAACTGATCCGTGCCGCCTCTTTCCACCATCGTCCTATGCGACAGCAGTTTCATCCCCATCGTTTAGACTGTTGGCAGTCCCCAACTGTGCGCTTTTCTAGAAACTTTCGGCTTCGCATATCAAAACTGTGGAATAAACTGTCCCCTGCGGTATTCCCGGACTAATACGACCTTCAAAATTTCAATAAAAGAATGTAGGAACTCCTTTTTAAAAGGCCGGCGACGCCTGTGCATGGGTTTGGAAGTACTATGCTTCTATAATACTATTTAAATAAGAAAATACATTTTTCTTTCACGTCTTCTCCTTTGGGACGCGTTATAACTTCTATTGCTACTTCAATGGGTACGTTTTTAGGGTTACATGTCAAAGGCAAAAAACGGAACCCTTATAGATTCGTCATGTCTGTCTGTCTGTCCGTCCGTATGTCACAGCCACTTTTTTCCGAAACTATAAAAACTATACTGTTGAAACTGTTGTATTCTGTGAACCGCATTCAGATTTTCACACAAAAATTTAAAAAAACAATAAATTTTGGGTGTCACCATATTTAGAACTGAAACTCAAAAATTTTATTTCATCAAACCCATACGTGTCTACTTATGGGTTTGGACTACTATGGATAGGTCTTCGAAAATGATATTGAGGTATCTAATATCATTTTTTTCGAAACTGAATAGTTTGCGCGAGAGACACTTCCAAAGTGGTAAAATGTGTGACCCCCCCCTGTAACTTCTAAAATAACTAAAAAAAATATATGATGTACATTACCATGCAAACTTCCACCGAAAATTGGTTTGAACGAGATCTAGTAAGTAGTTTTTTTTTTAGACGTCATAAATGGTAAACCGCAAAAACCCCTATTATTAAAACATCGCCGATCAAAGTTACAACGCACTACAATAACTTTTATATTATGTTACTTGCTGCTTCGGAACCCTTCATAGGCGAGTCCGACTCGCACTTGGCCGCTTTTATGGATGTAGAGAAGTGTCAGTCCGGTTAGACGTTCTTCAACCATTGAAGCTCTTAGCCACGATTAAATTCTATATTGTGTTCGATTAAAATCTATATTGTGACAAAAAATATAAAGAACATTATGTTTGACAATTTAATTTAGGTCATGGACACAGCCCAGGGGGGGGGGTCATGTCCCCCATGACCCCCCCCCTGGATCCGCCCTTGGATGGATGGATGTTTGTTACTCTTTCATGCAAAAACTACCGAACGGATTTGGATGAAACTTTACAATAATATAGCTTATACATCAGAATAACACATAGGCTTACTATTTGCCGCGATAACCGACATATACGCGGGCGGAGCCGCGGGCAACAACTAGTATTGACATACATATAATCTGAATTCCGGAAACGGCTCTAACGATTTTCATGTTTAGCATGCAGTAAGTTTCGGGGGCTATAAATCGATTAAGCTAGGATTCATTTTTAGAAAATTTGCCATAAAAAATACCAGGTCTTTTATACTAATACCTACTAGTTGACCCACGCAACTTCGTCTACGCATCTTTTCAATCATACTCGGCTCCTATTGGTATAAGCGTGATGCTAACTATCCTATGCACCTATGCATGAGCCGGCTCGACCGGAGTTGACTCCGGTGACTGACGGAGTTGGACTCTGTGTGGTACAGTGAGTGAGGATACCGGAGGCTCATACCCCAACCCTTCCCCCTCCCTAACTCCCAAAGGAAGGCAACGCACTTGTGACGCCTCTTGTGTTGCTAGTGTCCATAGGCAGCGGTAATAGCTTACCATCAGGCGATACGTCTGCTCGTTTGACCATATTCCATAAAAAAAATTTCAGGCACATCAGCAAAATACATTAAAAAAAACGTGGAAATCGGGAGTTGTACGTGACAAACAACGTGAAAAGCTGTTAATTTGACATTACAAACAGACACTTCATATGTATTTATTTGTATAGATTACTAGCTGACCCACGCAACGTCGTTTGCGTCTCCTATTGCCCGTAGCGTGATAATTTTCCCCCGTTTTTGAAACATTCTTCATTGGTGCTCCGCTCCTATTGGTCTTAGCGTGATGATATATAGCCTTCCTCGATAAACGGGCTATCTTAAACTGAAAGAATTTTTCAAATTGGACCAGTAGTTCCTGAGACTCTTTATCTTGAGAGTTGAACAACCTCTTGAGCTTTATATATTAGTATAGATTATATACACGCGCGTATTCTCTGGAGGGTAGGCGTACGCCCACATCATAATTTCCTCGTTCATAAATAGAGGCAGGCCCATTGTTTTTAACAACCCTGGGGATTAACAAACTGGGAGCTGTACAAATATCACGCTATCACCAAATGGTGAGCAGTATCATTAAAAAATGTTACAAAAACAAGTAACAATTATTTTTAAAAAAGCCGATTGCGTGAATATCTGCCATCTTTATTTAATTCAGGTTTTTATGTACCCATTGTCACTCTCACGCTTAAGATGAATCTATTGACACCACTCAAAAAATACGACAAGCCGGCTCTAGGGCGTGTCAAAGAAATATACATACATACACTCGAAAAACAAAACGCTCCTTCTTGCGCAGTCGGGTAGCAAGGAAGATTTATTCTATTTGAGAAACATAGTTCCTCGGGTCAGCTGGTAACTCATGCATATGTATTTCGTATTAGTCTTGTATACTTGTATTATTGTTTTCTGTTACATTAGGTTAGGACTGCATAAAGGAATATATTTTTGTATATAACTAAAGACCTATATACATAATATGCTAATATTTACACAAAGTACAAAGTTACAAAGCGTTTGCGGTACAAAGTTTTTGCTTCACGTATTAATATCTATATATTATGCTCAGATTACTAAAGAAAGCCAGATAGACCGTAAAGAATACGACAATGAATCTACAAAGTAAATATGAATTAGAAAGCGAATACATTCTCGCGGCAGTGTTTGACAAACCGCCATATTGTGTACACGTCACGAGTGATTTTTAATTTTATTTTCAAAATGCCGTCTTGCATCATTAAACACTGTAAGAGCAGTTCCCAAAAACAAAAAAAAGAAGATGGAATATCCTTTCACAGGTAAATACAGATTATTTAGTTGCTATAATTATTTATTTACTCCATAATAAAATTATATTGTTGTGTCGGAACACAAAACCTCAACCGTAGCTTGACTGTGATACCAGTTTTTGTCTATTTTTTTTCCCTTCAATTAGGGAGATTACTTTTTAGTACAGACATTAGTGAACCTCATTTCTTTAATTAGGAACTTGGTTCCTAACCTCATCTGAAAGTATTCTTTGATGATACATACAATTATTTCTGATAATTATTACATACAAACAATTTGTGGATGTTTTTTGTCTTTAACTTGTGCTTCACATCATAATTGAATGATTGAGAATAATCGATAGTACAAAATTTGATTCCCAGGTACCTACCGTTTATCCGCAGAATATTAAACAAATATATTAATCATACATTACAAGTACTTTTGGTAAAGTAATTGATTTTAACTTTTTATAATTTTTACACGAAATTTACACGCAAAACGACAATATTATAAAAAGATGTGCAAAATAAAGGTTGCTGAGAGTTTGCATAGTATGTAACAGTAACTAAAATAAAAACCATAATATTTAAAGTTCTTTAATATTAAAATACCCTTTTTTCAATCTTAATATTTATCAAAAAATAAGGATTTTTTTACTGCGTATGGTAACATTACACACACAAAGATGTACGTGTTCCTACAGTGTCGCACCGGCTGTCACGCACACTAAAATAAATCAATCGGCGTCATGTTATTTGACAAGAACGTTCCATCTGGCTTTCTTTTTAATCTGAGTATATATGTATATAAAAATGAATCACCGAAATGTATTTACGCGCATAACTTCCGATCGGCTGCACCAAATTAAATCATTCTTTTTTTATGTGTTCGTTATCGCTAGGACAAGGTTTGTGTACAAGAAAAATTAAAAGATAACGGGAAAAGAGTTTTTTTTCTGTCCGCGACGGGAAACTGAGACAGATATGTAAATATGGCGGTACGAAGTTCGCCGGGTCAGCTAGTTTAATTATATAAATTAAGCTGAGTGAGGTGTTGTGTTTGTCGAAAACGAATCCATGTGTCAATTATTACGCGCAATGTCAATGTACGCGATAATCTTTATCAATATAACCCTCGTCTGCGACTAACACGACGTGTTGATAAAACCTGATAATAAACTGTGCAATATCGTCAGGACAATGTGTTTACCGATAGATTTAATCCGTGATACTGAGATACTGGCTTAGTCCCATTTCCGAGATTTAAACAATTTTCAAGGTAGTAGAGCCACGTTGATTTCGACCGGGGCGGTACTACCCTATCACAGAAGACCAACATAAAATGATAGCATTCGTGCTGTCGTGTTTCGTTGGTGAGTGCGAGACCGGAGGCCTAATGATGCAGAAGCATCTCAGTAACCCGCCATAGTGTAGGTCAACATGCTGCATTGTTGCATTGAGTTTGGTGAGCACTGACTCTTGGATTCAGTTCAGTCAATTTGGCAGGCCATAAAATAATAATACAAAATTTTAACAAAAAAAAACCGAAAGACGACCAAATTGAAATGGGCCCATACGGGAAGCACCAGCTTTGAAATAAAAAAAGAATCATCGAAATCGGTTGGCGTGATATTGAGTTATTCGTCAATTTGTCGCGCACATACTTAATGCAAATTGAAGACTTATATGGTTTTCTCATGGATGCCATGTCAGAACTGGGCCAAATTGAAATGGGACCACATGGGACGCACCAGCTATCAAATTAAAATAGAATTATCAAAATCGGTTCACCCAGTCGAAAGTTATGAGGTAACAAACATAAAAAAATACAGTCGAATTGAGAACCTCCTCCTTTTTATGAAGTCGGTTACAAATAAATTTGTGCAATATCGCCCGGATAATGTGTTTAATAACAGATTTAATATGTGATGTCTTCGAGATACTGTCTTAGTACCATTTCCGAGACCTAATCACTGTCCATAACCTAAAATATCTTTCTTAATTAAGGAGCCTGTGGAACAATCTTTTTTTTTATAAAGACAACTCCCGCATTAGGAAGATACATCCTGGGTCGCGGGGGAATTTACAGACAAACATACATGAAACGGCCACAAAAAACACCCAGACTCAGAACAACAATGTGGGGATCACTCAAAGTGTAGTCCCATGTGAGATTTGAACCCACAACACTTGGCGCAGTAGAAAGCGGCATGGCGACCGCTTAAACCACTAGGCTAACCGTGCAGTCGACACTTCTCTATTTTTAACCGACTTCATCTGCGATATGTATGACCTTTTGGTGGCTTCCATTAATTACTTGAGACGTTTGTAGTGGATTGCGATTTGACTCGACACACACACATACTGCACTTATTCGTATTTAGTGTCAAATGTCTCAAAAGCGATATTTGAGATATTTCTCTTTCAGGACAATCACTTTACATGGGCACATAGTTTTAGAGAAATAATAATGTATTCTAAAACACTTGTGAACCAAGGTGCGGTCACCAAATATAGCAGCATCGCATATCCCTGAGAATACTCAACATGGCACTAGCATAAATACTCAACATGGCACTAGCATATTCCCTTGAGGCACTCTTATACACAGGCTGACAAGTTAAGAATTTCAATTATTTAAAAAAGCATTTCAATTCATCTTTACTAACATATACTAATATGATAAAGAGGTATCTTAGGCTTTTGAGTTAGTAGGGGACAATCTCTAAATGTACTAAAACGATTTTGAAAATTCTTTTAACAATAGAAAGCCACATTATTTATGAGTGTCATAGGATATGAAAAAAAACCTCGATATCCGATGTACACGCAGGCAGAGCCGCGGGATAAAATTAGTTATAAATAATTTCAGCTAACTCTTTAAAATCGATACTTTTTGTGGTAGAACGTTTCATTTTTCCACAACTTTAAAAAAAATACGATTTAAAATATTTTTATCACTGAAATAGGGAAATAAAAAAATTATAAAAGGATTTTAACGGTATGCTATCAAAACAATCATGTTTGCACGCTCGCGCTCATTAATTAAAACCACACGCAACCATTTCGCAAGGATCTGGTTTCTATAAACAATAATTTAAAAAAAAACCTGTACGTCGTAAATAAATTATCGATGAAGGAACTTGTATAAAAGAATATTAATCATCCGGCACAATCACCACGCTCGAACGCTTTCGATTTCAAAACATTAAAACGTAAACAAAGAATTACCTAGTTCATCCACGGGCAGCGAACTCAGCGGCTCCGTCATCTTGCTACAATTCACAATCAACACAGCACTAAAACAATAGCCGAAAGGATTTTAAACCAACACTAAAACCAAAAACTCAGCACGAAAAGAAATATCCAACTGCGTATATGTATTCGAACAAAGAAAAAGCACGACACGTCGTTCCTCACTGACGGTCCACGCTACACTGATTATAAATTTTTAAATTTAGAATGCGCGTTGGAGTGTAAACAAAAGAGTCGCCGGCGCATGTACGTGGTGTCTACGCACGTAGTTTTATTATATTGATATTGAGGTGATTGTTCTGCTGTATCGATAATGGTTTATCTCAATTTAATGTTCGTTATTATTAGGCTAAATTAATGCGGAAAGCTGTATTCAAACTGTGACTACGGTAGGTACAATCTGGTCGAAGAGTTAATCAACCCTGTATTTATACTAATATGACTATAATCATAGGTGGTTCACACAAAGTGTTGTCCTATGTGGGGTTTGGATTTGGACCCACAACACTCAACGCAGTAGGAAGGATGACCGCTTATAGCACTGGTATAAAACACCATCCATGTAGTCGTTCCGTTCAAAATGTTTGTGTCTGTCTGTTTCTTCCGTATGATCTCTAGAACTGTTGGCCAATTTTGACGAGACTTTCACTGGCAGGTAGCTAATGTTATTAGGAGTAACTGAGGCTACTTTATTTTAGAAAAAAATAATTTGAACCAAATTAAAGCCAATGAAATAGTGAACAATATAATATTCAAAAGTAATAAAGTCCGTGGGTTGTGCTGCGGAGCGCTGTATCGAAAATCAAATAGCTTTTGATAGAGATAGAACATATTATTATCGATTTTGAAGAAAAACTTATGAATGGGGTGGGGTCTTCATAACAGAACTTAATACTAGAATTTTTATAATTTTAGTCCGTGTATTTGGGCGCGCTTATCTTAGAAGTAGCTTAACCGACTTGGGTTCGATTTTTTCCTAAGTATTGTATGATGATGATTGTAGTTTACTTCAAAATAAAAATTTTGTTGTTTGCTGCGATAACCGAAATATATGCTGGCGGAGCCGCAGGCATAAGCTAGTTTATAATGTTAGTTTGTGTATGTGAAGATATGACATTGAACTCGCAAGGAGAGTATTCACCTTGGATCAACATTGTTATTGCTTTATTGTCATATCGTCAAGATGACAGACTCGCGCTGTCAATTTGATAAGTTATCACAGTTCTTCGTTGCGATAATAAAGAGGTGTTATGTACGAAATATAAACAAAGGTATAATTCGATAGGTGAAAAGCTGCTTCCCGCCGTGATACCCCCGATTGTAAGTGTATCTTTAAAACAACGAACACGGGTAAAACAGGTGCAGCTCGTCTAAAACAATATCAAATTAAAAAAAAGACGTGTGGCACTCGGGGACTGCCGCGGTAAATTTCAATCGCGGGAATCAACGATTCGTTGATTCGTCGTTCGGAGCAGCTCGTCTCGATCCGTGCGAGCTTCGGGTGTCAGGTTTTATTTTCGTTACGTTACGGAATTTTTTGATTCGGTCGCCGCGCTCAAAGGCCTCAAAGCCTGCGATAGAAGCTATTCAATAGCTTAATAAATAGAAAACCACTTTAGAGTAATCATACGCCAAAAACGCATTACATTACATCATTTCGGAAAAGACTCTTTACTGCTGGACCGATATTAACCAAACATAGCTAAGAACCGAATCGGTATATCTGTTTGAGAGCTAAGATGCCATAGACAGACATTGACGTCAAACTTATAACACCCCTCCTTTTTGCGTCGAGATTTCATAAAAGTAGCCTAAGTTACTCCTTATAGCATCAGCTATTTGCCAGTGAAATTCAAATTTGGACCCGCTTCGCCGGTGATCAGAATAATCAGAACAAATAGACAGTCAGAAAAAAAAAACAATATATTGATTTTTTGATGCAAGAACCGTATATACCTCCATAAGCATTTAACGAAAATCTGGTAATTTGTTACAAACAGACACTTCGATTTTATTTGTTTGTGTAGATAAGCGTCGCACAGCGATCAGATCAAATTCAAATTCATTTATTCAATTGAAACACTAACTCACATTTATGAACGTTAAATTGAAGAAGCGCTGTTTCACTCTGGTTTTCTGTGAGGCCGTGGTATCACTCCGGTCGAGCCGGCTCATGCATGCCGAAGCGTGGCTCTCCCACGGTAAAAAAAAAGCCTAAAATCAATCAGAGTATCGTGCAAAGGGAGAGACCTATGTCCAGCAGAGGACTGCAATAGGCTCATGATGATTTTTTTTTTTAATTAAAATCAGTAGCACTAGAAAGCAAGTGTAACATATTAGATTGAATGTTTAAAGAAAGTTTTAATTGGCAGAAACTGCGGCTTGCTCAAGGATGTTACGGCACGCATCGACATAGTTGCCGCCAATACACGCTTACATAACCAAATACCGAAGGATGTCTTGCAATGAATTTCTATTAGTAGGCAACTGACAACGAATTGTAACTAGAAAAGTTGTTTTATTACAAGCTTTTTATTAACTTGCAATGTATGTATGTATGCTTGTATGTTCGGGTGGAATCTTGCAACTCAATTTTGAAGGAGATATCTTCAACCGATTCTGCTGAAATTTTGCAAGCATATGTATACAGCGTGACAATACGATACTATAATGGAACTGATCTGATGCTGCAGCTAGAAGGTGGCCGTAGGAACTCTGTAAAGAAACGTCGCAACATCATCGAGTTTGGACTCGTTTGATTCTCTCGAGGCATTCCAGTAAGGGCCTGTCCGCACTGCGAATTTTCATCGCGAGATATTTGTTCTCGCGAATTATATTCCGTGCTCAAATTACGCCTAGTACGCACCACGAGTAAAATTTCGCGCGATTTTTGTCATTTCGTTGCAGTTCCCGGCTGAGACGAACGTGTAAAATGGACATCATAAAAATTTTGATTTTCCTGATACTACGGCGGCGACGTAACAGACGTATAAAGTAAAATAAATATTTCAGACATCTAACACACAACGCCATCCAGTCCCAAGCTAAGCGGAGCTTTTGTTATGGGTACTAGACAACTGATATAAATACATATATACTTTTTTTTGTAAATACATACATATTATACATAGAAAACACTTAAACTCTGAAACAAATATTTGCAGATCATACAAACATTTGGTCCGACCCGGGAATCGAACCCGAGACCTCAAGCACAGCAGTCGCATACGCTACCACTGAGCCACAGAGGCAGTTTAAAAATATGTCATGAAGGAATACTTAAATTACCTATTTACGGCCTTGAGACCTATGAAAGGATTTTTTTACTTAGAACATCAAGAGCTACGAAAATATAGTGAAAAGTTTTTCAGATATTATAGAATGAGTATATTATATGAGTATCGAACAATATAATAAAGCAGAGTTTAAGATAGCTAAAGCTCCACATTGTATGCTCAGACAAGCTGTAAGAAACAAATACAAAGAGCCTGTTTCACGTAATTACTATGGTGAACGAACACGTATGTATATAATACCAAGGCTATATAATAAAATAATGATTGAAGAAAATTGTTTAAACTTAAATATATTTAAGAAAAAGTTAAAAGAACTATTATTAAAAATGTTTAATAAACAAATTGAAGATTAAAAGTATTACTACTATTAAATGTATCTCAAAGTCTACCTAGGTTCTAAAAAAGTATTATAGTGTATGTAATTTGAAACATAAATATGCATATTGTTTTAAATGTGTTTACATATTTAAAATTGTAAAATGAGCGCACAGTATTCGCCAACAAACTGTCATGCAGTTTGGCGAAATCAATTAAGATGTACCTACATGTATCACATTTGTAATCAATCAATAAAATTATAAAAAAAAAACCGACTTCCAAAAAACATCCAACGTAAACTCTCTGCCAAAAAAACACAGATCCTGATATGGTGGCAATGGGACCACCTCGGGAGCATACCCTTTCGAATACAAAAAAAAATTTCAAAATCGGTCCACAATTGACGGAGTAATCGGTGCACATATATAAAAAAAAAATACATACAGTGGAACATAGAACCTCCTCCTTTTTGGAAGTCGGTTAAAAAGTAAGAGGTCAAAGCGCGCGACATCTTGTCAATACCGTACCGTTGTCAGTGCACGACTGAGCGAATCGCGCGAATTTTATTTCGCCATGCGGCCATGGTCATACTACTTCATATTGCACAAAATTTTCGCGCGGAAATAAATCCGTTTCAATTTGCATCAGATCACAGATTATTTTTCCGCGCTAATTTTTTATCGCCAGTGCGGATACTCATATAAGATTTAATGTGTTACAGAATTGCGAGAAAAAATCCGCGCGGCCTTAAAGCTTGTTTTTAAAAAGGTTTTTAATTTATTTTATTTAAATTTAACAAATCTAACAAATACCTAATCTATATATATAAAAGAGTAAGGTGACTGACTGACTGACTGACATACCCAGAGATCAACGCACAGCCCAAACCGCTGAAGCTAGAATCCTGAAATTTTGCATGTAGGTTCTTTATATAACGTAAGTGAGCACTAAGAAAGGAATTTTCGAAATTCCATCCCTAAGGGGGTAAATCAGGGGGTGAAAGTCTGCGTGAGCGAAGCTGCGTGTAAAAGCTAGTCTCATATAAATACTATAAATACTAGCTGACCCGGCGAACTTCGTATCGCCATATTTACATATCTGTCTCAGCTTGCCGTTGACTTTTAAAATGATTTTCCCGTTATTTTTTAATTTTTCTTGTTCGTTATTGTTAGGACAAGGTTTGTACCTTGTCCTAACAATAACGAACACATAAATAAAATTAATTTGGTGCAGCCGATCGGAAAATACATACGTACATAAATTCCGGTGATTCATTTTTATATACATATACGAGTATAGATTTATAATTAGAAATACCTAACCTGAGAATAAATCTATATTAATACTAGGTGATCTGGCAAACTTTGTTTTGCCATAAAAAAATTGGGGTATAAAAAATAGATGTTGGTCGATTCTCAGACCTAACCGATATGCACACCAAATTTCATAAAAATCGGTCCAGCCGTTTCAGAGGAGTATGGTAACTAACATTGTGACACGAGAGTTTTATTATAAGATTATAAATCTGAAGAGTTCGTTTGTTCATTTAATTGAACACGCTAATCATAGGGATTACTGGTTCGATTTGTAAACTTATTTTAATGTTAGATAGCTCAGTTAACGAGGAAAGCTTAAAAGCAATTATATCATCAGACTATCAATTGATAATGTTGCACAAATAATAATTATTTCTTTAGTAATTGGTATTGCAAAAAAGATGCATAAAAGAATTGTTTGCCTTTAAAAGTTCTAAAAAAACATATGCATCATATGTCAATCTTTTAAGTTTCGCTCACTATAACTTTCTTTATGGTAAACAGATTTGTTCCCGCTGTATAACATTAAAATAACACTAAACTCCAAAAAATTCGCCTAGGGCTTCAGTGTAACCAAAAATTTTATATATATTTCACTAGGGTATCTAAGCAGGGGAAGCTAGTGGACTGAGCTTTATAATACAACTGCCCAACATCAATCGTTGGGCCACGGCCCACCATGTACGACCTTCTCGCCTTGTCGGAAGATCCTCCCCTTTGAGTTGGAGGGACATGACACCTGTTTCCTCTACAAGAGCAACAAGTCAGACGTTACCTATCACTTAAGTTGAGAAGGTTATTTGATTGATAAGCACTACGTGATCACCGTCTCGTCTCTTAGGCCTAGTCGTAATCACAAATAAATAATGATCGTATGTTGACCTGGAAATAGGTCAAATTACAAATAATTGTCTCTCAAATGATTACAAAGACACTTGACTTTATGAGTCACATTCGCTGGATTATAAATGGAATTTATAGTAATAATAGTTTAGGATCAGGGTGTCTTAAGAGCAAATTTGCAGGACTACTGCATTGAGAAGGAAAAATTGAAATGAATCCTTTACCGACCCGTCTCGCCAGCGTGGTATTTCATCAGCAACCCATAACGTCCCACTGCTGGGCTCGGGTCTCCTCTCAGGAGAGGGTTAAGGCCATACGTCCCCACGCTGGCCGAGTGCGGGTTGGGGACACTGGCAAGACAACGTTGTGACTACGTCATCTTGTTATGTTTGTAGAGGAACGGGTGTGATGTCCCTCCAACACAAAGGGAGGATCCTCCGACCAGGCGAGGTGATCATGCCTGGCGGACCACGGCCCGCAGGCGTACACGGCGGCACGGCAGCGTGGTATAGTAGTAGTAAAGTTTCAGTCTATAAAGGCCTATATCCAGTGAGGCGGTCAAAGCCTAGTTGTACTCCGTGTTTAGTAACAATCAACGCAACGACACGGCGCGGTCAGTACCTTGGATGGACGACTGCTGATGGCATAATACCGTGAGCGTCTCCGTGATTCGGAGGTCACGTTACGCAGTCGGTCCCGGTTGTTATCATAGGATAACAATGGTGAAGCTTAATTGGAAAGCGGCTTAAAAACATCCTACGGCAAGATAACGTAGCCGGCCGCAACGTTATCTTGCCAGTCCCCAACCCGCACTCGGCTAGCGTGGGGACGTATGGCCTTAACCCTCTCCTGAGAGGAGACCCGAGCCCAGCAGTGGGACTTTATGGGTTGTTGTGATATTCGGTGAATGGCCTACTTAAAGCTGTTGATAAATTGATTGATGATTGTTGAGGATATAATACAAAGCGTTTTCTATACCAAAACTAAAAGCTAGAAATTTGGGTTTTGGAATATAACTAAATCATAAAGTAAACCAACGTTCAACATTTTATCAAACAAAACAAGTTGTGAATTTAGTTGTCTGTCCAAACTGTTTGATCCTAAAAAATATAATAGTCATAAACTTCTAAAGACAGTATTTTTCAACTTGTTTTTTTTTTTAATTACTACTTATTTGAATAACAGATTAAATTACTGATTTTCACTGTTCACAGAGGTTGGGTGAGATAAATGTATAGGACAAAATAATTAAGTGATAAGCACAAATATTTATGCTCTGAGTAGGTGTAGTTTATCAAGTGTGTGGCGACAATACTATTATCACTGGTGTTTATCTATACTAATAATATAAAGGGGTAAAGTTTATGAGATTGTAGAGGGTATTCTCTGGATCTACTGATCCGATTTTAAAAATATTGTGTCATTAACCCGAAAAATGTAAATAATTGTTCGTGTTAGCCGGATTTGCTTGAAAGTGTTTAACGTCCAACGAAGACGGCACCGGTCAGGTAGTGTATTGTACAAACAACTCCTCAATATCAGTCATTTCCAAATCCAAAGACAATGATGTAGTGAAGAGACACCTTCACCTGCACGAGGAACCAACCCTACCTATACAGAGGTTTAAAAAATACCAGAAGCATCTATCTGGTCAGCTATGTTGACTGTTTATTTAAAACATCCTTCGGCGAACTTTGCCGTTAACTGCCTCGTTGGTCTAGTGGTTAGCGTAAGCGACAGCCGATCAAGAGGTCTCGGGTTCGATTCCCGGGTAGGACTGCTGTTGGGTTTTTCTTACAAGAAATTCTTAGTAGCAGCCCGGAGGTAAGGAAGATGGCGGTATTTTCCGCCCGTGCCTCTGAGAGCACGTTAAACTGTCAGTCCCGGTTGTCATGAAGATCTATGGCAATGGTTATTGGTTATTGGGTGGGCGTGTGGGCGGGATTAGTCCCATACAAAAAAAAATGGTTATTGGGAAGTCAGTGCCTTGAGGGCACTGACTTCCCAATATATATATATATATACTATATATATATATATACTATATATATATATATATACTATATATATATATATATACTATATATATATATATACTGACAACTACATAGTTCAATCTTCGAATTCAGTTCACTCTCAGGGTTGCGGAGGTCCAATGCCAGTCGCTCCGTGGAAAAACTGATATTCAGGCAAAACTGGTTGAACTAGTCATTTCAACCAATCTCCGTCCACTGCTGAACGTAGGTCTCCTCCAAGGAGCGCCAACTATCCCGGTCTTGGGCAGTCCTCATCCATCCACTGCCAGCCACTTTCCTTAAATCGTCAGTCCACCGAGCCGCAGGGCGCCCTACACTACGTTTGCCCAATCGCGGTCTTCACCCAAGCACTAAACTAGTAGTTGACCTCAAATAGTCTTGGGAATAATAAAGTCTAGGAAGAAGAGGAGCCTTTGGCCTTTTTCCCTTTTGCAGTACTTCTCCCTAGCCAAGTTGCATTCTCCAAACGTAGACGTTAATAGAAAACACGAATATATGGGGACGTCTCAGTGCTTGTTCACGTTGGAACGCGCGGGCGCGGTATACGTTGCGTGCTCGTGTTCACATTGGCGGCCAGGCGTGAACACGAGCACACAATGTATACCGCACCCGCAGCCGCCGCCGCGCCAGCGCGTTCCAACGTGAACAAGCACTCATAACGCTAAATTTGTTTTGACCTCGTGTCAAAACAAATTATATAAAGTCCAAATTATCAGCCAATCATACAAGAGAATAGAGAATCAATGCGAAACCCACTTTACAAGTGGGAGAGCCACGCTTCGGCATGAATGGGCCGGCTCGACAGGAGTGATAACACGGCCTCACAGAAAACCGGTGTGAAACAGCCACAGCGCTATGTTTTGTTTCACCGAGTGAGTGAGGAGTTATACATACATATATGCATTTAGTAAAAAACGCCAATTTTATTTATTTGTATAGATGTATGGACTATCCAAGGATCTCTTCAGTAAACCCCTCTCTCTTTGCAGTACTAAGTACTCTACAAAGTTGTTTCAAGGATATGTTCACTAGTGCATTGAAGCATATCAGAATGCGATGCGATACTTTTTGTCTGTCTGTGCGATAATTCTAATATTAGCTGTCCAGGAAATGTAATCAGATAGCGTATTGTTGCTGTGTATTAATTTAGTGATATATTTTATAGTAGTGTAGGTGGGGTATTTTGACGTAAATGAAAAACTAACGTAAAGGAAGAGGTGCTTTTTAACAGCAAAAAATAGTATCTAGCGTCGTCAAAGCCTAAAGGCGAAGTAGCCATAGCGTCTTATTCCGATACAAAATAGCCTGTCATTTTAGCGGGGGGAGGGGGGTTTGTCTTCACACGTACACATTTAGACTCACATACAATAAATTAAATTAAAAATCTTTTTAAAAACAAGCTTTTACTGGAATGCCTCGAGACGAATCAAACGAGTCCAATCTCGATGATGTTGCGACGTTTCTTTACAGAGTTCCTATGACTACCTTCCAGCTACAGCATCAGATCAGCTCCATGTCATTATAATATTGTATTGTCACGCTGTATACATATGCTTGCAAAATTTCAGCAGGTTCTTCAATCGGTTGAAGATATCTGCTTCAAAATTAAGTTGCAAGATTCCACCCGAACATACAATACAAGCATACATTGCAAGTTAATAAAAAGCTTGTTACATTCAGAATTTCACGCACTTCAAAGATTGCACTCACACAAACTTGAAGACCAAAGCGATGAACATTTGTCTTACTCCGGTCCTAAACCTATGCATGTCAAACCTGGCCTCTCAAGCGTTCAAACCTGAACGAGATCAAAACTTGTCAAAGAGGAATGGAACGGAGCTACATGAATATTAAGTTGAAAGATAGAGTAAGAAACTCGGAAATTAGGTAAAGAACCAAAGCGCGAGACGTTGTTAAACAGGTTCTGACACTCAAGTGGAAATGGTCTGGCAACGTTCAAAGAGCAATGGAAGATGGTCGCAGACAGTCACAAATTGGTATCCACGAGTCAAGAAAGGGCAGACCGTTTAAAAGATGGAGTGACGATATCGTGGAAACTACAGGCCACCTTTGGTTTTTTCCACCAGGCCATTTTTGGAGCCTTATACCGCCAAAGGCAGTCCTTACATCTAACACTTAGATATTAATTAATATAGTATCCACAACAAAAAATAGATAAGATAAAATATAATGTTAAGATGTATTTAAACACTAAATGTAGTAAGGTAATTTAAGCTAATAATATTAAATTCAAAATTTTAAAAACCCCCTTACTCAAGCACTTAATCGAGTAATCATACGCCAATGATATTTTTGCAGACATTCTGTTATTCTTCCCCACTTTCACCCCCATAACTTTTAAACGACTCAACCGATTTTTATGAAACATGTCTAACAACACTCGCACGTAACTCACCTTTCATACAAAAAAAGCGGCCAAGTGCGAGTCGGACTCGCCCATGAAGGGTTCCGAAGCAGCAAGTAACATAATACACTCATTTGCAAAAAAAAACGGGCGGTTTCGATTTTCTTCCTGGCTGAAAAAAATAAAATACCAAAAAGGTTTTAATCATTTGAACATGTTACTGGCCAGTTATAAAAGTGCCATAATGTTTATAAGAGTACATTCCAAATTCAAATTTTTGACTGAGCCTGGTTTTCAAAGAAAACAACTTTTAACTACATTTTGTGGCGCAAATTCCCTATAGTTAATATCGACTCTAATTAAATTTTGGTCAATTTTTATTAAATTATCTGATGTCCTTGACATTTAAAAGTATTGTTATTGCTGTTTAGCAATCTCGAAAATGGTAGATAAAGTGATAAAAGCGAGCAAAATTATTGCGCTGCTTGAAGAAGGTTGCAGCCAATGCTTCGTGGCTCAGAGGCTAAATGTGAGTCGGTCGACAGTTCAAAGTACCTGGCAGCGCTATCAAGAGACCGGTTCCGTCAAAGAGGAGGCCTGGTTCTGGCAGAAAGACATGTACCGAATCACGAGATGATCGTTTTCTAGTTAGTCAAGCGTTGAGAAATCGCAAATCTTCTTATGTGGACCTCAAGAACAGCCTCGAAGAAGTAAGAAATGTCCAAATTAGTCTATGGACGGTCAGGAGGAGGCTTCTCGCTGCTAATATACACAGTCATCGCCCGGCACGCGGCCCTAAATTACTCCGTGGACATCGAGTTGCCAGGCTTAGCTTCGCTCGAAATTGTGTGTCATGGACTCATGAAGACTGGGATAGGGTATTGTTCTCCGATGAAGCCAGGATATCTCTGCATGATGAAGACCGACGTCGGCGAGTGCTACGTAGACGAGGAGAACGCTTTGCAAAGGTATGTTTTGAAGAAATCACACCTTATGGAGGGGGCTCTGTTATGTTTTGGGCAGTAATAAATTCTATGGATCGTACGGAGTTAGTCTTCATCGAAACGGTACACTGAATGGACACCGATACATAACGGAAGTTCTAATTCCTTATGCACAACCCGCTTTAACCGCTCTTGGCGAAAACTCAATTTTTATGGACGACAACGCTCGCGCCCACCGGTCTGGCGATGTGGAAGCGTATGTGGCGTCCACAGACAGCGCCATCTACCGAAGATACATCGAACTACGGAGTAACGAAGGAAACTAAGAAACTACCAATCCTGAATCGCGCAGTGAAAGTTCGCGCGCCAATTAAGATACATACAACATCCCAACATCAACCGTTGGGCAGTTGGCCCGCCAGGCATGATCACCTCGCCTGGTCGGAGGATCCTCCCTTTGTGTTGGAGGGACATCTCACCCGTTCCTCCACACGTATATGCTAGAAGTCGGAATTCGTCGTTTGGACTGGCCAGCTAGAAGTCCGGACCTCAATCTCATAAAGCATGTCTGGGACGTTCTGAAGCGACGAGTGAGATCAGTGCAGCTGGCTCCGCAGACCATCAGAGAGCTAAAGAATGTGATTACCGCGGAGTGGGAACGTATTCCCCAAGAAACCATAAACGATATACTCGCTAGCATGCCCAGACGAATGCAAGCCGTGATTTCAGCAAGAGGGGGTCACACTCAATACTTAACTTTTATCTGCTTTTAATGTATTCAAGAAAAACAAAGAAATTAACGCGTTTCATTTTTATTTAGCGAGCAGGTACAATAATAGTGTTTTGAGCTTAAACACTATTTTTCAATAATTTAATCAAAATGTTATGTTAAAACTAATGAAAACTATTCCTTCCTAATTAATTTATAAAATTCTGAGGATAACAATACCTAAAATTGACAAACAAACTAATAGTAACTATAAAATAGTTCTTTGCTTAAGTGCCTGTTTTTTTTGCAAAAGAGTTTATAAAAGTTCTTGTAGGTTGTTGTAACTTTGATCGATGTTTTAATAAGTAAGTAAGTTTGCGGTTTACCATTTATGACGTATTAAAAAAAAACTACTTACTTGATCTCGTTCAAACCAATTTTCGGTGGAAGTTTGCATGGTAATGTACATCATTTTTTTTTTTTTAGTTTTATCATTCTCTTATTTTAGAAGTTACAGGGGGGGGGGACACATTTTACCATTTTGGAAGTGTCTCTCGCGCAAACTATTCAGTTCAGAAATAAAAGCGGCCAAGTGCGAGTCGGACTCGCCCATGAAGGGTTCCGAAGCAGCAATAATATAAAAGTTCTTGTCGTTCGTTGTAACTTGATCGATATTTTAATAATAGTGTAATTTTTTTGCGGTGTACGATTTATTACGTATTAAAAAAAACTACTCACTAGATCTCGTTCAAACCAATTTTCGGTGGAAGTTTGCATGGTAATGTACATCATATATTTTTTTAGTTTTATCATTCTCTTATTTTAGAAGTTACAGGGGGGGGGGACACATTTTATCACTTTGGAAGTGTCTCTCGCGCAAACTATTCAGTTTAGAAAAAAATGATATTAGAAACCACAATATCATTTTTAAAGACCTATCCATAGATACCCCACACGGTTGGGTTTGATGAAATAAAAATTTTTGAGTTTCAGTTCCAAGTATTTGGGACCCCCAAAATTTATTGTTTTTTTTTTTTTTTTGTGTGAAAATCTTAATGCGGTTCACAGAATACATCTACTTACCAAGTTTCAACAGTATAGTTCTAAAGTGGCTGTGACATACGGACGGACAGACAGACAGACAGACAGACAGACAGACGGACAGACAGACAGACGGACAGACGGACAGACGGACAGACAGACAGACGGACATACAGACAGACGGACAGACGGACAGACAGACAGACAGACGGACAGACAGACAGACGGACGGACGGGCAGACAGACAGACATGACGAATCTATAAGGGTTCCGTTTTTTGCCTTTGGCACGGAACCCTAAAAAACTAAATTGAAATTGCTTCATCTGTTCGCGAGCTACGGTGCCACAGACAGACAGACAAACAGACAGACAGACACGTCAAACTTATAACACCCCTCTTTTTTCATCGGGGGTTAATAAATAATTATATACATTCTGTGTCATAACAGTGTTACGCATACTGGCCTATTTGGGCTTATACTTTGACAGAGGGGAACGCCTGCGAGAGGCGCTCATAGCCCAGTTGCACTCGGTGATTAGAAATAATCACCGAAGGTAAGCAACGACGGCGCGGTCAGTACCTGGATGGGTGACCGCTGGTGGCATGATACCATGAGCGTTTCCGTGATTCGGAGGTCACGTGAAGCTTAGTTGGAGGTCTTTCGATGGCTTAAAAACATTCAACGACAAGATGACGTAGCCACAACGTTGTGTTGCCAGTCCCCCAACCCGCACTAGCCCAGCGTGGGGACGTATGGCCGCCAACCTCTCCTGAGAGGAGACTCGAGCCCAGCAGTGGGACGTTATGGGTTGTTGATGAACGCCTGCGCATGGCTACTGTTCGTTATTGCTCTATATGTAAAAACTCTATTGACTAACAGAAGCTGATAGTATTGTTTTATCTTCGCCCATTCATTTAATAGATCTAATCGATGTTACGACGGCTCGATCACGTAAATAAAAACAAGGCGTAGTAATACATTGCGAGTACGTGCGCACGCGCAGATACGATTTACAGACGTAATCAGAGGACTGCGTGAACGCATTATGATTTATTATAATGATCGCATAATGGGAGTTATTATTAATAATACTGATAATCTTTTTGATATCAGGGGTGTTTTCAAGGCTTAGCAGATTTTCACTGAATGCATGTAAAAGCGAAAACCGTACTTACATCTAGAATCTATTTTTAAAATTTGTTTGTATAATATATTCGTTTTTGCTCGCGGATCCGCCCGCGTGTGGTCGGTTATCGCGGTAAATAGTAGCCTATGTATTATTCTGATGTATAAGTTCAGTAGTTTTTGCGTAAAAGACTACCAAACATCCATCCATCCTTACAAACTTTCGCGTTTATAATAATAATATTAGTACGATATTCGGATTACAATCAATGCAACCTCTTAAACCACTAGGCCAACCGTGCAGTCAGTTAGGGGGCTAATTAGGGGGAGGAGGAGGGATATGTTCATAAACATACAAACATAAATTAAATTAAAAAACTTTTTAAAACAAGCTTTTACTGGAATGCCTCGAGACGAATCAAACGAGTCCAAACTCGATGATGTTGCGACGTTTATTTACAGAGTTCCTATGGCCACCTTTAAGCTCCAGCATCAGATCAGCTCCATTTCATTATAATATTGTATTGTCACGCTGTATACATATGTTTGCAAAATTTCAGCAAAATCGGCTGAAGTTAATCTGCTTCAAAATTGAGTTGCAAGATTCCACCCGAACAACAAGCATACATACATACATTGCAAGTTAATATAAAGCTTGTAATAAGAATGAATGCTCACTAAAATGTCATTGCTTGCGGTGTCGTCGTGGGGCGGGTCGTTTCCTTCCCTCTGATATGGCGAAGGAGATGATGGCTGGTCCATGCGTCATACTCGTGAACGGGTGCTGCTTGGGGTGACTGGTCGGCCTAGTCAGCGATTCTTTAGACAATACTATTATTCTGGTTCGTTCAACTGCAACCCTAGCCTCTTAATCCAGTCACGAATTATTTTCAACAGTAGATTTTGCAACTGAATGTAAGTGGATGTGCACCTTGTTTCTATTTTGTTCTATGTTTAATAGACTCAAACCTTCAACGTTATCACTGAGTGTTTTTTGTTTGTTTGCGCGTTAGATTTTGGAGCTTTTTAATAAAAGGAATTTCAGGTGGCAACAGCTTGCATACTGTTTACCTTACATGTAATACTAACACTATTGTACCTGAAAATCAGATTTTGAAAAAGAGTAGCCATGAGTTTCTTTGCCAGTATTCTTCTCATGAGCTCTACGCATTTGGGAAACTGGAAGTTATGGATCGACACAGGCAGGCAGTAGATTTTGGTGTTTTCGCCTAACTTACCTCGACAATACAGCACATGCTGTGGCCTCTGTTTGTGTCGATCTATGATTTTTAACTATAGCTTCAATTTGACGTTCATAAGTGTCACTTGGTGTCTTAGATGAATAAATGATTTTGATTTGATTTTGATTTGATTTGATTTGAATGGAGACTGGTCTTATGTGAGGCAGTGAAATCACTCCGGTCGAGTCGGCCTATTTGTGCCAAGTGCAATCAGATGGACTAATTTTTAGTCCCTGGTAATAAAACGCATGTGACATACCACAAATAAACGTAGTCCACAGAGATAACAATAGTTCAATATTGATTTTTGTTCTATTTGCCTCAGATAAATAAAGAGTTTTCGGATTAATACTGGTGATAACATTGTTGTTAGGCATTGGGACCATTATTTTGATAAGGAATTTGGTACTAATACGTTCAAGCTATTGTATGTGGTATTACGAAGACTTAGAGTTGCTTTTTACGTTTTAAATACATTGACATTAACAGTCTTCTAAAGTCCTCTGCTGGACATGAGTGTTTCCTTAAATAGCCTCCACACTACTCGCGAAGTTGAATGAGGTTAGCCGAATACAATAGTGTGAAGAGGCACTATGTCTTACTTCGTACAACCTCGGCTCGCCTCGGGTAACTTTCATTGGCTGTCGGTTTTTGCGCCCGGGTCAAAGGATTCGAAGTAACGCGAATGTGTTCTTCGCGAAGTTGAATGAGTGTGTAGCGACACTAGCGACGTACTTCGGACTGCGGTTAACTTTACCGAGTACTTCGTCGAGTAACTTTGCGAGTAGTCTGGAGGGGCCATTAGAAAGGAGGCTTTGTACCATGCTGACCAGAAGGATTGTACAGGGTTTGCATCAAGTTTTCCTTCTCTTCATACGTTATCAGAATATACGAGTAATCAGAGAACAATGAGTTGCGATGCTGACACTTGCCCTCTTTTGTGACGATACGCAAGGATACGACCCACAATTGTATTTATATAAACAATATAAAAACAATAATTAACGCGGCCAAGAACAAATAACTTTAAGTGACACACATTTAGTGCATTACACACATCTTTTGTACGCGGATATGTATTAAAAACGTGAAGGTGACGAGTGTGACCACCCCTATTCACCCCGTGAGTGTCGTAAGAGCCGACTACGGGAGCAAACTACCAGGACAACAGCACTGCAAGGAGAGGAAATCTTGACACAAACCCTATACCAACCGGACTGGCTAGCGTGGAATAGAAAACCAAAACCTCCTTCCAAGCAGTGGTCTATGAAAGGTTTGCCAGACCTTTTCGAGAGGAGGGGGAACAACATTTACAACTATCTGAATTTTTAGTAATGGTTTTTAATTGCATACAGGGGCATGCGAACTGCCAAAGACCAGTCTGGCAGTTTGCCCTTGTAGGTTCCGTTGTAGGTGAAGGATAGTTGCGGAAACCTTCGATCAATCTAAAATGTCAGCATTCGTGTTGTCGTGTTTCGTTGGTGAGTGCGATACCGGAGGCCCAATGATGGAGAAGTATCACTAGGCCGTAATGGTGTGGATCACCTGCATTGTTGAAATGTCAGCGTTCGCTATGAGTATGCTGATGATTTTGCCATCAAGCAGAGTAGAATAATTTTGGCAGGCCTACACATACAAAATTGTACAAAAGTATGTTTCTGGTACGGCTAAATAATAACTTTCCTTTTAGTAAACATGGTAAACACGTGCATTTATCATCCGATGTGACGTCAAACTTATTTACATTCAAACTAATCTATGTTTACACATAGGTATACGGTGGTCTTAAATTCTTAATATAGAAATGTACTTGGTGAAATTCAAAGAAAATGAGAGCGTCGTTATATTTGCGACGTTGCATGCATTTGCATGTGGGTTATTAATAATAGTTATACTCTTAATGTTTTTTTTTTTAATTTGAACGCCTGCCAAAGTGAACCTACTCACCCTGATGGAAAGTTTTGAGTACTAAGTTACTCTTTACATCATCAGCCATGTGCCAATGAAAGTCCCGTGAAAATCAGTTCAGCCGTTCCTAAGATTTCCCGGAACAAACATAAAGACAAAAATTTCAAAAAGTACTGTTTATACATTTATTGAAAAGCTGTTAATTTGAAATTACGAACAGACACTTCAATTTTATTTATTTGAAGGTAGTTTTTCACCGAGTGAGGGTACCGGAGACAAAACTACTCCTCTTACTGAATCTTGGGGAAGTGACGGGCAAAGTTTTAATGAATCTAGAATTATTTGGGTACACTGAAAGGCAATGTTTGTGTGACTTTATAAGCGACTTCAAAAAAGGAGGAGGTTCTCAAACCTTCGTCTGAGTGAATCGATGTTGATGATTTTTTTTAATGTAGAAGATGGTGCTTCCCGTGTATGTTCCCATTTCAATCCATCTATGTATAATATGTATGTATTTACAAAAAAAACGTAGGTATGTATGTATACGACTAATGAAACATACAAAGTTTCATTGCATTGCTCTGATACTTTAGATTTTATTGATACCTAAAAAACACCAACTTCGTCACTGATGATCATCAAAACTGTTAGGGTACTTCCTGAAGTGCTAGAAACCTGAAATTTGGTATGTAAACTAAGTTTAGTATACAAACAACAAAAAAAACATAATCCTATTACTTTTGCCCCCCAACCCCCAAATTTGGGGGGGTGGAAGTTTGTATGAGACTTTCACAATTTTTTATGCTAGAGGTTTTATTTTTGGTATAGGGACTTTTTAGAAAGAAGATGTAGAAGAAATACACCCTAAAAAAAGAAAAAAAAAACTACCTTAAGCAACTTACAAAAATAATTGAAATCGCACCAAAAACATTCACCCTGTGAAAAAGATACCAGATCTCATGTAGAGCCAACGTTCTGAATCTACACGCCCTAACTCTACCAACCCTAACTTCATAAACTCTATATCTCAGTAAAAATGTATGGCTTCGCCGTTTCGCTATCATACCGTCTGGCGTCTGGTACTGCTACGAATGGTTCCCTTTTAGCTTGTATCGGTAAATAAATCGCTGAATAACATCGCGCCAAGGGCAATAACAATAGGAGACGCAGGCTTCATTGCGTGGGTTTGCTAGTTTACCATAAAAACACATTATAATATACTATCCTATTAAAATACAAATCTAAATACGACACACACATTCTTATACTACACATTCAATCAAGTCCGTATACAATTATGTACATATATAGGAATTAATGTGCTCAGTAGGTATAAAATACATTTGAATTGCGCGCCCAGTGATAAACAAATAATTCTGAAGTTTTTCTACGGGTTTAAGAAACAAAACTAGTATCCGCTTAAAGTCATTATCGCTGTCGATGGACGCTTACAACTCAAGAGACAAATGCATTGCTGTTGCTGTATTAGCCAGGGGAGAGAACCGGAGAAGAGCGCCAGGAGAAGGCCAGGGGAGAGAGCCAGAAGAGAGAGTTAAGGGAGAGAGCCCGAGGAGTGGCTCGGTTTTAGGCTTTAGTCGAGCCGGCCGATAAGTACCGTACCATAGTCCATAACTCTTACGACCATCAAGTGAACGGAGTCGAAAACGAACATTTGGACGAGCAAAAATAAGTCATAGGGGCTGCCGATAGAAGCGAAAACTTAGAACGTACGTCATCGACAAGCTAATTACAAGCTTTTTATTAACTTGCAATGTATGTATGCTTGTATGTTTGGGTGGAATCTTGCAACTCAATTTTGAAGCAGATATCTTCAACCGATTTTGCTGAAATTTTGCAAACATATGTATACAGCGTGACAATATAATATTATAATGAAATGGAGCTGATCTGATGCTGGAGCTGGAAGGTGGCCATAGGAACTCTGTAAAGAAACGTCGCAACATCATCGAGTTTGGACGTCGAGGATCGTCTCGAGGAATTCCAGTAAAAGCAAAAGTTTTTAAAAAGCTTTTTAATTTAATTTATCAACATTAGCATGTCGATGACGCGAACCTATAAGATTTGCCTCTACCAAAAAGTGCTCAACGCGGCCAAAGAAGTTTTCACTTCGAAAATATCATGTCAGCATGTCGGTGACGTGAACCTATAAGATTTTCCTATACCAAAAAGTGCTCAACGCGGTCAAAGAAGTTTTCACTTCGAAAATATCATGTCAGCATGTCGGTGACGTGAACGGTGAACCTATACCAAAAAGTGCTCAAAGCGGCCAAAGATGTTTGCACTTCAAAAAACCCTTACAAACTCACAAAGTTTATAACATCGAAAGTATTCAGGAGTAATTAACACAATTGTGTACGACCGTAGGTGTTAAATATATTGAGGCTAATTTTACAAAAACTGTGAACAGATAAAATGAAAGCAGACAAAATTATATACATACATGTATTGTTTGCTAAAAGCATCAAGTTATTCTTGTGGACACATAAAACACCGCATTTCACGTGTGATTCCTGTCTGCGGGATATCTTCTTAATCACCTGCATACGTAAGTAAATACTCGCGGCATTTTCCAGCTGCAAGGTAGGCAGAGAGAACAAACGTTCTTCACTTAATCTAATATCTTTAAACAAGCAATACTTGTATATATATTATATCTGAATCTCGGAAACAGCTCCAACGATTTTCATGAAATTTAGTATGTATTGTGTTTCGGGGTAATAAATCGACGTAGCTGGGATAATTTTTTACGAAAATTTACCAAAAAAATACCTAGCAAGGATCTGTCGATCCACGTATTTTCTTTTGAAAATCAATCTTAGCAAAGATCGTCAATTCGCGCGAAGAGTCGGAGATCCGAAAGGATTTTCCACCCCGTCAACAAAAAAGGTGGTATTAATTATCGCAAGCTGGTTGTTTCAATATTCCTTGGTTATATGGCTTCTTAATGCTCACAAGGTTTTTCGGTTTACGAAATCACCGCTAACACATAGGTATTTAATACTCTTGCTAATCAGTAGGTAAACACCGTTATGTTTTGAAACTGTTATCGGAGGCATTGTTCCTTCCGAACAGTATTTTATAACTTTGTGAATAAAAAAAAATCACAGAGCAGTCATGGGGATTACCGACAGAAGTGAAAACTCAAAACTATAAACAAACAGTTGTTTAAGCTCACTTGAAATGAACCTCTTTGCTCCTTAAATAAAATGCTCGATAAAAAGAAGTAAAAATAAATTAAATTAAAAAGCTTTTTAAAACAAGCTTTTAGTGGAATGCCTCGAGACGAATCAAACGAGTCCAAACCCGATGATGTTGCGACGTTTCTTTACAGAGTTCCTATGGCCACCTTCCAGCTCCAGCATCAGATCAGCTCCATGTCAATATAATATTGTATTGTCACGCTGTATGCATATGCTTGCAAAATTTCAGCAAAATCGGTTGAAGATATCTGCTTCAAAATTGAGTTGCAAGATTCCACCCGAACATACAAGCATACATTGCAAGTTAATAAAAGCTTGTAAAAAAGGCTTATTGTGATGTTATAAAATATAGGTTAATACTATTGCTATACAGTATAAACATATTACCAGTCATGTCATATTAGACATTCGAGCCATCAACTATCACCATGCACACTCGCGCAAGCGCCCTGCACCGCCGTACTCACGCAAGTGCCCTATGCCGCCGTCTTACGGTCAGGTCACGTGTCCTGACGCGAGTTTAACATTTTTTTATCCATCCCAAAATAAATTTTGCTTAAGTGCACAACGCCGCTAAAGAAGTTTTCACTTCAGTTTTTCGTCTTGGATTAAGTTATAAATGTCATAATAGACGTACACAATACCATAACTGTCCTACTGTTATGCTTTCACGGTTTGATCGATACACCGATTTCAATAACGTTTGTCATGAAGATACTTTGATTGTTGAGGCAGTTCATGGGCTACTATTAACGACACTAACATACACGCGAGCAGAGCCGCGGTCAAAAATTAGTTCAATCTAAATATAGAAAAAACTATCTGCCAAAAAAACACTTAAACGCGTAAAATAAACTGGTTCTTCATAAATTGCCTATACCTAATTCTTTATTCATTTAAATAGTAGTATTATAATGTGTGCTAGGTACAGGTTTGAAATCAGTGCCAAGCCTAAATGTAATAGGAGGTACCGCACTCGCCGCTGCCGGATAGCTGCTCCTCATACAGCACAAAACAACCCAAGCGGGCAGACACGCGCGGGCTGACGCGACGTCGTTGATGGTCGTCTCGAAATATAGCGAGTGTCGTAACTACTATTACATTTGGCTTGGCGCCGACTTCAAACAGATTTTAGGTACCTACCACACATTATAATACTACTATTTAAATGAATAAAGAATTAGGTATAGGCAATTTATGAAGAACCAGTTTATTTTACGCTTTTTAGTGATTTTTGGCAGAGAGTTTTCGTTGGATGTTTTTTGGAAGTCGGTTTTTTTTTTTAAGTTTTTAGTGCAAACAATCGTAGGTAAGTAGTGAGTTGAACTATTTCATCATCAAGAATACAAATTAAGGTCTATACGTACGTGTAATATTAAAATCATCCTCTAATCCCTAGCTGTTGAAGAGTTTAACCTTCTATCATCAGCTCACCTAAATAACTTGAAAGTATACTACTGAAGGTCTTTAGATACGTATGCAATTGAAAAATTATCCTCCAACTCCTAACCATTGAAGAGTTGTACCTTCCACCTTCCATCATCAGCTCATCATCATAAAATGATGACTACCAGACGCAAATACCGGTGTAACTTCAGAAAATATACGAAAAACGTATGTGCCTATAAAAAATGAGGGTTTCCCTCGATTTCCCTGGGATCCCATCATCAGATCCTGATATGCTGGCAATGGGACCACCTCGGAAGCATACCCTTTCGAATACAAAAAAAAATTTCAAAATCGGTCTACAACTGACGGAGTAATCGGTGAACATACATAAAAAAAAAAAAAAAATACAGTGGAACATAGAACCTTCTCCTTTTCTGGAAGTCGGTTAAAAAGTCGGTTAATAAAATACACATATACTCTATTTGTATCAGTTATCTAGTACCCATAACACAAGCTCTGCTTAGCTTGGGACTAGATGGCGTTCTGTGTTAGATGTCCGAAATATTTATTTATATAAATTATTATTTAGTTATGCGAGCCTCGTAGGACGTGCACTCTATTTTAATATTATGCATGTGTAATTATTCAACATAATTATTCGTTCAGAACCGATTATGATAATATGTTACATGTGTTTACCCACACGACTGCGTCAACGAGTATGTTTGCAAGACCCCTAAAGGGCAATCTATGCAAATAAACAAAATTGTGTCTGTATGTTATTTCAAATTAACAGCTTTTCGGTATATACAATACTTACATCAAAAAAGTTATTTTTGAAATAAATACCTTTTTATTATAAACTAGCTGACCTGGCGAACTTCGTACCGCCATATTTACATATCTGTCTCAGCTTCAGTGTACAGTTGCGGCCAAAAAAAAAAAGGTTTACCCGTTATCTTTTAATTTTTCTTGTACACAAACCTTGTCCTAACAATAACGAACACATAAAAAAATTTGTACAGCCGATCGGAAGTTAGCCAGTTTCCTTGCGGTGGTTATGCTATGTTTGGTTAATATCGGTTCAGCAGTGTAAGAGTATCAGCCCTTTTCCAAAATGATGGAAGACATTTTTGGCGTATGATTACTCGATTAAGTGCTTCACGCGTGCCAATATAATCGTTAAATGAGAATTAATTGATAACTTTGATCTGATGCTGCGTAGGGGGTTTTTTAAATATTAACAAGCTTTTTATTAACTTGCAATGTATGTATGCTTGTATGTTCGGGTGGAATCTTCTAACTCAATTTTGAAGCAGATATCTTCAACCGATTTTGCTGAAATTTTGCAAGCATATGTATACAGCGTGATAATACAATATTATATTGACATGGAGCTGATCTGATGCTAGAGCTGGAAGGTGGCCATAGGAACTCTGTAAAAAAACGTCGCAACATCATCGAGTTTGGATTCGTTTGATTAGTCTCAAGGCCTTCCAATAAAAGCTTGTTTTTAAAAAGCTTTTTAATTTAAGTTATTTCATTTATGACTATTTGAGGAGAGGCTCATGTCCAGCATGACCAATAAAGGCCATTGACAACTGTCACAGAGATCAAGCTATATTTTAAGGACTGTAATAAAGAAAATACAAAAAAAACTCGCTTGACTAAGTATTGTCCCTGCCAATTTATATCACTCAATCAACTAGCTGTCACCGTCACTTGCAAAAATAAATCACTTTCAATCAGCACGACCTTCGCAGAGGAAGGTCAAGGACATAAAGGTGTCCTTGACCGCAGCAGACTAGACGTTCAACTATCAGCACTATACACGTGTATCTGCACTGTTCTTTGTTCAAGTTTCAAGGTTATATTGCAAGACTGAAAGTCTTTGTTCCTCAGAGAATGCGTGGAATAAAATGTTTATTTAGTAATTTTGCACTTGTGGCCATGTGCTGGCGAAAAGATTTATCTATATTAAAAATTAAAATGAATCGCCCAAATGTATGTACGCGCATAACTTCCGATTGACTGCACCAGATTGGATGAATTGATTTTTTTGGACGATCTAAGCTTACAAGTATAGAAAGAGAGATTGTTGTTCTGAGTCTGGGTGTTAATTGTGCCTGTTTCGTGTATGTTTGTGAAGTTCCCCGCGACACAGGATAGCGGGAGTTGTCTATCTATACTAATATATAAAGCTGAAGAGTTTGTTTGTTTGTTTGAACGCGCTAATCTCAGGAACCGCTGGTCTGATTTGAAAACGGGGAAAAATTATCACGCTACGGGTAATAGGAGACGCAAACGAGGTTGCGTGGGTCAGCTAGTTTAATAATAAATATAAAATATACCTGTAGATAAAAAAAATGCAAATTTTAAATTGTAATTATTATTTGTTAATCTAGCTGGCTTATTTTATTACCAAGGTAATCTAACAGGAAACGTTAATCTCGAATTAATAAAACTCAATACATTAAAACATTCAATTCGCATCAGTCTAAAAAGATACACAACTTGGATTTTCATTGTACCTACCTATTTAATTATCTGTTTACCCGACTACGGTCAAGCCAAAAGGATGGGTAATGATTTTGGCAGTCTATGTATGTTTCGCCGTAGCGCCTAAACTATTGAATTGATTTTAATGAATGACGTGTCCAATAGATTCGCATTCGATCCGCACGTGTTCCCTTCCCATTATGATCCCGGATTCCCGGGTCCTTTAAGCGGGGCGTGAATATGCTGCTCTGTCCACGTTCACATTGAGGATAGTGACCACCACTTATGGATTCTACTTATGCTTTCCATCATGCAGACTAGAGTTTTTTTGTTTTTTTATGTTCAAGCTACCAAAATGTGGTAGCTTGAACATAAAAAAACAAATGGCCGTTGGAAAGTTGAAATTTTCACAGATGATGTATTTCTGTTGCCGCTATAACAACAAATACTAACAAGCTAAAATTAAGAATTTAAAAACCTCCTACGCAAATACTTAATCCAGTAATCATACGCCAAAAATGCATTACATGATTTTCGAAAAGAGCTGATACTCTTACACTGATAGACCGATATTAACCAAACATAGCTAAGAACCACCGCAAGGAAACTGGCTTTCAAATGAAAAAAACCGCATCGAAATAGGTCCATCCGTTTGAGAGCTACGATGCCACAGATACGCAAACACACACAGACAGACATCGACGTCAAACTTATAACACTCCTGTTTTGGCGGGGGTTAAAAACAGAATAAAATAATTATTTTAGGGGGGCTCCCATACAAAAAACGTCATTGTTTGCCGTTTTTGGCTCGATATTAATAATGGCAACGGGTAAAAGTTTGAGTTAGTATTTCTAACTCAAACTTTTACCTAGAAAAACGTATGGAACCCTTAATGCGCGAGTCTCACTCGCACTTGGCCGACTTGATACATACATAAGTAGCTGACCCACGCAACCCCGTTTACGTCTCCTATTGCCCGTAGCGTGATAATCGCTCGACCGATTTTGTGCAAACTTCACATCTATACTAATATTATAAAGCTGCAGAGTTTGTTTGTTTGTTTGTTTGAACGCGCTAATCTCAGGATCTACTGGTCCGATTTGAAAAATTCTTTCAGTGTTGGATAGTCCATCTATCGAGGAAGGCTATAGGCTACATTTTATTTTCATAAAAAATAGAGATCCGTAAGGAAATTGCGATTTTGTAACCCAAGGTGTGAAATCGAAAACCTATTTTTGCGTGCGCTGCAAAAAGTATTGACAATAGAACAAAATAATGTATCACGGGTTTGTAGGTCCCATTAAGATCTACAAAAAAGTCCGCGAGAGCATATATCTATCATGGTTTAGTCACAATAACCGCTTTTGTGTTCAAAAAAATTATTAAATCGTCTGAAGAAAGAAACTACTTTATATGTGTATCGTAATATTAATCCTTATCTAAATAAAGCATTATGTTATCAAGGGTATTTATGTAGAAGTAAAATACTTTTTGTTTCATCCCATTCGGACATTTCGTTTAGAAGTTATCACGAGTATAAGACGCTAAGAGTCGGTACCTATTATTGAGTTATTTGCCAAAGAGTTTTTATCAACATAATACCTAATATCAGTCTTTATCCAAATAAATGTGTTGTTGATTATGAGTATTAGATCTTAGAAGAGTATAATAAATACATCTATACTAATATATAAAGCTGAAGAGTTTTTGTTTGTTTGAACGCGCTAATCTCAGGAACTACTGGTCCAATTTGAAAAAGTTCTTTCAGTGTTAGATAGCCCGTTTATCGAGGAACTTTATCGAGTTTATCTTTATCATCACGCTATGGCCAATAGGAGCGGAGTACCAATGAAGAATGTTTCAAAAACGGGGGGAAATTATTACCTTACGGGCAATAGGAGACGCAAACGACGTTGCGTGGGTCATCTATACTAATATTTAAAGCTGAAGAGTTTTTGTTTGTTTGAACGCGCTAATCTCAGGAACTACTGGTCCAATTTGAAAAAGTTCTTTCAGTGTTAGATAGCCCGTTTATCGAGGAAGTTTATCGAGTTTATCTATATCATCACGCTATGACCAATAGGAGCGGCGTACCAATGAAGAATGTTTCAAAAACGGGGGGCAACTATTACGCTACGGGCAATAGGAGACGCAAACGACGTTGCGTGGGTCAGCTAGTAAACCATATACTAAATAGTCCGAACAAAGCCTAAACATTTGGTTTATATAGGTGAGCCCGTTCTTGAGTTATAAAATTACAACGTAAAGTGGCATTGATTTTTTTATATATATTGATACATATTTAGTTTAGTGAGTTTTCAAACAACAAAATTCGCACTATTGGCTTTCAAAAATATGTTTATTTAGTTACATTTGAAGTGATAAAAACATGTTAAAAATGCTATAATATTACTTGTTAATATTATTTAAACACGTGTTTATATGTTATTCAAACATATGTCGCAGTAGCAAAAATTGACAAATATTCTCAGAAAACTGAGTAACGACGCAGTTTTTACAATATTTATGCATATGCAAAATTATTAATCTTCAAATTACCTAAAATCTGTTTGAAGTCGGTGCCAAGCCAAATGTAATAGTAGTCGTCGCGTCAGCCCGCGCGTGTCTGCCCGCTTGGTTTGTTTTGTGCTACACGAGGAGCAGCTATCCGGCAGCGGCGAGTGCGGTATCTCCTATTACATTTTGGCTTGGCGCCGACTTCAAACAGATTTTAGGTACCTAGCACACATAATAATACTACTATTTAAATAAATAAAGAATAAGTATATACAAGAATTGGCATATAGCAATTTATGAAGAGCCAGTTTATTTTACGCTTTTTAGTGTTTTTTGTCAGAGAGTTTTCGTTGGATGGTTTTTGGAAGTCGGTTTTTTTTTATGAAAAAGTTTTTTAGTGCAAACAATCGTAGGTTATCAGTAAGTAGAACTATTTCATATAATTTCTGCTGATGCGAATAACTTTACTTAGTGGTTTGAACACGTATTAAAACTGAGTATGCTCAGTTTCCAAAATTATGTTGAGATGCAAGATTCCTGTTACCGAGAACGTGGTCTACGGGGCAATAGGAATCGTGTCCAAGCTTAAATGTCGTGATGAAATAGAAGCAGGCGAGTTACTTATAGCAAAATACATTAAGGGGTTAGTCATCATAGCGCCTGTGTCATCAGCTCACCTAAGTAACTTAAAAGTATACAACTAAAGGTCTATAGATACGTATGAAATTGAAATAACTATCCTCCAACTCCTAAACGTTGAGGAGTTGTACCTTCCATCATCAGCTTACCTAAATAAGTTGAAAGAATACGACTAAAGGTAACATACATACATATGACATTTAAAGATTTATCCTCCAACTCCTAACCGTTGAGGAGTTATACCTTCCATCATCAGCTTACCTAAATAACTTGAAAGAATACGACTAAAGGTAATATACATACATATGACATTTAAAGATTTATCCTCTAACTCCTAACCGTTAAGGAGTTGTACCTTTCATCATCAGCTCATCATCATTAAATGATGACTACCAGACGCAAATACCGGAGTAGCTTCAGAAAATATACGAAAAACATAGTACGTGCCTGAAAAAAATGAGGGTTCCCCTCGATTTCTCTGGGATGCCATCATCAGGTCCTAGTTTCCTTGTCATGGTACCACCGTCGGAACATCTCCTTTCCAACAAAAGAAGAATCATCAAAATCGGTTCATAAACGACGAAGTTATCCCCGAACACACATGAAAAAAATTATTTATACGGTCGAATTGAGAAACCTCCTCCTTTTTTTGAAGTCGGTTAAAAAGGGGCACATAGTTTGTATGTGGTATTTTTTTACAGTGGCCTAAATGAAACATGGCCAAAACAGAGTTTAAAGTACTTATAAAAAAACTAATCTTGCAAGTGCAGATGCACCGCAACATGAATCGATATTGCTGTTTTATAAATGTTAGCTTTCGTGACTTGCAATAATCAACCTTATCGACACGTAATAAAATTTAGATTCCCGATTCCACACTCCCGTTTTAGCGAAAGTATTGTTTTTGGCGCGAAAATAGAACCCGACGTTACAAAATCAGCGTCCTTTAGGCCATGTTCAGATGACGAGCGCTCAACGCGCGTTTTTTTTACGTTTTACAACTACATGAAATTTGTTCTAGGAGTACACATGCTAACGCGCGTTTTTGTATGTTTTTTTTAACGCGCGTTAGCAAAACGCGCGTTGAGCGCTCGTCATCTGAACATGGCCTTAAGGTCAATGATCTTCAATATTCGATTTAAAAATTCATTTTGTTTACAATCGCCGTCGCGTGCAGGCGTCTACACGATGCTGCTGAGATAAAATCTTGTCACGAGTTGTAAAATGCATCGAGTTGTTTGAACTTGTAGTCTAAATGAAACATGGCCAAAACAGAGTTTAAAGTACTTATAAAAAAACTAATCTTGCAAGTGCAGATGCACCGCAACATGAATCGATATTGCTGTTTTATAAATGTTAGCTTTCGTGACTTGCAATAATCAACCTTATCGACACGTAATAAAATTTAGATTCCCGATTCCACACTCCCGTTTTAGCGAAAGTATTGTTTTTGGCGCGAAAATAGAACCCGACGTTACAAAATCAGCGTCCTTTAGGCCATGTTCAGATGACGAGCGCTCAACGCGCGTTTTTTTTACGTTTTACAACTACATGAAATTTGTTCTAGGAGTACACATGCTAACGCGCGTTTTTGTATGTTTTTTTTAACGCGCGTTAGCAAAACGCGCGTTGAGCGCTCGTCATCTGAACATGGCCTTAAGGTCAATGATCTTCAATATTCGATTTAAAAATTCATTTTGTTTACAATCGCCGTCGCGTGCAGGCGTCTACACGATGCTGCTGAGATAAAATCTTGTCACGAGTTGTAAAATGCATCGAGTTGTTTGAACTTGTAGTCTAAATGAAACATGGCCAAAACAGAGTTTAAAGTACTTATAAAAAAACTAATCTTGCAAGTGCAGATGCACCGCAACATGAATCGATATTGCTGTTTTATAAATGTTAGCTTTCGTGACTTGCAATAATCAACCTTATCGACACGTAATAAAATTTAGATTCCCGATTCCACACTCCCGTTTTAGCGAAAGTATTGTTTTTGGCGCGAAAATAGAACCCGACGTTACAAAATCAGCGTCCTTTAGGCCATGTTCAGATGACGAGCGCTCAACGCGCGTTTTTTTTACGTTTTACAACTACATGAAATTTGTTCTAGGAGTACACATGCTAACGCGCGTTTTTGTATGTTTTTTTTAACGCGCGTTAGCAAAACGCGCGTTGAGCGCTCGTCATCTGAACATGGCCTTAAGGTCAATGATCTTCAATATTCGATTTAAAAATTCATTTTGTTTACAATCGCCGTCGCGTGCAGGCGTCTACACGATGCTGCTGAGATAAAATCTTGTCACGAGTTGTAAAATGCATCGAGTTGTTTGAACTTGTAGTCGACAATATTATTGTTTATTCAGCTTAGATGTCATGCATGTTTACTTCTATTGTATTGTAATACCAAGATAAATTGCGCAGTATCTGATATATGACTGACTCACAGACAAAATTGTACATAAAAATTTCGAACAATCCTAACATTGTGTTAGTTGAGTAGCTTATTCGTTTAAACGCAAATATCTTTTAAACTACTAGTCCGATTCATATAATTATATATCAATTGGATAAAGTATTTATTAAGGAACAATATAAGCTATAAAACATCACGCTGCGATCGTTATGTGCTGAGCACTTACCTTAAACATGGTTGTACTTACGCGGAACGCCTTGCTTTCTTACAAATAGCTTACTAAAGGTAAAAGTAGTAGCACGGGCATGGTGAATCATCAACAGAGTATCGCAGTCCACTGCTCGACATGGGCCTCTTTAATTGCACGCCACTTGGTTTGATACTCGGCTTCATGGTAGCCATCTAATGGAAATGCTGCCCCAAACAAGCGTGGGCGATATCATATCTCAAATAGAAAGTAATACCTATAAATAATATTGAAGTCATTGCCAAAAGCGCACATGGACAATTACGCTTCAAACTAATTAGACAAAATAATTATGCCTATTATTAGGGTTGCCAGTAAATTATGATAATTTGAAGAAAGTGGATGGTACAATCTGGACGCAAGAACCCGAGGATTGAACTAAGTGGCGTGCAATTGGAGATGCCTATGTCTAACAGGGGACTGCGATAGGCTGATGATGATGATTAGGGTTGCCAGTACAGATATTCTGTTTTATATCGTTGAAACATGAAACCGGGTGGTAATAATTTATTTTAACCAAGAGTGTAAGGAGGTAAATGCACATCTCCATGGGGGGGGAAACCCAACTTCTGATCAGATCAAATTAATGAGCCAGTCACTAGGTGATTCGTATGATACTTAAAAAATTGCGATAACATTACAAGTCTTCAACACTGAAGGGTCCGACAATAAGTGACTTGTGCTTATTTGAGTCTCCCCTCGGGTTACTTCCCTCGCTGAAAGAATTACTACAGCATCGCAACAACATACAGCAATCGTCTTTAATAATTCACTCCTGGGCATAATAGCCTCTCCTTAGCAAAGAAGTTACCCTACCTACTATACCACGCTAGCCAGACGGGTGAGTGTTAGTATCGATACGATTTGTTTCAACTTTTCCTTCTCTTTGCCTTGCTGTTGTCCTGGTAGTTTGCTTCCTTAGTTGGCTCTTGTGACACCCACGGGATAAATAAAGATATTACCTATTCTTGATCCGATACGGCGTCACGCCGGAGTTTTATGCAGAATTATTGCAACAATAACAGTAATGGGTATACCCCATAGTAAGTAATAGCAAGTTATATTTGCAAAAATGTGTGTTTGATATGAATTATATAAATCTATACTACTTATATAAAAGTGTGCTTCGGTTCTGATAAGCGAACGCACCAAGGTCGTTACTGATAAGGACATTTAAGTATGCGACGTTAAAAAGTATGATTCAACAGGTGCTTCAATCTCATCAAATGTACACGAATATAGTCAGAGTTAATCACGGGATTAACTGTGACTATATACTGTGCCCGTGTGGTGAATGATTGAGAATAAGGAGAGTCACCAGCCCTATTTATGTCGTGGATGTCGTAAGAGCCGGCTAGAGCAAACTACCAGGACAACAGCACTGCAAAGAGAAGGAACACTTGACACAAACCCAATACAACCCGTCTGGTCAGCGTGATATAGGTAGTAGACCAAAACCTCCTTTCTAAGGAGAGGCCTATGTCTAGCAGAGGACTGTTAAACACTGTTGATCCATATTACACCCAGACACAGAACAAAAAAGCGAGCTCATCGCTCAGTATTTGTTGGTAGGAATCAAACCAGGACCTGTCATTTTAATCCAGTAAGTATTGATTTCTAGTCATGTTAGTCCAACAGGATAAGTCAATAGCAGACCAACCAATAGCAAGCAATCAATAGCAGGATAAGCCAGTAACCTATAATATTAGGTATTGAGGAGGACAATTTTTTTTGTCTAGACAAAATCGATTAAAAGTGGGTAGGTGTTATTTTTTTACGTTCATTTACGATCGGAGGCCCAGTAATGAGGAAGCATCTTAATAGGCCGCCATAGTGTGTGTCACCATGCTGCATTTTCTGCATTTGCAATAAGTATGTATGGTGACCACTACTCTTGGATTCTGCTCATGCTTTCACTCAGACAGAGTCACTTTGGCAGGCTTATCTATGTATTTAAAAAAAAAAAAGGTCATAGCTAGATTTTTTTAATTAAAACTTCTTTACGGACGCTTGACTTGGGGAGTAAGCTAGTGAATGCGTGACGCGTTACGAAAAGTGTGATCGGGCAAGGCGAACGCAAGTTGAGAGGGAGATATAAGTTAGTGAAGATAGAAAGATAGATAGTTACGTTTCGTATAGGTATTACTGTAGGGGCTAGAGAGAGAGGTGCGAGAACACATTTTCTTTCTCTTTTTCTCTCAGCCAGTTTTTTTTTATGGACTAGAGGGGCAAACGTGCAGACGTATCGCCTGATGGTAAGCGATTACCGCCGCCCATGGACACCTGCAACACCAGAAGCGTCACAAGTGAGTTGCCGGCCTTTTGGGGATGGGAGGGGGAGGTAGGGGTAGGGGGATTGGGGTATAGCCCTCCGGTATCCTCACTCACTCGGTAAAACACAGCGCAAGCACTATTTCACACCGGTTTTCTGTGAGGCTGTGGTATCACTCCGGTCGAGCCGGCCCATTCATGCCGAAGCGTGAGTCACCCACGTATATAAAGAAGTTTTACTTCAGTCGTGAAGTCTAAAGCACATTTGTTTTTTTTTTTGACGGAAAATAAATTACCCTTCATAATATCCTCTAACAAGACGGACACATACTTCAAACAATATCATTACACAATCAGACTCACGTCTCGTTTGACCCCAAGGGGTGTCCGGGTACATGACATCAATTGGCCAATCTACCAATATAACCAATTGTCGTCAAGCTCAGTACGTAGACCCCTGGTCTATATATAGACCGAATAATTTCATGACAGGATTGCGTATCAGTGTTCTAATATTGAGTTTCATCAGCCGAATGCGACGAAACCGAAAGGGAGGGTAATAGTTTTGGCAGTATATGTAGGTATGTATGATTACCTGTATTCCATAAAGTACTGAACCGATTTTAACGAATAAGGTGTCATAAGCTATACCATCTATACAAATAAATTAAATTGAAGCGTCTGTTTGCAATTTCAAAATTAACAACGTTTCACTAAATACATAATATGAAAGTACACATAATATATAAGGTAGGTAACAGCACCAAAAAATCAATTTTTAAAATTTTTGCCTGTCGGTCTATTTGTTTCGTTTCATCTCGAAACGGCTTGCAACGATTATGACGGGACTTTAGCAGGCAGATAACTGATGACATAAGGAGTAACTTGACTACTTCTTTTTACTAGCTTCGCCCCGCTGCTTCACATGCGATTGTTGTTGTAAATGTACAACAAGAACTGCAGGTAACACCACGGGGCTCAGCTAGTATACCATAAAAAAACAATAATCGACTGCCTCCTACGGTGTGCTTATCAGCAACTGTTATCTACTTCCTTACTTAGGTATAAGAATCTAATCTATGAACTTATAACCACCTGACAAGCCTAACATGCGTAGAAAATCTTATCTTAAATTTAAACGCGTAAATACCACAAAAGTACACACAACAGAGATGAAGATACTGAGATGGGCAGGAGGCATTACTCTCGCCGACAGAGTGAGGAACGAATACATCCGTGGAAGCTTTAAGATCCGCCCCATCGAAGACAAACTCAGCGAAGCACGTCTCAGGTGGTATGGCCATGTAATGAGGAGACCTGAAGAGCACATGACCAGACAAGTCCTAGCTATGAACACCGATCCGAAGAAGCGCGGTAGACCCCCCTAACTTGGATGTCCGTCATCAACAACGACCTAAATAAAGCCCAGAACAGAACTGTCTGGCGAAGAATGACGAGGAGAGCCGACCCCAATTGAAATGGGATAAGGCTAGGCAAAGAGAGAGACATACAAATCCACATCAACGTACTTTAACAGTCCACTGCTGGACATAAGCCTCTCCTTAGATCCTCCATAACCTAGATTTTACCGTAGGAAAGCTACGCTTCGGCGGCGGAGTGATACGGCTTCACAGAAAACCGGTGTGAAATAGTGCTTGCGCTATGTTTAACCGAGTGAGTGAGGATACCGTAGCCCCATACCCCAACCCCTCCCCCTATCTTCCGCATCCCCCAAAGACCGGCAACGCACTTGTGATGCCTCTGGTGTTGCGGGTGTCCATGGGCGGCGGTAATCGCTTACTATCAGGCCATACGTCGGCTCGTTTGCCCGCCTATTCCATAAAATAAACAAAGCGCTGAGGTTGACAAACCTCTTTTGGGGGCAGCACCGGAAACATCGGGATTTCCAGACAGGAGGGGCCCATCTACAAACCGTAGGTGGCCCGAGGTACGTCGGGATTCCAGGGTTTTCCCTTTTAGGGTGCACCTGGTTCCCGGGCTCCTAGTACCCGAGACTGCGTGCGGGTATAGTCGGTTCGAGTGCGACATGCCACCAGGAGGTGGTATCCGAAGGGATTTCCGCCAGAAAAAAAGGCCTCTGCTTAGAAAAGAGGTAAATGTTGGTATAGAAAAAACTTATCTATATAGGTATAAAATGAATCGCCGAAATGTATGTACGCGCATAACTTCCGATCGGTTGCACAAAATTAAATAATTCTTTTTTTATGTGTTCCTTATTAATAGGAAAAGGTTTGTGTATAAGAAAAAATTAAAGATAACGGTAAAGGTCTTTTTTTGTCCGCGACTGTACACTGCCTGTGGGAAGCCGAGACAGATAATGTAAATATGGCGGTACTAAGTTCGCCGGATCAGCTAGTTAATGATAATTATTAATGACCTGAATCTCCACAAGGGTGATACTTCTTTAAAAAGATAGGTCCCGCAATAGGAATATGTCTTGAGTCGTTTGGGACTTTACAAACATACATGAAATTCAAACGGACACAAAGAACGCAAAGACTCAGAATAACAATTTGTGGATCACACGGCGGACGGGCTATGGCAAAGCTAATAGGAACCCTTTCTAGTTTTGGCAGTCTATGTATGTTCTTCCATAGCGCCTAAATTACTGAACCGATTTTAATGAATGAGTCAATAGATTCGTAATAATAGCCCGGGTGATATAGGCTATATAAATTTTATCAAAAGTTTTTTACGTAATCAACTTATAGTTATTCAAACTATTTCGTGTTTATATTATTATTGATGGTTCTCAAGCATTGATAAAAAACACGTTTCATGATTATTAAAATTCTTGTAAATTCATCAAAATTAATCTTATCAATTATTATGTTTTGTTTTTCACACACTACGTAGTAATGTGCGTATTTCTCACATGGCGATATATGACGCGTCATATTTTAGATAAAACTGTAAGAAAACAGGCCACGTCTTTGGGTATTCCAGTTTTATCTAAATGATAAGATGTTACAATTACCTATAAATAATACTGTCCAAAAGTTATTAAATAAACAATTACTCAGCATTACCCGCGTGTATTTTTGCTTTTGAATCGATTATTGCTTTCGTGATAACCTATTTTTTTTTCTGAAATAAAAGTAGCCCAAGGTTACTCCTTAAGACATCAGCTAGATAGCATGGCAGATGCCAGAGAAATCCCGTCAAAATCGGTCATGCAATTAGGCGGAACAGACAATAATTTTAATATGTATTGATTTTTCAATGTGGGTACCGTATTTAGTTCCACATGTATTTAGAAAAAAAAACTTAATTTAAAATTACAAACAGATACTTCAATTTTATTTAGGTAGTTTCCTGCTATCATGGGAGAGGACTTTAAATCAAATAGTCCGGGTCCTCCCCAGTGCAGGGCGCCTGAGTTCAGTCGGTTCGGGATGAGGCACACTTCCGAAAATATTTTTCCATCTTGTCCCCAAAAGAAATATAGCTTTTTACTTGTAAATATTTTATCACCAGGTTTTAACAGTCCACTGGCTGGATATAGACCTTAGAAAGGAGGTTTTATTCTACTATACCACGCGGACCAGACGGGTTGGTATGGTCTGGATGTCTTAATAACAGCAGTTCCCGGACTCCTCCCTCCTCAGGCGCAGAGTGGCACACCGTGTGGTTTTAGTCGGTTCGAGCCCGACACACCGCCCCGCCGCAAGTGACGGTCCGAGGGGATTTCCACAAGTTAAAAAAAAAAAATTGCTCACTTAGTCGGCTCTTACGACACCCACGGGATGAATAAGGGTGGTGAAACTCCGGTTTTCTTAATCAGCCACTACACGAATCGATACAATAACTATAGAGTAATAGGAATCCGGAGTCAGCCTACCTTTCGCAAGCGTCAACCATATTTAATTTGATATCATGTACTAGGATTGCAGTAAGAGATAGGAGTATATAAACTCTATCGCAAGACATTGACTTCAGACTTAAGTGCATTGTCCTTCTCCCTTAAACTAACAAAGAAAAGGAAGTATGGGCACACAGAACAGAGAAAATAAGTTCGAGTACGGTCGTTTTCCGAAAAGTACATAAGTGCCAGATCTATTGCAATCAAAGCAATTGCGCTCAAAGTTTCGGCGCGCCTGACACGCCTACATTGCATTTCTTTCTACCTTTATTCTCTGTGTATGGGCCCCTAGTAATCTTATTCAATGGACACAAAGCTACACGAAAGAATTGTCTAACACCGGCGTTTCTTTAAAGCATTGGTCCTCCTTCTGACAATTCAAAGAGTACCTATAAGTAGTTGTTTTTTCCGAACTAGGATTTTAACTGTTTCGCTTCGACTTTAGAAACATACATAAAACGGACACACAGAACACCCAGACTTAGAACAACAATTTATGGATCACATAATAGTGTGGTTCCATGTTTTAACCATAATAAACCAATTAGATTTGTATCGATTTGAATGGTTGTAACTAAAGATTACTGAAGTCTTTGTTTTTATCGTGAATCATGCATGTTTTGTTTACAAAGACAGTGAACAAACCTCGTCACATTATTGTTGGGTAATATTCGCAATTGCACAAGTGTAAATGCGCATATTTATATTTGCAAATAGTGCGACTCGGTGGCGCAGTGGTAGCGTATGCGATGCTGGAGGTTTCGGGTTTGATTAACAGATGTCGAACTGCAAATATTTGTTTGTCATTTATGTGTTTGTCTGTCATATTATAAACAAATTAAATTACACAAAATGTCAATAGTTTGTAGTCTATGCGTTATTCTAATATATTTGGTATATGGTTCCAGGGATTTCATTTCGAGGGTGCACGTGTTCGGCTTCGAGTACGCGAGACTGTGTGCGGTTTTTATTCATTTCGATTCCGACATAGCCACCAGTCGGTGGTATCCTAGGGGATTTCCATATGATAACAACCGAGACCGACTGCTTGACATCCGACTCACGAGACGCTCATGCCAACAGCGGTCACCCATCCAGGTACTGACTGTGCCGACGTTGCTTACCCTCGGTGATTGTTTGCAATCGCAGAGTTCAACTGGGCTATGAGCGCCGCTAAGAGTAGGATATTTATAAGAATATACTAGGTAGTTGACCCGGCAAACGTTGTTTAGGCATTAAAAAAATCGGTGTGGGTCACCCTTATCATTTAGGGATATGAAAAATAGATGTTGGCCGATTCTCAGATCTACCCGATATGCACACATAATAAAAATCGGTCCAGACGTTTCGGCGGAGTTTGGTAACAAACACCAATAATTTTATTATTAGGATACTTAAAAAAAAACATTAATAGACAGCCTTAACAGTCCACTGCTGGACATTATGCCTCTCCTTAGAAAGGAGGGTTTGGTCTACTATATCACGCTGGCCAGACGGGGCGTACAGGGTTTGTGTCAAGTGTTCCTTCTCTTTGCAGTGCTGTTTGTCCTGCCTATTTTGTTCCTTTAGTCACCTCTTGCGACAACACAAAACAGAATATTATCTATTAATAATTAAAGTTACTATGGTCATAGACTCAGGTATCATAGACTTTCATATCAGTGTACTTGTGCCTGAAAGTAGATAAGGTAAACAAATAAGCATTAGGGTACCTACTTGTACCTACCATATTCATGCAAATAAATGTATTGTATTGTATATAGGGATACCATAGGACATAGACAGTCACTTCAGAATTTCAAAATGAATCATGACGAAATACAGGATAAAAAGTTTTTCTGATATTGTTGAGTTTGACTCAAAATATACAAAGACATTCGTAACGTAATTATCAAACCACAATAATAGACAGAAAAAAAGTCATCACTCGAAAGTACTAGGCGTACAAAAATCGTAAGAGGTTTGAAAGTAGTATTGACCACTTGAACCTACAGGTATAACACGTCCATATAGAGAAGTCTCAATAACAATAACTTCCGTTCAAGATGGCCTGGCTTTTTACGTCTGCGGTTATTCATCGCGGTATCACGTACGCGTTGTTATGACGCAGATTAATAATAATGACCTCGACAGTTCACGAAGTCGCCATATTACATATTTTGATATGTATTTTTAAAACGTAAACATACTACAAGTTTATTTACTGCGCGTAATTTTTCTTGTACCTCAGAAATCTTTCATTTATTAATAGTAATGCCTGTACTAGTCATAACGAACCCAAAAAGTTGAATTACACGTTCCAATAGGACAAAACAAGTTTTGTTGACACTGGGGCTTTATTTATTTATGTCTTGAATGTACTTACCGCCTAAGTCTTCGATGGTGTTCAGCTTCCGCGTCGTCATTTTCACGTAAACAAGACTCACAACACGATATCGGTTACTTAGTGGTAATAATCACGTTAAAATTGAAAAATCTTTCGCGATTGTTTTGAATTTACACAAAGAATAGAACCTCTCCGTACCGTCTTTGTTTTCTTTTTGTTGGGTGTTTTGATTTTGTTCCACTGTGACAGAAGGCGTGCAAATCACAATTGCTTCTGATTGGGTGTCGTGGGTTTAGTTTAAACCAATGAAAATAATAAACGTCAGAATCTTATGTTTTTATTGGTTGAAATTCTTGTAAACAGGATCAGATGCTGCCAGGTGAAAAATCACTCAAGGACATACAACCCTTTTTAATTTAACAACTGAAAGTAGATAAACTTATTAAAAAAATTTAATGTTAGATTTAAATTATTAAATCGCTAATGTTAAATCGCTAAATACATTGTAGATAGATTTTTTTAATTCAGCAATAGTAATGATAACAGCAACAGCAATAGCACAGAACGAAAAGTGCTGCAGATTTAAAAAGATATGTTTTCTTTTTCATTCTACTATCCATCTATTAAATATGCATTTACGTTTAAGATCGATAACATTAAACTGTTGTGTATCTTAAAACTCAACAAGATGTTAATGAATTTTTTTTTTATTTAACGTATAGTGCTAACTAAACGTTATTCATTCTTTCTCGTCGTCAAACGTCGTTCATTCATTCTACAGAGAACAGAGATCAAATTTTATTCATTCCGTACAAACCGTACATTCAATTCATCTTTCTGATCTTTCACCGTTCACCAACTTTGTGAATTCGTTCGTGGTGATGACATTACGGAGTTCAAAATAATTTTATTTCAGATTATCTATTATTTAAATTTGTGATTATGAGTGCTAGCAAAACAGAGGACGAGTATCCTTCTCCTAGGGAACTTGACGAAGCTGTAAGCCCTCGGTAAATACTCTTATAAAACATGAATTTCGAAAAATTGCAATGTTGGTGTCTGACAGCTGATTTGTATCGCGGGAAAGTTAAAAGGCGCCAAATAGTACAGGCGTTTGGCGTGGTATTTATGTGAAAATACGATCTAATATAATTAAAAGCGCACATATTTTGCAGGAAAAGAATGCGATTGAACAATTCAAACCGCAAGAGCTGGAGTTTAATGGACAGGAAAACCGATCACGAGGTGAGTTTAAAGACCATTCCCGCTTTTTTTGGGTATTCCTTTTTTGGTTATGATTTGCAACTGCACATAAAAAAAATCGAAATATGTTAACATTATTTACTTCTCCTATGCATTAATGCTCATCCATTATAAATTACTGGTTTAATATTGCAGTTTTTGGGTGTAACTCTTCGTAGTTTTGACGAGTATAAAGTCGAAACTGTAAAATATTTTGTCTAGAATCTCTCGTAGAATAATTAGCTTATTTAACACGTGTTAATCATAACTTATGACAAATAGCCTCATTTATTAATCACACGTAAACATTATGTACTCTGAAATATGCTTTAATATGCGTTTTTACGTTTTGTCACGGTTTATGCACGTAGTTCATTGACCTGTGAGTTTTGTTTCGTGTGCAATTATTACGGCATAAAGGAGGTCACTCCCATGACCTTAGTTGCTTAAAATCGATTTTGTAATCGGGTTATTAATCTGTAAACAACAGTATATTTAAGGCAATGATTTTATAAGATTATCCTTTTATGCCTCATAGACTATTTTGAACTAATCTACCAGATAACTATAGATTTCGGTTTCACAAGTCTAGGATAGAGACATATATGTCAGATAATCATATACATATGGCAGTTAACCATCTGAAACTTTATCAGGAAGTTAAAGTAGTGTATAGAAATCTCACTGTACACAAAACTTAAAAACTTACTTAGCTAAAAAGTTAAGGTTTATTTGCTTTTTGCAAAGGTCAGCATTATCAACAGCCTATTTAGTCCACTGTTGAACACAAGTCTCTATTTACACACATAAATGTTTATTGTGTATTACTTTTTTTATTTTATTTTAAATACATTTCGTGTTGCATTCTATAATATACATTATAGGCTTAAAGATAGGTAACAGTCATGGACACTGTACAACATTATCAGGAGAGAGGAGGAGCTATTTGATTCGCAGTTTGCAATTATTATAATTATTTTGGTTGTTTAATGTTTAACTTATCTTCTAGTATTCCTTGACACTATTAGCATTTACTCATTAGAAACTTTTTTAATCTGCACACAAAGCTATTTTTTTTTTTACTTCTATGTAGCTAAGGGGAAAGTCTGTAGATTTTTCACAAAGGTTTTGAACCTACATACTACAAATTTCAGCTCTCACTAAGGTGTATTATCTATATAAAAGAGTAAGGTGACTGACTGACATACCCAGAGTTTAACGCACAGCCCAAACTGCTGAAGCTAGAATGCTGAAATTTTGCACGTAGGTTCTTTATATAATATAAGTGAGCACTAATAAAAGGTATTTTTGAAATTCCACCCCTAAGGCAGAAAGTCTGCGTGAGCGAAGCCACGTGTAAAAGCTAGTAATATATGTTTGTATTTCTTGTTATATTAAACCAATACACCCATTTACATATTGAGACAAAAAAAAATAAGGCTTAGGCTTAAACCTGCTACACCAAGTTGCACAGACTGTGCCCGGACCAGTGGTTCCTGAGATTAGCGCGTTCAAACAAACAAACAAACTCTTCAGCTGTATAATATAAGTATTGATTTACGTCGCACTCTCATCTCGTTATATCGGACCATACCCAACACAAACACAGTGGGGTACATCTTTGATGTTTAATGTAGCTGTGTATATACTGTACATACGTGAGTAGAATTTCATTCATCTTGGTTGTTTGTTAACAGGTGTTACAAGAGATGGGTGTCAGCCTTCTAGAGCCTGACGATTGTGGCGAGAGTCCATGTGAAGCCGGTACTTCAGGCCTGGTGAGTATTTTTTTTGACGTGGCAACGTCTAATAAATTGATGAACGCTGGCAGCATGCACAAAAAAGGATGACTCATAGTCCTGTTATGGCGGCCATACACACTACGGTCTACAGGAGAGGTCTGCCTGCACAGGTAGGCCGGAGTGTGTGTGTGGAAATAGACCTATGCAGTTTTTTTTAAGTTTTTAAGACAAGGAGTGTTATAAGGTACTCCTTATATCATCAGCTACCTATCGGTGAAAGTCCCGTCAAAATCGGTCCAGCCGTTCCAGAGATTAGCCGGAACAAACAGACAAAAATTGTAATAAATGTTATTTAGGTATATATATGCATATGTATGTACACACGGTACGTGTGTACATACATATGCATTTAGTAAAAAGCGGTTATTTTAATAGTATTACAAACAGGCACTCCAATTTTATTTACATATTTGTATAGATTAACACTGGAAAACTAAGAGATAGGTTATTGAAAACGGATGCTACTCGTCTCTTACGACACCCAAAGGATGAATGGGGGTAGTTACACACATGAAAGGGCCATCTACAAACCGTAGTTGGCCCGAGGTACGTCGGATTTCCAGGGATTTCCTTTCGAGGGTGCACCTGCCCCCCTAGCCAAGTTGCAAGCATTCTTCTTTCTGCAATCGTTAACTCCTAAATTCTCGTGTGTTATTGGCTAATCTTGGACGAAGTAATCTTAGACAAAGTATTAGCCAATGACACACGAGAATTTAGGCGTTAACGATTGCAGAAAGAAGAACGCTTGCAACTTGGCTAGGGGGGCTGGTTCCCCGGCTTCCAGTACCCGAGACGGTGTGCGGATTTTAGTCGGTTCGAGTCCGACATAGCCACAAAAAAGGGGGTAGTAACACTCCGTATTCTTAATCCATCACCACACTAGGGACACGAAAAGTATCGATACTTTGTGGTATCGAGTACTTTTCCTTTCGATACCCATACCTTTGTAAATCGATACTTTGACTCAATGAGTTCTTTTGGAAAGGTATCGTATCTATTAAGAAATTAAGGTCGCCATCTATACTAATATTATAAGGCTGAAAAGTTTGTTTGTTTGAACTACTGATCGAATTTAAAAAAATAATTGCAGTGTTGGATAGTACATTTATTGAGGAAGACTAGGCTATATATCATCACGCTAAGACCAATAGGAGCGGGGCACCAATGAAGAATGTTACAAAAACGGGGGAAAATTATTACGCGGGCAATAGGAGACGTAAACGACGTTGCGTGAACAACGTCGACTTAAAGAATTTATCAAATCGGACCAGTACTTCCTGAGATTAGCGCGTTCAAACAAACTCTTCAGCTTTATATATTAGTATAGATGGGTAATCTTTAAAACTTGTGACCTTATGACACTTTCAACTCGTTAACTAAAAAAAAATGCGTAAAGTCCCTCCGCGCGGAACAAGTGAAACTTCGTAATGTGCAACAGTGCTTTCATACCCCCTCCATGGTAGCGTAAAGTATCGATACTATCGTTTCGATACTTTTATGATACGGTATCGATACTTTATATTCGATACCGTGTGCCCACACCACAAGAATCTATCTCATTAATAAATGTTATTATATTCTTGTTACAGATGCACAAATCGCTCAAACGTAAACGGGACATCGAAAATGTGAATCCAAATGTAAACCTGGTCACATCACCACATTCCAAGTTCAGTCCGAAGAGCCCTAAAGTAAGGACCTCCAGCCCTAATGCTGGACCTTCAAGGGTAAAGAGTCCCAAGAGTGCGGAGAAACGTGAGTATCTGAGAGAGAGAGAGAAACTGAGGGTATGAGGAAACCTGGATAGGAACGAAATTGTTAATAACACCAAAGGAGGATCCTCCGACCAGGCGAGGTGATCATGCCTGGTGGGCCAACTGTCCTACGGTTGATGTCGGGAAGTTGTAATAATGCTAATCGGCGCGAGAACTACTATTGCGCTATTCAGGATTGGTCGTTTCTTAGTTTCCTTCGTTACTCCGTAGTTCGAAGTATCTTGCGGAGTGTCACCACCCCCTATTTACCCCGTGGGTGTCGTAAGAGTCGACTAAAGCCGAGTCTCCACCGAACAAAAGTTGGCAACTATTGTGTTGTCAAATTTCGGTGGAGACGCGCCTTAAGACAAGCAAACTACCAGGACAACAGCCTCGGTGGCGCAGTGGTAGCGTATGCGACTGCTGTGCTTGAGGTCTCGGGTTCGATTCCCGGATTTCGGAGTTTGGGTGTTTTCTATGTATAATAGGTATTTACAAAAAAAACTAATTATGTATTTATATTAGTACCCATAACACAAGTTCTGCTTAGCTTGGGACTAGACGGCATTGTGTGTTAGATGTCCGAAATATTTATTATTATTATTATAGTGAAAGTTTGTGAGTGTGTGTGTTTGTTACTTTTTCACGCAAAAACTACTGAACGTATTTAGATAAAACTTTACAGTAATGTAACTTATGTGTCAGAATAATACATGCTAGACTTAGCCGCGAGCGAAAGCTAGTCCTAAATAATATTGTAAATGAGTATGTGAGTTTGTTTGTGTGTTACACTTTTGTGACCAAGCCGCTGTGCTGGTTTTAGTAAATTTTGTCATAGATATACTTTGATTCTTGGGGTAGGATTTAGGTTACTTTTGATGATGAAGCCATAGACAGAAGTTGTGTCAGTTATCGCGGTTAAGCGTAGCGTATGTCCTTCCTCATGAATCAAAGTATCTCCATGCCATATTTGATTGAAATCGGTGCAGTGGTTTGGCTGGTTTAGCCACTCTCGAATTTATAATATTAGTATGGATATTTTCGAGAGTTAACGCGCTTACGATAGGTAAGCCTGTGACCATGGTCGGTATAATATTTCCGAAACGTTAGGCAAAGGACTTCTGAGCCTTCAGTACTTTTTTCAACTCGTGCGTCTTATTTCCAGAGCCTCTCCAACCGACAGACCAACAGTATCTGGAGACAACCCTGCTGTTTAATGACTACTTAATTGATGAGGAGACGCCCTTAGGCCAGTCGGTGAGCGCTCAGTACTTACCACCAGCCCCAAGCAGCGCTAAGAAACAACAAGAACACACACGTCAGTATACTTATACATACAAATTAACTTAAGAACTGTAGAGGAACGGGTGTCATGTTCCTCCAACACAAAAGGAGGATCCTCCGACCAGGCGAGGTGATCATGCCTGGCGGGCCAACTGTCCTACGGTTGATGTTGGGAAGTTGTATATAATGCTAATCGGCGCGAGAACTACTATTGCGCGATTCAGGATTGGTCGTTTCTTAGTTTCCTTCGTTACTCCGTAGTTTGAAGTATCTTCAGTAGATGGCGCTGTAGTATGTTTTTCTTGTTGCGCCGTATGTGGAAGTCGCCACGAGAACAACTTTTCCTGGTCCCAAGTAAAAAAAAACCTCATATTGTCTGTTTCAAAGTCGAGTAACACCTGTTAAATAGACAACTTTTTTGGACCAGTATGGCAAATTAAAGGGGAAGGTTTGTCCGTGTGGTGATAGATTAGAATATGGAGTGTCACCACCCCCTATTTACCCCGTGGGTGTCGTAAGAGTCGACTAAAGCCGAGTCTCCACCGAACAAAAGTTGGCAACTTTTGTGTTGTCAAATTTCGGTGGAGACGCGCCTTAAGACAAGCAAACTACCAGGACAACAGCCTCGGTGGCGCAAGTGGTAACGTAAGCGACTGCTGTGCTTGAGGTCTCGGGTTCGATTCCCGGGTCGAACCAAATGTTTGTATGAACTGCAAATATTTCTTTCTTAGTTTTGGTGTTTTCTATGTATAATATCATAATATGTATGTATTTATACTAGACAACTGATATATATATATTTATAAAAAAAAGTATAAATATATTTATATCAGTTGTCTAGTACCCATAATACAAGCTCTGCTTAGTTTGGGACTAGATGGCGTTGTTTGTTAAATGTCAGTTTTTTTTATTTTTTATTACCTTGTATATTTCATAACTCTAATAACAGCGAGGGGCGCAGTAAGTAAACAATAAATTAATAAATATTGTCTCTCTTTCAGCCCTAGGTCTACAAGAGGAGTTAATAATCAGTCGGAGACACAAACCTGAACCTATGGGAACCGACTCCTTCAACATTCTATCAGATGAAATGATCCTCAGCGTGTTCAGGTGGCTACCGAAACGGACTTTGGCACATTGTATGCTTGTTTGCAAAAGGTATGTAATATTCATGTATAAAATATATGTTGAGCAGTGGGACTGCATTAAGCCAAGTCTCCACCGAACAAAAGTTGGCAACTTTCGTGTTGTCAACACATGTTGGTGACAAAAGTTTCTGTAATTTCCTTGTGTTGGCAACAAAAATTGTCAACAAATGTTGGGAACCGTACTGTTTTTGACGGTAAACATCAAAAGAATACGCTTGTTGCAAAATATTTATTTAATCTGTGGAGACGCTCAGTTGGAAACACATTTATGCAGACGAAAGGTAACTTAATATATATTTTTTTGTTAAAGATGGCACAGAATGGCATACGACGAGACCCTGTGGCAGCGACTAGACCTGGGCAGTAAAACCTTGGCTAAAGATGCCCTAGGTCGCATTCTGGCCAGGAAACCTGTTATTGTCAGACTGGCTAGCTCTGAGGTAGGTGTTTGCACATGTTTAAACTTGACTCGTTTCTTGCTTAAAGTCTAAGTACCTGAATCACTGACCCTTGCTCGGTTTTTTTTATTAGTAGATTTTCTAAAAAATATTCTTAGCGAGATCGATTTATCACCGAAACCCCCTGTATGCTAAATTTTATGAAAAACGTTAGAGCCGATTCCGAGATTCGGACTATAATTATATGTATATACAAGATTTACTTGTCTTTTTTAAAGGTATTAGATTAGATATTACAGCTAACCTTTCTAGTTAAGATTAATTTAATACAATCATTTTTAACCGACTTCAAAAAAAGGAGGAGGTTTCTCAATTCGACCGTTTTTTTTTTTTTTATGTGTGTTCGGGGATAACTTCGTCGTTTATGAACCGATTTTGATGATTCTTTTTTTAATGGAAAGGAGATATCCCAACGGTGGTACCATGATAAGGACACTAAGATCTGATGATGGCATCCAAGAGAAATCGAGTCGAACCTTGAAGTCGGTTTTTATTTTGTTAAAATTTTTTAACTAAATATATTATATGAAACTAGCTGACCCGGCAAACATTGTTTTGCCATAAAAAAATGAAAAAAATATCATTTAGGGATATGAAAAATAGATGTTGGCCGATTCTCAGACCTACCCGATATGCACGCAAAACTTCATAAAAATCGGTCCAGCCGTTTCGGAGGAGTTTGGTAACAAACACCGCAACACTAGAATTTTATATATTAGATATATATTGAATTCTGTGACAGTTGTCATTATTCAGAAGAAATCAAGCCATATTTCAAAGGCGTTAGGTTATTTTTATCTGTACAAGTAAATAAAATTGAATTAGTGTCTGTTTGTAATTTCATATCATTAATTTCAGAAAATATTATATTCATTTGTATCAATATAATATTTCAGACTAAGTACAAAGTAGGAACACAATTAAGTAAACAGCTGTCTTTACTTTCTCTTTCAGATAGGAGAATGGCATCCCCTCACACTCCCCGAGCCGTCCCGTATCCAGTACCTAGACCTGAGCATGGCCACCGTGGACGTGCAGACCCTGAACAACTTACTCCAAGCCTGTCCTCATCTCTGCAAACTGAGCTTGGAGAGCGTCCAGCTGGGGGAAGACACTTGTAAAATAATTGGTAACTATTATTATTTCTTAAAGAAAACAACTCCTGGAACTGGAATTTGATGATGTTGAAAGCCAACTACAAATAGTAAAATAATGAAAAAAAAACATTTATATACGACACAGTCGTCTACTGACTGAGTCCCAACACACAACTGGCGCTATTTTGAAACTCAGGGCTGTACAATGTTTTGTAATCAACTTTTTGTTACAATAAAGAATTATTATTAATTTCAAGAACGTATTATAACAAGATCAACAAAGTACCGACAATCGAGAGTATAAATTATTTATTGTTTTAGGTAAATGCAGCAAATTGGAAACGTTGAACCTAACGATGGCTCAAGGCATAACGGATGAGGGACTAACGGCAATATTAACGGGATGTCCTTTGTAAGTAAACACTCATTTTACCATTGAAGTCTTAAGGTCGTCGGAAGTCGTCTCCACCGAAATTTAACAACACAGAAAAAGGTTGATAACACAAAAGTTGCCAACATTTGTTCGGAAGAAACTTGTTCTGTGGATATTCGGCTTAAGACAAACATTACGTCAGTTAAGTTTTAATCATCACCATAACCCCGCTTTTATTAGCTTGACCTGTATGTCTGTAAATATGGATGTAACGGAATCTTTTAACTTCATCTTCACCTACTTCTAGGACTCTTGACTTAACTTGAAAATTTGCACAGGGGTCAAGGGCCGATGACAATAAAATAATTCGAAAAAATAAATAGGTTTTAAAAAAAAAATGTTTAAAAAAACTAAAAAGAACACTCTTTAATAGCAATTGAACTAAAAAGTAGAAAATAATTTTAATGTAAAAAGCGTGTTTTTTTTTAACTATATTAGTATGACTAGTGGTTGCCCGCGGCTCCGCCCGCGTGTATGTCGGTTATCGCGGCAAATAGTAGCCTATGTGTTATTCTGATGTATAAGCTATCTTACTGTAAAGTTTCATCCTAATCCGTTCAGTAGTTTTGGCGACAAAGAGTAACAAACATCCATCCATACTTACAAACTTTCACGTTTATAATATTATAATGATAGTGCGCTTCAAAACTTCAATAATATTATAGTATCGGTAGCAGGTTGAATTGATACACGTATGTACGAAGGCACAGTTTATTCCGGAATGAGGGGGGTGTCTGTACATCGTTATAATATATAAACTTATTTCTATGTACCTACAATTATACTATGAAATATACTGCGCAAATTATGACACGATATATACGTTTTGAAGATTGTTTTCATCTGTTTTCACAATGGCCACCCCTATTCATAACGTGGGTGTCGTAAGAGTGCATTAAAATCAAATGAGTAGTTTGAAACTTCTAAGCCAACAGACAACTGGAGTGACTTCATTTTTAACCGAGTTCAAAAAAGGAGGAGGTTCTCAATCCGACCGTTTATATATATATATTATGTACATACGTACATATGTTCGCGTATACTTTCGTCGTTTATGAACCGATTGTGATGATTCTTTTTTTAATGGAAAGGAGATATCCTAACGGTGGTACCATGATAAGGACACTAAGATCTGATGATGGAAACCAAGAGAAATCAATCGATTTGGTCGTTCTTGAAGTCAGGTTTTTATTTTGTTAAAATTTTCTTGTATATTATGTAAAAATACTTTATTTCAGGTTACAATCGCTAAATATATCATGGTGTAACTTGGACGACGCTGCTTTAAACGTATTGGTGAACAAACTACCGCAGAAGTTGCAGAGACTCAACGCCAGCGGGACTAGAATCATGTCCGATGAAAGTAAGTATACAATAACGTTCTCCAAGCCCATTACGGCCACGCCGGCCAGTCTCAACGGAGACCAGCCAACTAGAGATATTATAGTGCACAAGTGTGTGCGCAAACACTGGTGCACTCTCTGTTCCCTCTCTCTCACAATCCGATGGGACGGTTAACCGACCGGGGAGAGATCAGGCTCAGGACGGACAGCTTTACGTGCTCTCTGAGGCACGAGTTAAGACCCCAACTTCCAAACTCCGAGCTGTTATTAAGTATTTCTATAATCAGAAAAATTCAATAACACTTTTGGCCCGAATCGGGATTCGAACCCGAGACCTCGACCGATCGACAGTCGCATACGTCAACCGCTATACCAACGAGGCAGTATACAATAATATTATCCTCACATATCTCACACAGCTTGTACTATCGACAAATTTGCATTTCCATGGTAACGACATTGTTATCCGTCATTTAATTACACAGAGAATTATTTGTTGCAGTATCTGAGTTATAGTTTACTAGTTGTTGCCCGCGGCTCGGCCCGCGTGTACGATGGTTATCGCGGCAAATAGTAGAGTATGTGTTATTCTGATGTATAAGCTATATTACTGTAAAGTTTCATCCAAATCCGTTCAGTAGTTTTTGCGTGAAAGAGTAACAAACATCCATCCATACTTACAAACTTTCGCGTTTGTAATATTAGTATGATTCTAAAGAGCATGTATTCAAAATATGATTATTAGTATTACTGTTTTATCTAAAATATTATCGACTGCAGTAATACCGATCTAATCTCGGCTGCACACTTTGGTGTAAATAAAAAACAAGCATTTTGCCGACAATAGATAATAAATTATAGTTTAAAAAACTAAAAAAACACGCTTTAATAGCAATGGAACTAAAATGTAGAAGCGTGGGGCGTCATTATTGAAATATTTTCAGAAAGCACCCCACTTAACTATAAATTATTTTCCACTTTTAGTTTGGTGTATTTATAAAAGGTTGTTTGTTTAGTTTTTAAATCCATTTTTTTTAAAAAGCAAAGTTCTTTTTAGTTTTTTTTTTTTCAAATTATTGCATTGTCATCGGCTCTTGACCCCGGTGCAAATTTTCAAGTTAATCAGACTCCTAGAAGTAGGTGAAAATGAAATTAAAAGATTCCGTTACATACAGGTCAAGCTAATAAAAGCGTGTAAAAAGGTAAAATTTTTATAGATATCAGACCAGTACTGACGTAGCTTGCTTAATATTTGACCTCTAGCATACAAGTCAACGTAAGATGACAGCGTTCGTGCTGGCGTGTTTCGTTGGTGAGTGCGAGACCGGAGGCCCAATAGTCTAAAAGATGCAGAAGCATCACTAGGCCGCCATGGTGTGGGTCGCCATGCTGCATTGTCCGCATTTGCAGTGAGAATGTTGACCACCACTCTTGGATTCTGCTTATGTTTTCCATCGGACGCAGTAGAGTCATTTTGTCGGGCCATTTAAAAAAAAAATCAGGTTCACCGGACCGTTGGACTAATAGCCAAGTCAATAGGTATAAGTATTAGGAATAAATCTCGTCTCGGCGCACTTTAAACAAACATACATGAAAAGTAAATAAAGAACACCCAGACTTAGAACAACAATTCGTGGATCACACAAAGTTTTGTAGTGGTCGAACATATAAATACATACACCAACCCACACACATACAAACGTTTTGACCTTGAAGGTCACTGTTTTAGAGTCGTGGCTCATGAATACTAGATGGTCATTAAAGTTTCGGACCTCAACGTAGCAGCCCTTTTTGTAAAAAAATGGAAATGAACAAATTGTGGAATGAACTGTCGCCTGAGGTATTTCCGGACCAATACGACCTTCAAACATTCAAGAAACGAGTGTACTCTTTTTTAAAAGGCCGGCAACGCACTTGTAACGCCTCTGGTGTTGCGGGTGTCCATGGGCGGCGGTAATCGCTTACCATCAGGCGATACGTCTGCTCGTTTGCCCCCTACTCCATAAATAGTAGTTGTGCATCTTTGCTCTTATCATATCTTGTATCATTGTTAGGTTAAACCCTCATGAATGTTGAAAATGAAGTAAATAAAAATATTATATGGGGAAAAATTGACTTGTTTTACTTTCTAAGGAAATGTCTATGTTCAGTGGACAGTGGATAGGCTATTGATGATGATGAACCTTTGGGGTTTTTGAGAGTAGTGTTTAGTTAAAATAATTCGGACGGAGATGACCACGTGCAGTTTCATACATATTATTGTGTTTTATATTTATTGCAAATCAATTTATGGTCGATGCAATGGGCTTTAATTTCCTATTCTCTTTGATTATTCACTACACACGACATCTTCTTTAATACACTCTTTCATGGCCCACCATTTATTAATATTTGTCAAGTATATTTACTACATCAGGGCCTAGATTGAACTTAAATAACACAAATTAAAAGCGGCCGCTCATGATCGCGAGGAATACCGTCTGCTGACCTCCAAACTTCATTTTCAAGATGGCACACCATGAATGAAAACCTCCAAGAAAAGACTCGTGACGCCTCTGGTTTTGTGGGTGTCCATGGGCGGCAGTAATCGCTCACCATCAGGCGATACGTCTGCTCGTTTGTCCTCCATTCCATCAAAAAGAAAACCTCATATACGTACAATAAACACAATAACTTCTTTCATCTTTCGTATTCATGGCCGACAAATCATTCATTAATACTACTGTTACGAGTCTGCCATTATGTCCCACAAAATGACTAGTCTCTAAAGCTTCTGGCATGTTCCTCTTCTGCAGTAGTGGAGGGTCTGTGCTCTCGGTGTCCGCGGCTGGTGGAGCTGGACGTGTCGGACTGCGGGCGGCTCACGGCGAAGTGTACCGCAGCCCTGGGGTCTCTGTCCCGGCTCGAGCACCTCGCCACCAGCCGCTGCTACCTGCTGCCGCCACACGCTCTCTAGTACGTCCTCACACTACTACTTAATACTCCACTGAAGGACATAGGCCTCTCATTAGACAGGAGGTTCTGGTCACGCTAGCCAGACATTGTCGTCAAGTGTTCCTTCTCTTTACAGTGATGTTGTCCTGGTAGTTTGCTCCCTTAGTCGGCTCTTACGACACCCACGGGGTGAATAGGGGTGGTGATACTCCTCCGTGTTCTTAATCGGTTATCAAAAAAACTAACTTTAAAAATTAACAACGCTAGACCAAGTGAAATTTTGTGTCAAGTTTTCCTTCTCTTAACAGTTCTGTTGTCCTGGTAGTTTGCTTCCTTAGTCGCATCTAAAGATATATGTGTCACCGTAAGATTGTCAAAACCGTTAGGTTGTAATCTATCTCGCGAGATTGCAAACAGTCGAAAGATTGTAAAATGGTATCTACGAATCGCAAGTCGCGCGCTGATTGGTTGAACAGCATATGTCTCGCGCCGCCATATTTGTTTGTTAATTCGTCTTTGTGTTTTGTGATTGTAATGTTGAAAATACCTCACAGCTTTAGTATTACTTATATAAAATTGTTGTGACAGTAAAATTAATTTGTGATTAAATAAAGAAGTTCTAACCTAACTCTATCGCCATTGAACGGCCTGCAATAAGACCAACCAATCAGGGACAGTTGACAATATGACGCCTGTAAGCAGTATAATCACAGTTGACAATCTATCGATAGTTTGCAATCTTGCTAGGTATATTATAATCTAACGGTTTTTCCAATCTTACGGTGACATGTAGAATGAATTGGGGTGGTGACACTCCATATTCATAATCTGACATCACATGATAAACTTCAAAAATTAACCACGCTGGCCATACCAAGTGAAATTTTGTTTCAACTTTTCCTTCTCCTTAATGCTGTTGTCCTGGTAGTTTGCTCCCTTCGGTCCGATTTTAAAAATTCTTTCAGTGTTAAATAGCCCATTTATCGAGGAAGGTTATATATCATCACGCTAAAGCCAATAGGATCGGACCACTAATGACATTCTTCAAAAACGGTGGAAAGTTATTACGCTACGGGCAATAGGAGACGTAAACGAGGTTGCGTCGGTCAGCTAGTGATTTAATAAAATAATTAGAAACTTATGGTTATATTATGATTTATAATCTACAGCCTTCCTTTACTTTTATTTTCCATTTTCGAGGATTGCCTCGGTGGCGCAGTGGTAGCGTATGCGACTATTGTGCTTGAGGTCTCGGGTTCGATTCCCGGGTCGAACAAAATGTTTGTATGATCTGCATATATTTGTTTCGAAGTTTGGGTGTTTTCTAAGTATAATATGTATGTATTTATAATAAATTATTTAACAAAAACCGACTTCAAGGTTCGACTCCATTTCTTTTGGATGCCATCATCAGATCTTAGTGTCCTTATCGTGGTACCACCGTTGGGACATCTCTTTTCCGTTAAAAAAAGAATCATCAAAACTGGTTCATAAACGACGAAGTTATCCGCGAACACACACAAAAAAAAAAAACGGTCGAATTGAGAAACCTCCTTTTTTGAAGTCGGTTAAAAAAGTATAAAAGTGTATTATATCAGTTGCCTAGTACCCATAACACAAGCTCTGCTTAGTTTAGGACTAGATGGCGCTGTGTGTTAGATGTCCGAATATTTATTATTATTAAACCACTAATAAAAAATCTGTATTGTAGCAAACTCGGGAGCACACCGTCGCTACAGTATCTGGACGTTTGGGGCATGCTGCAGGCGCAGGCCATTTCTGCCTTACGCGCCGCCCTACCTCATGTTCAGCTGAACCAGTTCATGTTCAGGTAAGGACACTAATAATAGCCTTTGATAGTCCAGCGCTGGACATGGCCACTCCTTTGACACACTACTATATTGCCTTGGGAGTTCAAATAAATAAATCTGTTACTTATAATAGGGAATATGCATAAAAAAAAATCTCAAAATACTTACGTAAAGCTGAGATTAATATTTTCCTTTTACCTTGTTAAAACGAATCGTAGACCAACGTAATCTCTGTATAACGAACCTCATTGTAACAATTTTTTTTATGCTATTGCATAGCTTTTTTCGCGGGCTATCATCGAAGAGAGAGCGGAATCAAAAAATTCCGTAACACAAATAAAACCTGACACCCGAAGCTCGCACGGATCGAGACGAGCTGCTCCGAATGACGAATTAACGAATCTGTCTGTCTCTGAGAGAGTTGTAATTTAATTACACATAGTCCGATTTCTTTCATTCTTTTTTTGCTAGAAAGAAAAAAAAAAAAGATTACGGGAAAAGTCTTTTTTTTGTCCGCGACTGTACACTGCCTGTGTGAAGCTGAGACAGATATGTAAATATGGCGGTACTAAGCTTGCCGGGTCAGTAGTTACTACTAAATGTTAAAATTGTTGTTCTTATGCTACTTGATAAATTCTAACGGTCCGGTAATAATTCCAAACATACATTTGTTTGTTGTCAGTATGGCACCAATTATATAGATGGCGGTGTACTTCGAATGCGATGGAGCATTTAAAAATAGTTTAGTATTTTTCATTCGCAATATTATACATACTGCATAAATAAATAATTATAATTGCTTAAGTTGATAAAAGATGCTATGCAATAGCTGTACCGCGGCAGTCCCCGAGTGCCACACGTCTTTTTTTTTAAATAGAACTTCCTCATTAGGATTTTTCATCCTGTGTCGCGGGGGACTTTATAAACAAACATGAAAAGAACTCAGAACAACAGTTTGTAGAACATACAAAGTGTTGTCCCATGTGGGATTTGAACCCACAACACTTCACGCAGTAGAGAGCGGCGTGGCGACCACTTAAACCACTAGACCAACCGTGCAGTCTTAATATAACGAATTATTTTCGGATTCCCTTCAGTTTCGTTATATCGAGGTTGCACTGTATGACTTTAAGTAGAGTCACAATCAATTGCTAAGCACTGCAATCAAATCCGTTGAGTAGTTTAAAATATCTAAGCGAACAGACAGCGGGAGCGACTTCATTTTATACTATGTATAGATAAATAAATAAATAAAAAAATCATAACCCTCCTTTGGCTTTGCCGTAGTCGAGTAAAAACAGTATGCTTTAATAATTTTTCTCCATTACAGTGCTATCGCAAGGCCCACAGTGGGCCCTAGAAGAACATCGATATGGGGACTTCGTACGAGAGATTAAGACTGCATGTATATTTGTATATAAGCTACGCTATAGTCAATAATTAGTAACTACGGTCCTTAAAACATAGCTTGATCTCTGTGACAGCTGTCACTAGTGGCATTTTACAACTTCGAGGTACATTTTAGGTGTAGATTTATAATCTTCACTTCACTTCATCTATATCTATATTTATATAAAAATGAATCGCCGAAATGTATGTACGAGCATAACTTCCGATCGGCTGCACCAAATTAGATAATTCTTCTTTTTATGTGTTCGTTATTGTTAGGACAAGGTTTGTGTACAAGAAAATTTAAAAAGTCATTTTTTTTTTGTCAGCGACTTATAGTCGACTGTAAACTAACTGTGGGCAACTAAGACAGATATGTAAATATGGCGGTGCGAAGTTCGCCGGGTCAGCTTGTTTTTGATAAAACTGGCGCGTAAACAATGACAATATAAGTGATACAAAATAAATTTGTTAGTTCAACGAAAGTAGCCAACTGACACAGAGATCGAGATACATTTTAAGGACTATATAAATAATAGTATTCAACTCCATTTTGTTAATGGTACCCTCCATGGTAGGAGGGAGTTAATATTATTTAGGAAGGTATCCATTCAAATTTGAAGTAAAAAATACCACCATTTTTTAAAATAAATGTATGAATAAAAAAGGCATTTTATAATTATTGATTTTTAGATAATAGTACCTGGACTGAGCTTTAGCAGGTCTATATTATTATATAAATAAATTAAATTAAAAAGCTTTTTAAAAACAAGCTTTTACTGGAATGCCTCTAGAAGAATCAAACGAGTCCAAACTCGATGATGTTGCGACGTTTCTATACAGAGTTCCTACGGCCACCTTCCAACTTCAGCATGAGATCAGCTCCATGTCTTTATAATATTGTATTGTCATGCTGTATACATATGCTTGCAAAATTTCAGCAAAATCGGTTAAAGATATCTGCTTCAAAATTTAATTGCAAAATTCCACCCGGACATACAAGCATACATACATACATTGCAAGTTAATAAAAAGCTTGTAAGAACTATACTGAAGATGTGTCTATGTTATATATTTTTTGTAATAATATCTATGAACTGATATTAAATTAAACTTGATTAGTACTTTTTATATAACTGTTATTTTACTATGTCATTTGAATAAGAGATTGCCAAATTGTAATATTTTATTATTTTAGTAACACATAATGATTGTATGATTAATTATACATTGTAATCTATACAAATAAATAAAATTTAAGTGTCTGTCTTGCAATTTCGAATTAACAGCTTTTCACTAAATGCATATGCATATATACGGTACTTGCATCAAAAAATCAAATTTAAAATTTTTTGTTTATCTGTCCGTTTTTCTCCGGCTCTAGAACTGCTGGATCGATTTTGACGGGACTTTCACTGGCAGATATCTTATGATACAAGGAGTAAGTTAGGCTACTTTTGTTTTAGACTAGCTTCATCCCGCAGTTGGTGTTGTAAATATACAAAAAGTTTAAATATTGTACGAAAATTATTTAAAACAAAAAACCCGACTGTGTCAATATCTGTCATCTTTATTATATTCAGTGTTTTTTTTTAATAAAACATTTAAGTTATATATATATTCGTAATCACCGTTAAAAAATATTTATTTTGATACCACACTCGATGTATTTTGAAAACATTTTTTTCTAGATTACTTTTTCGCGCCAAATCTCCTTACTTTTGTTTTCTTTTTAATTTTGATATACCCAGTGTGACTCTCACGACTAAGACGAGTCTATTGACACCACTTACATAAAAATACGACAAGCCGCTTAGGCTCAGGGCGTGCCAAAGAAATATACATACATACATTCGAAAAACATTAACCTCCATCTTTCGCAGTCGGGTAATAAAGAAGTTTGTTACCTATTTATTTATTAGTTTCGTATTATAAGTTACATTGATTTATCAATTGAAAATATTATATTTTCTACTAGTTATAGGTATATATTTTTTTTTCTTTTATGGTAAATGCAGAATTTATATTCTAACTAGCAATAGTCTTGATAGACCAGAAATTATTTGTTTGGCTTATACTGGTGTTACACAAAGTGTAGTCAAAATTTAGGAGCGTTATTTGACTATTATATATATTTATCTAAAATTTTCCTTTCTTCTAATATTCCTACGAACAATCTTATCTATATAAATATAAAAATGAATAGCCGAAATGTATGTAGCGCATAACTTCCGATCGGCTGCACCAATTTTTTTTTATGTGTTCCTTATTGTTAGGACAAGGTTTGTGTACAAGAAAACGGAAGAAAGAAAAAAGAAATTTAAAGATAACGGGGAAACGGTAATTTTTTCTGTCTGCGACTGTACACGCTGAAGCTGAGACAGTATGTAAATATGGCGGTACGAAGTTTACCGAGTCAGCTAGTACATGATAAAGTGGCACCTTACAATACTTTACTAACGAATACACCTTTATAACATTATTAATTATCTACAACAGCTGTAGATTATTAGGTATGTATTATTTGGATGTATGTACATATTTTGTAACCATACGATATGACTAACTTTTTGCAACACCTGTATATGTAAGTGTATATTGTAAACAGAATATAGATGTCTTTCTTATAGTCCTATTATGGGACAATTGAGACTATCGTCCCATTAGTTCCATGAGATCAGTGACCCGGAAGTCCTATTAATGACATCACTGTGGGACCAATGGGATAGATGCAAATATGGAAATGTCAAGCCCCCTAGCCAAGTCGACATTCTACAAACGTCAACGTTATTAGAAAACTAACAAGTGTATGTGAATGACGTCATCGCAACGCTAAATCACGTGTTCAAAACGAATCATGTTTAGCCTATAACACAAGAGAATACAGGCGTTAGCGATTGCAGAAAGAGAATAGACGCGAAACACTTGGATCTTATCTATAGGGGCTAGTTTATGAATTTGTCATAAATAGACAAAAAACATTTTAAAAGCGGGAACGATTTAATAGTTTACCTCAAAAAGCAAATCAATTTAGGCGATCCACTGCACTTATTGTATATTTATGTTAGTATTAAGCATGTAAGTTAAAGAAAATATCACCAGATTTTTTAATAAATATTTTTAAATACATATTTGTTTTTCTTTTATCCTACTAAATACTATAAACGTGAAAGTATGTAAGTATGGATGGAAGATTGTTACTCTTTCACGCAAAAACTACTGAACGGATTTGCATGGCAACTTTACAGTAATAAGAGTATAGCTTATACATCAGAATAACACATAGGCTACTATTAGAGCGATAACCGACATACACGCGGGCGGAGCCGCGGGCAACAGCTAGTTTTATATAAACTGCAGACAACAGTATTGCAAAGAGAAGAAAAAATTGACACTAGCTGATTCAAGTTTTCTCTTTTTGGTGGACCACCCTCAGTTCCTTACAAATTATTTTATGACAGCGGGCAAACGAGCAGACGTATCGCCCGATGGTAAGCGATTACCGCCGCCCATGGACACCCGCAACACCAGAGTCGTCACAAGTGCAGAATTTAAATTTCACAATTTTATATCGATAGCACATAACAGTAGACTGCTGGACAAAGCATCTCTTCAGAAAGGTTTTGGTGTACTAGATAGGTACGGTATAGTGTGTGCTAAGTGTTCCTTCTCTTCGCAGTGCTGTTGTCCTGGTAGTTTTCTCCCTTAGTCAGCTCTTACCACACCCATGGGATAAATAGGCTAGGGAAATGATGATGCTGGGCATAGACTCCTTTTAGAGATGTGACGACTAGTCGGTAAAGCCGACTATTCGGCAACAATCGTAGTCGACGATTAGTCGGCGAATAGTCGGCAAAAAGCGCCGACTATTCGGCTTATTACTTTGTATGTATTTCTCAGTAATATATTTGTCAATTTTTATTTTATAATCAGTTTTAGACATTTTGAAATGTAAAACAAAGCAATCTTTCTTTTGGTAACCAGTTTCTAAAATTACTTGCTGATAACAAACATATCTGACATTTATTAAACAAAATGTTTGCTTGTAGTGTTTGCACTTTTTTCCTTTCCACCACGAGAAATAATCATTGACATTGATTACACATAACAGCATTAGGGTCCAATGCGACGGCGTGGCCTCTGATTTTCTAGAGGTAAACGCTGGCGTACTTCAGGGCTCCGTCCTGTCGCCCACACTGCTTTTTCTTTAGTCCACAATGTTAGCCCATGGCAACATGATAATTGCTAGGCAGACAACAGCACAGTCCATGGGCGATATTTTGGACAACTTGCAGTCAAGCTGGCAGACGTTGAGGAAAAACGTTGGAAAGACGTTGAGAGATGTGGCCGCTACAAACGGCCCGAGACCGGTGACACCCCGGTGCGGCCGGGGGTTGTCGTCTAAGGAGGGTCGGTGTTCCGACTATTACTGTGTAGAACGGTAGGAGGCGAAACAGCGACCCGCCCCGGGGGTGACTATGGTTACCCCGGGATGTACCTCAGTCATGAGATACGGCAGGAGGGTTTCCAGAAACCGCTAGTGCGTTCCTGGAGTTCCTCCCGACTGCCGAGGTAAGCCGCCGCGGGGTTTAGTGGGTAGACCATCGAGTCCCACACACGTCCTTTGTCCCCCCCCCCCACGGAGGTATGGTGCACAATGCATTCCCGCGTAAAAAAAAGAAAAAAAAAAGAAGGTTCGCTCGTGTGTGGAGTACTGTTCTCATCTTTGCGATGATGTCGCACAGTATCTGTTTGACGCTCTCGACCGGTTACAGCGGCGAGCAATCCGCATTGGCGACAGTCCCTAAGCCACCGAGTCCCTTGAGCTGAGCCTCTGCAGTTGCGAAGAGATATAGCCCCCATGGCAGTCCTCTATTGCCTTTATCATGGTGAGTGTTCTGAAGAGCTCTTCCAACTGGTCCTCTCCTCTCCCTTCCTCTATAGGACAACACGTGCCGGCCTCGGAAGTCACCGCTTCAGAGTGGTAGACATACGTTCTCGCACTCATCCCTTCAGTTCTTCCTTCCTGTGCTGAGCGGTCAAAACTTGGAACTCACTACCAGCGCACGTGTTTCCTTCCCACTACGATCCCGGGTCCATTCAGCGGGTCGTGAAAAAGCATCTCACCAGGTCACGCTGTCCTGTGTGTCCACACATTTCTGCATTGTCCTTATTACCTACTACCTACATTGAGGATTGTGACCAGCACTTTTGGATTCTGCTCATGATTTCCATCAGGCAGGGCAGAGCCATTTGCGCGAACACATAAAAAAAATCGAGAGCATTACTAAGGCGGCCTTGCGGAAACTTCACGTACTTAATTGCGCCCGAGCATCTGTCTTCTTTATAAGACCCAGGTTCGCTCGTTCGTGGAGGACTGTTCTCATCTTTTTGATGGATCCACACAGAATTTGCTTGATGCTCTTGATCGGTTGCAGCGGCCAGCAGTCCGCATTATCAACAGTCCCGATGCCACCGAGTCCCTTGAGCCTTTGCACTTGCGGAGAGATATCGCCTCTGTGACAGTCCTCTAGCGTGTTTACCATGGACAGTATTCTGAAGAGCTCTTCCAACTAATCCCACGTTCTCCCATCTTCTACAGGACAACACGCACTGGCGGTCGTAGAAATACGCTTTGGAACTAAACGGTTCCGTTCTGCCTTCCTGTGCCGAGCAGTTTTTAACTGTTTGGTACCAGCGCACGTGTTTCCCTTCCACTATGATCCCGGGTCCTGTAGGCGGCGTGAGAAAATGCATCTCACTAGGCCGCCATAGTATAGGACGCTATACTGCATTGTCTGCGTTCGCAGTGAGTATGGTGTTGGAGTGTTGGATTCTACTCAAGCTTTCATCAAGCTCAGCAGAATCACTTTGGCAGGCTTTCAAATAAAAAAATACAAAAAACATCGTCCACCTGTTTAAAAAACATCGGCAAAAGTGATTTTATTTTTCATTTAACTCTTCACTTCAATCAACAATAATAATAATATCTTTACACAAACATATTTTTTACACTAAAACACACCTCCGACTACGACCCTTACAGAAGCAAAAATGAAGAAACAAGGTTCGCAGGCGGCGTTTGCGACTGGGGCGCGAATCAGCTGTAAACGAAGAGTTACGGAAATGTCCGTAACCACGATCGGTTTGGCCGATTAGTCGGCCGACTAGTCGGCCTTTTTAGGGCCGACTAATCGGCTAGTCGGCAAAAGTAATGATCGGCCCATCTCTAAGTCTCCTTTGAATAGAAAAGAGGCTTCTACCTTTAGATGTTAATTTGACATTCTTAGATAATATCAGGTTTACGTGTTAGAGCAAAAATAAAACGAAAAAATCCAAAACGGTACATTTAATCAGTCGAAAATGGTTCATTTTATACCCGAGAATGATAATAGTCAAGCATTAATTAACAGGAACTCATAACGATTGTAGACAACAGCCATTGCATTGGATAATAACCGACAGTATTATTAGTATTAAACAAAGCGATCGTTAGACTAGAAATATTGGCGGGATTTTTTGACAGTTCTCTATATTCACATTTTATTTTGAAAAAAAATAGACTTTGCGGAGTTTTGTATAGGTATTTAAACATTCTTCCCAATTTAAAAGTAAATGGTTGAATTTATTGTCAAATTAAAATCAATTATGCTAAGTTTTAATTGTAGCTTTTTAGCTTTAACTGAGAAAGTAAATAACTTTATTTGTTGACTATATCGTGGTCAATTCATTTCTTTATCCGAGTGTACCTATGTATGAAAGCTTTATTATATTATTTGTAGGCAAAATTCTTTCAGAACTCATCTAGAACCAAAATTTATCACTAAATATCTTTCATATTCAGATTTTAATTATTAGTATATTTAGTTTCATGCAAAATTGAAGGCAGTATTAATTAGGTTAATTAGTTTGCTAGTGAAGCTCAAGAATAAGAAAAGAAACATTTCAGTTAGTATTAAATGCTGCTGTTGTATACAACCGTCATTTAAAGATATGAACACGATTCAGTGGATCACAGATTATAATAAGACGGCCTTGGTGCGTATGCTTTTGAAAATAATTCTCAATAAAATTGCAATGAAGGAAATATACCTAAAATCCCGGCTTCAAAACACTCAAAATTGTTACAATTTGGATTTAGTTTATTTTGACAGCTTTTTATTGCGTGAGTTGTCCTCGGGATGCAAAACTAAATAACTATTTCCTCTTTACAACTTGGACCAATAATTTACCACCTTTTAGAACAATGTAGCTAAAGTTTACATTGTTACATTTTATCTATGGATTGTTTTAATTTCTAGATCTGTGGCTTTACAGTAAAATATCACTAACCATATTAAACATCCCTTGACGGTTCTATACGCTAGATAATGGTCACACAAATTATTTTTCAAATGCCTACGCACCATTAATTACAACAACTATTTTAATGTCCTAATAACAGTTTGAATCACAGAAGTGTTATTTTGAATTTATATATGTTTATTAGCTCGTAGATAAAACACATCAACCTTGAAATATTGAAAGTTACAACATCTTATTATTACATTGATCAAAATGAATGTTTAGAATCGATGGTTACCGATCAAAAGACCAATAAACACTTATTGGTCTTTTGATCTTTTTGACTTTTGGACTATCGCTTTCAAGAAATCCAATTTGACAAGTGTTTTTTAGGGTACTTTAACGATGGCAGTGATTTAATTTTCGAGAATATTCTGTTCAAACAATATTCTTAGAGGTTTTCTTATCTATATGAGAAAACCCAAAGATTATTGGAGAATATTGTCGATATTTCGAGTTGAAAAGCCTCTTGTGGGTGGATGCAACAATACTCTGTTTTCCAATCATTCATTTTGCAAATTAAAATAACATTTTAATAATTGATAATTACATACTAAGTGTAATTTGACGTCTGTTTACAATTGGCTTACTTGCTAGACAACTAGAAAAGATATGCCTTACATTATGTTTTTTTATATATTTTTTATTTTACTCTTAAGTATTCTAATGCCGGCCATACACGCTACGGCATGTGGCCTGTGGGAATAGACCTGTGAGGTCTATTCCCACACACGCTCCGGCCGGAGAGGTCTATCTGCGCAGGTAGACCTCTTCGGTAGACCGTAGCGTGTATGGCCGGCTCAAGTTTTTAAATGTTTTTATATAGGTATATTTTTTAACTTCATACTGTTAAATATTGCCTTGTCTTTAATTTGTGAGGATGTGTTACATAATGTGTCTTAACGGTTTAGTATTCGGCAAGGATTATGTTAACTATTATATTTAAAAAGGTTACAACTAAATTAAGCATAGGCGGTTCCAGAATTTATTTAAAAAAAAACAGTAAAAATAAGGAACACTTTAAAAGTCTTTGCACAAGACTTTACTAGATAATTTGCGAGAATATCACAGTTCTTTTTTAAATAAATTGAAAATTAAGCCTTAAATGGTGAAGGGTATGCAAAATTATTAATTTTTATCACAGTTTTTTTTTAGATTTCCTTGTTTTTACTGTTTAACATTTTCCAGGATAACAATACTTCCTTTGAAAAACAAAATGGCATCAAAATCAGTCTTTTGAGTATTTCCCTTTGTTTTGAGGCATCGTGAGATCAGTATATAGCTATTGACTAACGTACCTTACAACACCGGTATGAGAAATTATTAAAAGGAACAAAAGAAAGAACCAACACTTCCTTCTTCTTAAATTGACTTTGCCAGTAGAGAAAATTTTACAGCCATTTTTAAAATCCGTAAGACTTCTGACAAGTGAGATTCTGATGATTCCCATTACCTTTAATCTTAATTTAATAATAAATAACAATAGATTATTACGTTTTAGTTTTATCAATACTAATGAAAATAATAATAGCCACAAAACTTTCTTTAATCATAAAAAATAAGAGGGGCATGAAATGTTATTGCAGCTTGTGACATTTCTGTTATTACTGTCATAGAAAAATATGGATTTATTTTGTACACGACCTTCTACACACAATATTACAAATGAGATAGTTTGTTTGAAGGAATAATACTCCATGGATTTATATGAAACTTGACAGTAATATAGCAATATACATACATCGGAATATTTATCATATCAGAATAGCCACGGCGGCCTGTTTCGACGGAAACCGGCCAACTACGCATGAGATATTATAGTGCACAAGTGTGTGCGCAAACACAGATACACTCTCTGTTCCCTCTCTCTCATAATCCGAGGGGACGGTTAACTCGACACGATCGGGGAGAGATCAGGCGCAGGACCGACAGCTTTACGTGCTCTCCGAGGCAGACCTCAGCTGTTATTAAGTAGTTCCATTATCAGAAAAACTCAATAACACTTTTAGCTCGACCCGGGATTCGAACCCGAGACCTCTTGATCGGCAGTCGCATACGTCAACCGCTAGTCCAAGGAGGCAATCAGCCTCCTATTTACCGCGAAAACAGACATACACGAGCGGCAATAGCTAGTTTACACATAAAAGAGAGAGTGTATATTAAAGTAATGAATATAACAGTGCAATTAAATCTTAATGTACTTTCTAATTAATTCTCAAACCGGCAAACAACATATTACTAACTTATTCAACACTTATTTATGATATTGAGATACTTATTAAAATAACTTTCGAAGTTTTCAACTGCTTTTTCATACAAATTGTAAAATATACGTATTTTTCATGACGGATAATATTTTGAAACATCTAACAACTTTTTTTGGATAATAATAATAAACAGAAACAAAAATCTACTAAAGCTCGATTTATTTTCAATTGTGATCAATGTTTTTTTTATGTATTGATGTTTTGACACGTGTCTTTATTAACTACAACTAACGTAATTTTTTTTTGTTTTTTATTACGCTACGATTATATTGAGGCGTAATGATTAATGTGCTTATCCTATATTATGAGCTAGATGATTAAAAAAAGTAAAAAAAATGATTAAGTCTTCTAATAACACCCTGTGTGAGAGTTGAATACATATTTTTTCGCTTTAGACACAAAAAAAAAACTATAAAAATATAAATAGTAAGTACTAAATTTGATTATCGAAAATTAAAGCTCAAAATATAATCAAACTTACAACATCATTACAAAATAATATAAAATTAAAATATAAATAGCTTCTCGATTTATCAGTAAAAATAAAATTTTATATCTATGGTGTCATCATTAAAACTAGAATGACCTAAAAAGGTAATAAGTAACTGACAGGATTAAATTAAATACGTCATTATTGACCTGAAGTCGGCGCCATCTTAAATAGCAATGGCGGGAACATAATTTAAAAAAAAGCGAAAAAATACGCAACACAACTGTTTTTTTTTAGACTAAAATGTAAAGTGGACAGCCTTTGAACACCTAACTCGAAACAAATTTATATGTGAGCACCTTATTTTGACTAATTTATTAACTTAATGTTGCCTTTTAAATTAAAAAAGGACAACTAATCATTTAACAATATAAAAATCTATACATAAAAAAAGTAAGGCAGAAAAATAAGGAATAAAAAGAATAAAAATGTCATTGTTTATGTAGATAGTAAAAAGCTGAATATTTTGTTAAAAACAATCAATTTTATATTTTTTATACGCTAACTATATCAACCTTTTGCAATATTTGGTAGTTATCATGCAAACATGCTTTCTGTCTAAAACTTAATTTAATTCCATTGTTGACTATAAAACTGTGTTTTATGCAAAGCGTTAGAAAGCGTTCATAAAAAACATTATTATTTTCAGTTCACTACACAGCAGTTGTTAGTTGAATGAGGAAAATTATAATCACAGTACAATTACACAGTAGTACATATTTTTAAGACAATTAAGAGTAGGTTTACCCACTTTGATTATAGTTTTAAATTACTGGAAAATATTTAAAGATCGTCCGGCGATCTAATTTCGACCGTGATTCACTATTTGATTTGGCTTATTTCACAGAATTTTTTCATTAAAATAATTCCTAGTTTTTGTTTAAAGTATATACCAGATTCCCTTCCTGCCAATATGAGAAGTGAAAAAAAAAATATTTTTTTTAATTCAACAAGCTGCATGAAAGCGTACCATTTCTTAATCTGAGATTAGTAACACAACTACCTATGTTCTTGTTCAAAAAGAAATTTCATTTAACTTCCCCAAATTAAAAGTGAAAGTATTAATTTATGTTCTACTGTTTTTACTTCATAGAATAAAAACATTGTTTTTTTCACGACTTCCTTCTTCTAAATATAAATACCTTGTTTTTAATATTGCCTGCTATTTAAAGGAGATTACATCTCATATATTTAATATAAATAAGTACTTTTTGAATTTGATTATTTTCTTATTATACAGGGTAGAACCTCCAAAGATCAGATGATAAAAGTTGCAAGAATTAAAAAATAAATAACATTATTGCATGCATTGAGATTTTAGATCACAATAGAACCATGTTCATGAACGCTTTCACATAAATTGTATTAGTCATACTAGAAGGTACAGCTTAACAGTAATTAGTTAATTGGAAGCTTGAAAATTAGTCTTATTACATACACAACCAAACAAACACAATTCGCTATATCCAGCCATATTTTTGTTCACTGGTATCCCTATCACTCTTAATTGAGATATAGTGAGTCAGGGAAAGACAACTCACGAACAGCATATGAATAAATATTATTATAATTTACTGTCTAACAGTGATTAGAAAAATTAAAGTTGCTCACTCATATAACTCTGACAGCTTATCTCTGCGTTCCAAATGGGTTTCATCATTGCAGTGGCCCATAAGAATGGACTCACCTACAATATTATTTTCGAAACACAGCGTACATGCATAGCTGGCATCACCGAAGCAGACAATTTTATTATCATCCCTGTATAATCTCATTGGGTTTAAAACAGTACTGGGCTGAATTTCCTTTCCGTTAGCTACACATTTCTTGATGTACGCAGTTTTGTACAGGAAGTGAATTTTTTCACAATGTGTCTGACTCAGAATGTGAATCAGCAATTCTTCCTCCTCAACTTCAGTTACTTCACAAGCAGGGCAGAAAAAGGTGAAGTTACTTTTAGATTCGTACCCATCACTGGCTTCACATGTCAGTTGGATGCTATGAACTTGCACGTAAAAAGTAATTCGTTCAACCGCTGGCTTCTGCAAAAGCATGTTGATGAGACTGTCGTCCTGGAAGCTGTTGTAACTTATAATCTGGTCCAGGGACTCGGAGTAAGCAGACAGTGTAATAGAATCTAAGCTGAAGTTCCCAATTGATGATGTGATTGACTGATTTGATTGATCAGTTTTCATAGTAAGACCAGAGTCATTTGAGTGATCCAGTGATGGGTTATGACAGCTACAGCAGCATTTCTGTAAGCACTCATCATGATTTTGCTGCATTTGCATATCAATTTCATCCACCGTTTCTATATCAAATAAATTTATGAGAGCCTCTCTGTAATCAGGAAAATCAAAGTGTTTCATGCGTTTTTTGGTGGAGACCTTCACGTTTTTGTGAATACGCTGTCCTTTATGAAGGTCAAAGGTAATACTTTTCTTCATTCTCTGATGTTTGACATCTTGTGCGTCTAAAGTTTGCAAGTAATTGTACGCAAATTGGTCTAAGCAATTCTTGAGAGACTGTAACTGTTTCTTGAATTTTATTTTAGTGTTGTTATCTTCTTTTTCTATTACAACATTCCAGGAGTCAGTAGGACTGTCACATTTCACATTATCCATATACATAACTTGTCCTAAATCCTTTGGAATGTTAGAAACATCGGTGCCAGCTAAAATGGTCATAATGGACTTGCCATTAAAAATTTTGGACACTTCAATATGGAACTGGAATTCACTGAGGAGTTTCTTTAAAAGACGTTCAATTTTCTCAAATTTCATTTGGTAGTTCATAAGCAGTAATAGTCTCTCTTCTTCATTCTTATCTAATTCCACGTCTCCAAAAGATTCAGGAGTAACAGAAGGAAGAGGTGCTGTCTCACATTTGGAATCAACTTTCCTACACATTTTGATTTCCAACTTATCAATATCATTTTTTAATGAAATATCAGTATCCGAGCAATCCGATAGTGTCTCTATATCGAGTTCATCTTCAGAAGATTCAGATGTAATATCAAAATCAAAGGAATGATTGAAATTTAATTTCCTAAACTTTTCACTGAACAAATCTGCAGTCTTGGAGTCAAGCAGGATATGTTTCGGTGTATTTTCAATGTATGTGCTGTCCGTGTAATACAAATTTTCAGTCATGGACTGGCTTGCCTTCTTTATATCTAGCTTTAAACTTTTAGGTCTTCGGCTCTTGGAGACATCGATATTAAGCAAGTCCGTATCTGACAGGGATCCTTTATTTGCTGTGAAATTTTGGATTGAAACAGGCAGTTTTAAGCTTGTGGCAATAGGTTTAGATGTGGAATCAGGCTCAATGGCTTCGAAATCTATGCTTTTTGATGGATCATTATGATAATAATTTGGCGAAGGAGATTCTTCTCTTCTGTATTCACCTGGACTGTTCTGATCTCCAGATTTCGAGAAGTAAGATATATTGGAAAACATCTTCCTTAGAGAAAACGCCATAATTAGGTGTTATGCGCTCTCGCCCACCTCGATTGTAATATTTATCTCTTGTTTACAGTTACTCCAATTATCTGGTAGACAATTACACACAATTTATATGCATCCTAACAAAGAATTGCTTATATGAATTAATATTAAACTTATTTTTACCTTTGCTGATGACAATCCGATGGATACACCGCACTTTTAAACGTCATGTCAACTTGAGAAAGAAATTGTGTTAAATTTATTACATTTACCCACAGTTTAACTAGAAAAAAATGTGTTTTGGACAACAAAATACTAATTGCGATACTAGCTAAGCTAGCTTGTCAACTCAAATCAAATTTAAAATGATTGAAGGTGTATAATCCGGCTAAATTTAGAATCAAATCGATTGTCTTTTTTACAGCGTCACCAGACTAAAAAAAGTTATAAGTCAATGAAAGAGACAATAGAATGGAGTGTAGTAAGTGTAGTTCGATTCACAGAGTACAATGTATATATGTTCGATTTTTCGCCGTTTCTTTTGTCATGGTAGGTGTAATATGTCAATATTTTGTTGCCAGACTAATTTCGAAATTGCACCGATCCGATTTGATACGATGACGAGCTGTTTAATTCTGATACAATTTTGTTCTGTTGTTGTGTATTCATAGCAGGATTTTACTAACGAACTCGAGTTTTATATTTTAATAAGGTCCCCAACTAATCATTATGACTATTTTATAATTAGAAGAAGATGTTTGCAAAATAGAATACCGATTTACTTTTTATCCACAAAATAGTATCTCTCGGTTCATAGAGATTTTAGTTGCTTTCAAAAGTTAATTAAGTTTTTCTCCTGCATAACTTTTATGAAAAAACTTAAGGGTTCGTATCCTACTAATATTATAAACGCGAAAGTTTAATATTTAATAAAAATTTTTTTCGGACATAATAATATTTCGCACAACGCCATCTAGTCCCAAGCTAAGCAGAGCTTGTGTTATGGGTACTAGACAACTGATACAAATACATTTTTTTTTAATTAATTTGTAAATACATACTTAATATACATAGAAAACACCCAAACTCCGAAACAAATATTTGTAGATCGTACAAACATTTGATCCGACCCGGGAATTGAACCCAAGACCTCATGATCAGCAGTCGCACACGCCAACCGCGAGACCAACCAGTTTGTAAGTCTGGATGGATGGATGTGTGGAGGAACGGGTGTCATGTCCCTCCAACACAAAGGGAGGATCCTCCGACCAGGCGAGATGATCATGCATGGTGGGCCACTGCCCAACGGTTAATGTTGGGATGTTGTATATATGTTAATAGGCGCGAGAACTTCTATTGCGCGATTCAGGATTGATAATTTCTTAGTTTTCTTCATTACTTCGTAGTTCGACGTATCTTCGGTAGATGGCTCTGTAGTATGTTTTTCTTGTTGTGCTATGTGAAAATCGCCACATCACTCCCCTCCAAGACCGGAGGTTGATACATGATGAGTCAGCTGTCTGTGCTCTGTTGCGGAGCTTGCCAGTGCTAGGAGTGAGTAGTTCCAATGAGTCGGGACTGAATGCAGCTAGTCCCAGTGAGTCGGGACTGTAGTCCGCTGATCCCAGTGAGTCGGGATGACGTGCGGCGCTCGATACTGCGGTGAGGTCCCCAGGGAGTCAGGGCGGTTGCTGCGTAGTGGCTGGCTGCTGCGCAGACGGGAGAGAAATGCTCTGCTTACATGGACTGTAGGTGCAGTGTGCTGTGCCTAGGCGCTGATGAGGCCGTAGGGTTAAACCAGGCTGGAGCGGTCGCTTCCTGCGTGTGGTGTATCCCTGTTGAGGCCGAGGTTGCTGGCTGGCTGTGAGACTTGCTGTGGGAGTGAACATGATAGTGGCGTGCTGATGCTGCTTCGAAGGCTGCTTCCAATCACCTCAGGGTCACCACTGTGGAGGAATGGGTGACATGTCCCTCCAACACAAAGGGAGGATCATCCGACCAGTCGAGGTGATCATGCCTGGCGGGCCACTGCCCAACGATTTATGTTGGGATGTTGTATATACACACCTCAACAAAGTCTAGGGATATCATATCATAGGGATCATAAAACAAAATACGGCGGCAAAATTGTTGGTAATTCATTACGACAAGAAAAATTAAAATTGTTTTTTTTGCTGTTAATGAATTGATTGTCTTTTTTTAAATTGAACTTTCTGTGCTAGCTTCAAAAGTCATGTCACGTCGCCATTTGAGTCGAGATGAAATGTTACGAGCCGTGGGCATGTTAGAAAATGGTGCTATTCAACGCGTCGTAGCTGAGACCTTACATACCAGCCAAAACGTGATATCAAGATTGTGGTCAGAGAAGACAACCCAATATCACGGCATTGCTACTTGTGCAAAGGCTCCAGGAGGACCACCAGCCGCTGGTAAGCGACCAAACCGTGCGAAGGAGGTTGCATGAAGTCAACCTTCATGCTCGAAGACCGCTACGTGCTCCAGCTCTGTGACGTGAGCCGTGGGCAACCACTAGTCTCACTATAAAATCGTAAAGCAAGACTTGTGATTGAAACAACAGTCTGAGATAATTTATGTGCAATTGCTATAGATTGGTCGGTGCATAACGTTCGACTATTGACATTCGTAATAAACAACAATTACATTAAAATTCTTTCGAGTAAACTGTTTCAGGGTATTTCATCAGTGGTTTCAGCCATTTTTGTTTCAGCTTATTTTGTATTCTACCATAATAGTTACTGCTTCTAAAACGGCAACATCAAAAAAGTTTCTTTTTAGGCTGAGGCCGCACCACGGTTTTTTCCAGCCAGCGGTTAAACCGCCAAACCGCAAAACCGCCCGAAGCGTACACACTACGGTAAAACCGCGAACAGTGTTACCAACAGATAAACTAGCTCTCATTTAGATTGAACTTTTAAAACCACCAGAAAACCAAATCGAAATGAAATGACAGATCTGAGATAATTACTGAGCTTAAAATATAGCAACTTCAACAGCATGATCTTTTAACTAAATGCGTTGCATTTTCTGGAGATAATTGTAATACGAACTTCGGTGGAATAGAGCGCCATGGAACCAACAATGTTTTATAATTCCATAAGTTAAAACAAAATCTGAATTCGAAAATAGTTGGTGTGGGATGCTCTGCGCACATTATCAATAACGCACTGCACCACGCACGTAATTGACTGCCAGTAGATGTTGATTCAACAACATTAAAAAAAAGTTTTTGCCACTTAAACAAGCCGACCCCAAATAAAATTGGGAATAATAAAGGCTACAGTCTAAAAAGTTCATAAAGAACTCTCTGACACAACCGAGGTTGAGTTTAAACAGCTTCTCTATCATTCAAAGACGCGTTGGCGAAATCTGTTTTCAGCTATCCAGTGAGTCCTGAATGTGGATTATTTCAAAAGCTTAAAAAAGCCCCCTGATCTGTTTTTTTTTAAATCGGAGGCATTTCTGTTTTTCATGCATTCAATTATGCACATCATTTACTTAAAAATAAAAGCATTAGAAAAAAAATATAATTCAGTCTTTAAAACCAGAAGGATACCTACTTGCAACCATTTCAAAAAGCTTGGATGATCGAAATAGAGAAAGTTTCTTGCCATTGAATGTTCAGAGTACATATTCTAAATAAAGAATATGAAAACACAAAAAAAAACTTAAAATGACTGCTGATGAAAACTTTAAGCAGATAATTTTTTATTTGTTACTAGCTGTGCCCGCTAATTCGTACACGTGAGATTTGGATTTTAAGTAGTACTGAAAAGTATACTACTGTTTTAAAAGCATTTTCACAACTGTGAGATTTTATTTTCTATTGTGGCGACCTCCACATACAGCGCAACAACAACATAACATACTACAGCGCCATCTACCGAAGATACATCGAACTACGGAGTAACGAAGGAAACTAAGAAACTACCAATTACCAATCCTGAATCGCGCAGTGAAAGTTCGCGCGCCAATTAAGATACATACAACATCCCAACATCAACCGTTGGGCAGTTGGCCCGCCAGGCATGATCACCTCGCCTGGTCGGAGGATCCTCCCTTTGTGTTGGTGGGACATGACACACCTGTTCACCCCCACAGTGGTGACCCCGACGTGATTGAAAGCAGCCTTCGATGCAGCATCAGCACGCCACCATCATATTTACTCCCACAGCAAGTCTCACAGCCAGCCAGCAACCTCGGCCTCAACAGGGACACCACACGCAGGAAGCGACCGCTCCAGCCTGGTTTACCCCTACGGCCTCATCAGCGTCTAGGCACAGCACACTGCAGCTACGGTCCATGTAAGCAGAGCATATCTCTCCCGTCTATGCAACAGCCAGCCACTACGCAGCAACCACCCCGACTTACTGGGGACATCACCGCAGCACCGCGCACCGCACGCCATCCCGACTCACTGGGATCAGCGGACTTCAGCCCCGACTCACTGGGACTAGCGGCATTCAGTTCCGAATCACTGGAACTTGCGGTACTCAGTTCCGACCCACTGGAACTACTCACTCCTGGCACTGGCAAGCTCCACAACAGAGCACAGACAGCTGACTCAACAACGTATTGACCTCCGGTCTTGGAGGGGAGTGATGTGGCGACCTCCACATACAGCGCAACAACAACATAACATACTACAGCGCCATCTACCGAAGATACATCGAACTACGGAGTAACGAAGGAAACTAAGAAACTACCAATTACCAATCCTGAATCGCGCAGTGAAAGTTCGCGCGCCAATTAAGATACATACAACATCCCAACATCAACCGTTGGGCAGTTGGCCCGCCAGGCATGATCACCTCGCCTGGTCGGAGGATCCTCCCTTTGTGTTGGTGGGACATGACACACCTGTCCCCCACATCTATCACTGATTTCGATGAAAAATAATTAAATTTAATTAAACTGAATACCTATGAAAATAAACAAAAGAACTATTTCGACTAATTGAACTATGTGTTCTTTTTATTTCGACTAAATAAAATAGAAAAAATATGAAAGTGTTCGGATTATGACCGCAAATATCCGGGAATTTTACGCTTGTCGTCCTGGTTTCTAAATTTTTGAGATGGCAGCCCTATCTCTAGGTCAATGCTTATTATTTAAGAGTTTCTTTAAAGTTTTATGAAAATCCTAAAACTTTAAAATACGACATTACAGATTTATGGCGGCAAAATGCGAGTATAGGGCCCTTAATTCAGTAACGTCTCTACGGAGGAATCTGCAAGAATGCAATTATCTGAACTGGACTTCGCTCGATATGTTGACACCAAGTATTCCAATTTCGGCAGAGGCAGAGGCAGCTAAATAGTCTCTCAACATTTTTTGTATAACCTAAAAGTAACCAAGAGAAGAAAAATCACCTGAAACGTTACAAAAGTAACCTTCTGGCAACACTGGACAGAACCGCCCGCGGTTGTCGCGGTTTTAAAATCAGTCGCGGTTAAAAACCGCGGCGGTTTAGCCGTAGTGCGGCCTCGGCCTTACGTACGTATATAGTGCTAGGCCGCACTACGGCTAAACTGCCGCGGTTTTTAACCGCCTGATTTTGTAACTAAAGGAAACTAATGGAAGCGGCCGCACTGGCGGTTTTTTAACGCGACTGATTTTAAAACCGCGACCTCCTACAGAATGGCTAGCGGGAAAACCGCGAAACCGCAGGGCGGTTCTGCCAGTGTTGCCAGAAGGTTACTTTTGTAATGTTTCAGGTGAGTTTTCATCTCTTGGTTACTTTTAGGTTATACAAAAAATGTTGAGAGACTATTTAGCAGTATAAATGTATTGTTACGAATAATAATAATCTTCAAGCCTTATCTGCGCACACAAATACAAACACACTTCTTATCGATCTCCTGAGACAAGGAATAATGGACCTTATTTCTTTATGCATATTGTCGGATATCGATTGGTTGTTGCCTAATTATTATTAACTTCGATTATTTTTATTAGCGTTTTTACTAGACGACTCTCGTGTAATAGCGTCGTTTCTAGAACTAGAAGAGTAATAATAATATGAGTATAAATAGAGCGTCTCGCGGGCCGCAGGCAGTTCAGTTCAGTTTGAGAGTTTATTCAGAGTAGTATTGTGATTTTAATAGTGGTTTTAATAAAGTCTCTTTAACACGTCAAAAGGCTTCTTTCTCAAATAAATCAAACTCTAACACGTAACAACTGGTGTCAGAAGTGAAATTTGAGAAATGCCATTGACCCCGAGAGACGACGGTACCAGCGAAGGAGTGAAGACCAGGGCTCAGCGAGCTGCGGGAGCAACGAGTATGGAGGAAAGCGCCTCGCCTACTGGTTCCGTCCACCAGGCAACGCTCCCTTCGGAACAAGTCTCGGTTGTCCACACCCCCACGGCCGTGCCTACGCCTGACTTAGCGGATCTGTTAAAGATGATGGTTGTGATGAAGGAGCAGCTGGACGGCAAGTTTACGGCTATACAAAATGACCAACAGCAGCTAGACGGCAAGTTTGCAGCCTTACAAAACGGGCAAGACAGCAAGTTTGCAGCCTTACAAAACGGGCAAGACAGCGAGTTTGCGGCCCTACAAAAACAAATGAAAGATGACCAACATCTACTTTTAGCCGCCGTCAGCAAAGTACGTGGTGCCGTAGATAAACTACGGAAGGACGTCGATGTGGTGGAGGAACGGGTTACCTGCCTAAGTATCGATATGTACCGCGTGAAGACTGACCTTACGGAGCTGCAGAAAAAGGTAGTGCGCCTGGAAACTACCACTACAACACCTGTAACTTCGGGTGTAGTTGGTGTAGTACATGCACCCAGTGTCAAGGTCCCTTCGTACGACGGCAGTACTTCGTGGACCACGTACCGTCAGCAGTACCAGACCGTTGCGGCTGCTAACGGGTGGACAGATGAACAGTGCTTAACCGCTCTTACTGTCGCACTTAGGGGACAAGCACTAACAGTCCTAGAGGCCCTGCCTATTTCGGGCAGTGGATTCAAGGAATTTTTGGAAGCGCTCGAATCCAGGTATGGGGAACGCCATTTGGAGCACGTTTTCCGCGCCCAGCTACGGGATAGAATCCAACTTCCGGGAGAAGGACTACAGCATTGGGCGTTGGAGATTGAAAAACTGGTACGAAAAGCATACCTTTCGGCTGAAGCGAAGATGGTGGAGTCAAACATCGTCCAAGCATTTGTAGATGGGATCAAGGATTTGGAGGTCAGAGCTGCAGTAAGGCTTCACCGCCACGCCTCACTTAAAGAAGCACTGGCACACGGCCTAGAGGTCGAAGCCGTTCGACAGGATATCCGTCCGACCCATAAGCAACGGGAAGTCTCAGAAGAAGTCAAAAAAGTCAAGGCTTCTTTTAAGAAAAGTTCAGGGGTAATGTGCTACAGATGCGGCGAAAGAGGACACCTACAGCTTAACTGCCCTGAAAAGAGCTCGGAGATTTCCAGGCTCAAGAAAATGGAGGAACGTCTAGAGGAGCTGATGAAGAAGCGTGACGAAGCATCGCCTTCTACTGAGAATCAGGGAAACGATTAACAGCCAGGACTAAGGGGCGAGTACTGGCTGGCGCGGAGGAAGCCCCGTCGACCATCATATCACAGGCATGCACCGGTAACAATCTCGTAACTCTGGGCAACATCAATGGAACAGATTGTAAAATGACGCTGGACACTGGAGCTTCAAAGACAATAGTGCGACCGGATCTAGTGAAGACTACGTTGAGTAATAAAAAGAAGGTTGCTTGTCGACTTCTCTCCGCCTCCGGCCAGCCAATACCCGTCTTAGGTGAAATAACAGTAACGATGCAAGTTGGGGAGACATCATATATACATGACGTCATCGTTGCTGAGATTATGAATGACTGTATCTTGGGCTTGGACTTCATGAAAAAATACAACTGTAAAATAAACGTTTCAGATGGAGTTTTCAAATGCGGCGATCAGGAAATCTTTATACTAGGTGGTACTACGGGCAAAGTGACTTGTCTGAAGAGAATCACAATTCCTGGGAAGTCTGAGGCTCAGGTTTTAGTTAAACTACCATCAGATAGAAAAAAGGCACCGAACCGATGTGTGTTGATCGAGGACGAACCTTCCAGGATAGCAACTCGGAAATACATGACAGCAAGAACTCTTGTCAATGGAGACGCGACCGCAGTCGTGAGGGTCTTAAATCTAGATACCAGCGAGATTGAGCTACGTAAGGGTGACGTCATCGGACAGTGCGAAGAAGTCGTATAGGGGAGAAAATGCTCCTCGACATCAAGTTTTGAAACATCAAGCACAAGAAACGATGCAACAGTCACTGAGCTTCTTGATGATGTTGATGTAATCCGACCGATTTCGGCCATGGCGACCACTTCGACCCCTTATTGGTCTTGGCACTGATGCGCTCGGAGATGGCTTATATAGTCAATTTTCGCAGCAAACTCCCTCGCACAAAGTGGACAAGTGAGCTTACCGCTCTCATAATTATATTGAGTGGCAGCGAGTGGATGGGCTTTAAGCTCATTGCGCTTGGCGTCGAGGTCAGCTAAACGCTGTTCCTCGAATTCGTGGATTCGCTTCTTCACAATCTCGCGCCATTCCGCTCCTCTAGCTCAGAGCTAGAATCTCTAGCTAAAAGATGCGCTTCGCCACTCTCTCATCCGCCATCCATGATACGTGACCGCACCACCGAAGTTGCCGACGCATCAAATATGCCTCAATGCCACCAACATTGGCGCGTCTTAGAACTTCGGTATTACGCACCCGATCTTCATGATGGTGCGCAGGCATTTTAGGTGGAATCGATCGAGAGTGCGTATATGGTGACGATACACACACCAGGTCTCGGAAGAATAGAGAAGGTTTGGCAGCACTATCGCCATGTAAACCGAGATCTTAGTAGCCAGCTTAAGGTCATGCGAGCATATGACCTTGGAACACAGCTTTCCAAATGCTGCAGCTGCAGCACTTATCCTGCTGTTGATCTCAGCATCAAGGTCACACTTAGCTGTTATAGTGTTCCCCAGATAACGAAATTTATCGACCTGTTTCAGCACGTCCTCACCAAGCTTAATGGTCAGTGTCTCACGACCATGGATGTCAAGGGACGTCACTTCCGTCTTTTTGACACTGATCTTTAGGCCGAATTTGCAGCATTCTTGGTGGAAAGCGGACATCAGCTGTTGCAGGCCATCTGGGGATTCTGCCAAGAAGCACAGGTCATCAGCATAAGCTTCTTAAGGACTGCAAGAAGAACTTAACCTATTCACAGAGCATTAAGGCTAAGAAGTTATTACTGCGATTCGCGAATGTTTTCATTAATCAAGAAGGAGACCTTGGAAGAACGTCGCTCGTACAACACAAGATTGATACTGGCAATGAAAGACCCATTCGTCAGCGAGCAAGACGAGTTCCGATAGCAAAAGAGAAAGAGGTAGATAACATGCTAGAAGACATGAAAAGGAACAGAATCATCGAGCCATCTGCAAGTCCATGTTGCTCACCAGTCGTGCTGGTGAAGAAGAAGGACGGTAGCACCCGATTCTGCGTCGATTACAGACGACTCAATGACATCACAAAGAAGGACAGTTACCCGCTGCCTAGGATCGACGACATACTGAATACTTTGAGCGGAATGAAATGATTCTCAACCCTAGACCTAAAATCTGGATATTGGCAGGTGGAAATACATCCAAAAGACAAGGAGAAGACAGCATTCTCAACGGGCAAGGGATTGTGGCAGTTCAATGTGATGCCTTTTGGATTGTGTAACGCGTCTGCCACTTTCGAACGCCTCATGGAGTGTGCACTGGCGGAGTTAGTAGGAGATGCCTGCCTGGTATATTTGGATGACGTCATCATCGTTGGCCACAACTTCGAGGACCATTTACAAAACTTAGAGCAGGTTCTCAGCACGATTCAGGGTGCCAACGTAAGGTTGAACCCGAAAAAGTGTCATTTTTTGACGAATGAAGTTGACTACCTCGGTCATGTTATAAGCAGTGAGGGCATCCGAACTGATCCGAAGAAAGTGGAAGCAGTTAAAAAATGGCCTAGTCCCAAAGACAAGACGGAGGTGCGAGCGTTCCTCGGCTTGTGTTCCTACTACAGACGCTTCGTCAAGGGATTTTCCGAGATCGCCAAACCGTTGCATCGGCTGACAGAAGATAAAAGACCATTCTATTGGGATGAAAGTTGTGAATATTTCTTTCAAGAACTGAAGAAACATAAAACACCAATTCTAGGGTATCCACAACATGAGGGTCAATTCATCGTCGATACTGACGCGAGTAACACGGCAATCGGTGGGGTGTTGTCACAAAAATAGGGCGACAGAGAAGTCGTTATTGCGTATTTTAGCAAGTCACTATCAAGAGCGGAAAGAAACTACTGTGTGACAAGAAGAGAACTCTTGGCTGTGGTGAAAGTCCTACAGCACTTCAACAAATACCTCCTCGGCAGACGATTTTTACTGCGTACCGATCACGCAGCACTGAAGTGGCTTCTGCAATTCAAGAGCCCAGAAGGTCAAGTGGCCAGGTGGATTGAACAACTCCAAGAATTCGACTTCGACACATTACACCGTAGTGGAAAGTCTCATGGGAATGCAGACGCGCTATCACGAAGGCCATGCCCAGAACACTGTAAGCATTGTGTCAAACAAGAATCAATAGGGTTGACGGTGAAACGGACACAGGTTACTCCTTTGGGTCCCTGGGAAGATGAGACAAAGAGAAAGCAAAGGTGGATGACGTTGACCTGAAACAACTCATCATATGGAAAGCACAGGGTGATGCCAAACCTGCTTAGAATGATGTCTCATCTGCAAGCGCTGTCACTAAAGCTTTTTGGGCACAATGGGATAGCTTGGTTCTACAGAACGGCGTACTGTACCGAAAATGGGAGAAGACCAACAGCAGAGAGTTCCACCTGCAGATAGTTGTGCCAAGTGCTAAAATAGCACACGTTCTCCGTGAAGTTCACGATGTAGTGTCAGGAGGCCATCTTGGAGTCAAGAGAACACTAATAAAAGTTCGCGAAAGATTCTACTGGCTCCATTGTAGGCAAGATGTACAAGATTGGTGCCGTAAATGCACTACTTGTACTGCTGTAAAAGGTCCACAGTCACGAAGCCGAGGGAACCTGCGATTGTACAACGTCGGTGCGCCATGGGAACGAATCGCGGTCGACGTCGCTGGACCATTCCCTGTTACGGAATCAGGAAATAAGTACTTCATGGTTGTTATGGACTACTTCACAAAGTGGCCAGAAGTATTCGCGATACCTAATCAGGAAGCTACAACAGTCACGACAAAAATAGTTGAAGAAGTCATGTGTCGGTTTGGTGTTCCCTTAGAAATCCATTCAGATCAGGGCAGGAACTTCGAGTCACAAGTCTTTCAAGAAATATGTAGAACTTAGGGATTACATAAGACTAGGACCACCGCATATCACCCTCAATCGGATGGAATGGTTGAACGATTCAATCAGACACTCGAGACGAATCTGGCAAAGTTAGTCGACAACCATCAACGTGACTGGGACAAATACATTCCATTGTTTCTCCTCGCCTACCGAGCGGAGCATTAGAGCACAAAAACGACCCCCGCATATTTAAATTTCGGGAGGGAACTCCGAATACCAGTAGACTTACTTACTGGAGGGTCACCTAACGAGCCTCAATCCGTTACTGACTACGTATCTAAGCTACGAGAAAGAACGAGAGAAATGTACGACTTGGTTCGAGAAAACGGTATACAGGCGAGCGAGAACATGAAAACCAGATACGATCGGCGTTCAAATTCAAACGGTTTTGAAGAAGGTGCACTGGTTTGGCTACATAACCGAATCCGTTGGAAAGGAAAGTCCCCTAAATTACAAGATAAATGGGAGGGGCCGTATAAGGTTGTGGCGACAGAGCGCCTGCGGTGGCGCCGTCCTGTCGCGCCATGCGTACGTACGTCCATCCGCTGCCCTAGCAAACAAATTATGAACGGAATCTCAGCGCGCGCACGTATTTATATAAACTGTCACTAAGCGATAATCGTTCTCTCTCACTCAATTATATCACTCTCTCACTCACGCGTAAATTCAAGCTCGCTGGTACAGCCACGAGTTGTATGCCAATTTTGTGTATATATTAAAGTGCATTTTAGCAAATAAATAAGAAAAGTCGTAACCTCCTCCGAGTTTCACTACTATCCTATCTACGGATCAAAGGCTAACAGCTGGGCCGGTTAGGATAGTGAACCACCACCTCTCCCTGGTATTTAGGCTACGGATCAAAAGCTAAAACAGCTGGGCCGGCCACATACCTATATCCCAGTACCTACACTCTCAGCCAGCTGGCATAGCGTGTAGGACCAAGTTATAGGCAAACTATACGGGTCAGCAAGCACACAGCTGTCCCAAAATTGGTGACCCTGAACCCAAACAAACGCTCCTTCGCATTCACGGCGACGACTCGGCGGCGTACCTACTGGCGAGACGTCGTTCGGCTGACCGCGTGCACATACCTATCGCACAGCCGACGCGTCGTACCTACCTTCTCGCCGCTAACGACGCATCAAGCGCAGTATCTACCACTACTGTCCACGTGTACCTACAGCCATGACGAATGAAGCGAACACAGAATTTAGCGATGCCCAGGTAGTTACAATTCAGAGCGACGTAGCCACAATCTCGCTGCCTGCACGTCTACCACCATTTTGGCGCCAAAACCCACGACTATGGTTCGCGCAGTTTGAAGCCGCCGTCGCTGCAAGTAAAATCGGAGAAGAACAGAAATTCAATTTAGTTGTCCCGCTACTCGGCTGCGATGACCTCGAACAAATTGCCGACATATCCGTACTGGCCGCAAAGAAAACGAGATTTTTAAGACCTACAGAAAACAGTTATAAATTATACGCTGCGAACGGAACAGAGATACGTACCTACGGCGAGCGCACACTAGAGCTCAACTTAGGCTTACGTAGAAGTTTTAAATGGACATTTATGGTCGCCGACGTAAAAACTTCAATATTAGGTGCAGACTTCCTCGCAAAATATAAGTTATTAGTCGACTTACACAACAGAAAATTAATAGATTTGGTCACCGAGCTCAGCATTAACGCCTTTGAAATATGTAACACTGAAGAATCCGTCTACCTAATTAACCGTAATCACCCTTATCATGAGATACTGAAGCAATATCCTGACTTGTTACGACCAATGTCACTCAAAACTACAGCCAAACATGACGTCACACACCGCATCGAAACGACGGGACCGCCTTTATTCTCAAGGCCGCGTCCGCTCCCGCCCGATAAATATAAAACCGCGAAGATTGAGTTCGAGAAGATGATAGAAATGGGTATATGTAAGCCATCAAACAGCCCTTGGGCCAGCCCACTACACGTCGTAAAGAAAAAAGACGGTTCACTACGAGTGTGTGGTGATTATAGAAGACTCAACGCCGTTACAATACCAGATAGATACCCTATACCGAGGATTCACGACTTTACCTACCAGTTACACGGAAAAACTATATTCTCGAAGCTTGATATGAAAAATGCTTTTTACGCTCTGCCATTAGAAAAAGAAGACGCCGCGAAGACTGCAATCATCACCCCGTTTGGGCTCTTTGAATTCAACCGCATGCCCTTTGGTTTACGTAACGCTGGTCAAACCTTTCAACGATTTATGCATGAAGTGTTAAGGGGACTTGATGACATCTGTTTTTCTTATATGGATGATTTAATCATATTCTCAAACCTCAGTGACCATGAAAAACACTTACATAAAGTACTCGAACGCCTTAACCAGTATGGAGTCACACTTAACATCAATAAATGCGAATTTGGTAAAAACAAGATACAATTTCTAGGCTACGAAGTATCATCAGACGGAATCAAACCCACGGAAGAACGCGTCCAAGCGATAAAGAATTACCCGAAACCCACTACGATACAAGAACTAAGAAGATTTTTAGGCATGATTAACTTTTACCGCAACTGTTTACCTCATCAATCAGAACATCAATACCTACTCGTGACATCACCGCCGAGACAATAGCGAAAGCTGTTTACGAAGGATGGATAACACGATTCGGTTGTCCATTAAGAATCACAACCGACCAAGGCAGACAATTTGAGTCATCACTATTCTACTCACTAATGAAGAAACTCGGCGTCACTCGCATACGCACCACTGCATTCCACCCACAAGCAAACGGACAGATAGAACGATGGCATCGTACTTTAAAAGCAGCACTAATGGCAAGATCCGCGAGTTGCAGATGGAGCGAAGAATTACCTACTGTGCTACTAGGACTACGTACAGCACTTTGTCAAGACTCTTCAGTTAGCCCTGCCCTAATGACCTACGGTTCTCCACTGCGCATCCCGTCGGATTTCTTCGTGCCTACAAAGCCGAACATAAACGACGCAGAGTTCGTTCGTCAGCTGACCGAAACAATGTCGTCATTAACACCTACAAAAAGATCGCATACATCGAACCTGCACACATTCGTACATAAGGACCTACAAACATGTACACATGTGTTTGTGCGAAACGACACCATCCGCCGTCCACTTACACCGCCATACGAAGGTCCTTACAAAGTTTTACAACGTAGCGCAACTGGCAAACAATTCACCATTCAACTACCATTACGTACGACAGTAATATCAATAGATCGACTGAAACCAGCCTATACATATAGCGACGAACAATGTACATCACATCCTCAAACATATCCCAATACGACAATGCAAGCAACACCGCCAACTTCGAGTACCAATACTACGAGTGCAGCCGCCGCGACGTCGAGCAACACAGATGAGCCAGCCACGAAACGCAACACCTACGTCACCCGAGCCGGGAGGCCAGTTAAACCCAACGTACGCTTCGCTTGAGGGGGAGTAATGTGGCGACAGAGCGCCTGCGGTGGCGCCGTCCTGTCGCGCCATGCGTACGTACGTCCATCCGCTGCCCTAGCAAACAAATTATGAACGGAATCTCAGCGCGCGCACGTATTTATATAAACTGTCACTAAGCGATAATCGTTCTCTCTCACTCAATTATATCACTCTCTCACTCACGCGTAAATTCAAGCTCGCTGGTACAGCCACGAGTTGTATGCCAATTTTGTGTATATATTAAAGTGCATTTTAGCAAATAAATAAGAAAAGTCGTAACCTCCTCCGAGTTTCACTACTATCCTATCTACGGATCAAAGGCTAACAGCTGGGCCGGTTAGGATAGTGAACCACCACCTCTCCCTGGTATTTAGGCTACGGATCAAAAGCTAAAACAGCTGGGCCGGCCACATACCTATATCCCAGTACCTACACTCTCAGCCAGCTGGCATAGCGTGTAGGACCAAGTTATAGGCAAACTATACGGGTCAGCAAGCACACAGCTGTCCCAAAAAGGTGATTACACGGATGAACGACGCTTTTGAAACTTGTTTCGTACTTTTGTCAATGCTCAAATCTGACAAGCAACAACTCACAACTGTCAAGTGTCACATTTTGTTTTCACATTCACAGAGTACATTGATAGAGTTTTGTTTTGTCTCTCTGAGTAAATAAATCTCGAGCTACACAAAATTTTAACATGAAACCAGGAATGGACATCGATTCTTATCGTACAGAGCATGAATCAGATGAACAATGGGAATACAGACGAAGTTTTATGGAAGAACACATGGAGAATTTTGAAGAAGGCGAACTCATCGTTTTAGCACAACTATTCACTAATATTGAGTTCTTAGGATGTCGGTACGTGATTTTTATTTAAAAATTACCTTTATACGAAATTATTATTCTAGTAAAAAAGGACAAGTACGTTCCTATCTGAAATCCATTAGGTATTTACTAACCCCTCTATCTTTGCGTTGCAAAGCATGTTTGACAACACGGTTGACTTTGTGGTTATTCTGCATCGTAGAAAGCAGCGTGGTGACCTGCGCGGTCGGCACGCCGTTTTCTACTGCGCTAAGTGTTGTGGGGTCAACCCAACATGGGATAACACTTTGTGTGTTCCACAAATTGTTATTCTGAGTCAGGGTGTTTTTTGTGTCCATTTCTTGTATGTTTGTAAAGTCCATCACAGGATTTGTTCCTAATGTGGCAGTTCTTTTTGTATAAAAATAAATAAAACATCAATATTTGATATCAATGCAGCAATTCTGTAGAGCCAATATGTAAGACTAGCTGACCCACGCAACGTCGTTTACGTCTCCTATTGCCTATAGCGTTAAAAATTTCCCCTGTTTTTGTAACATTCTTCATCAGTGCTCTGCTGCTATTGGTTTTAGCGTGATGATATATAGCCTATAGATTTTAGATTTTTTAGATTTTAAAGCCTTTATTGCAAACAAGAGTGTTACCAGGTATTCCAGGCTTTATACATTTTTTTTTCTTCTTTCTAATATTAATACATTTTAGTCTAAAACTACTTTTTAATGGTTTTCTTCTATGTTTGATTGTCTCTTGACTTAGGCCTCCTCCAGATTTTCCTTTGTAATTTCTAATATATCTTCTACATCTCTTTTGGTTTCACAAGTTCCAATAATATTCCATTTGATCTTTTAGATTGCTTGTTCTAATTCTATTATTTGTTCTTCTTTTTTTTTTTTGGGTTCTACCATGAAATGTGGCAACATTTTGTTTTATTTTGATCTTTATTGTCTTTATATTATTTATATAATATTATCTGGAGGGTATTTGTCGTAATCCCCACTTTGACAAACCGGATTGGGGAATGTTTTTGTAGGTGTTTTGCTTATATTCGTATGTTCTTTGTTTATCCAGCTGTCCAGTTCCTATGTTTGTTTGGATGTGGGGGCAAGAGAGATAAGAGAGATGAGGGAGTTACTTCTTTCTCGCATCATGTCAAAGGCATTTAACCTGCTTGTTTTTGTTATTTTCACAGGTTGCAGATTGCTCTTTTGGGCGTACTGGTGTGGTGAAGTTGAAACAGAACGCTCGCGATGGCTTTTTCTTTTGTTTCTATTTTATCACGAATGATGAGTTTATCGTATTTTAGTACTGCATACTTTCCCTTTTGCCTTTCTTCTATAACTGTTGTTGAAGTTCCTTCCTCTTCATTAGTACATCTTTTGGATAGTCTTCTGCTAGATAGATATCTGATAGTTTCTTCTTATTTCTTATGATTTCTTCTTTTTTCCAAGCATGTGTTAGAGAGATGAGAACTGGTCTTGGTTTTCTACACACTTTTTTCCTATGCGATATAATATATGTCGTTGATGTCACTGTAGCTAAAAACTGAAAAAATTCAATCAAAAATAAATATAGGTATCAACCTATATTTATTTTTGATTGAATTTTTTCAGTGACTATTTCTATCATATTTCGTTTTGAAATCTCTTCCTCTTTCACTCCAAAGGCTATAATATTATTTTTACGGTATTCACGCTCTAAATTAATTTTTTTTTGCATAGGTTCTTATTTTCGAATTTCAAGTTTGTTATTTATTTTACAAGAGACTTCAGTTTCTCATCCATCTTCTGCATAATTAAATTTGTTTGTTTTTGCATTTCTATCTTCATGTCATCCAAAAGTGTTATAAGATGTTGTTCCATTTTTACCGGAACGTCGGATAGTCGCCGGTACCTTATACTTTTCGAAGCAACGTTGAAGGTAGTTAACAATAATGTCAAACGTCAGTGAGACTGATGACGGTGTTATTGATTGTTAAATATGATGTCGGCACTGATAACCTCCAAAGTACTACGAGTTAAACTCAAGATTTTTGTGGTGTAATACATCACTTCACACAATGTTTTATATTTAGATGAAATGACACTAGCACTTTTGCCCTGTTTTGTGTTCGTACACTATGTTTTTCAAAGTTTTTCCTTATTTTTGTTAAATCTCAGTCTGGAGCGACTACTATTGCGTGTGTGTACTTTGACAGCCGGACCAAATAAAAATATAGCCTATAGCCTTCCTCGATAAATGTACTAACCAGCGGTTCATGTGATTAGCGTGTTCAAACAAACGAACAAACTCTTCAGCTTTATAATATTAGTATAGATGTGAAATTGACACTTAAGAGTTACTGAATGCTTGTGAAATACACACACACACACAAGTGACCACCCCTATTCATCTTATGGATGTCATAAGAGGTGACTAAGGGAGCAAACTACCAGGACAACAGCACTGCGAAGAGAAGGAACACTTGAAACAAACCCTGGCCATCTTAAAGACTGTTAATGAATTTTTACTTGAAAAAAAAAAAAATTGTCAATGTAATAACTACTTTTTTCCAGCTACCCACAAGAGACCATGACCAGAGTAGCCAAGCTGTCAGAAAAAGTAACAGCAAAGTATCGAGAGAGCAGGAAGAATAAATTAAAACGGACTTTTGTGGAAGCTAGTGATGCGGCTGAACAGAAGGCTAAGAGAACTTTTACAGTCTAAAATTGTAAAATAATTAGAAATATACATATTATACTAGCTAACCCGGCAAACTTCGTAACGACATATTTACATATCTGTGTCAGCTTCAGCACAGCCACAGGCAGTGTAAAGTCTTAGCCAAAAAAAAATTTAATTTTCCCCGAGGTAACCGCATAGTACCGCGGGGCGAAGCTAGTCTAAAAAAAGTTGCCTAAGTTACTCCTTATTACATCAGCTATCTGCCAGTGAAAGTCCTATGAAACTCGTTCCAGTTGTTCCTGAGATTAGCTGGAACAAACAGACAGACAAGAATTGAAAAAAAAAAATTTGGTAATGTACGGTGCATACATACATAACACATGGGCTGAAAAGTCCCGGGCCTAACAAAGAAAACACAGTTTTTTTGGTTCAAAATTAGCTTTATTCATCAACGTAATCTCCATCAAGAACAACGCAATCATTCCAGCGCCGCTCTAACATTTCAATACCACTTTTGTAGAACGATTTATCTTTTGCCTCAAAATAGGCCTCAGTTTCAGCGATAGGTTATCGCTGAAACTGAGGAGATCATTCGTGCGAAATTTCTTACCGGCGAGCATTTTTTCAGGTCTGCGAACAGCCAGTGGTCACTGAGAGCCAAATCTGGCGAATACGGTGGATGTGGGAGCAATTCGAAGTTCAATTCATGTAGTTTTGCCATTGTTTTGATTGACTTGTGACACGGTGCGTTGTCTTGATGAAACAAATTTTTTTTCTTTGCCATATGCGGTCGATTCTTTGCAATTTCGGCCTTCAAACGCTCCAATAACGCTATGTAATATTCACTGTTAATGGTATTTCCTTTCTCAAGATAGTTGATGAATATTACACCACGCACGTCCCAAAATACCGAGGCCATAACCTTTCCAGCCGATTGTTGTGCTTTCGGGCGCTTTGGACGAGGTTCACCAGTTGCTGTCCACTCAGATGACGATCGTTTTGATTCCGGAGTAAGTGATGGATCCATGTTTCATCCATTGTCACATATCGACGCAAAAATTCCGGTTTGTTACGTTTAAACATGGCCAAACACTGCTCAGAATCATCAACACGTTCTCATTTTTGGTCAACAGTGAGCAAACGCGGCACCCACTTTGAACAGAGCTTTCTCATAGTCAAATGCGTAGAACGTGTTGGCTTTATATTGCATGAAAGTGAAGTTGCGTGAGTTAGCTGGCATCGTAAAGATTTACGATGCCAGCTAACTCACGCAACTTCACTTTTCGATCATTCAAAACGATTTTGTGGATTTTTTTACGTTTTCTGGTGTTACCGCCTCATTTGGACGTCCACTGCGTTCTGCATCATCGGTATCACCACGTTTGAAGGCAGCAAACCAACGTTTTATTGTTGTTTCTGATGGAGCGGAGTCCCCATAGCACTTTTCAAGCCATTGCTTAGCTTGAACGGTATTTTTTCCCATCATGAAGCAGTGTAAAATTAAAACACGAAATTGTTTTTGATCCATTTTTTTGAAAATAACAAAACTAGCGTCACTCTTAGCACAATAACTCACAAACGAATGAATAGAATATCATGAAATTCTAACAGCTGTCTTTTGAAGGTTAGTATTAACTGAAAAAAAGGTGACTGCAATAAAACTAGCGCCATCTATGTGTTAGGCCCGGGACTTTTCAGCCCATGTATATTATTATTATTCTCTTTATTTCATTTCTATATACATATTAATTACATTTTTAAATATAAATATAAAAACAAATACATTTAAAAATATAAAAAATAGTAGACCACCGACCTCGGGTACAGGGACCAAGAAACCGGTGGTTAGGGCTCCAGAGACAGGAACCTCCTCACAATACGAGCCGTGTCAAGGAGGACTGCCTTCTGCATCAGACCCTTAATCCAGCCGTCTAACGTGAGCCTCTTAAGGTGTTGGTCGAGGCTCTTGGCAATTAATCCGTGAACAGATATGACTATCGGAACAATGATCACCGAATCATTATTATTATTATTATTAGGGATGGGCCGAAATTCGTTTCACATTCGGTTCAACCGAACTTCGGCAGCTCGAGCCGAATTTCGGCATTCGGCCGACATTCGGTTTAAATGCCGAACATTCGGTTTAAATGCCGAACATTCGGTAGAGGAAAATAATGAAGAAATCTCATTTATTTTGGACTAGCTCTTGCCCGCAGCTCCGCCCGCGTGTATGTCGGTTATCGCGGCAAAAAGTAGCCTATGTGTTATTCTAATGTATAAGCTATATTACTGTAAAGTTTCATCCAAATCCGTTCAGTAGTTTTTGCGTGAAGAAGTAACCATAGTGTCGGTCACCATGCTGCATTGTCCTGATTCGCAATGAGGATGGTGACCGCCACTCCTGGATTCTGTTCATGCTTACCATCAGGCAGGGCAGGGTCATTTTGGTAGCTAACTATAAAAAAATAAATAAAAAAAATTACAAACATACACACAAACTTTCGCCTTTATATATTAGTGTGATGTGATGATTAAATAATAAAACAATTACTTCATAATAATCATAGTCATATTATTACCTACAATTTCTACTAAAATAAAAATTACGTAAATTACGACCTACTAGTACTTAAAAATTGTCTAGAGAGAGGTAATGATGCAAGAACACTAAGGATTCTGTTTTTTCTGGCAGGAGTCTGTTTCGTATTTGTTCGTATAAATTGCATGCCTCTAAGAAAAGTCGCCCAGAATATACTGAATTTCTAGGAGGCTATAGAAATATTCGTGCTAAAAAATTTAGCAAATAATCATTTACAATTTTTTTAAAAGCTATCTGTCTGCAATCTAATTTCTGGTTTCTTCTATGTTAGGCAGTTTTGCTGCTGCGAATTCCTCGTAGCAGGTCCATAACGTTCTGTGAATGTCTTTATTGTCCTTGATCAGCTCCTTACAAATTCTGCTAAATTCTTTGCAATGCACAGTAGAACTCGAAAAACTTTAAAATTTGTTGAGGCACATCCACATGTGCTCCGCTCTTAACTGAAACCGTTTGAGCTGTAGTTAACTGGCCGAAAATATGTTTTTTCAATAGTTCGAATAGTTTAGGCAGGCCTCCGTCACTCCATGTACTTGTGCGCTATAAGTGCCTACCGCCCAGCCGAGCGGTCTCGGTCCGCCGGCGGATCAAATTCAGTGCGGTTTTCGCAAGCGAAGTGCGCGCACGCCGTTCAATTTTAATAGTGCTGTTCGTTCGTACGCGTATTACGATGCCTTGTGGTGCCTTATGTGCTGTAGATGGGTGTAAATCAAGCAAAAGATTGGATAAACACCTAACATTTTTCCATTTACCTGTCAATGAATGAAGAAGGGTTTAATAATTTCTTCTTTGATGTCGGTGCTTTTTCGATTCGTAATTACCAGCTGTTAGCACTAACATAAAAAAAAACAAATTATTTCTTACGGCTTAGTGCTTTATTTGAAGTCGGTTCTCTTTTATAAGGCTTTTTTTTTCATTTCTAGTGAACATCTCCGAAGATCATCATCAAACTAAGAAGTATTATACTTATTTTAAAACGTTCTCCTAAATGTAACGAATCCTTTTCTGAAAACCGCATCGATATCGGTTTAGCCAAACGCGAGATTATCGCGCACAAACATACATACCTACAAACCATACAAGTCAAACATCTCAGTTTGGCCTGTATGTCTGATCACCTCCTTTTTTTTTAATTGGTTAAATATTTTATAAATGATAAAATTTTTAACTGCCACATAAAAGTCAGAACATATTCACAGTTCTCAATAACATAGATAAAAAGTTATGTTAATTTAATTTTATCGAAGAGGCAGCCCTGCGATTACTGTGGAATCGCTCGGTGCGAAGCAATCACTGCTGTACGCTTGAGCATTTAGGCGCATTTTAGCATACAGTGGTTGTTGACGCGAGGGAGTAGGCAATTATCGTAATAGGTATTGGAAATTTTCTACTGAGTGAAGTATCTGTTACGTAGTAACTATTCAGTAATCTGTGGTTTAGGTGAGTATGTATGTACTCACCAATAATGTAAGTGAGCGCGTAAACAAGTTAGGACTTGTCGCACCCGAAAAAGCGGTGTAAAAAGAACCGAAGTTCGGCCGAATTTTGTTTTTTTTACCGAATGTTCGGCCGAAGTTCGTATTCGGTTGAAACCACATTCGGCCCATCGCTAATACATATGCATTTATAATTTGTCCATTCGTTTATTTTCTTTTTGACAGCTCACGCCTATAAATTACCGTTTTTTTTTCTCGGAAGAATGCTAAGGAAGAATGTACTACAGTAATGTCGTACTTTATTGACGGTGACGGTACTTTAGTGAAGTGGCCTGTGCATAACAAACAACCACAGACTATAAAAGAGTACTTGAAATACGATAAATCGATCATATGATAAAAATAATTTGACTTCATGTAAGTATTTTTTCTGTAAATTTAATGAAAAAAGGAAATAAAAATGGTATCTATGACTCCAAGATTGAATATTTGCAAGGAATTAAATCGAAATCTTGTACTTTAGGATCAAACCAAGAGTAAAGAACAATAACTCTGTTCATTCATCTAATTTACTGATATATTATTTATATTTTGTTTATTTCTTACATAATATAAAAAACTAATAAAGGAATAATTAATATTTAAACTAAAAATATTTAATTAAATCGATTGAAAGTTCTCATAAAAAAAATCGTTTTTCATTTCAAATCGAATCGGTAATAATGTGTGAGGGCGTCACTAATTTCGAAATTTGGAATGGACAGAGTATAGTAAAAAGCGGTTATTTATTTTAATATTACAAAAAGACACTCTAATTTTTTACCGATTTCCAGAAGGAGGAGGTTCTTAATTTGATTGGTTTTTTTTTTGGAATTGGAATATAATTTTTTCAATTTCATACGTATCTATAGTTGTACCAAATACAAGTAGAGCCTTAGTTGTATTCTTTCAAGTTGTTTAGGTGATCTGACAGGTAATGTTAGAAGATAGATGAAACTATAATAGGTGGTCCACACTACAACGATATATCGTAGCGATTTAACTGTGCAGTTCTGAGCGATTGGACCAACTTCCGTCCACACAAAATTGGCTCAGATATTTCTCAAAAATCTGAGCCAATTTCCGTCCACACGTACGATAAAACTGCACAAACGAACTGCACAGTTAAATCGCTACGATATATCGTTGTAACGTGGACCGCCTATAAGGTACCGATCTAATGACTGACTGATCTCTGACTAATAGTCATTCAAAGCTGAATGAGAGAGAGAGAGAGAGAATGAAACTTGGCATGATTTGAGTTCATACTACGAGGTAGGACATAGGATCCTTTTTATCCCGAAATTCAGCACGGTTTCCTAGAGAGAGGGGATGAAAGTCAAAATATGTAAGTACCTACTTGGTTGTAATTCAATAACACATACAGTGCCGTCTTTACCATAAGGGCACACGGGGCCAGTGCCCAGGGCCCCCATTCTCAAGGGGGCCCCGAGGTACCGAGAATTTTTTCTCGGACAATGTTCTCGATATTAATTTTCGCTCACGTTTTTCACAAAAAAATATAGTAGGTACATTAAAATATGAAATAATCGAAATAATTACTAAATAGGCTTTCAATTTTTATATTTTTATGGTTAAAAAATCAAAGCATACAATAGAGTTGTGACTCCTTCACCTTCTTTACGATAGTTAAATCTTAAAATCAATATTTTGTCTGTCCTAAGATTCGCTTAATTTAAATAGTTGGAAAATCTTTAAATCATTAAATATTCATCGTTGAGATTATGTGCTTGATGTTTTTTTTTTTTTTTTTTATGGAATTGACCGGCAAACGAGCAGACGTATCGCCTGATGGTAAGCGATTACCGCCGCCCATGGACACCCGCAACACCAGAGGCGTCACAAGTGCGTTACCGGCCTTTGGGGGATAGGGGGGGGGAGATAGCGGGAGGGGATGGGGGGGGAGATAGGGGGAGGGGATGGGGGGGAGATAGGGGGAGGGGTTGGGGTATGGGCCTCCGGTATCCTCACTCACTCGGTGAAACACAGCGCAAGCACTATTTCACACCGGTTTTCTGTGAGGCCGTGGTATCACTCCGGTCGAGCCGGCCCATTCATGCCGAAGCGTGGCTCTCCCACGGTATATACAATTATGCTCTATCGCTAATGTTATTTTATTATAATTATAAATTGTGTAAGAAAATAACTAACTTTAGTGTTAGTGGGCGAGGCACATTGCTCGCGAAAACGAAAGCCGAAGGGGCCACAAAGTTCCCCCTTGGTAGGTCTCTCTCAAGGTGGACGACGACCTGACAAAGATCGAGGGAAGTCGTGAGATGTTGGCCGCATGGAAAAATTGCGGGTGGAGTGATGAACAGTGCCTGACTGCTCTTACTGTTGCGCTTAGGGAGCAACCGTTGTCAGTCCTAGAAGCACTACCTGGTTCAGGTAGCGTATATAAAGAATTGTTAGAATCGCTAGAGTCGAGATATGGGAAACGCCATCTGAAACATGATTTCTGCTGCGAATATGTCACGCGGAGAAAATGTACTCCGACTACAAACTTGAAATCAACAGGCTTGACTTTTGGGACCATGTGAAGATGAAACAATGAAGATAGCACAGGGGAATGACGTTGACCTAAAGAAACTTATCACATGGGAAACACAGGGTGATATAAACCAGCTTGGAGTATTGTATCATTTGCAAGCGCTATTACTAAAGTTTATTGGGCGCAATGGGATAGGTTAGTTCTACAAAACGGAACACTGTACTGAAAATGGGAGAAGTCCAACGGCACAGAGCTCCACCTGGAGATAATTGTGCCTACAGCTAAGGTGCCGAACGTTCTACGTGAAGTTTACACTAAAGCATCAGGAGGCCATCCTAGTGTCAAGAAGTTTCGGCAAGATGTACAAGATTGGTGCCGTAGTGGTGCCATAAATGTACTACTTGTACTGTTGTAAAAGGTTCCACAGATGCGAAACCATGAAAACCAGCAACTTTAGAACGGAATAGAAACTAATCACAGTCGATATCGCGAGCAGGAACGAAAATCAGATACGACTGGCAATAACGATGCTCTGGACGAGCAAATGGCAGTGGTACGAAAAAATATGTGAGTGGTGTAAGTGACCGACCTCAGCGGTCAATAAGAACTATTATATATTTATAAAGTCTCTTGAACACGTCAGAAGGCCTAATTCTCAAATTCGTCGAGCCCGAACACGTAATAATAAATAGAAGGGTTTGCTCAACAAAGAACCTGAAAGAAACCATTATTGTAATTGAAACCAAAAACTAACAGCATACATGATTCCAGGATCATGAATGATCATAGTAGAAAAAAAATTGTATAATACGCTTTCTTTACTTTCCAAAAGGGCCCCAAATTCTTGTGTGCCCAGGGGCCCCAGCTTAGGTTAAGACGGCCCTGAACACATAGTGCGATTTCATTCATTCTTTTTTGCTACAAAGAAATAATAAAAGATAACGTAAAAAGTCATATTTTTGTCCGCGACTGTACACTGCCTGTGGGAAGCTGAGACAATAGGGAATATGCATAAAATTTTTATTTGTCTCAAACATTTTTTTCTAGATTCTTTATTGTCTTTACAATATACCTAAATGGTATTTTTTTTATTTAGTGATTATTTAAACCCAAAAAGTGAAAATTAAGGGAGGGAAATTAAAAACTGCAAAACGCGTGCTATTGGTCGAAACGAAATGTGACGTCGATTGTTACATTATCGAAATTAACGGCGTCGAAATTCCGACTGTGTTAGTAGTGTTTGTGAGAAAAAATGACTTCTTCCATGATTTTTATAGCAATCAAAACTGTAAATAGCTATAAAATAACTGAAACACTCAATATTAAACAAACACGAAATCACAATGACGTCATATGTTATGTCAATAGCGCGCGAAAAATGGCGGCGTTTGAATAGCTCAAATTTAGTCGGTGTTTTAAATTTCACTTTGAAAATTAGTTTGACTATTTTGAAACCTATTTATATTTTTTTCTATGTTATGGAGACTTATATGATCAGATTAAGAAATAAAAAAGACATGCATATTCCCTATTACGTAAATATGGCGGTACGAAGTTCGCTAGGTCAGCTAGTTCTATATATAGCGAGTGTAGTACCTACTATGTATTACATTTGGCTTGGCACCGACTTCAAAGCTATGAATAGGTAGCACATACTCGTACAAATAATAATGTTTCATCAATATTAAAGGTTTGCATATAAGGTGTATTTAATTAAATCTTTATTAAGTTATTTTAAAGTTTTTAGTTTTTGAAGTCGGTTTTTTAAATGAAGTTTTTTTAAATTTATTTGTATAGATAAAATATACTAGCTGTGCTCGCTATTTTGTACACGTGACATTTGGATTTTCAAATTATTTTTTCACCATTTAAACCTTCCCAAGACTACGACAAACATTTCAAAACCAAAATCAGCCAAGCCGTTCTCGAGTTTTAGCGAGACAAACGAACAGCAATTGATTTTTAACCGACTTCAAAAAAGGAGGAGGTTATCCATTCGACCGTATTATAATTATTATTTTTATGTGTGTTCGCGGATAACTTCCTCGTTTATGAACTGATTTTGATGATTCTTTTTTTAATGGAAAGGAGATATCCTAACGGTGGTACCATGATAAGGACACTAAGATCTGATGATGGCATCCAAGAGAAATCGAGTCGAAACTTGAAGTCGGTTTTTGTTTTGTTTAAAAATTTTATATAAAAGATTAAACTTGAAAACATCACATTACAAAAAAAACCTCTCAATAAATAGGCTTTAGACCTGTCAGTCTCTTGTCTGTAGACTGTGACCTCTCAGTCTCTGCATTTCTGCTATAGCTCGTTCATCGTGAGCAATACATTTTTAACCCCCGACCAAAAAGAGGGGTGTTATAAGTTTAACGTGTCTGTCTGTCTGTCTGTGGCACACTAGCTCCCGAACCGATAAAGCGACTTTAATTTAGTTTTTTTTGCATGAAAGGTGAGTTACGTGCGAGTGTTCTTAGACATGTTTCATGAAAATCGGTTGAGCCGTTTAAAAGTTATGGGGGTGAAAGTGGAGAAGAGTAACCGAATGTCTGCAAAAATATCATCGAGTGGGGTCTCAAATGAAAGCGCATAACGTGTTTTTTACTTTTTAAGGGAACTCAGGTTATTATATCGGTTTTTTTTTAATTTTGAGAATTTTTAGTTATTACTCTACTCAGTGCCACACATGCCTGCCCCTTTTTTTATGGAATTGGCGGGCAAACGAGCAGACGTATCGCCTGATGGTAAGCGATTACCGCCGCTTATGGACACCTGCAACACCTGAGGCGTCACAAGTTTGTTGCCGGCCTTTGAGGGGATGGGGAGATAGGGGTATGGGCCTTCGGTATCCTCACTCACTCGGTGAAACACAGCGCAAGCACTATTTCACACCGGTTTTTTGTGAGGCCGTGGTATCACTCCGGTCGAGCCGGCCCATTCATGCCGAAGCGTGGCTCTCCCACGGTAAACACTTTCTTTCCGAGGTCGATAACGGCTTTATCAGGGGTCGTACCTAGTAATTTGTGTACCGTGATGGCCCAACATAAATAAGGCTAAAAGGGACAATATATAAACCGATCATCAGACCTGCCGTCCTGCATGGATCTGAGTGTTGCCCAATAAAGAAAACGGATGAGAGACGCCTGCATGTAACAGAAAGGCGAAATTTGAGGTTTATGTGTGGTGTGACTAAAATTGATAAGGTGAATAATGACTACATCAGAGGAAGCCTGAAAGTAGCACCAGTGGATGAAAAGTTGAGAAGCAACAGGTTACCCTGGTATGGATATGTGATGCGTAGAGATGAACAAATAAGTATGGAAGTCGACGGATATAAGAGTAGAGGATGACCAAAGAAAAAAATGGATGGATTGCGTAAAAGAGGATATGGCCAGGAAGAGAGTAAGCACTGAACTAACGAGTAATAGAGGAGAATGAAGTAGGAAAACTCATTGCACCGACCCCAAATAAATTTGGGAAAAGAGTAGTGAGATGATGTTATCAAATTTATTGCTGATTTGGAACAAACGACTTTCAGTATCTCATTGAGTAAGAATAATTTTGTATATTAAACAAGTTTTTGGTATTTTACAAGCTTTTTATTAACTTGCAATGTAAGTGTGTATAATTTTGAATCATATGTATACAGCGTGACAATACAGTACTATAATGACATGGAGCTGATCTGATGCTGGAGCTGGAAGGTAGCCATAGGAACTCTGTAAAGAAACGTCGTAACATCATTGAGTTTGGACTCGTTTGATTCGTCTCGAGGCATTCCAGTAAAAGCTTGTTTTTAAAAAGTGTTTTAATTTAATTTATTAATAATCCCAAGTATACCGATTTTTTTAAAAGACAACTCCAGCATACATAAATATACATCCTGTGTCGCAGGGGACTTTACAAACATAGACGAAATGGACACAAAGGACACCCATACTCAGTACAGCAATTTGTGGATCACACAGTGTTGTGCCATGTGGGATTTGAACCCACAACACTGACTACAGTTTAAACCACTACTAGGCCAACCGTGCAGCCTACACCAGTTGCAACCAGCTCCAGTAGGTATTTTAATAAAAGAAAGTAAAAAAGTTATGTACTATTCTTTATTTCTTCTAACATGGACAAACATGGCCTCTTAAACGGTGATATATGTACTTCTATTATGTTTTCAATTTCTTCATAATTGCTATTGGTTTTTAAGTCCTTCTCTTGTTGTAGGTAAGCCAGGAGTAACTTCCCATAACTCTTATCGGCAGAACAGTATAAAGAGTGAGTTTTTAGCAAAGAAAAAATTTTTTTTTGTAAGCTTTCAGTTTTATTACAAGTTCTGTAAGCCGTGTAGATATTGAATACATTGTGCAAAAACTCCTTATCTGATATATCTATATTGCATATATCATTTAGTAATTTTGTTTGTTGATCACCATTCAATGATAGTATGTAGTCACTTAGTATACTATTTTGTATGTTGGTGTCTTTAAGAATAACTTTTAGTATGATTTTAAAACAGTCCGTGTGTAGTGTATTAATTTTAATCAATAATGCAGTACAAAGGCGCAGGTTATGCTTCTTAATGTACACAGGAATGAAATATTGGTAGAAATATTGTAGAAATTGGATGCATACGTTTGTAGTATTAAATATATGATATGTTAACTTTTCTATAACATCAGATGGAAGATTTTCTGCTATTTTGGTAAGCAGTTTAGGCGTTACACTACACTTTTTAAATATAAGGTCGAACTTAGACTCTATATACATTTCTTTGTCAACCAAAGCTTGGACAAGTTTCCCAACATCTTCCAGCACTTCTACATCTTCTTGTAGTTCTACAGAGTTCGAGGTGACTTCTAGCTCAAGATAATCCTCAATAATTGAAACTTTGTGGTCAGTTTCTTTAACCAAATCCGTGTTGATGCGTCCAAATCTTTGCAACCATTTGTTAGTGTCATCTGGCGGTAACATAGAGGCTGCATTGAGTAATTGCTCTAAAAGTGGCCTAGAGGCTGGTGAAAAGGTCCAAATATAAGACAGTCTTTGGTTCATTTCTATTTCGTGAAAAAGAATTGGTTGTTTATTAAGTACAGATTTTTGACACTTATCTTTTAATTGGTTAAATACTTATGTGAAATTTACATACATCGCTAGTAAATATTACAATTAGAAAGAAATAAATGTCATTATTAATTGACAACAAAAAAGGCGGCTCTATTGACTTAGAGCATACATATATAGAAGGAGCGCTGGAACGATTTTTTTTTTTTTTTTTTTGGGATTTTATGACCTGGTAACTAAGACCTTTAAGTCAAGTCTTATTTTATTTGAACAAACATTGCACTTTCACTTCACTTCATTTTTAAATTGTTTTAATAGTATTTTTAATATATTTATATATTGGTTTGTAAGTGTTTTTGTCTTTTAATAACTGTTCTAGTGGCGGCGGGCGGGATGAAGAATCACACTTAATTTTTAAATCACTGAGTTCACTAGCCAACACTAATCTGTCAAGCAAGAATTTTTGACAATCAAAAATCAGATGTTCCATGGTTCCTTCTTGAGATTCGCAATATGGGCATGTATTGTCTGTAATAATGCCAAGTCTAGAAAGGTGTGACGGTGCAGTATTATGGCCAAAGCGCAATCTATTTATCGTCGTTATAAAGTCTCGGCTGGCTTCTTTCAATCTATTGTACCAGGGTGTAACAGGCAATCTTTCTTGAATACTTCCATACCACTTTCCTTTGATGTCTTGGTCTTTCTTCCACATTTCTAGCCATTACTTACATACATTTTCATTGATACTTTGCAGAAAATCAGTCATAGGAATGTCCATTGCATTTCTAACATCAACAGCATTATTACCTTCATATGCGGTTTTATCAACTATTTCATTACCCGAGATACCTCGGTGAGAAGGTACCCATTAGAGTTGTGTAGTTCGTGAACTACGTACTACAAGGAACTAGTTCCTGACAAAGAACTAGAACGAACTATTCCTCAAAGCTCATAGTACTTCGTTCATTTAGTTCACTATATAGTACTGAATAGTACACTACACGGCTCACCGGCTGCTGTCGGCTCGGTCGTTCGCGGCTCGCGCCTCACCGCCCGCGCCGTGCCGTACACCCGCCGCCGCCACGAACGAGCGAGACGTATATATGGGAATTCGATATATGAACGAGTAGCAGAGTAGATAACATTTTTAAATATAAGTACTTTGCCGCTTTAATGACAGAATCACAGAACTCTAGTCTTTATTTGCATTGTTTTAGCTATTACTTTTATTTAGCTAATATTTACAAAATTCAAAAGTTTGGCAACGTTGTCGTTATTACTTAATTTGTAAAAAAAGTTAAAAGCACTTAAGAAATTAGTTCTCTAGTTCATTTCTTTCTCTTTCAATGTTATGTTATAACCCTACTGCTGCGGGAAACCGCGAGTTCCATAAATATATTAACGAAGAGTATATATTTTTAAATGCGCCATTCTAATTTTATTTTATTTTAATTTTTCCTCAATAGGTATAGTTACAGACAACAGATCATGGTGTTAACAAATATAAAGAAAAAAGAGAACAAAAATTCAAAAGGACAAAAGTGGCTACTGTACCTACTATTTAGTTATATCTACAATGTGTTATTATAATTTTACATTATATGTTATATATATTGTCTCTAACCTTTACGTAGATACAGTAACTTTTATATTTAAGTTCTTAATTCATATTAGAATGACAGTCATTATGCCTGTAAAGTATGAAGGGAAATATAAATATAGTGAACTTTTAAAAATAAATATAAATTCCCGTATAATTCAAGCAATACCATTAAAAGTACTACGCTATACGGTGCTAGTGTACTACGTACTAAAAGGCATATAGTTCATGAACGATCGCCTCGTTCATCCAAACAATTCATTTCTGCTCTGAACTAGTGTACTAAATGTACTAAAAGAACTAGAGTACCGAACTAGTTCCCTTGGCTCAATGAACGAGATCGGATCGCTCCGTAAAATGACCGAGCAAGCACAAGTCTAGTACCCATAGGAAAGAAATTTTTATGTACTTAAGATAATATTGATATATTATTTCTTTGATAAAATACAGAATATAATTCGACTTAAATGAAAGTGTAAGATTAGTTAAGGCTTTTATCAAACTTGTGGCGACAGAGCGCCTGCGGTGGCGCCGTCCTGTCGCGCCATGCGTACGTACGTCCATCCGCTGCCCTAGCAAACAAATTATGAACGGAATCTCAGCGCGCGCACGTATTTATATAAACTGTCACTAAGCGATAATCGTTCTCTCTCACTCAATTATATCACTCTCTCACTCACGCGTAAATTCAAGCTCGCTGGTACAGCCACGAGTTGTATGCCAATTTTGTGTATATATTAAAGTGCATTTTAGCAAATAAATAAGAAAAGTCGTAACCTCCTCCGAGTTTCACTACTATCCTATCTACGGATCAAAGGCTAACAGCTGGGCCGGTTAGGATAGTGAACCACCACCTCTCCCTGGTATTTAGGCTACGGATCAAAAGCTAAAACAGCTGGGCCGGCCACATACCTATATCCCAGTACCTACACTCTCAGCCAGCTGGCATAGCGTGTAGGACCAAGTTATAGGCAAACTATACGGGTCAGCAAGCACACAGCTGTCCCGAAAAACTCTTTGAATCAGGAACAATCAAAAAGTATTTACAATTGTTAATTTGGCGAATATGTAATAAAGCCTGATAAACCGCATATGCCTCTGCAGTGAATATACTACATGTATTGTGCAGAACAAAGCTTTGAGAGAATTTTGTATGTGGATCATAAATAGCAGAACGTACATAATCACTTCCCTTACTACCATCAGTATAAATAACATAATGATTATCATTATCTGCCAAAAACTGTAGCATATCTAAATTATTATTAATTGAATTTTGTAATTCTTTGATGGGATGTGAAATACACTGATAAGAGAAAGAGTAACATGGCCACGGGCACTGTTTTCTTATATGAGTAAAAGTATTCTCTATTTCTAGCAATATTTTGGACAATGTTGGAGATTTGCCATTCAAAAGATTGTCTCCTGTTGCTAGAGGCCCAGGAGCACTACTTACAGAAGGTACAATTTTGTTGATAATTTTCTTGTGATTTGCAGCAATTAATTTAAGACAAAATCTCTCTGCAAGTAGAATGCGTCTCAAAATTAAGGGCATCAATTTAGTCTCTACTTCCATGGCCCTTATGGGAGTAGAGCACATTGCACCAGAAATAATTCTCAAAGCCCTGTTCTGCAATAGATCTAGTTTATTTACATGAGTACTGTTTATATACACTAGTGAACTATAATCAAAATGACTTCTAACTATACTTTTATATAGATTTGACAATATTTTAGGGTCTGCTCCCCATGAGACACCTGCAAGACATTTAACTATATTTAGACCTTTTAGAGCATTCTTTGATATATATTTAATATGTTCCTGAAAAGTTAATTTCCTGTCTATTACTATGCCTAAAAATTTCTTTGAATTTACTGGGTTTATAAATTCGCCATTATAAACTACTTTTGAATTTGAATTCTCATTTCCAAATATCATGATACTGCTATTGGAGGCGTTAATTTTTAAATGTAGTACATCATTATAATAGTGAAATAGTTGGGACAAGGCTCTGTTAATATTGTTAATTGCAATTTCTACATTATAATTACTACTGTACAAAACAATATCATCAGCAAACTGCAAAATATCTACATTATTACTATTTACAAATTTACAGATTTCACTTGTATAAAATAATGTAAAGCAAAGGAGATAGTGTAGCACCCTGCATTGTACCTTTAGATGCACATTTTGGACCATGTAGTGTATTATTATATCTTACATAGAGTGTTCTATTATTCAAAAAATTATATATCCATTTACATACTTGGCCTGGCACGCCAAGCCTAAACATAACTTGCACTAGTATAACAGGATCTAGACTGTCAAATGCACCTTGAACATCTAGAAATACACAAACAGTGTGTAACTTTTTATCCTTTGCATGTTTCAGGTCCGAAATTAAAGAAGTGAAGCTGTCTGCACAACTTCGCCCTCGACGAAATCCATATTGTATATGTGGAATGATGCCATTAGATTCTATATACCAATCCAAACGATTTTTAATCATGTTTTCAAATATTTTACCTAGACATGAAGAGAGTGATATTGGTCTGTAAGAGCTGGCTAGCTCTGCAGGTTTATCTGGTTTGAGTATTGGAATGACACATTGTGTTTTCCATGATTGCGGAATACATTTACAATGCCAAAGTAAATTAAGTTAAGAAACAATTTTTGTGCAGATTCGTCTAAATTTTTAATAATACAATAGGGGAAATCATCTAATCCAGGTGTAGTGTCTTTCCGAGATAACAAACTAATTTTAAATTCGGACCATGTAAAAGGATCTAGCAAAAATTTTGAATTTAGACTATCATTATTTAATTCGAAAATGTTACCTAAACTATCAGCATCATTTAAATTGCTATTGTCGGATAATTTGTCTAGAAATGGAGAAATAAACTCATCTTTATGTGATTTATTGCCAGCTCTTATACCTTTAAACATTTTAAGAAGATTCCAAATCTTACTAATAGGGGTAGTTCTATTGAAAGAGTCACATAAGTTATCCCAACCTATTCTTTTTTGCTCTGATATAGTCCTTTTTTTAAGTGCATCTTTTCTTTTGTAGTCTAAATAGTTCTCCATTGTAGGTTCACTTCTATAATGTTTCAATGCATTGTAAGAGGCAATTACACTTTTTTCACAAATGTCATTCCACCAAGGAGCTGGTGGTCTGCTTTTAAAATTATTTGGTTTAGTGAGTTTAGGGATAGTCATATATTTTAAAGTATTCAATCGAGAACAAAAATCATTATAGGTTGAAATAGGATCATATAATTTTAACACTAAATCATTAAATCATTTTGGAAATATTTTTATACTTTGTCCAATCAGATTTTTTATATATAAACCTATCAACAGGGGGATTAATGTGATATTTATCTATATGTAGTGAAATCTCTGTTATTGTAGGGAAGTGGTAGCTGCCCATGGCATCATCATGCACAGACCACTCGCATATTGAGGCGAGGTTAGCACTAATAAAGCTAACGTCAATTGCAGATGGATTTCGTCTTGGGTTATTACAAGTTGTAAAACTACCATCATTTAAAATACATAAATCCAAGTCGTCTATGATATTAAATAAATCCTGACCTCTACTCTTAGTGGATAGACAACCAAATGCAATGTGGTGAGCATTAAAATCACCACTAACAAAGATAGGTTTTGGCAGATCGTTAATTATATTATGTAGTCTGTTGAGATGTATGTGTCCACTAGAAGGAGGACAGTATACACATAGAGCTACCAACAATCAAGCTACCATGCACAGTAGATAAGGACAGAGCAACAGTTTGAATGTCTTCATAAAATCTAGTGTTTAATAGTTTGTACTTTAAGTATGGCTTAATTAGTATTGCTACACCATTATGAGCATTATTGGAATTTTTATTGTAAATATTATATCCAGGTATTCTAAATTTATTGTCTTTGAACCATGTTTCGTTAAGTAAGCAAATGTCAATATTTTGTTTTTCTAAGAATTGAATCAATAGAGGTTTCTTACTATTAGCACTTTGAATGTTACACTGAGCAATACGTAGCTTAGACAGTGTATGACTTGGATCCATTACTTTAGATTTTTAAGTAGAGTTTCCTTAATACTATTTATGGTAGTGGGCTTAGTATCCCCCTTATTACCCAGTTCCACCAACGTCTGTACTAGGGCCATAAGTACATCGTTGTTGGCAACTATTTGGGCTTTGATGTCTACCTTTGGAGGGACATCTTTAGGTTTATTTACATTATGTACAGGATTATTTACAGATACAGGTTTATTTACAGATAAATGTACAGGCCTATTTATAGATGTATGTACAGGCTTATTTACAGTAGAAATTTTCATTTTTGGAGTTAAAAGAGGTGGAAATTGTTTATTATCATTATTAATATGTGGTTTCTTTAATGTTGCACTTGCAAAAGTTATCTTATTTTTCTTTTCTAATATTTTATTTAACTTAATTGGACATAATCTAGAAATTGCAAGATGAGGCCCACTGCAATTGACACAGCAGAGCTCTGTTGGTTTATCACATTCTTTATATAAATGTTCACCTCCACAAATGGAACATCTTTGTTTACCATTGCATATTTTAGCAGAGTGGTTAAATTTAAAGCAACGGAAACATTGCTGTAATGGTGGTATATATTCAAAAACTCGGTATGAAAATAAATCATATTGTACATTGTCTGGGAGTATGTTCGAAAGGAAAGTAATGCTAACTGTTTGTAGTGGTACTCGCTCTTCCCCAACCTTCTTTGTGAATCTTCTTATAGCTACTATTTCATAGATTGATGATAGTTTTGTATATAATTCTTTGTTCGAAATATTTGCTGGTACAAATCTAATTATACCTGTTTTTTCTATTTCCGCAGCTGGAATAAATGCCTTAAAGCCGTGTTTGTTGAGAAAAGCCGTGTTGTTGATGAAATTATTGGCTGTATTATACTGTTTAAATATTACTGCTATTTTATTTGCATTAATGCGTTGAATCGCCGTCACCCCTTTTATTTCGTTGGAAAAAATATGGTTCAGATAGATAGGGCTCTTATTGCCTATTCTATCCGTATTGTTGGTAGCTTCAATAAATACTTTAAAGTCTAGATAGGTGCCATTTTCTGGGTATAGTCTTTTGTAATTGGGTTTAATATATGGTGAATAGTCAGAGCGCTCACCAGCACCGCCGCCATCACCACAGTCCATTTTGGTCCCTCCGTCCCTGACCTCAGGCCGAGGACGTTTATGTGAGGTGGGCGGGTTATCCCCGCCCCCCTCGTTTCCCACCATTGTCACTATTTACTCCACCTAGTAGTTGCTATTTATCACCTCTTTAGCAAAAAATAGCAAATATTTATGTAAAAAAGTAATTTTTAAAAATTTTCACGCGCGCGCTTTTTTGAAGTTCCCGCCAGAATCCGCTGGAACGATCGGAAAGCGTGATCGGAGTAGAGAGAGAGAGACCGAGACTAGGCAGACTGGCAGCATAGAGCTATTATGGATAGAGTGGGGAAGACATACGGCTGACAGTAAGTGGAAACGCCCAACGGTTAGAAAGAGATAGAGGATCGCGGTACCCCGTCTGTCTTTCTCTACTGACGCATGCGCAGTAAAGGACTAATAATGGTAATCCAATCGCAGCAACAGTCGAATCGTTCTGCTATGCGCATGCGCGAGTAGAGAGAGACAGATGGGTACCGCGATCGTCTCTCTCTTTCTAACCGTGGGACGGCTGGAGGCAGTACCGGCGTTAGGGTAGGGCGCGGTTGGGCGACCGCCCAGGGGCGCCGGACTTTGAGGGGCGCCGTTAAGCGGCGCCCCTTTATATTCCCATCTCTGTAAGCGAAAAAAAAAAAACGATGTGTTGGCAACACTAGAATGGAACGCAGTGCTCAATCCGTTCGGTCGTAGCACTACATACATACAGTTTATTTTACTGGGAATCCCCGACCACAGAGAAACACATTATCTATCTCTTTTTAACATTTTAGTTCAAAAGAGTTGGCGTTATTTTTGATGGAGCGGAACACAGCTCATTCTTATTCATTCAATCGGTGCACGCACTTAAAAACAGTTATCGCAATTACATATTTTAAAACAAACAGACGCAGTAATCTGGCGGTCCACGCTAAGTTACGAAGTGCATGTTTTTTTCTTTTTGTCGCCGACTACAGAGTGACATAGGTTTTATCCAAAAAGTTGAAATACAAATAGTGTTTAAGTAGGTATTTGCTTTATGACGGATTATTTCACTAATTAGGTAAGTACAATTTTATTTTAACTATCTTTACTTATTATACTAAAGAGGTAACATTTGTTTGTTTGTTTATGTTATGTTTGGAGTGGGGTAATCTATTTAAAGTAAATTATATATTATAAAATATCTCTGGAACTGACTATATAATGTTGATGAAATTTTAACACGGAGATAATAAATGAATGTCGAGGAGGTACGGTCAAGTGTAAAAGTGGATGAACACTGTTCATTCGTAAGCCTTTGTGTTAAAGGTGAAAAGTGTCCACCGACTTTTGCATCTGACTGTACATAGAAGTCATTTTTTCGGGAACGAGTGGATGATCGTGATTTTTTTCATACAAATCTAAGCACTATCACGTAACACAAGCTTTTAAATATAACATTTCACAATTATTCCGCTGCCATGACAATATTACCTTACCTAGATTTTTCGATCGTAGTTCACGTGTATGCTAACGCTTTCCTGAATATAAAGCGTTTTTGGTCGTCCTCACTCAATAGCGTTATATTTAATTAATTTATAGAAATGATCGGACTTACGCAGATTTAATTTGTTGCAGATTTGATTAGTACAAAATGTCTGAACACGTTGATCCTTTCAAAAGCAAACCATCTGGGTCAAAATATAGAAAACGAAAAGCAGAAAAAGAAAAGGAATTTGAAAAAACAAAAAAGTTTATGAATATAGGCAAATATATTATCACAACAAAAAATCAAGACCTTAATGTGGCATCTACATCTGAAATACAAGCGAATGCATCGGTAGTGGAGTCTCTGTCTGACAAGTCAGATCAGTTAGCTGTTGAAGAGATTGTGGACGAAGTTTCCCGAAGTGAGGAGACAAGTTGTGTTACAATTACAGATGCTGCTCAGGATGACACTATTGGTGATGTACAACAAATACAAATTCTAGATGACGTTAGTTCTCTTGTTCCAAATATATCGGATCCAGCCACTTGGCCACTCACTCGAAATAGCAAAATTATTGATCATATAATAACTAATGGCCCAGTGCAAACTCACATTGATAATTATCCAAAGAATGATACAGGGCGACATTTCTCAAATTCTCATTTTACCAAAAAACTTGCAAACAATGAAATAATTCAGCGTCGTTGGTTAATATACTCAGTTTCTAAAAATCGAGTTTACTGTTTTTGTTGCCGGCTATTTGATAGCAGCTCAACGTCGAATTTAGTATCTGAAGGATATAACGACTGGAAACACTTATCAGAAATGTTAAAAGTTCATGAAAGTAGCACTTTTCATAAGAAGTTTTACCTCTCATGGATTGAGGCTGAACTAAGATTAAAAACGGGAAAAACAATAGATTGTCAAGAGCAACATTTGATTAGAAAGGAAACTACAAGGTGGAATAATATTTTGTCTAGATTAATGCATATTACACTGTATTTAGCTGAAAACAATATGGCGTTTAGAGGTACTTCCGACAAACTATATACGCCAAATAATGGAAAGTTCTTGGGTTTAGTACAACTACTAGCCAAATTTGATCCAGTTATGGAGGAGCACTTGCGATTAGCTGTAAAGGGTGATGTTTCTGACCACTACTGCGGAAAAGACATTCAAAATGAATTAATAGAGCTGATGGGTGAAAAAGTGAAGTCAGAAATCATATCACGTGCAAAGAAATCGAAATATTATTCTATTATAGCTGACTGTACTCCGGACATTAGTCATATAGAACAGCTTTCACTGACAATACGATTTGTTGATTTATCATCAGATGTCGATAAAATATCAGTAAAAGAGCATTTCATAGAATTTATACCTGTTAATGAGTCGACTGGTGAAAGGCTGACTGAAGTTATTATTGATATTTTAAATAAATACGGACTGGAATTGAACGATTGTAGAGGTCAGGGCTATGACAACGGAGCAAATATGAAAGGAAAAAATATTGGAGTTCAAAGGAGAATTCTGGACATAAATCCTTTAGCTGTATATGTACCGTGTGGCTGTCATAGCTACAATCTCGTACTATGCGATGCCGCTAAGTCATCTGTAAAATCTGTCACTTTGTTTGGAGTACTTCAGAGGTTGTTTACGTTGTTTTCAGCTTCTGTTCATCGATGGAAAATTCTGACCGATCACTTGGGATTGTACACTATAAAAAAACTCAGTGACACGCGTTGGGAAGCAAGAATTGGCAGTGTTAAAGCAGTCCGTTATCAAATTAGCGCCGTCCATGACGCTTTAATCACTTTGGCTATTGAAACTCAGAAAACTGATGTTCAAGTCTCTCATGAGGCCACTACTCTAGCCGAACAGCTAAAAGATTTCGGCTTCATAGTTTCATTGGTTGTCTGGTATGACATACTTTTTCAAATTAATGTCGTTAGTAAATCTCTACAATCAACAGACATGGATCTCGGTAAATGCACAGACATGTTGAAAAAATGCTGCAATTTCTTGGAAGAATATAGAAATACAGGCTTTAAAAGCGCCATTTCAACTGCGAAGGAATTGGCTGAAGAGTTAGAAATAGAACCTGTGTTTAGAGCGACAACAAGAATTCGACGTGTTAAGCGCCAAGCTGGTGAAACTGCCCAAGATGAGCCTATAACTTCTCCAGAAAAAAAATTTGAGGTTGAATTTTTCAACTGTCTTTTGGACACGACGTTAACTTCACTCAACGAAAGATTTGAACAGTTATGTGAGTACTCGGAATCTTGGTCTTTTTTGTACAATTTAAAACAGATTCCAGAAAAACACGACCTTATCAAACTCTGTAGTGATCTTCAATTGAAATTAAATGTAAATTCCAAATCAGATATAGATGGATGTATGTTGTGCGATGAACTCGTAAGTCTGAAATCGTTTTTGCCTGATCAGAAAGTGGTTACTCCTGTTTTTGTTTTAAATTTTATCAAAGACCGCAACTTACAAGAACTATATCCAAATGTTTGGATAGCATTACGAATATTATTAACTATTCCCGTAACGGTTGCTAGTGGAGAGAGGAGTTTTTCTAAGCTGAAGCTGATAAAAACCTATCTGCGATCGACAATATCTCAATCTAGATTGACAAACTTGGCAACTTTGTCAATCGAAAATGAAATTGCTGAAAACATCGACTTTGATAACTTAATAAAAGAGTTCGCCGATAGAAAGGCTAGAAAAGTAAAATTTTATTAGTTTTTTTAATAAATGTTTATTTCTTTTCATAAATGGTTATTTCATTATTATCCTTCGCCTTTTTTCGTATGGGTTTGAATTGCAGTTAGGGGGCGCCGTAGAAATCTCGCCCAGGGCGCTGGTAGTACTAAAACCGGCACTGGCTGGAGGCCTGGCGCCCCTACTCTATCTATAATACCTGTATGACTGGCAATCTCTCTGTCTCTCACACAGTCTCCGTGATTGGTTGGTGAATTGCGCATGCGCTGAGGGCTATCTTGGGGAATTGGGGAAGCTGGCGTGAAAGAGATAGACACTGCCTAGAGGCCTAGACTCGGTCTCTCTCTCTACTCCGATCACACTTTCCCTCGTTCAGCGCTCCCTCCATATATATGTATGCTCGAAGGTTGGCGCTGAGACTCATTCATCAGTCTAAGGCGATAGGTTGGTTTGAAGGATAGGCTAAACAAGTGAATAATTAAAAGGATGAGCAGAATCCAAAAGTGGTGGTCACCATCCTCAATGCGAACGTGGACAGAGCAGCATGGTGACCTACACTATGGCGACCTAGTGATATACTTTTTGCTAACCGCTGGTCCGATTTGAAAAATTCTTTCAGTGTTGGATAGCCCATTTATCGAGGAAGGCTATAGGATATATTATCTCGCTAAGACCAATAGGAGCGGAGCACAAATGAAGAATGTTTAAAAAACGGAGGAAAATTATCACGCTACGGGCAAAAGGAGACGCAAACGAGGTTGCGTTGGTAAGCTAGTGTATATAAATACTAGCTGACCCACACAACCACGAGATTAGCGCGTTCAAACAAACAAAACAAACAAACAAACTCTTTAGTGGTGTGTAATAAAATACCGAGATATTATCACCAAGTAAATTATAATTGCAATTAAAGTAATACAAAGTAAAATATGATACCATAAGCAATTAATATGGCAAAGGACTCATACACATTCAGCCTATAGAAAATATAAATATACCACAAATATTCCCCCCTTTAAATTAATGAATACACAATAAAATATGTTCACAAATTTAGCCTCTGAGGAGCTTTTATAGTTCTTTTGGGTCTAGAATTAATTACAGGTTTATCTACTGTATGGAGGTGTATCTATTGTTACAATATTATCAGATGTGACACAATTTTGAGGTGATGATAGAACTACCTCTGGCTCAGACACTTTGGACAAAACAATGGGCTCTGGCTCAGTTTCTGGTAAAAAGTTTTGCAAAGGCTTATTAGAGAAATTACTTGAATCAAGTTGTATAACATCCTTTTTAAAATTTTCGCAAACAATTGAATTACTATCTCTTTCTTCTAAATTCTTAAAACCAGAACTAACAATTTGATCTAAATGTATTTTCCAAATCTGGGGGCACGGTCGTGCCCCCGCCAAGACGAGCCTAGCGAAGCGCAAGGGCACTACCTACCTTTTCTCGAAGTGTTTCGTCCTTTTTTTGAACCCTCATAACTTTGGTTTCCAATATACCAGATAGTTCAAATTCTCAGGATATGATGTCAATAATAGACTAATTAAACATACAAAGTTTCGATTGCATAGCTTTGACACTTTAGATTTTATTTATATCTAAAAAACACCGATTTCGTCACTGACACACTGATGATCATCAAAACTTTTAGGGTACTTCCTGAAGTGCTGGAAAGCTGAAATTTGGTATGTAAACCAAGTTTAGTGTACAAACAACAAAAAAAAAAAAAACCTATTACTTTTACCCCCCAATCTCCAAAATTTGGGGGTGGAAGTTTGTATGAGACTTTCACAAATTTTTATGCTAGAGGTTTAATTTTTGGTATACGGACTTTTTCAAAAGAAGAGAGAAGATGTACAAGAAATACACCCCAAAAAAAAAAGAAAAAAAATCTGCTTTAAGCCACTTACAAAAAGAAATGAAATCCCACCAAAAACATTTTTTAGTAAAATGTTGCCAAGACGACTGCATATGGCTTACCCTGTGAAAAAGATATCAGATTTCATGTAGAGCCAAGCTTCTGAATCTGCACGCCCTTAATCTATCAACCCTAACTTCACAAACTCTACATCTCAGTAAAAATGTATGGCTTGGCTGTTTCTCTATGAATGTTGATCTAATTTTTTAGATCAATTTTAGAATCCTTCGCTTACTCGGTCATCAAAATTGAGCACGCGGTTAAAAAGCAACTTTGCACTCTTGTACAACAAATAACTATTTGTCAGAACTTTTAGTTGAATTTTCACTACTTTTAAATGAATTATTATGTGCACTATTTTTAAAAGACTTTTGCACAGTTTGGTTACTTAATACTCTGTTAAGAGCAGATCCAGTAGATCCTTTGTCTTAGACAAAGGTTCCTCACATAATCTTCCCTGTATACTTCCAGGAAGCATTTCTGTAACAAATTTGTCTTTAATCCGTTCCTCTAATGTTGAGGTAAACTCACAATCCGCTGCTGTTTCCCTAATACGCTGATACCATCTACCGACGCTTTCTCCTTCCCTTTGTTGGAGTTTGTCAAAAACAATTCTCTTCCGGAAATGTGAAATGCCACCAAAAACATTTTCACGTAAAATGTTGCCAAGACGACTGCATATGGCTTACCCTGTTAAAAAGATATCAGATCTCATGTAGAGCCAAGGTTCTGAATCTACACGCCCTAACTCTACCAACCCTAACTTCACAAACTCTACATCTCAGTAAAAATGTATGGCTTCGCTGTTTCGCTACCATACCGTCACGAAGGGGAAACGAACGCCTTTTGTGTTTGCAAATATCTAGTTTCTGAAGTAATGTGTTATACGAGTATTTAGTTTCTGAAGTAACGAAACAGTTTTTGTTCTCTCTCTTTAATATATATGTTACCGTCACATTGTCAAAACCGTTTGATTGTAATCTATCTCGCGAGATTGTAAAATGGTATCTACGAATCGCAAGTCGTGCGCTGATTGGTTGAACAGCATATGTCCAGGCGCCGCCATATTTGTTTGTTAATTTGTCTTTGATGCCAAATGTAAAGTATTTCTGTGATTGTAAGTTGATTTCATGTTGAAAATACCTCACAGCTTTAGGATTAGTTATATAAAGTTGCTGTGGCAGAAAAAATAATTTGTGATTAATCAAAGAAGTAATAACCTAAACTATCTCTATGGGCATTGATTGGCCTACTATAAAACCGAACAATCAGGGAAAGTTGACAATTTGACGCGCGTAAGTAGTATATCACATCGATAGTTGGCAATCTCGCTAGGTAGATTATAATCTAACGGTTTTTATAATCTTACGGTGACATATTTAAATAAGTAATAAATCAAATACATCACCAAGGTTACGGGGAAGATATAAAGAACACACAAACTTTCACTTTTATACTATACTAGCTGACCCACGCAACTTCGTTTACGTCTCCTATTTCCCGTAGCGTAATAATTTTCCCCCGTTTTCGCAACATTCTTCATTGGTGCTCCACTCCTATTGGTCTAAGCGTGATGATATATAGCCTATAGCCTTCCTCGATGGAATGGATGGAATGGGCTATCAAATAATCAGTATAAGTAAAATTTGTTTCATTTTCAAGTACTTTAAATTCTAGATTAATATAGATATAATTTGAATATAGATAAAAAAAAAATCTAATTACGACCCTGTCTCTTTGTTCTGTTGATGTTTGTTTTCCTAGTTGACGATAGACGTCAGTGTTCACAAAATGATTACAAAAAATACAAAAAATAATACTTTTTCGATTAAAAATTCTTTAGGCAAGAATGCAGAACATATTTCAATATTTTTTTATGATTTACTTTATAAATACTCAGCTCTACGAACCTTTGTATTTTTATTTCCCATCACAAAAAGTTTTTCCATCTAGTGGCGAATAGATTTAACTATATTTCAACGACACACTGAGAGATTTTTCTAGAACTATTTTAAGAAATTAAGTATAAAATTACTTACAAATGAAATATTATGCCATTCATGGCACCAGAACGTCTATCCAAGTTATTTGTACAAGATAAAATACAACACTTCATCTTTTACTTAATTGTACCGAGAATATTCAAGGATTGCAATTTTTCGATAAAGTTCTAGAACATTGACGTTGACAGTCTAATTTGTAAGTCGCGATAACTGCGATGACGTCGGGACCTGTATTTTGTCACGGGACCTATGCGCTTATGCCATCTCCTCTTTGTATTTGCTTCGTGATCGTACGCTTAGTGTCAAATAGCTAAACTACATAGCAACATCAACATGTAACGATGCAAGTAGTTTTGCTATTGATTGGTAGATGGCAAAGGGCAAAGTAACCCCCCCCCTCACCCCCGCAAATTGTCACGCATTGTTTCATACAAAAATTTTATTAGGGCATCTCCTCTTTGTATTTGCTTCGTGCTTGCAACTCAATTTTGAAGCAGATATATTCAACCGATTTTCCTGAAATTTTGCAAGCATATGTATACAGCGTGACAATGGAATATTATAATGACATGGAGCTGATCTGATACTGAAGCTGGAAGGTGGCCATAGGAACTCTGTAAAGAAACGTCGCAACATCATCGAGTTTGGACTCATTTGATTCGTCTCGAGGCATTCCAGTAAAACCTTTTTAATTTAATTTATTTTACTTTAATTACATATTAGGTCGCATTATTGTGATAGGTATCTACGGAACCTTACATTGGGCGCGGCTCGACACGCACTTGGCCAGTGTTTTATCACAAGCGATAAAGTCCGATAATGTTATCATAACTGCTGTGATAAAAAGTTAATCGGAAAAAACTTAACTTTATATAGATAAAAGATATCTTCGGTGGCGCAGTGGTAGCATATGAGACTGATGTGCTGGTGACTCGGATTCGATTCCCGGTTTGGACAGTTTCTGTAATCTGCAAACATTTACTTCGGAGTTTGTCTGTTTTCTATGTTCAGTATGTATTGTATGCATTTAGAAAAAAAATTATAGGAGTATTCTATTAGACAATCCAACTGTCATAGTACAAGCTGAATTATTCCTCGTAAATACACATATTTTTTTTAAAGACAACTCATGCATTATATGAAACTATACATTTGTACTGAGATGTAGAGTTTGTGAAGTTAGGGTTGGTAGAGTTAAGGCGTGTAGATTCAGAAGCTTGGTTCTGCATGAGATCTGATATCTTTTTCACAGGGTAAAGCCTTATGCAGTCGTCTTGGCAACATTTTACATGAAAATGTTTTTGGTGGGATATTTATATAATATCCCTTTTAGGACAGATGGAAGTTTCGGTAAATATTACGTCATTTATAACGAACTCTAAAGAACCACGAACGTGACGTAGCAATGTTAATTTATAGTTGTTTAGACAGT